>JAEIFM010000212.1:0-600000 GCA_018901885.1 Zaprionus kolodkinae | reverse complement strand
CAAAGAAGAAAACCTACCAGTCAACGAATGGCGTCTGGGCCGTAACCAAACCTTTTATCCTGGCGCCGATGACATTGTCCGCATGGTGGATATCCTCACCACCCGTGGCGTCATCAATAGGCCCGCTACAAAGTTAGTCCTCCTATGTGAAAAAATGGCACCACGTAAGGCACAATCGCAAGGGGCAGCGAAGCCAAGCGGACCGAAAGAAGTGAAGAAGTGCCAACGGTTCTTGCATCTGGCCGCTGAGAAGCGTCTCCGGGCAGTATTAATCAATAGATACTGCCCGAACTGCTTCGCCCATGAGCATTCAGCAGGCTCAGCGGTGGTACCAATCGCGGCCAGGACCACCATACGCTCCTCCACCTCCCAAGTAGCCAGTCTGAGATGCAAGCCCCCACGCCATTTCCGTCTCCTCTTCCACCGACAGAGTCCATGGCGAATACCCAATCGGCGACAGTCAGCATGTTTGCGAGGGCCCTAGTCAGCCTGGACGTAACCGGCAAAATCTATGAGGTGCGTGTGCTGTTGGACGCGTGTAGTCCACACAGCCGCAAATCCACTTCACTGGAAACGGCCTTTGGCCTCTCCGCCGAAAAAGGGTTTTGCCGCGCCTTGTTCAGGTCGAGGGTAGCGCCAGACTTCGCTACTACCGTGACTCTGAAGTTGAAAGATGTGCATGTGCGGACTCCGGCACAGAAGGTTGGCAGGGACCTCACCCCAAGCTATCCAAGCATTACGCGGGCGGACACCCGGTGCCACATCCCAAAAAGAGTATCCATTGTTCTGGGGGCCGACATCTATGGTGACGTAATTCTACCCGGGCTTGTTCCATCCCACGGTGGACTGGCGTTGGCCCAGAATACTCTGTTTGGTTGGGTACTATCCGGTGTCTTCAATTGGCAACAAGAATATAAGAAAATATGATTAAAAATAAAAGCAGTATTGACACAAAAACCTATGATTATATTTGATCCAAAATACGCAATAGAGCTGCATACTGATGCCAGTTTGATAGGATATGGAGCTGTATTGCGGCACAAAATTTACAATTAGAGCCCACGTTGTCGAATATTACAGCAAATGTACTTCTTCTGCCGAATCCAAATACCAATTTTATAAACTGGAAACTTTAGCAGTAGTCAACGCTATCAAACGCAAGGTAGTAGATTTGTCGTATGAACGGGCAGCAATTCGTAATTGAAAGCAAGTCGTACTAAATGAGATTTGACACCAAGAGTCCATAGGTTGTGGGCGTTTCTACAATCATTTGACTTCGGCTTAGAAGATCAAAAGTACCGAATGAACCATGCAGATTGTCTCCCACGGAATCTAGTATTTGAGAAAACGAATAGCCAGACTTAAATAATTGAAATCCGAATCAATTTGAAAGAGGTCACCGATAGCTAGATAATACCAGAACAACGGCGAGCCTCTACGATTTTAGATATTTTAAATAAATTGAAAAACTGTGAACTACCTGGCAATTTAGACAGAACTTATGAATTGCGGAAAGTAATATTACATAGAACAAGTCAGAAAGGCTACAGTCGAGACAGTAAGATCCTCTTTTGCCAATTTTCAACATCCGTACCAAACATGTAAACACACTCATGATGTCCGACAAAGAATTCAGCCCAATTTATTTTAATATATGTGGCTTACTGGCTCTCACACATACAGACACGCGCGTGAAAAGTAAAGCGACACGACGCGACGTCGACGTCAACTGCTTATAGCAGGGCGCAGGCTGCTGCTCGTACTGCACAGTTGTATCTAAAACGTTGACTTGAATAACTTTTGTGTTATTGATCCGATCGGATTGTTATTTTGACGAAATGTTCATAACGAAGCAGACCATTATTAATTTAATACTTTGTTAATAATCGCAACTTACCAATTTGCGGGCGGTGGGCGTGGCAACAAACATTTGATATAAACTTGATCTGCCTATGATATCTAGAAACATTCATACCAAATGTGGTGTCTCAAGCTCTTTTAATAGCTGAGATACTCGTATGTTGGCTCAAACAAACAGACAGTCAGCTGGACAGACATGGCTTAATCGACTCGGCTAGTGACTCTGAGCTAGAATATTCATACTTTTTGGGGTCTGTCACGCTTTCTTATGCCTGTACCATATATATGCCTGTTGCACAAAGTTAGTATACAAAAAAAAGTTTGAATTTGATTGCTGTAAGGATGAGTAGAGCAAATGGGGAAGCTGGACAACTGATGACAGTTGTCAAAACCAGTCAAAGATTGTGGCAGAATGCATTGCCTGATGTTCAATTATCAATGACTTGTACAGCAAATAAAATAACAAAACTCCATTGGAGTTGCTTATTGGCAAAAAATCAGGCCTTTTGGTTTACTACCAGTAAATCAAAATAATGATAAAGATGCGCAAAAATTAAAAATCCTTAACAAGCATGCGAACATTCCAAAATAGAAGATAAGTCTGTTGCTCCAGAGGGCGAGTTGTAGCGACAAAAAACGGTGTTGGCATTTGTTGCTCTCTCTGTTTTTCAATTTCGTTTTATTCTTGCGGTTGTCTTTGTTTGGTTACCATACAGTAGTCACTCAGTACAATTGGTATCGTGCTATAAAAAATCATGCTTAAAGCAAGTGGCTGTTACTCAGCCAAGTATCTCTTGCAGGCTGTGTGACAATGTTGTGCACGTAAAATGTCCCGGCTACAATGCCTCTACGGCTGATGCTGTGTCCAAGTTTTCGTGAACTTTTTGGCAGTTTTCGAAAATTTCTGATCAGTTGTCTGCGTTGGACAACTTAGATGAGTCGCCAAACGCAAGAAATCTGCTCATGTGGCGAGGTCTTTGCCAGCTGCCATTCCGTCACCTCTCATCGACCAACCTTGTACACCGGTGACTCAGCCGGTGATGTTGTTTACAAATGGTGTCACATAAAATATCGGATGTGTCCGCTGTGGTTTCATTGCCTATTCCACAGATATATCAATAAAATACAGAAATAAATTTTCGGGTGAAAGTGACATATCGTCCTTTAAAATTAGTTACCCAGCTGAACTTTTACCCAACATTTGTTCTACCAAATTGTGGCCAGACAATGTTGTGGTTAAAGAGATTGAAGCTAAAAGAAAGAAGACTCGGAAACCGATTTCGTTACCAATCCAAATCCACTTTGCAAAAAGCTAAAACAAAAAACTAAATGCTGTTTTCCTTCTTACATACCAAAATGTTAGAGGGTTATGTAGTAAACTTTCTAATATTTTTCTAAATAGTCTTTCATTTACATCCCACGTGTTGGTATTTACCGAAACCTGGTTGAAACCGAATATTCTACGCTCCGAAGGAGCCAAGGAAATACTCAAATTACAGGCTTGATCGACCTGGCTGCCGTGGTGGTGGAGTTCTGATCGAGGTAAACTCTGTCATTACATTGGAAGTCCAATATAGTATTGAATTTATTTGTGTAAAATTACACTTTTCCGGTTTTTCTTGTTTTATAACCTGCTCCGCCGTCATCGGAATTGTCAATATATTTGCAACACTTATCTGCAATAAAGACTGTCTTCAACCTGTTATCAGACAGGGATCAGGGTCCTTGGTGACTTTAATATTCCGGAATGTGATTGGACATCAAGTGAAGAAACATTTTTATTGCCTTACCGACAGCATGACCTTTTTGATGGTCTGTTTGATATGTCATCGTCGCAGGTCAATCATGTCAAAAACTCTAGAAACAGATCGCTAGACTTATGTTTCATATCTGATCAATCAAAAAGTAATTTTAAACAGAACTCATCCTCTTTCTTTACTGGAAGATTCTTACCATCCCACCCTCGAAGTTACTGTCGATCTTGGCGTATGTTTTGATAAAAATGAAAAACTACGTAGACGTGTGCGCTGCTTTAAAAAAGAATATCAATTTATTTTATCAAAATCTAAATTCTAAATTTGTAATATTTCTGTACCTTTTTACATTCCGACATGCTCGAGTAGGCCCCCATGGTTTGCAAGAGAGTTGTCGCGCCTAAAAAAATTTTAAATCTAGCTTATTTAAAAAAAAAAACAAATTTACTAATTATAATAATTATAATTATAATTCACCTGCAACCTTTTCTCGTTTTTTGGTTGCTCGTTTAAATTTTTCAATACTGAATGTGTAATGTTATAAAATTTATTTAGCTCGTTGTAGGACTCAGTTGCTGGTGAACCCTAAACAGTTTTATAGTTTTGGTAACATGAAGCGTAAGTCATCGGTTATACCTTCAAAGTTGTTTATAAAAATTCAATGGCAGATACCGGCCAAAACATGGCCGATATAAGTAACGTTTATCCAGTCTCCAGCTGCAGGTTCTCCGGTAGTTGGGGAATTCACTGAAGTTAAGTTAGTTATGATGCGAGTCTTAACTATGACTCGATTGTATTTGATGGCCTTGTGGCTCAACAACAAAATGAATACAACAAGGAATTCTTATGCGGCTTGTGCCGGAGCTTGCTTGTTACTTTAATGGTTCTTCCTTACAAACTAAAAATGCCAAATACAAAATGTTTACAGCTACCCTATGGAATTCGCGAGCAACCAAGTCATAGCCGGCAAACCGACTCAGCATAATCATAACTCTGCTCTTGCGACACATAGCAAGAATCAGGTTACCATAGCTGACTTTGTTGCTAGGGCATTGGCTTAGCATGTTGCATCAGCGCAACGTCCGCTACTCGGCCACTGACTTTCTGCCTTGCAGCGTCAGCGATATGCCCTGTGAGGGCGGAGCACTCTGAGTGCGAGGGTTACTTGATAACTGCTCCCCCCTTAAAGTTGCGCCGTCCCGGGGCACTCCATATGAGTCAATGAGTTGTTTTATCTCCCTCGACGCTCGTTTTCTTCTCAGAACCAGGCAGAGAAGAATGGAACCGCTGGAGACCAGGCTGACTCCTACCCCGGCCGTAAACCAGACCTTGGGCGACCACTGGGCTTCTGCATGATCCTTAACTTCTTGTATGACTCGGAGGTTATGCTCGTTCATTCGGTTCAGTAGTGGTAGACTTAGAACTGGGTCGTGGCCGATGACGTTCAGCAATGGGGACGTAGCTACTCCTGGCGTTTTGCTTAATGCCAACTTGGGGTTTACGTACTTGGTCCCGTTTTTGATAGCTAGGCGCTGGAACGTTATTAGATTCGTGCCTCGTACCAATCTCTCTGGTCCGTCGTCAGTACTGACTTGTGCCGGAAGGTCGTTGATGATAATTGTGCCCTCATCCACCAATGTAATTGGCTTAAGGTGGCTGGCCTGAGTATGGCAGAGAGCTGAGCCTCCCGAGTGTAAGCCGCTGGCGCGGGTTTCGTGGTTCGCCAATTTGCAGAAGGTCGTGTAGCTGGTGGTCGCGCAGTCTGTGACAGCCATGATTCCGCTGGTGCATTCCGCCACGGTGTCATCTGTCAGCTGGAGCATGATGTTTTTGTGTGCCACGGGAAACATTGTTACTTTCTTGCAAATGAATTTAATTTGGGGGTAGTCAATTAGTATGCGGACTATGTTATCGGACTGGAATATCTTAATATTTGATACTTCCATTAGGTTGACTATGGGCACCTCTGTGGGATGTTCACTCAGAATAGACTTTAAGTCGTCGTGATCAAAAATGCTAGGATTTATAATGTTTGACCTAGCTAAAGTGATTGACAACATCAAATTTTGAATTTCCGAAATTAACATTCTATTTCTCGCCAATAATGATTCGTATATATGTGGCGTATCAGTAACATCCCCTTTTCTTTCTTTAAGCAATTTATTTACTGTCTCTGTAAGCCCATTTATGCGCTTTTGTGTTATGGTGTTAATCACCACTTGTCTATTGTTTGACTCGATGAGTTGAGATTCTGTCATTCTAATCCTTTCAAAGTCTGCAGCATCTGGTGTTCCTGCTACTACTTTCAATACGGTGCCCAAAAAGTCTATGCCTCTGGCTATACGGTGGTGGATCTTTAAAGCGGACAACAGGTTTCTGGCATGATCAATATCTACATCTAAAAGCTTTCGCATATGCGATTGGGGGAATAGCGTTGTCAATCTGTCAGTCTCGTCTAACATCGCGGCGAACTCTGTGAGGTTACTCGAGTGTCTTAAATAGCTGCGTTGCTCCCATACCATTACTTCTCCGTCCATAACGGGAATGTAATTGGAATGCGAGTAGTCTGTGATTCGCGCATTTACAACTGCGAAAAGAGTAAGAACGATACCCACGAACCTGCAAGAGACAATTTAATCCTATGAGTTTTGTTTCCTCAATTTTCTTACGTACTATTCTTAACTTGGGTATTATGATTTCAAAATTATAAAGGCAAAACATAGTATGAGCAGCTACCTTAGGTTGTCCTTATGGACCACCCTCCCCTTAATAAGAACAGACGTTACTAGGTCTGCTTGAATAGTCTCCTGAGAACACAAGGGGGTCAGCTTGTTGCCCAATCTTTTGTTGTTGTTTACAAATACTTTTTCCCCTACTTCAAAAACCCTATTTTGCCTCGATGCATTATTCCGATCTAGCTGAACCTGCTGAACGTTAGCTATTTTGCTACTAATGTTTTCCTTGAATTCTTCGGTTGACGCGTGGATTACCTCTATCGGCTTTTTCCCTGTGACCGAATGAATTGTGCGGTTGCACCTAACGGTCGCTTGCATTATGAGCTCAATAGTGTCTTCGAATTTCTTTTCCAACTTAAGGCACCTTGCTATTTCTGACAATGTACTGTGGAAGCGTTCTACCTGCCCGTTTGATGAGCTATGCATCGGGGGTGCATTGACTACATCAATCCCGAATTGGTTTTTCATTAGAGACGTGATAGTCTCTGAATTGAATGCTGCTTCATTGTCGCAGTATATTGTCTTGGTTTTGGGGAAAGAATTTACAAGCTGGATAATTGGGATCTTAAGATCTGTTATTGTCCGAGACGCTATTGGCTGCGTGATGGCGAATTTAGAAAATTTATCGATACATGTTAAAAATTGTTTTTTATCAGTGGAAAATATATCGATGTGCAGCATTTCGCCGGCATATGTTGGTACCGGTGTCACGCCGAGCTGTTGTTTCTTTGGATGCCTGTCATACTTAGCTTTAGTGCATATCTTACAGTTGGCTATCACCTCCGAAACTAGCTTAGACATTTTTGGGAAATAATAGTCGCACAGAATTTGTTTAACATTTTCTTGCGCAGCCCTATGGGCGCGACTATGCTCCGCTATAACGATTTCTCTTTGCTCGCTTTGGTCAGTAATGTCAGTCACAAGACTTTTGCAATGCCAAAATTTGGTTGCAGGAAAAAATCTTACCAATTCGTCTTGTATATAAGCCAAGGTGTGGAGATTGCAATAAATTGCATTTACCACGCCTGGTTGCACCACATGTTTCACCTCACGGAGAGCTTCGTCATCCCGAGTGAAATATATGGTGTGCCTTATTTTTTCGCGGAAAAGCACAAATGTGCGTTTCAAGGGAAATTGTGCTTCTTCCAGAATTATCTGGTTCCTGAAGCAATTAAGAGGCTTATCTGTGGCATCGATAGTGTAAGTCAACGATAGCTCACTGTGTATAGTGGCAACATCGGACTCTATCTCGCTTTGCATAGCGTTAATATTTTGGTGCGAAAGCGCATCTGCCACAAAGTTTTCTTTGCCGGGCTTGTAAAAAAATTTTGCATTATGCTCGTCAATAAAGGCCTTCCATCTTTTGATTTTGGCATTTGGATTCCTATCTGAGACCGCAAAAGTTAGGGGCTGGTGATCTGTGTAGATATTGATGTCGCGCGTTCCATACAAGTATTGTTGTAACTTCCCCAGCGCCCATACTATGGCAAGTAGCTCCCTCTCGTTGGTAGCATAGTTTGTCTCGCATTCCTTTAAGGTTCTAGAAATCATGGTGATTGGCTTGCCTTCCTGTGAAAGCACAGCCCCGATTCCATGCGCTGAAGCATCTGTCGTTAAGTCAAAGGGCTTCTTAAAGTCCGGATATCTCAACATGACGTCTTCCGATGCCAGAATATTTCTTACCCTATCGAATGCCTCAGTTTCTGTGTCATTAAATTTGATAGGAATTTTTTTCGACATATGCTTACTAACGGAGCCATTCTCGCCCCTAAGTAAGTTTGTCAAAGGCCTTGCAATTGATGCAATGTCCTTAATAAATCTTCTATAGTAGCTAGCAAGGCCCTAAAAAGACCTGAGTGCATACAAACTTTTGGGTTCTTCGAACTCTCGAATAGCGCGCACTTTTTCAGGGTCAGTTTTAGCCCCGCCCTTTGTTACAACAAAGCCTAAGTATTCTACGCTTTCTTTGAAAAAATGGGTCTTTTCTCTTGAGACTTTCATGTTGGCGTCACAGAGGCATTTGAGGACCCAGTCAATATGCTTGACATGATCGGACTCATTTTCAGAAAAGATTATGACGTCATCTATGTACACATAGCACGTCTTGCCTATCTGCTCCCGCAGAACGTCATCTATAGTTCTTTGAAAAATGCTTCCAGCATTTTTTAACCCGAAAGGCAGTCGGCAAAACTCGTACTTGCCCCCGTTAACAGAAAATGACGTTTTCTCGCGGTCTTGCTCTGCAAGGTAAATCTGATGGTAACCAGACTTGAGGTCTAACGTAGTAAAGTATTTAGCTTTACCAAAATTGGCTAAGATCATGGCAATATTGGGCATGGGGTACCTATCTGGTATAGTTTAGTTTCCTTAAATCGATTACCAATCTCTTATTTCTATTTCCGTGTTCATCTAAACCCTTTTTGTCGACAACCCAAGTCGGGTTGTTGTATGGCGATTTAGACGGGCGAATGATCCCATTCTGCAACAAGTTCTTTATTTCCTTGTTTACAAACTCGGCTACCCCCATCGGATGTGGGTAGAGCTTTGAGTATATGGGGTTGTTGTCGGTTGTGCGAATTGTCGCAACGACTGAGGTGTTGAAAGGCAGCACCTCGTTAGGGGTCGAAAATGCCTTGATTCTGCTCAACACCATCTTTTTAAACTCGCTTTTAACTGTTAACGGCACTACTATGTCGTCAACATGGGTGAAATTTACATTGTCGCACTTATGGTACTGCAACATTTCTGTTGTGTCACCGTAATTGATCGTGCTTGACTTCAAGTCCAATGTAGCCCCTACTTTTGTTAAAAAGTCTAGGCCTATGATTGCATCGAACGTTGTTAGAGAGTCTAACACAAAGAATGGGTTTTTTTGCCCAAAAATGTGCATGTAACATTTTTTATTTACTTTGTTAGAGCCGTGTATTGAACTAACAATGAATGGGGAGTCGACCAACGCTACTCCTTTGAGCTCCTTTACGGGCTTAATGTAGTTTTTGGCCGCTCCAGTGTCGATGAGTATCTTTAGTTTCCTCCCAGCCAGTTGCTTTTCGACAAACGGCAACCGGGAGTGTCCTCTAAAAAATTAAGCGATCCGGCCTCATTGCCAGAGTCACTGTCATCATCTATGCTAGCTACGGCCGCCGTAGCTGCCTCCTACTTTTGTGAGTCCTCAGGTTGGGCCTGTTGACTTATGTTATTAACCCTCTGTCGTCTCTGTCCTGTCATTCGTTCGGAGTTATTGCTTCTCTTCTGATTTCTATTGTTATCAGAATTTGGGTCGCCCTTTTGGGGGTTCCAATTGGTTTGTTGCCTGAACTTAGAGGATGAGTCCACTTCCATGGGCTCTTGTGGTGGCCTATCGTCATTCTTTTGGGTATTTTCTGCCTGTTGAGGCCTATTCTGACCCTGTTTCTTCGTATAGTGCGGATTCCTTTCTGGGGCCCGCTCATTTCCACCACTCCTACCCTGCCTATCATACTGGCGGTTTGGCTGTCTATTGCCCTCAGAAGCATTATTCCTCTCTTCCATTGCCTTGGCATAGGAATTAGCGAACATACTTCGCTCGATGCTTGCCTCGGCTTCAGCGGCCAAGGCTAGTGCGGCCGGCAAATCTTTGGGTTGCGCGGGGAACACTATTGCTTTCAAAGATCTCTTCAGACCTGAGATGAATGCGTGAAGTGCATAATTTCTTACTTCAGCATTGAGTAAGGCGGCACCATTCGCATCGTGTGACATAATGATTTTATTAGTCACAAGTGTCAAGCTTTTTTGCACTTCGTCATAATACTGCATTAAGCTGAGTTCCCCTTGCCTAACCATTTCCAATTTCTGCCGCAAGACTCGAAGCGAAGTCTTATCTGCGTAAGTGACATCTAATCTAGCAATTATGGCATCGAAATTCAATACCGTACTATGTGACACTAATAGCGCTCTTGCCGAGCCACGAATTTTATTCCTTAAAATTGTGACGGCTTGATAGTGCGCCTCACTGTTCTGGTATGGTCTAAAGATTTCATACGCGTCAACGGCTGACTGCCGCCAAGCCACGTAATCACTTTGTTCGCCGTCGAATTCTGGGATAGATTTGACGATATCAAGTTTGACTTCGCACCTAACAGCGGGATCTATGCTTATGCGGCTATAGACTTCTACCTGTGGTGTATCTATCTGTAAACTGTTCACTTGCGGTTTAATTGCGTCAACTTCTGCCCGAAACTCTTGCTTTAAGCGGTTCTCCTGTTCGGCTAACGCGCTCCTAACGGCACCGTCTATAATGGCACTTAACTGATTTGCGTCAATATTCATCGTGGATTCTTGTTGCGCAGTAACTTGAGTAACTTGACTTGTATTAGGTTCGTCGTATAGGCTATCGTCACTATCGTATTCCTGTTTAATTTCTCTTCGCACCCAACTCATCAGCCTTAGCAGACAAAATTGAAATCAGAGAAAACACTAAATATTTCACAATAGGGGGAATAATTACGCGCAAATATTTTGTAACCAGAATTTGTGTTGTCTCACTGTTTCGTTTACCACTCTTATTACTTAATATATTTCAACAATAACACGACTTAAAGTTTTCTGAATTAAACATTCCACTTACATTTTATGAGGTGGCCTCCTAACGGGTGTGGCTTCTTAATAAAAACGTTGGGCGCCAGTAACGTTTATCCAGTCTCCAGCTGCAGGTTCTCCGGTAGTTGGGGAATTCACTGAAGTTAAGTTAGTTATGATGCGAGTCTTAACTATGACTCGATTGTATTTGATGGCCTTGTGGCTCTACAACAAAATGAATACAACAAGGAATTCTTATGCGGCTTGTGCCGGAGCTTGCTTGTTACTTTAATGGTTCTTCCTTACAAACTAAAAATGCCAAATACAAAATGTTTACAGCTACCCTATGGAATTCGCGAGCAACCAAGTCATAGCCGGCAAACCGACTCAGCATAATCATAACTCTGCTCTTGCGACACATAGCAAGAATCAGGTTACCATAGCTGACTTTGTTGCTAGGGCATTGGCTTAGCATGTTGCATCAGCGCAACGTCCGCTACTCGGCCACTGACTTTCTGCCTTGCAGCGTCAGCGATATGCCCTGTGAGGGCTGAGCACTCTGAGTGCGAGGGTTACTTGATAACTTATATTTGCAAAATTTTTTCAAACTACGTACTGGCTTTCTACACAAAATGTTCATTTTTACCCCTCTAACATTCCTTGTTCAATAGGTATCTTCAGCCCTATTCTGAACGAAAGTACACTTGTTAAGGATCTTCACTCGGCTATACCAGTTTTTTCTCCAGGTCATTATTCCCTTGCTTAAGAAGGACAGCAACTTTGATGCAAGCAATTATAGAGGTATCTCTAAATTGTCAGCTATACCTAAATTCTTCAAGAATGTTTTAACTCCTCACTTGCAACATTTGTGTAGATCCTAACCTATTTGAAAATCTGGACCTAAAATTTTCCGAACATATTTCTAATATGGTCAATAAAGCCACGGGTGTGCTTGGCTTTATTACGAGGTGCTCTAAGGAGTTTGTCGATCCTTATGTAACAAAGACCTTCTATACTTTACTTGTTCGTCCCATTCTGGAATACGGATTATGCGTATGGTGTCTCAATACACTACTCAACGCAATTGAATTTGTACAAAAACTTTTTACTATTCGCCTTACGAGGCCTTAACTAGGATGTAAATTTAAGACTTCCTTATGGCAGTAGACTTTTGCTACTTAATTTACCTTCTTCAGCTAATCGTAAACCATGCTGGGTATAGTATTTATTAATAACCTAATCAAAGGTGATATTGATAGTGTTGACCTGGTAAGCTGGCTACACTTCTCTGTCCCTTGTAGAGTGAAACGCAATTACTTACCGCTAACTCTTCCTTATTTGAGGTCAAACTATGCCCTTCACAATCCGTTTAGGGTTTTATGCTCGGACTACAATAATCTATACTTTCTTATTTCTAACGCTTCCTCTGTTGCATGCCAAAAATTCGAAATCCTCGCAAATCTATTTTTTCCTTAGTATTAACTGCATTCCCGCGTTCATTATTCGCGTTTCGAGTCATACGTTCGGCGACTGTACCCCTCTGTCGATTGTGCTGGAAGTCGACATTCGCTGTGTCTGGGATCCGCGCGTAACAAGCATCAGCTTGGTTTTGCATGAACCACTTGATTATACATTCATTGTATCAACGTCAAAAAAAAAATAGTTAATGCTAAAAAAATTCAGAAGTTTGTGAAGAAAGCATTTTGCAAAAGACGGACGGATGGACAGACCGATAAAGCTATATGTATGAACCATTGTTTTAGAATATTTTTAGTTTATGGGGTCGATGTCATCTTAGGTGCGTTGCAAACTTCTGGTCAAAATTGATATACCCTCTGCAAGGGTATGAAAGTATATACTTTGTGTAATTTGTTATTCAATTCGCATTTCCTTTTTAGTTAAATTATTTCCTCGTTCAGCAGTCAACAGCATTTAACGCGTTCAAGCATACATACAAGACAAGAATTCAAACGAGATAACACTAAATCTTTGATGATGAAGCTTTTCATTAGGGACGCATTGTGTCAAAGTTCGATTTTTTGTCATCAACCAAATTTACTGTATACATACACACGAAGTAAAGCGTGGGTAAGCGTGAAGCAAAGAGAAACAGAAGTGTCCAATCATGCGTCTCAAGCCGAACCATGTGGTTTCCTGTGCGTCCTGTGCAAAATATTACTTGTTCAAAATAAGGATCATGTGGCAAAAAACCCATTCATTTTTAAGTGGGTTGCTATGCATGCGTGCATGTTGCATTCCTCTGATAGTGACGCAATTTAGCTCATTTAGCGTTATCCAACACTATTCTATAGATAGAGATATCGCCATTATGATGAACTTTTAGTCACGGATGGCTTTGAATTAAAACAATTTTATTTCTTTCCTCCTTTTCCACGCGGCATGCTTCAGCGTCAGGTTAAGAATGAATTACTAACATCTTCTGCTAGTCTTAACAGCATCTCCGCATCCATGCGAATGGCAAGATGGAGCCCAGGAGTTAGGCCGGAAGCACACCACAGTTCACACTACAGTTCGGCCGTCCTGAGACCCAAATTGCCCTCAATTTGCCGACATTATAAATTTACTTAAGGGCTGCGATGTCTTTTTCTAGGTACAATATCTTATTCTGGGTAATCTACATTTGTGTAAATTAATGAAAGAGGGTTGACTCGTTTGAATGAATTACAAAATGTTTATTTTAATAATTAAGGCCGTAGCCAAACAAAGTATGAGTGGTGGTTCGCGACTCCCGAAGGGGACTAACTTCTACAATTCTCTTAAGACTACCTCCCAGCTCGCCAGTGGCCGGAGCTATCTGCGTCGCTATGAGCAGAACGCTGACCCCGCGGCTCGTGCAACGTCTTAAGTTACCATCCGGTGTCGCCGGACGACTGACGTTTGCACTTATGATCAGCAATTAAGTTGCTGACCACCGAAAGCGTGACTCTATTCCCTTGTCTACTACGGTAGACCCAGGCGATCACCGCAATAATGATGCAGCTGAGGAGGCATGGTAGCGTAGCCAGGTATGGAACAGAGGTGTTGAAAGTTTTAAGCTCCTCTATTCGTTGAAGGTTGTCTTCATTCAATTTTTGTAGGTACGGCAGGCTCGCTATATTTTGATGCCGGGTGATGTTGATCCTTGCCGAAACGGCGGGGGCTGGCAGCCGGTCAGGGGTAGCATTATAGTTAACGTACTTGGAACCATTGATGAACGCCACAGTTGCGAATGTAATCAAATGGGTGCCCGTTATGTTTTCGGGTGGGCTCCCATCGATACTCACGGTGGCCCAGTGATCGTTGACCACGAGGATGCCCTCGTCGATAGATGTCACTGCGGCAAGATGGCTGGGACGTGTGGCACAATGTGCGACACTCCCAGACTGGAGTCCCTGAGCGCATGAAGCTTCCGCTGCCTTCTTGCAAAATGTGGCAGTGGCGGGGCCCATACAGGAGGTGACGGCGATGATGTGGCCGTTGCACTCCGCTACCACGTTCTCTTCCAGGTGGAGTACAATCCCCTCGTGTGCTACTGGGAAGATAGTGATCTTCTTACAAGCTAACTTAGGCTTCGGAAAAGATAAAATAAAATGAATTAGCCTATCGCTTCCTAGTACCATAACGCTAGCCACACTCGAGATCTGAGCTAAGCTCAATCCTATGAAGCCCTCTTGCAATATCGACTGCAAGTCCGTGCTGCCAAAGATAACAGGATTTACCATGTCTATTCTTGCCAGTGTGATTGCAATTATAAGGTTTTCTAGCTCAAGAGCTATTATTCTGTTTCTAGCCAAAAGGGTCTCGTACAGGTGTGGTGCGTTTATGCGCTCTCTACTTGGATCATTTAAAATTGCGTTGACGGTGCGCGTAAGCGCGTTGATCTGATTCTGGAATTTTGAATTTAGAAGAACTTGCTTGTTGTTGGCGTTGATCTGGTCGTGTTCTATCAGTCTCGTTTGCTGTAGGTCGTCGAAGTCCGGGGTTCCCG
Source organism: Zaprionus kolodkinae (assembly GCA_018901885.1). Classification (NCBI taxonomy): domain Eukaryota; kingdom Metazoa; phylum Arthropoda; class Insecta; order Diptera; family Drosophilidae; genus Zaprionus; species Zaprionus kolodkinae. The sequence goes on along the minus strand of JAEIFM010000212.1, from coordinate 585,106 downwards.
CCAGAACTTTTAAAGCGGAACCCAAAAGGTTGATGCTCCTCGTCCGTCTGTGGTGCACATGAAGTGTGGCGAGAAGAGTCGTCAGGTGCTCTACGTCGGCTTGTAAGACCTTTTTCATGTACTCCAGAGGAAAAAGCTCTACAAGATTTGCTGTTTCCGATACGAAGGTGTCGTGCAGTGAGGTTCGTTGTGTGTCGAACAGTCCAAGTCTCATTCCAGATAATGGCGTTACCGTCGATTATTGGTATGTAGTCCGCATGAGTAGTCCGTTATCTTAGCATGGGTCAAGGTGGCCAAGGTCAAGGTTGCGAAGAACAAAGTAAACCTAAGGATAGAGGTAGTGCAAAAAGGAAAGAGAATTGTAAAAAAGTTTATCTTAAGTTGTCTTTGTGGACCACCCTCCCTTTTATTAAGACAGTGGTCCCCATGTCGGCTTCCACCGATTCTTCCAGGAACAACGGGGATAGTTTGTTTCCCAGCCTCCTGTTTGCTTTTACCAGAACTTTTTCTCCTACATTAAAGACTCTGTTTTGGCGTTTCTGGTTATTTCTTTCCAGTTGCTCGTTTTGAGCTTTCTCGAGCCTTCTGTTAACCTCAGGAAAATGGTCTTGCGAGGCTCTTAAGAGTTCTGCTGGCTTTCGCCCTGTGACCGAATGGAAAGTCCTGTTATACTCGATGGTCGCGAGAAGAATGGCATCAGAGATATCCTCGATATGTCTCTCAGCTCTTATGCACCTGGCAACTTCTTGCAGGGTGCTGTGGAAACGTTCCACTTGACCATTTGACGTGCTGTGAAGTGGCGGGCAGTTTATTACCTCTACACCGAAGTGATTTGCCAACAAGGAGCGGATGGTTTCAGAGCTAAACGACGGCTCATTGTCGCAGTAAACACTCTTGACCTCCGGAAAACTATTGACAATTTGCAGTATAGGGGCCTTGACATCAGCAATGGTGCGTGACGCAATGGGCTGGACCAAAGCAAACTTTGAAAACTTATCTACCGCAGTTAGGAAGTATTTTCCTGCCGTAGAGAAAATGTCAATGTGTATCATTTCTCCAATGCCACTGGGAATTGGCGTGGTACCCATTTCTTGTTTTTGAGGGTGCCTGTCATATTTGTTCTTTGCGCAGATTTTGCAGTTTGTTGCAACTTCTGTCGCGATTTTTGACATTTTGGGAAAATAATAATCTAGCAGAACCTGCTTTACGTTCTCTTGTGCGGCTCTATGTGCTCGATTATGTTCAGCGGTCACGATCTCCACTTGCTCTTCCTTATTTGTGACATCCGCGACGAAGCGCTTACAATGCCAGAAGGCGGTAGCCGGGAAAGCCATGACCAAGGGGTGCTGAATGCGGGCAAGAACTGGAAGTTCGCAGAAAATGGCATTAGTCACATCCGGTTTTACTACCGACTTGACTGTGTCAATTAATGTGTTCCAATCCTCGAAATCTATGTGGTGGCGAGTCTTTTGGCCAAAGATGATGAACAGCTGACTAGAAGGGAATGCTGCCTCCCTAATCACTATCTGGTTTTTAAAGCAATTGAGGGGTTTGTCCGATGACTTAATTACATAAGTGGACGAAAGTTCGCTGTGAACCGTGGCAGCATCGGACGCATTGGAGCTCTGTAAGGCATGCAGGTTCTGGCGTGAGAGTGCGTCAGCAACGAAATTCTCCTTGCCTGGTTTATAGAACACTCTAGCTCCAGTCTCGTCTATGCGCGCCTTCCAGCGCTTTATCTTGGAGTTCGGGTTTCTGTCGGAGACCGCGAAAGTTAGGGGCTGATGATCTGTGAAAATGTTAATATCAGATTTACCGTAAAGGTAGTGACGTAGCGTGTCGAGTGCCCAAACGATGGCAAGAAGTTCTCTTTCGTTTGTAGCATAATTCACCTCAGCGTCCTGTAGAGTGCGTGAAATCATAGTTATAGGTCTATTATTTTGTGATACCACAGCACCAATGCCAGTGGATGAAGCATCCGTGGTTAGGTCAAATGGCTGGCTGAAATCAGGATAATGGAGGATGACGCTCTCAGATGCCAAGATACTCTTTATTTTTTCGAACGCCTGTAGCTGGTCGTTGCTGAAGGCGATTGGAATATTCTTAGATCTGAAGGTACTAACCTTGCCATTTTTTCCTTTTAGAATGTTGGAGATGGGGAGGGCGATGGATGCAAAATCTTTTATAAAGCATCTGTAGTAGCTTGCCAGGCCCAGGAATGAGCGTACCTCGAAAATATTTTTCGGGGCGGGAAAGTTTTGGATGGCTTTGACCTTTTCGGGGCACGTTCTGGTGCCTTCTCTGGAAACCAAAAAACCAAGAAATTCCACGCTCTCCTTGAACAATTTTGATTTCTCCCTGGCGACCCTCATGTTAGCGTCGTGTAGACTCTTTAGAATGAGATCAATGTCTCGAACGTGGTCTGCCTCATTTGGAGAGAAAATGATTACGTCATCAACGTAAACATAGCAAATTTTACCTATAAATTCCCTTAAGACATCGTCAATGGCTCGCTGGAAAATGCTAGACGCATTCTTCAGGCCGAATGGGAGACGACAGAATTCGTATTTGCCGCCGTTAATTGAAAAAGCGGTTTTTTCTCTGTCTTGTTCTGCCAACATTATCTGGTGGTAACCAGACTTGAGGTCCAAAGTAGAGAAGTATTTTGCCTTACAAAGATTTGTCAAAATCATTGGTATACTGGGCATCGGGTACCTATCAGCAACTGTTTTCGCATTAAGTTTGCGAAAGTCGACGACCAGTCGCTTTTTCCGCGCTCCAGTCGAATCAACACCCTTTTTGTCGACCACCCAAAGGGGATTGTTGTATGGCGACCTCGAGGGTCGAATTATGTTGTTTCTAAGTAACTCCTTGATTTCTGCATTAACGAAATCGAGGGTACTGGCCGGAAGGGGGTGCAATTTGGTATACACTGGCTCATTATCCTCAGTGCGGATGGTGGCAACCACCGCAGTATTGAATGGGAGTAAATCAGCGGGGTCCGCGAAGGCCTGAATTCTACTGTGCATCATCTTTTGAAAGGCGTTTTTCACGCAAGATGGCACGGCGATGTCTTCTACTTTCGTAAAATTCACAGCTTCGCAGGAATGGAAAAGAATCTTTTCAGACCCGCCCTTGTAAGAAATTATCTGTTCTTCGAGGTTAATACTGGCACCTGCTTTTTTTAGCAGATCAAGGCCAATAATGCCGTCGAAGGTCGAAAGTTGAGGGAGGATGAAGAATGGGCTATTGATGCCGAAGAGGTGTAGGTGGCATTTTTGCTTTACGCAGTTGAACCCGTGTATTGACTTAACTCTAAATTGTTTTTCAACAGGCACTACATTTAAGAGGCCTTCTACTGGGCGCACGTAGTTTTTTGCTGCTCCAGTATCTATCAGAAAAGTTAAGGTCTTCCCCCGCTATTGTCCGTTGTATAAACGGGAGCAGGGACGCTGTTCTAAAAAATTACAGCCGTCCTCTTCAAAGTCTTCGACGCTTTCCGTATCGACTTCAGCCAGTGCATCGGCTGCCAGTTGATCGTACTCTTCGTCGTTTTCTTGATCATTCGCCTGATCAAGGTGATTGACCCGCTGGCGGCGCTGGTCGGACAACCTTACTGAAGTCATCTGTCGCTTTCCATAATTCGGGCCCGAAGGTTGATTAGGAAGCGGAGCCGAAACGGCGTTTGCCGATTGTGGCCTAGAATAGTTCGTGGGCTGTCTAAACTTGGAGGAAGACGGATCAACATCCATCTTCTCTACCTGGTCACCTTGTCGCCATTGTTGAGGCTGTTGAGTCTGTTGAGGCCGTTGAGGCTGTTGTGGCTGAGCATCTAGCTCACGTGGAAAACGCGGTGGTTTACCAAAACTTCTGGCATTATTGTTAATTGGGCCGTTTCTACTTAAGCCTTAGCGAAGGCTTCTTTCTTCTATGGTTCTAGCAAAGTTTGACGCAAAGGAGTGACGGTCATGGTTGGCCTCTACTTCTAGAGCCATAGCAAGCGCGGTTGGCAAGTCCTCTGGCTTAGAAGAATAGAGCACATCCGTAAGGTTGCGCTTTAGACCAGAAACGAAGGTCCGCAAGGCGTCAGCTCTATATTTTTCATTGGCGTATTGCGCCTGAGCTGGGTCCAGAGACATGATGGCCTTGTTTGTAAGTAGAGTCAGCTTCATCTCTACCTCATCATAGAACTCGACAATGGATAAGTTCCCTTGGCGCAGAACAGATAACTCTTGTTCCAAAACGCCTAGCGAACGCCTGTCGGCATAAGTGCGGTCCAATCTGTCTATGATGGCCTCGAAGTTCAGAGGAGTGGTAAAGTGCGACAGTTTAGCATTTGCTCTGGATTTTACTTTATTACGAATAATCACTACAGCACTATAATGCTGAGAGCTGCCCACAAAGTCTTTGTATAGTTCGTACGCAGCCAAGGCAGATTGCCGCCATGACACATACTCTTCCTGATCGCCATGAAACTGCGCGAGGCACTTAACTGCGTCTAGGGATTCCTCGCATGGCTCAGCGCGGTCAACTTTAATTGGTTCATAAACTTTGGGTTTTGGTATGGCGCAAACGGAATCAAACTGTTCGCGTAATTTGTTCATCTCCCCAATGAAATCCTGCTTCTGAGCAGCCAAAGCAGCATTGACAGCGGCCGCTATTACTTGATTTAAAGTGTTAGGGTCCATATTGTCGCTTTGTGTAGAAATCGACAGCACGTCAAATAAGTTGAGGATGCTATCAAGGTCGGCGTCAGCATCCGACATACACTGATCAAACAACGCTATTTGAAAATACGGCAGAAAAAGCTAATGGCGCAATTGAATGCAGCCTAAAATGGAATGCGCGTTCAAATGGCAACAAAGTGTCACAAAAACATGCAAACAAAAACAGACTCAAGTTACGTCGCTTAAGGCGTAGCGAGAAAAAGGTATTGTACGATCGCTGCTGTATATCTAGAACATTTAACAATGTACTTGACCTCTTTGGCAAAGATTTGGAATTCAGATAAAGAGCGATTTTAACGGCTGATACTAAAGACTGATATTTAAACCTTATTTATTTAAAAACAACTAAACAAAGACACCGGCATTGATAGAGGTACTAAACTTTTAAAGGCAACGCACTAGCTTGATTTTGATATTGAAAAGAAAGCTCCACTTACATGGTTTTCTAAAATTAAAGATGATAACGCCGAGTTGATGGAGTAAGAGTTGAAATCCGCCTGTGACTTCAGGGTTGTCTGGTGTTGACTTCCTTCTTGTTTTTATTGTCTGGTCTTCGCTGCCCAAGCCGACCGCTTGGTGTTCAATTGGGAATATTTAAATGTTTTTGACAATGATAGCTAATGCTAGCTTGTCGTGGTTTTTATAGCACTTTTCACTAGAGTTTGTTTTTTTTTTCATATGCCCTTACGCACTGAGGCTGGCTTTGCGCACTTACGCACTGGGGCTGGCTTAGTTAATGGTTCACTTTTTTTAGCGCGAGTACTTAATCGCGTTGGGCGCCAATTAATGAAAGAGGGTTGACTCGTTTGAATGAATTACAAAATGTTTATTTTAATAATTAAGGCCGTAGCCAAACAAAGTATGAGTGGTGGTTCGCGACTCCCGAAGGGGACTAACTTCTACAATTCTCTTAAGACTACCTCCCAGCTCGCCAGTGGCCGGAGCTATCTGCGTCGCTATGAGCAGAACGCTGACCCCGCGGCTCGTGCAACGTCTTAAGTTACCATCCGGTGTCGCCGGACGACTGACGTTTGCACTTATGATCAGCAATTAAGTTGCTGACCGCCTACTGCTGAGCCTGCAGCCTTAACTTGCACTTATGATCAGCAACTAAGTTGCTGACCGCTTACTGCTGAGCCTGCAGCCTTAACTTGTACATTGGTTCAATTTCCAATCTTATCAGTGTTTTTCAGGATTTTCATCAACAATAAAATTTGCAGATTCTTACGTTTTTTTTTATTTATATATTTATTTATTCACCGTCAACTAAGAGCAGTCGACTCAAAGATATCAACGAAAAGATAAAGAAAATTACAAATATAAATTGAATTAAAACAAATAGGTAAGGCTACCTTCGGGCGCCCGACAGTAAGATACCCTTCTCCCAATTTTTAAAATCCGTTACAAGCGTGTAACTACACTCATAATTTCAAACAAAAATTCTGCACAAATTCTTCTAGTACATATAGCTTACTCGCTCGCACTCACACAGCGACGCGCGTAAAGAGTAAAGTGACACGACGCAACGTCGACGTCGGCGTCGACTGCTCAAAGCAGCGCGTCGGCTGCTGCCCGTACCGAACATTTGTACTGAAAACGTCGACTTTAATAACTTCTGTGTTATTGGTCCGATCGGATTGTAATTTGGAGGATATGTTCATATTGCATTCACCTTTATGCATACCAAAGCATAACTTTTAAGGTTTATTACTTTGCTTAATAATCGTAAATAACCGCTTTGCGGGGGCGGTGGGCGTGGCATCAAACATTTGACATAAACTTCACCTGCCCCGAATATATAGGAACCTTCATACCAATTTTGGTGTTTCTAGCTTATTTAATAGCTAAGATCTGTTGTCTCAAACAAACAGACGGACAGACGGACAGACAGACGGACATGTCTCAATCGACTCGGCTAGTGATCCTGAAGAAGAATATATATACTTTATGGGGTCTGCCACGCCTCCTTATGCCTGTCACATACATTTTGCACAAAGTTAGTATACCCTTTTTTGACCATTTTCAATGGTCGAAGGGTATAAATATAAGTTAATTTAAGTAAGAACTAAGAATATTAAAATACATAAAATACATACATAAGGCGTACTCCAAGGTCGTTCACAGAGGTAATTCTTTCTTTTACACTTAAAGTGTAAGATTCGTACTTGGGACTGGCTCGAGAAAATGTCATTAGCTTGCATTTGAAGCTGTTCAGATTTAATAGGCTTGCACCACACCAACTGTTAAAACTATTGAGGTCGGCTTGAAGGAAAGAATGACAAGTGGCGTCTTTAAATTGAAAGCAAAGCTTAACATCATCTGCAAACATAAGAGTACGCGAGTTAAGTATGACCGAAGGAAGGTCATTGATGAAAAGCGTAAAAAGAAGAGGACCTAAGTGGCTTTTCTGAGGAACACCCGAGGTAACTTGAATGGGGTCTGAAAGAACATTTTTAAAGAAAACTCTTTGTGTTCTGTTGGCCAAATAACTCACAATCCAACTTAAAAGATTCAGTAAGGAACCAATAAGATTTAGTTTATGTGCAAGGAGGGAGTGATATACTGAGTCAAATGCTTTACTGAAATCAGTCAGTTTAAAGAGTATTCTGAAAACCTTTTATGATGAAGGATGTCAGCTCAAGTAAATTTGTCGAGGTTGAGCGACGTTTTAAAAATCCGTGCTGACAAGGAGATATGACGGATCTACAGAAATACTGTCAGTGGGGAGTTAAGACATTCTCGAAGAGTTTTGGAATAACCGACAATTTTGAGATACCTCTATAGTTTAAAGCATCAGACTTGCTACCCTTCTTGTGAAGCGGTAAAATGAAAAATTTCTTTCATATGGAAGAAAAGAAGGAAGTTTTCAGGGACAGCGTAAAAAGTTTGTGCAATACCTTATATAGAAAATCGGCACAGTATCGAAGTACGCAACTAGGAATTCTATCAGGACCTGGTGAGAAAACAGGTTTTATCAAACATAAATCCCTGAAAATCGAACTTTCGTTTAATTGTGGGGCGAAAATGCCATTCGAACTGGGAATGGTGTATGGATAAAAATTTACATCGCGTGTTGAAATTAAATAGGTCGTTTGAAAGAACTTTGCAAATAGATCAGCCATGTCCTGGCTTGATTATACCGTTATACGGCATTTGCGTAATTTGACAACCATCAACATCACGCACAACATATCCGTCATGTGGCAACACATTGTCAACAACATACGGCCCACGAAACTTTGGTTCTAATTTTTATTTATTACTTGGGTTGTGCTACTGTGTCTTGTTGCCACATAATTTCCTTTCTTAAAGGTTTCCGCAGGTGAATCACACTTCAAAAACCGAATCATGTTTTGCTTTTGTGACTTAACATTATTCTGCGACGCTTGGTCTTTAATTTTTTCAAAGTCACGATCGATCACCCTATTCTTTTCATCCAAATGTATTATTACCGCGTTGTGCTGTATTATATTAAATATATCCCGTGTCCCAAATAGTTTCCGTCCAGTCTAAATGATTCGCAGTGTCGCACAATTTACCTATCATTGGCGCAAGTACACGGTTAATTCGCTCTACCTGCCAATTTGCTTGTGGCGAACTCGTGGCTTTCAGGATGTTCTTCACGAACGTAGGAGGGCAGATTAAAGAAACGCACTTTTTATACCCAGAGGGTATATTAATTTTAGCCAGAAGTTTGCAACGCACCTTAGGAGACATCTCCGACCCTATAAAGTATATATATATTCTGAATCAGCATCACCAGAGGAGTCGAAAAATGGATGTCCGTCTGTCCGTCCGTCCGTCCGTCCGTCCGTCCGTCCGTCCGTCCGTCCGTCCGTCCGTCCGTCCGTCCGTCCGTCTGTTGCAACGCAAACTAGTCTCTCAGTTTTTGAGCTATCTTCATGAAACTTGGCACACAAGCTTCTTATTGCTGTAGGCTGTAAATAAGTCGGAACGAGCCAGATCGGACTGATATATCGTATAGCTGTCATGATTTGGCAAATCTTATTCTTATTACGTTCTTAATGTGCAGTCGAAATTGTATCAAAATCGGACCACTATAACATATAGCTGCCATATGAACAATCGGCTGAAATCAGCAAACCTGTTTTGTTTTTGGAAATACCGCACATTATCAATACCTTTTAATGTTATACAGTAACCCGCCCTTTGTTTTTCCATTTAAATATCTCAGACGTTTATATTCTATAGCTGTTATAGGAACAATCAGTCAGTCCGTCTGTCTGTTGCAACGCAAATTAGTCCCCCAGTTATTGAGCTATCATCATGAAACTTTGCTCACAAGCTTTTTATTTCTGCCCTCTTTAAATAAGTCGGAACGGGCCAGATCGGACTGATATATCGTATAGCTGTTATGGAGCCTATCGGCCGATTTTCGTTATATTTCAAGATATAGCTATCAGGCTTACCACATCCAAATCGAACTTTTATAACTTATAACGATCAACGATCGGCCTAATGAAGGTTCTTGTTGCAATTTTATGGAAATCTGAGTACTATTACATGTAGCTGTTAAACAAAAAATCATATAGCTGTTATTCAAATGCATTTTTGAAAGAGAACTTTCCAAATTTAGATTTTATGACCAACAGATCCTTTACAACACAAAGACATTCGACCAAATGCTGTTTCTAAGAATTGTATACTGATATATGCCAAACAAAATATATCGGAAAACATAACATTCTTATATGAAACAGTTACAGTTGATAATGTAAGAAACATATACCAGTCCATAACATTTAAATACTTGCATACAATAGTCATAGTTGTTTATAGGAATCCAGCTTTTCCTATTACAAGGTTTCGAAATGAAATCAGAAATGATGTTGAAAGGCTAACGTCAGCTGAAAATAATACAAAATTGGTAATATTAGGAGATTTTAACATTTGCCGATCAACAACCACTGATCAGCTCGAGTCTACTTTAAATAATAACAACAAAATGTGCCAACAACAAAACATTTAACTCAAATTGATTGGATATTTTGTGATAACACAGTAAGCGGTGCTGCCGCAATCACTTATCAAACTCCATATAGTCACCATGACGGCGTGTTCCTTAGCTATAATCACTAATTTAATAATTTATTTTTAAATATTTAGTTAATTAATTTATTTTATTATTGTAAATAAAGACAAGAAAGCAAGGCTACCTTCGGCTTGCCGAAGGTTTCATACCCTTGCAGTTATACAAAATATAAAATATCTTTGGATTGCTGCTGGTTTCTGTGGTATTTATTGAAGAATTATAACAGTACATCGATTATATGAACCTCTTATAATTTCGAATACTCAGCCTCCTCACCACGGCAAGGTCGCAATCCTCGAGGAGGAATATTTACAATACATTAAACAACATTGCACATATATTCTTTTTTTACAATAATAAAATAAATTAATTAACTAAATATTTAAAAATAAATTATTAAATTAGTGATTATAGCTAAGGAACACGCCGTCATGGTGACTATATGAAGTTTGATAAGTGATTGCGGCAGCACCGCTTACTGTGTTATCACAAAATATCCAATCAATTTGAGTTAAATGTTTTGTTGTTGGCACATTTTGTTGTTATTATTTAAAGTAGACTCGAGCTGATCAGTGGTTGTTGATCGGCAAATGTTAAAATCTCCCAATTTTGTATTATTTTCAGCTGACGTTATCCTTTCAACATCATTTCTGATTTTATTTCGAAACCTTGTAATAGGAAAAGCTGGATTCCGATAAACAACTATGACTATTGTATGCAAGTATTTAAATGTTATGGACTGGTATATATTTCTTACATTATCAACTGTAACTGTTTCATATGAGAATGTTATGTTTTCCGATATATTTTGTTTTTCATATATCAGTATACAATTCTTAGAAACAGCATTTGGTCGAATGTCTTTGTGTTGTAAAGGATCTGTTGGTCATAAAATCTAAATTTGGAAAGTTCTCTTTCAAAAATGCATTTGAATAACAGCTATATAGCTATATCTTGAAATATAACGAAAATCGGCCGATAGGCTCCATAACAGCTATACGATATATCAGTCCAATCTGGCCTGTTCCGACTTATTTAAAGAGTGCAGAAATAACAAGTGGGTAAGGCTACAGTCGGGCGCCCGACAGTAAGATACCCTTCTCCCAATTTTAAAATCCATTACAAACGTGTAACCACACTCATAATTTCAAACAGAGAATTCTGCACAAATACTTCTAGTACATATAGCTTACTCGCTCGCACTCACACAGCGACGCGCGTAAAGAGTAAAGCAACACGACGCAACGACGACGTCGGCGTCAACTGCTCAAAGCAGCGCGTCGGCTGCTGCCCGTACCGAACATTTGTACTGAAAACGTTGACTTGAATAACTTCTGTGTTATTGGTCCGATCAAATTGTAATTTAGAGGATATATTCATATTGCATTTAGCTTTATACAAACCGAAGCAGAACGTTATGCGTTTAATACTTTGCTTAATAATCGCAAATAACCGATTTGCGGGGGCGGTGGGCGTGGCATCAAACATTTGAGATAAACTTTATCTGCCTATGATTTATAGGAACCTTCATGCCAAATTTGGTATCTCTAGCTTTTTTAATAGCTGAGATCTGTTGTCTCATACAGACGGACAGACGGACAGACGGACAGACGGACAGACAGACGGACATGTCTCAATCGACTCGGCTAGTGATCCTGAGCAAGAATATATATACTTTATGGGGTCTGCCTCGCCTCCTTATGCCTGTTACATACATTTTGCACAAAGTTAGTATACCCTTTTTTGACCATTTTCAATGGTCGAAGGGTATAAAAAGCTTGTGAGCAAAGTTTCATGATGATAGCTCAATAACTGGGGGACTAATTTGCGTTGCAACAGACAGACGGACTGACTGATTGTTCCTATAACACCTATAGAATATAAACCTCTGAGATATTTATATGGAAAAACAAAGGGCGGGTTACTGTATAACATTAAAAGGTATTGATAATGTGCGGTATTTCCAAAAACAAAATAGGTTTGCATACAAAAACTCTGATTTCAGCCGATTGTTCCTATGGCAGCTATATGTTATAGTGGTCCGATTTTGATACAATTTTGACAGCACATTAGGAACGTAATAAGAATAAGATTTGCCAAATCTTGTTGCAATATCTTGAAAAACAACAAAAATCGGCCGATAGCTTCTATGACAGCTATACGATATATCGGTCCGATCTGGCTCGTTCCGACTTATTTACAGCCTACAGCAATAAGAAGCTTGTGTGCCAAGTTTCATGAAGATAGCTCAAAAACTGAGAGACTAGTTTGCGTTGCAACAGACGGACGGACGGACGGACGGACGGACGGACGGACGGACGGACGGACGGACGGACGGACGGACGGACGGACGGACAGACGGACATCCATTTTTCGACTCCTCTGGTGATGCTGATTCAGAATATATATACTTTATAGGGTCGGAGATGTCTCCTAAGGTGCGTTGCAAACTTCTGGCTAAAATTAATATACCCTCTGCAAGGGTATAAATATATGTGCAATGTTGTTTAATGTTTTGTAAATATTCCTCCTCGAGGATTGCGACCTTGCCGTGGTGAGGAGGCTGAGTATTCGAAATTATAAGAGGTTGATATAATCGATGTACTGTTATAATTCTTCAATAAATACCACAGAAACCAGCAGCAATCCAAAGATATTTTATATTTTCTATAACTGCAAGGGTATGAAACCTTCGGCAAGCCGAAGGTAGCCTTGCTTTCTTGTTTTATTTCTTTTTGCATGATCAGTTAAGCACACTGCCTTGATCGAAATGACTACGAAGGTGTTTGAGCAAATTTATAACAATGAAGAAGAAAAACAACTTATTCAAATTTCTAGTACTACGCCCACGGCCCCCGTAAATCAGTAATTTGTGATTATTAAGCAAAGTATTAAACTCATAACGTTTTTCCTCGGTATACATAAAGCTAAATACAATATGAACATATCCTCTGAATTACAATCCGCGCTGTTCCAAAGCAACAACACAAGCAGATTCTAATCCAGAGGATAGAATTACTATGCAATCAAAGTACGACTATTGTTACTCGGTTTATGAGCGATGTGCAGCTCAACTGAGTGAGTTCATCGAACGTGCATCTTCTTTGAATACTACTCCTACGCTACAATCAGTTGTTTATCCCTCAAATTCCAGAGGTTGCAGCCAACCGCCTTGTGATACATAAATCTTTAAAGAAGATTATGTAAAGTGGCCAACTTTCCGAGATCTCTTCACGGCTATTTTTGTCAATAATCAAAGATTACACAACCCCACAAAATTTTTTTTTTGTCATGATCTGGGCATGCGGCATATGCAGTTATATGTATTTTGGGTCGCTGAATCCGAATCCGGGGTCGGAATTACGTCATCACGTCTGGATTTCGACATAACCTCACAAAACTGAACAATTTTAAAATTTCCCCAAAAAGATATAGAATCATGATCTGGTCATGCGATATATGTTTTCTCATGTATTTTGACTTTCTAAATCCGATTTTTTAATCAAAATGTATCCTGCACGTCTAAATTTTGACATAACCTCAAAAAACATGAAAAATCTTGAAAGCGCCAAAAAATAATGGGGGGTCATGACCTGGTCATGTGATATATGTTTTTATATGTTTTTGGGCCCCCTTAATCCGAATCCGAAGTCAAAATATTTTCAGGACGTATACTTTTCGACCTAACCTAAAAAATGTTTCAAAAATTTTTCAAAAACTGGGATTTTGGTTTTAAAACTAAGTTTTTTAATGTAATTAATGTAGGTTTTGAAAACAAAAAAATGTTTCCATTCTAAAATACCACTTTAAATACTCTTTCAACGGCTTTTGCAATAGTCCTTTTTAAGGTGGCATTGTTTCTCCTGTAATTTTTTTTCTAATGCATTTATATTTTAGGTTAGTCCATGAATGATCATTAAAAACATTTTAGCTGAATCCAGAAAAAAAAAACAATTTTTATACCCGCTACTCATAGAGTAGAAGGGTATTATAACTTTGTTCGAACCGAAAATGAATGTAACAGGCAGAAGGAGACATCTCCGACCCCATAAAGTATATATATTCTGAATCAGTATCAACAGCCAAGTTGATATAGCCATGTCCGTCCGTCCGTCTGTCTGTCCGTCCGTCCGTGTGAACACCTGGATCTCAGCTATTATAAGAGCTAGAGTTCCCAAATTTGGTGACAACATGTGTTATTACTTCAAGCTTATCAAGTTTATTTTGGATTTTAGCCACGCCCCCACCCGCCTCCATAAATTGAAAAATATTAGCTTTACAGCAACAGTTTTATATATACGTTATAAATACCATCTTGCGGACGTTTCGTAAAAATTTCAGTAAGATTGGACTATAAATGTGGAAGATATTAAGGAAATAGTAGTGCCATGTGACCACGTGTTTTTGTCTGTTTTATTTTGTTAGATATGCAAGATCCAGGTTCAACTCCGGCGACAAGCTTTTTTTTTTAAATTGATGTACCAAAATTATTTGCACCGATCATCATTACAATTTTTTGCTAGTTGTGTAATAGACTTGGTGGCTACGTGGATGTGGTCGCTGACTGTGGTGCAGAAGGGTACAAGTTGTAATCCAGCCCAGCCCGGGTGCTAGCGCGGGTTTTTATTGTTGGTTTTTTTTCAAGCATTTAAAATATTTTAAGTTTAGTATTTTAAATGCAATTGATTAAACAAAATTTTAAAGGGAGTGAGTTGGCATTGTCTTACACACACACACACGACACAATAATAATTTGTTTTCGTCCTGTACGACAAGCTGAATGGTGTTATAATGCAGCTTTACCGACCCAAATTCACAATGCGCTAATGGTAGAGCTGTTATAGTTGCAGACTATGTATATAGGACGTTTTTTGGAGGTCCAGGTTCAAGACCTCCTCACATCGGTAAAAAATTTTTTGTTTTTTTTCTGTTCTTTTTTTTTTGCATATGCCTTATCTATATTTAAAATCAATGTTAACGAAGTTTTTACCATATTTAAGGAAATTTTAGTCATATTTCGCAGTACAACATAAACGACAAATCTGGTTGGATTATTAAATTTCTCAATAAATATGTGAAGCATTATATAGGCGTCTCTTTTACACATTCATAATTAAAAGCACTCTGATGAGTTCTAATTGGAAAGCACTGAAAGCAATGCGGCAACATCAACGTGCAACTTTCATAGTCAGATCAAATTTGAGACTGTGAGACGTGTTTTTCTTCGCGTTGTTGTAGCGGGTATACCACAGTCGGGCGCGCTCGACTGCAACCTTTCCGACTTGTTTGAAAAAATTTTGAAAAAATTTTTAGGTTATGTCGAAAAGTATTCGTCCTGAAATTATTTTGACTTCGGATTCGGATTAAGGAGGCCCAAAACCATATGAAAACATGTATCACATGACCAGGTCATGACCCCCCATTATTTTTTGGCGCTTTCAAGATTTTTCATGTTTTTTGAGGTTATGTCAAAATTTAGACGTGCAGGATACATTTTGATTAAAAAATCGAATTAAGAAGGTCAAAATACATGAGAAAACATATATCGCATGACCAGATCATGATTCTATATCTTTTTGGGGAAATTTTAAAATTTTTCAGTTTTTTGAGGTTATGTCAAAATTTAGACGTGCAGGATACATTTTGATTAAAAAATCGGATTTAGAAAGTCAAAATACATGAGAAAACATATATCGCATGACCAGATCATGATTCTATATCTTGTTGGGGAAATTTTAAAATTTTTCAGTTTTGTGAGGTTATGTCGAAATCCAGACGTGATGACGTAATTCCGACCCCGGATTCGGATTCAGCGCCCTAAAATACATATAACTGCATATGCCGCATGCCCAGATCATGACAAAAAAAAAATTTTGTGGGGTTGTGTAATCTTTGATTATTGACAAAAATAGCCGTGAAGAGATCTCGGAAAGTTGGCCACTTTACATAATCTTCTTTAAAGATTTATGTATCACAAGGCGGTTGGCTGCAACCTCTGGAATTTGAGGGATAAACAACTGATTGTAGCGTAGGAGTAGTATTCAAAGAAGATGCACGTTCGATGAACTCACTCAGTTGAGCTGCACATCGCTCATAAACCGAGTAACAATAGTCGTACTTTGATTGCATAGTAATTTTATCCTCTGGATTAGAATCTGCTTGTGTTGTTGCTTTGGAACAGCGCGGATTGTAATTCAGAGGATATGTTCATATTGTATTTAGCTTTATGTATACCGAGGAAAAACGTTATGAGTTTAATACTTTGCTTAATAATCACAAATTACTGATTTACGGGGGCCGTGGGCGTAGTACTAGAAATTTGAAAACAACGTTTACTGTCTAGGATATACAGGAATCTTAATGCCAAATTTGGAGTCTCTAGCTTTCTTAATAGCTGACAACCAGACGCTCATACAGACGGACAGACAGACAGACAGACAGACGGACAGACGGACATACAGACATGGCTAGATCGACTCGGCTAGTGATCCTGAGCAAGAATATATATACTTTATGGGGTCGCAGATGTCTCCTTCTGCCTGTTACGCACATTCCGACAAACCAAATAGACCATGTATTTTTTTAAAATCCATGGCCTAAAAAGCACTTATCTGAACAATTTGCCAATGCGAATTTTGGAGAACTCCGGCTCGAAGGACCAAAATGTTCTTCACGAACGTAGGAGGGCAGATTAAACAAACGCACTTTTTTATATTTCACTTTTGCACTTAGTTTGCAAATTATTTATTCGCGTGTGCTCAATTCAGTTGGTTATTTAAGACAAACTATTACAAAAAAGATAAGAGATTTCTTAAACCTATGTGGAGAGAAGATCTCAGCGGGGAAACCTCGCTTAAGCGAGATGCTCGCAACTTTGGTTTAACCCTTTGTTGCCACGTTGGTATAAACACAAGATATGATGAATATTCCTTAGAAGAACCTTCTTCTGAAGTAAATGAGGTTCCGCGGTCACTTTATAAACGACGGGGGTGACTATAATGGTCAAAGTAATGCTGAAGGGCTATACAAGACTCTTTAGAACCCGTTGAATTTGTCGAGTACAATTTAACAAATTTCGTAAATGCATCAACGATAACCAGCAAGTGTTTCTTCTTTGACAGAAGGGAAGGCAGCGGACCCAAATGGTCAATATGAATCGTATCAAAATGCCAAGGTAGCTTCGGGATACTGAACATATTACGCTTATTAGTGCGCGCTGGGGCTGAATATACTATACATTTTAAGCAGTTACGTATAAAATTATGTACACGTGTCTTCATCAGTGGGAACCAAAAATGTTATTTAATTTCTGCACAATACTTGTCAACCCCTAAGTGGCCGATTTTTTCATGTGTTCATCGAATCACATTATTTATAATCTTTTTGGGCACATACATCTACTTGTTACCTGTCTGCGATCTAAAAAAGTACTAAAGCGCCGAAGGGCGTAATAGACAGCAAGCGTCCCCAGTTCGTAACTATGTAAAGTCTTCTCAGTTTCTGCAGTTGATTTCGAAAAGTAAGCTACTGGGTGGAATTTGGTAACACGCTTGTAACGGATTTTTAAAATTGGGAGAAGGGTATCTTACTGTCGGGCGCCCGACTGTAGCCTTACCTACTTGTTTTTATTTCTAAAGGTATACATATATTCCGTTTTTGCTTTTTATTCAATCCTTAATAAAAAGTATTATAGTGATCGGTTTAACATTTTTTTTTGTTTTGATCGATAATCTGGGTTCACTAAGACGGCAACTTCGCTCCAATGTGTAGTGAACAATGATTGCCTTTTGTGGATTGATGCTAAGCACTACTTCTTCGCACCATATACTAACAGTGTTCAGAGCTGAATGCATCAGCTCCGGCACGGTATTGCCATAGTTCCCGTTCATGAACGCCATGTCGTCGGCGTAGCCAATCGCTTCCACGCCCTGTTCTGCAAGTAAAGATAGTAGTTCGTACTAGGGACCAGAGTAAAGGGGATAAGACCCCTCCCTGGGGACATCCTTTAACCGCACTGATATATGCGGTCGTTGTGTCCAGGGTAGAGGAGATAGTCCGGTCATGGCATCAATGCACCGGACTATATGACGGGCAATGTTCCTGCGCTCCAGCGCAGCCGAGATAGAACCGTAGCCGGTGTTATCGAAAGCACCCTCTATATCAAGAAAGGAGCACAGAGTAATATTCTTGGATACGAAGGCTTTTTCGATTTTACCCACTAATTTGTGGAGAGCGACCTCTGTCGATCTACCGGTTATACATGCGAACTGCGTGGGGTTCAGAGGGTTATTTCCCTGCAGAGAGCACCAAATGTGTAAGTCTAAAAGCCTTTCAGCAGTCTTGAGTAGAAAGGAGGTAAGACTGATCGGCCGATAGGCCTTAGGCTGGTCAAGAGGACGATTCCACTGTTAAGGAATAAATACCACATTGACTCTCCTCCAAGAGTTAGGTATGTGTCCCCACGTGCGACTAGCTCTAAGAAGGCCGACCATTGGATCAAGGATGTTTTGGAGAAGAGCTGGAAAGATTTGATCGCTCCTGGGGCTTTCAAGGGAGCGAAAGAATCTACAGCCCATTTGACCTTTTCAGGGTCAAAGATGGTACCAGATAAGCTGGCTCCGATGACAAGGTGGCGTCAACGTGACTGGAGAGAGTGAAAGAGCCGTCTGCTCTTTTGAGAAGCCCTTTTCCATTAGACGACCCTTTGGCTAATACCTTGTGGAGTCTCGCTGGCAGCAATTCAATGCTACCTCAGTAGCTCCACCACGTATCGCGTTTGGCACGTCTAATGTTCTTGTTATAGTTTGTGAGAGCGTCCCTATAGACATCCCAACTAACGCGGTTAGATCTGGCCTTGTTGAATAGGCTTCTAACCTTCCTTTTTTGAGAAAACAGCTCTTCGTTTCACCATGGAACTTTACGGTTGAACTTTAGGGTCTTCCGGACTGTGCTGACTTCAGAGGATGTAATAAGCACATCTTGGAGCAGGTTGGTAGCAAGTTCAATCTCACTGATAGAGTTTGGCTTGCTGATCAGCAGGTCTGCGTTAAAATCCACAGAGGCTTTAAAAGTTCCCAGTTTGTCTTTTTGGGAGAGAAGAAGTTCTGGCAGATCTCGACTTGAACAGGAAGATCGAACCTGATGTGCTGATGGTTCGAAAATGTGGCTTCGTCTGTAACACGCCAGTGTTAATGAACGTGGGTTTGCAACCGACATTAGCTTTATCTAAATGACTACAAATTAGATAATCTAAGAGAAACTCACCACGTTTGTTGTAGTCGCTTCTCCCCCAGACCGTTTGATGCGCGTTGGCATCGCATCCGATACCGAACGGCTTGTTGTTTTGACTGCCAAATCCAAAAGCCGCTGAACCTCCGCGGAGGAACTTCATCCATGTCGCCCGGGAAGTCTGCAGAGGCGGTCACTACTTCCCGGACGCCCTCAGCTGTGGCTACCTCTGTAGCCGTTGCTACCAGGTCTCTGTGAATGAAGTAAGTTAAAAGGAAGTGTCTCACACTGTTAATATAGCAGTGCGAGGGGCACCTTCCATACGGTCATATAGCAACTTCAGGGATCCGCATGATTGTCCACGGACGAGGCCACCGATTAACCATGGCTCTTGGACGAGAGGTCAATACCGTCATCATAGACGATCCTGCACAGGGAGGCTGACGCTCCTCTGGCGTGGTGCAGGTTCGCGTGGAGACCTTAATGTCGATAGCGAGAGGCTCCGCTTTTTTTGAACCCTTTGCGGCTTTGAAAAGCCTCTTCTCACCGGTCTTTAAATTGATGAAGGCGTTTCCAAAGTCCAGTCGCTGCGTATGGATCCGAGAGCCTGCTTCCGTGAGGACTGACCTTTGAGAGGCCAAGGAAGCGTCGTCAGCGCAGCTGATCAGGTCAGCGTCAGCTTCAGCGTTAGAGGACATCACCGCAACGAGATGCTGCCTGCCTGAATAGCTATTGGACGAGAATGCAGCACTTACGAACTCAGTGTCCAAGGGAGTCCGTGGCCTGTCCGGGTCCCCCAGAGTACCAGGGCCAATGCCCGTGGTGTTGGGGGCAGCAGCCCAATAGCTGCAGTGCTGGGTGGATGCTGTTGAAGTCGCACCAGATTTTTCTTATTTTATTGAAATATTCATGTTTTAAGCCCACGAGTAGGCGGAAAGGGAGGTCGCCCACGGCATAGCCTGCGTACCGTGGGAAGTCTAGGTAAAACTGGAGGACGACAGGTATCCAGAGTACGCATACTAGCGACCGGGCTGCCCCCCGGCCATGTATATCTTGGCGTATGCTGTTCCACCTTGGATTGTAGTGATTTATTGATTCAGAATCTTCGCCCGACTACAATTTGTCAGTACCCCTAGTCGAGACATGACCGTGCTAGGGGCCTGCTTCCAGCCGCCCTCACGTGGAGAGTATAGCCGCACTTCCGACAGTAGGATCAAGGACGGCACGTACCTCAGCCAAGGGAATAGTCGAGGGAATAAAATTATTAATTTCTTATTTACTTATGGCCAATAATGTATACCAATCGGAGTGCTGAATTAGTTCAGAAATCATTAATATAATAATTCTGAGGGAAGGCAGATGCGAATATAATTTGTTTGAAAACTCTTAAGAGGTAAAATATTTCATTCAAAATATTTAGTAGACATTCCTTAAATGCAATAGTACTGGTTGTATTAACCGGATAAAACCTTATACACTTCGTAAATGCATCTACTACCACAAGTTTTGTATATAGTGGTCGAACATTGAAATTGGGTAAAAAAGGGAGGACTAACTTCATGCAAATATGTATGGCGTAAGGAGACGTGGCCGATCCTACAAAGTATATATTCCCTTGCTAAGGATCACTAGCCGACTCGGTAGATCCATTTCCGTCTGTCTGTCCATCTGTCTGTTTCAGATGAAGGTTTCTATATATCGTAGACAGATTAATGTTTAATGCCACACCCACTGTCCCCGCAAACCGATAATTTGCTATTATTACATTCTGCTTCGGTAAATATAAAGTTGTATGCGATATAAACATATCCTCCAAATTGCAATCGGACAAATAACTCAGAAGTTTTTAAAAGTTTTCGTTTTCAGTTCAATTGTTCGGTACGAGCAGCAAATATGTGAAGTTGACGTCGACGTCAACGTCGAGACGCGTCGTTTTACTTTTTACGCCAGTGTGTGTATGAGTGAGATCGAATAAGAAGCCATATGTAGTAGAATAAGTTGTGCAGAATTATGAGTTTCCAATTACATGTATGGGTACACGTTTGTTACGTTTGTTATTTTAGGAATTGGGCTAAGGGTATCTTACTGTTGGACGCACTCGACTGTAGGCTTACTGACTTTTTTTTCTTTGAAGCGATTGATGGAGGGGGCTAAAACATGAAGGATCTTAAAAGGAATTGTTTTTTTCGAGATGTTGTCCAATGTGCGGTGATTTGCATGACGCGGAACTGAAAACATAAGACACTTAAAGTAATTGCTTATGAAATCGCGAACTGGTTTGTCCATATAATGAAACTAATAGTAACGTTTAATCTCTGCGAATACTTTTGCTGATCCAAGATGACATATCTTTTCATAAACTATGCGAATTTCATTGTTTATACCCTTCGACCATTGAAAATGGTCAAAAAGGGTATACTAACTTTGTGCAAAATGTATGTAACAGGCATAAGGAGGCGTGGCAGACCCCATAAAATATATATATTCTTGCTCAGGATCACTAGCCGAGTCGATTGAGACATGTCCGTCTGTCTGTCCGTCTGTCCGTCTGTTTGTTTGAGACAACAGATCTCATCTATTAAAAAAGCTAGAGACATCAAAATGGTATGAAGGTTCCTATATATCCGGGGCAGGTGAAGTTTATGTCAAATGTTTGATGCCACGCCCACCGCCCCCGCGATTATAAAGCAAAGTATTGAACTTATAAAGTTCTGCTTCAGTATGTATAAAGCTGAATACAATATGAACATGTCCTTCAAATTACAATCCGATCGGACCAATAATACAGAAGTTATTCAAGTCAACGTTTTCAGTACAAATGTTCGGTACGAGCAGCAGCTTGCGCGCTGCTTTGAGCAGTTGACGCCTACGTCGACGATGCGTCGTGTCGCTTTAATCTTTACGTTCGTCGCTGTGTGAGTGCGAGCAAGAGGGCTATATGTAGTAGAAGAATTTGTGCAAACTTTTTGTTTGAAATTATGAGTATAGTTACACGCTTGTAACGGATTTTTAAAATTGGGAGAAGGGTATCTTACTGTCGGGCGCCCGACTGTAGCCTTACCTACTTGTTTTTATTTCTAAAGGTATACATATATTCCGTTTTTGCTTTTTATTCAATCCTTAATAAAAAGTATTATAGTGATCGGTTTAATATTTTTTTTTATTTTGATCGATAATCTGGGTTCACTAAGACGGCAACTTCGTTATACCCTCTCGTTGAAACCACCCCCTTATTTTCAAGGAACTCAGACATTACCTTTACAAAAACCTGTTTTGAGTCCAATTTTACACCACCAAGACTGTGGCCATGGACAGGAAAAGATGTCAATCACTTGGTGCTTAGTCCAGGCTATATGGTGGATGCAATAAGCCCTCCCATCCAAGCTCCCGTTTCTTTTGAGAAGTCATCAACGAAATGAGTGGTCTGGCGTAGTTCTGGTGGAAGACTAAAATATTTTCGACGGTTCAACGGTTTAAAAAATCCATGGTCTATTAGGTTTGTCGTTTCCGCACTTTCGTGCGTAATAGGAAGAAGGTGACATCTACGACCCCATAAAGTATATATATTCTTGCTCAGTATCACTAGCCAAGTCGATCTAGCTATGCCTGTTCGTCCGCCTTTATGGGCGTATGATCCTTAGCCATTAAGAAAGCTAGAGACTCCAAAATTGGTATCATGGTTCCTGTACATCATTTTCAAATTTGAGGTAATTTGCGATTATTAAGCAAAGTATTCAAGTTTCAAGTTTTCTATTGCTTTGTGAAGCGTTGCCAGCGTTCGGTAAGATTAGGTTAAGTAAAAAGTTCGTTTGGCTTTCAATAGATTTCTAATGATAACTTTGTGTCCGATTTAAGACAAATATGCGCCGTTTTTCGTAAATTTGTTGCCAACGAGATGCTTACTTCATTATCTCTCTCATCCACAGTATAAATATTCTTGCTCAGGATCACTATCCGAGTCGATTGAGCCATGTCGATCTGTCCGTCTGTCTGTCCGTCTGTTTCTTTGAGACAATAGATCTAAGCTAATAAAAAAGCTAGAGATATTAAATTTGGCATTAAGGTTAGTATGTATCATAGACAGATGAAGTTTATTTCATATGTTAATGCCATGCCTACCGCCCCCCGCATCGGTAATTTACTATTATTAAGCAAACTCATAATGTTCTGCTTCGGTATACATAAAGCTGATTGCAATATAAACATATCTTCCAAATTACAATCTGATCAGACCAATAACACAAAAGTTATTTAAGTCAACGTTTTCAGTACAAATGTTCGGTACGAGCAGTAGTCGGCGCGCTGCGTTGAACAGTTGACACCGACGTCGGCCTCGCGACGTGTCGCTTTACGTTTAACGCAGTTTGCTGTGTGAGTGCGAGCGAGTAAGCTATATGTAGTAGAATTATTTGTGCAGTACTCTCTGTTTGAAATTGTGAGTGCAGTTACACGTTTGTAACGGATTTTTAGGCCATGGATTTAAAAAAAATACATGGTCTATTAGGTTTGTCGGAATGTTCGTAACAGGCAGAAGGAGACATAAAGTATATATATTCTTGCTCAGGATCACTAGCCGAGTCGATCTAGCCATGTCTGTCTGTCCGTCTGTCCGTCTGTCCGTCTGTCTGTCTGTCTGTCTGTCTGTCTGTCTGTCTGTCTGTCTGTCTGTCTGTATGAGCGTCTGATTCTCAGCTATTAAGAAAGCTAGACCCTCCAAATTTGGCATCAAGATTCCCGTATATCCTAGGCAGTAAACGTTGTTTTCAAATTTCGGGTACCACGCCCACTGCCCCCGTAAATCAGTAATTTGTGATTATTAAGCAAAGTATTGAAGTCTTAACTTTCTGCTTTGGCATACATATAGATAAATACGATGTTAACTTATTTTATAAATTGCAACCCGATCGGATAATAAACATAGAAGTTACGCGAGCTAACATTTGTGCTTTTTCGATCTTTTTAATGCGAAAATGGTTATGTGTGTATATGAGAAGGAAAAAGTTACTTAGCCGCACAGCGAGTCAGTGCGGCGATGGTCAAATGTGTAGAGCAGCATGCAGTCAAACAAAAGAATGGAGGTTCAATCCCTCGGGAAGGCGGTTTGTTTTTATTTTTACTATTTCACCATTTAGAAGTTAATATTTTATTTTTTTTTTCATCATTATAAAATTTGATTTCATTTATCAAATTTCAACAAATAATCTTATTAAATATAAATAAATAACACTCGGCTTTCTTGTGGTTATTTAATCTTGTAGTAGTGTTATTGTTGTGCATGACATTTGACATTTTTGAGCAACTGGTCTAAAAATGCAATTTTAACGGGCGCGGAGCGCAGCGACGGTGGTCTAGTTGTTAGGATGACGAACTCCTATGCAAACGGCCAGGGTTCGATTCCCCACGGCGAAAAGAGAATTTAGCTATTTTAATTTTTTATGTGCTGTATTTCATATGTGTTTACATTTATATTTATAAAGAATATGCATTTTTTAATTATTTGCCATTTATTTATATTTATCTAATAATTTATATATTAAGTGTTACATTTTGCCTGTACTTATGCGTCGATGCATACAATACATGCACACGAAGCTCACACATGCATACATATACATATGCGTGTGAGGCAATACACAAAACATGAGGCAGGTCTGTGTAATTGTTAACGGACGTCTAAATTAAAGAAGAAGCAGTTGACGCTGCTGTGTGTGTATGTAACGAATTTTGGCACGCGCCAAAAATTCACATATCTCTCTCTCGTTCTAATTTATGCTATCGACTCTTGCTTTTTCGTTATATTAATTATACCCGCTACTCATAGAGTAGAAGGGTATTATAACTTTGTTCGACCCGAAAATGAATGTAACAGGCAGAAGGAGACATCTCCGACCCCATAAAGTATATATATTCTGAATCAGTATCAATAGCCGAGTCGATATAGCCATGTCCGTCTGTCTGTCTGTCCGTCCGTGTGAACACCTGGATCTCAGCTATTATAAGAGCTAGAGTTTCCAAATTTGGTAACAACATGTGTTATTACTGCAGGCTGATCAAGTTTATTTTGGATTTTAGACACGCCCCCATCCGCCTCCATAAAGTGAAAAAATTGATTACAGCCGCAATATTAGCTTTACAGCAACAGTTTTATAAACACATTATAAATACTATCTTGCGGACGTTTCCTGAAAATTTCAGTAAGATTGGACTATAGATGTGGAAGATATTAAGGAAATAGTAGTGCCTTGTGACCACGTGATTTTGTCTGTTTTATTATGTTAGATATGCAAGATCCAGGTTCAACTCCGGCGGCAAGCTTTTTTTTCAATTATATGTACCAAAATTATTGCACTGTCATCATTGCAATTTTATATCGGTCGACAGATAGCTGAAGTGGCTGCGTGGATGTGGTCGCCGACTAACGAGCGGAAGGGCACGAGTTCTAATCCTACCCAACCCCGATGCAAGTGGTTGATATTTTTGGATGTTAGCTTTTTTTTCAAGCATTTAAAATTATTAAACTGAAGTGAGTTGGTATTGTCTTACACACACACACACGAGACACAATAATAATTTCTTTTTGGCCTGTACGACAAGCTGAATTGTCTCATAATGCAACTTTACGCACTTTATGCACAAAGTTAGTATACACTTTTTGACCATTTTCAATGGTCGAAGGGTATAAAAATTTTATTTCTATATATAAATAAATAAACTGAAAATCCATGGCCTCTTACAGTCACCGCGTGACTGTAGCCTTTCCGACTTGTTTAATTTGGGACTGTAGCCTTACCGACTGGTTGAATCCAAGGTTATGCAAATGGTTCCAAACTGTTTTCTGTCTTATCTTTAGTTAGCAATTAAATAAAAGCTCACGTGACGGTCTGTTTTCACTTCTTCCATGATTTTCTCGCAATTTTCGTGACAGGCCTCCTGACGCGTGGTGCATCTTTGACTTTGAAATTACCGTAACGGAACCTAACAAACCACTTTTGTGCTACACGTTCGTTTACAGTATCGGGCGCATAAACCAAATTAATTTTTCCTTCTGCTTAGGCTACTTTTTCTCCTTTCTAGAAAAAAAATTTGTTATATAGCGAATTTTCTTTTTGCTGGTGTCCATCTTTGACGAGCGCTCACAACGTACGGAGTCAATCAATCGAAAAACTGTCATATACAAATTTTAGCGCGAATAAAGAAGTTTTCAACGTTGTAAACACGTTGATGCGGTACTATGGACAATAACGCCGCCCAGCCGGGTTGGGAAAGTTTAATTTTATTTTGTTTTTTTTTGTGTTTTTAAAATTATTTGTTATATTGAAAATGGTCAAAAAAGGCTATACTAACTTTGTGCAAAATGTATATAACAGGCATAAGGAGGCGTGGCAGACCCCATAAAGTTTATATATTCTTTCTCAGGATCACTAGCCGAGTCGATTGAGACATGTCCGTCTGTCTGTCCGTCTGTATGAGACAACAGATCTCAGCTATTAAAAAAGCTAGAGATACCAAGTTTGGCATGAATGTTCCTATTAATCATAGGCAGATCAAGTTTATATCAAATGCCACGCCAACCGTATTGCCTCACACGCATATACATATGCATGCATGTGTGAGCTTCGTGTGCATGTATTGTATGCATGCACGCATAAGTACAGCATGCAAAACATCTTAAAAGGCAAAATGTAACACTTAATATATAAATTATTAGATAAATATAAATAAATGGCAAATAATTAAAAATATAAATAATTAAATATAAATGTAAACAAATATGAAATACAGCACATAAAAAATTAAAATAGCTAAATTCTCTTTTCGCCGTGGGGAATCGAACCCTGGCCGTTTGCATAGGAGTTCGTCATCCTAAAAACTAGACCACCGTCGCTGCGCTCCGCGCCCGTTAAAATTGCATTTTTAGACCAGTTGCTCAAAAATGTCAAATATGTCATGTACAACAATAACACTACTACAAGATTGAATGACCACAATAAAGCCAAATGTTATTTATTTATGTATATTTAATAAGATTATGTGTTGAAATTTGACAAATGAAACCAAATTTTATAATGATGAAAAAAAAAAATAAAATATTACCTTCCAAATAGTGAAAAAGTAGTAAAAAAACAAGAAAGCAAGGCTACCTTCGGCTTGCCGAAGGTTTCATACCCTTGCAGTTATAGAAAATATAAAATATCTTTGGATTGCTGCTGGTTTCTGTGGTATTTATTGAAGAACTATAACAGTACATCGATTATATCAACCTCTTATAATTTCGAATACTCAGCCTCCTCACCACGGCAAGGTCGCAATCCTCGAGGAGGAATATTTACAATACATTAAACAACATTGCACATATATTCTTTATTTACAATAATAAAATAAATTAATTAACTAAAAATTTAAAAATAAATTAGTTAATTAGTGATTATAGCTAAGGAACACGCCGTCATGGTGACTATATGGAGTTTGATAAGTGATTGCGGCAGCACCGCTTACTGTGTTATCACAAAATATCCAATCAATTTGAGTTAAATGTTTTGTTGTTGGCACATTTTGTTGTTATTATTTAAAGTAGACTCGAGCTGATCAGTGGTTGTTGATCGGCAAATGTTAAAATCTCCTAATATTACCAATTTTGTATTATTTTCAGCTGACGTTAGCCTTTCAACATCATTTCTGATTTCATTTCGAAACCTTGTAATAGGAAAAGCTGGATTCCTATAAACAACTATGACTATTGTATGCAAGTATTTAAATGTTATGGACTGGTATATGTTTCTTACATTATCAACTGTAACTGTTTCATATAAGAATGTTATGTTTTCCGATATATTTTGTTTTGCATATATCAGTATACAATTCTTAGAAACAGCATTTGGTCGAATGTCTTTGTGTTGTAAAGGATCTGTTGGTCATAAAATCTAAATTTGGAAAGTTCTCTTTCAAAAATGCATTTGAATAACAGCTATATGATTTTTTGTTTAACAGCTACATGTAATAGTACTCAGATTTCCATAAAATTGCAACAAGAACCTTCATTAGGCCGATCGTTGATCGTTATAAGTTATAAAAGTTCGATTTGGATGTGGTAAGCCTGATAGCTATATCTTGAAATATAACGAAAATCGGCCGATAGGCTCCATAACAGCTATCCGATATATCAGTCCGATCTGGCCCGTTCCGACTTATTTAAAGAGGGCAGAAATAAAAAGCTTGTGAGCAAAGTTTCATGATGATAGCTCAATAACTGGGGGACTAATTTGCGTTGCAACAGACAGACGGACTGACTGATTGTTCCTATAAGAGCTATAGAATATAAACGTCTGAGATATTTAAATGGAAAAACAAAGGGCTGGTTACTGTATAACATTAAAAGGTAGTGATAATGTGCGGTATTTCCAAAAACAAAACAGGTTTGCATACAAAAACCCTGATTTCAGCCGATTGTTCCTATGGCAGCTATATGTTATAGTGGTCCGATTTTGATACAATTTTGACAGCACATTAAGAACGTAATAAGAATAAGATTTGCCAAATCTTGTTGCAATATCTTGAAAAACAACAAAAATCGGCCTATAGCTTCTATGACAGCTATACGATATATCAGTCCGATCTGGCTCGTTCCGACTTATTTACAGCCTACAGCAATAAGAAGCTTGTGTGCCAAGTTTCATGAAGATAGCTCAAAAACTGAGAGACTAGTTTGCGTTGCAACAGACGGACGGACGGACGGACGGACGGACGGACGGACAGACGGACATCCATTTTTCGACTCCTCTGGTGATGCTGATACAGAATATATATACTTTATAGGGTCGGAGATGTCTCCTAAGGTGCGTTGCAAACTTCTGGCTAAAATTAATATACCCTCTGCAAGGGTATAAAAACAAGTCGGAAAGGCTACAGTCACGCGGTGACTGTAAGAGGCAATGGCTTTTCAGTTTATTTTTATATACCATAAAAAATATATATTAATATAAAATTTTGTATATAATAAAAACATAAATTAAAATTACGAAAAAGCAAGAGTCGATAGCATAAGTTAGAACGAGAGAGAGATATGTGAATTTTTGGCGCGTGCCAAAATTTGTTATATACACATACACTAGCGTCAACTGCTTCTTCTTTAATTTAGACGTCCGTTAAAATTACACAGATCTGCCTCATGTTTTGTTTATTGCCTCACACGCATATACATATGGATGCATGTGTGAGCTTCGCGTGCATGTATTGTATGCATGCACGCATAAGTACAGCATGCAGACCATCATAAAAGGCAACATGTAACGCTTAATATACAATATAATATTTATTAGATAAATACAAATGAATTGGAAATAATTCAAAAATGTATATGCTTTATAAATATAAATGTAAACAAATATAAAATAAAACACAAAAAATTAAAATAGCTAAATTCTCTTTTCGCCGTGGGGAATTGAACCCTGGCCGTTTGCATAGGAGTCCGTCATCCTAACATCTAGACCACCGTCCCTGCGCTCCGCGCCCAAAAATTTCAATTATGTCATGTACAACAATAACACTACTACAAGATTGAATGACCACAAGAAAGCCAAATGGTATTTATTTATATTTATTAAAGATTATTTGTTGAAATTTGATAAATGAAATCAAATTTTATAATGATGAAAAAAAAAATAAATACTAACTTCTAAATAATGAAAAAGTAAAAATAAAATCAAACCGCTTTCCCTTTTGCTTGATTGCCGGCTGCTCTACATATTTGACTATCTCTGCAACTATTTGCCGCTTGGCTAAATTACTATTTCCATCTCATACACACACATAACCATTTTCGCATTAAAAAAACCAAAAAGAAAGTGGCTGGCAGCAGCTTGCAGGCAAGGCATCACAAATCAATATAAAGTGTTAGCTCGCGTAACTTCTATGTTTATTATCCGATCGGGTTGCAATTTATAGAATAGGTTCACAACGTATTTATCTAGACGTAAGCCAACGCAGAAAGTTAACACTTTAATATTTTGCTTTATAATCGCATTTCAAATTAAATTTACGGAGGCGGTAAGAGTGGTACCCAAAATTTGAAAGTGACGTTTACTGCCTAGGATATACAGGAATCTTAATGCCAAATTTGGAGTCTCTAGCTTTTTTAATAGCTGAGAATCAGACGCTCATACAGACGGACAGACAGACATGGCTAGATCGACTCGGCTAGTGATCCTGAGCAAGAATATATATACTTTATGGTGTCCCAGATGTCCCCTTCTGCCTGTTACGCACATTCCGACAAACCTAATAGACATTTTTTTAAAATCCATGGCCTAAAAATTATGAACCAAGGCAAACCAACCCAAAAAAATGTACCCACGTGACCACCATGGACCTCCAAAAAACTCGGACTGGCAAAGTTGCATTTTAAGATCATTCAGCTTGTCGTACAGGACAAAAATAAATTATTATTGTGTCGTATGTGAATGTGAGTAAGACAATGCCAACTGACTACCCTTAAAATTCTGTTTAATCAAATACATTTAAAATATTTTAAATGCTTGAAAAAAAGCTAGTAACCAAAAAAAATACATCCATCCGAGTTGGATTAGAACCCGTACCCTTCTGCTCGACAGTCAACGACCACATCCACTCAGCCACTGCATCTATTATGAATACATCATAAAATTGCAAATAATGCAAATAATTTTGGTACATATAATTGAAAACAAGTCGGAAAGGCTACAGTCGCGCGGTGACTAAATTAAAGAAGAAGCAGTTGACGCTGCTGTGTGTGTATGTAACGAATTTTGGCACGCGCCAAAAATTCACATATCTCTCTCTCGTTCTAATTTATGCTATCGACTCTTGCTTTTTCGTTATATTAATTATACCCGCTACTCATAGAGTAGAAGGGTATTATAACTTTGTTCGACCCGAAAATGAATGTAACAGGCAGAAGGAGACATCTCCGACCCCATAAAGTATATATATTCTGAATCAGTATCAATAGCCGAGTCGATATAGCCATGTCCGTCTGTCTGTCTGTCCGTCCGTGTGAACACCTGGATCTCAGCTATTATAAGAGCTAGAGTTTCCAAATTTGGTAACAACATGTGTTATTACTGCAGGCTGATCAAGTTTATTTTGGATTTTAGACACGCCCCCATCCGCCTCCATAAAGTGAAAAAATTGATTACAGCCGCAATATTAGCTTTACAGCAACAGTTTTATAAACACATTATAAATACTATCTTGCGGACGTTTCCTGAAAATTTCAGTAAGATTGGACTATAGATGTGGAAGATATTAAGGAAATAGTAGTGCCTTGTGACCACGTGATTTTGTCTGTTTTATTATGTTAGATATGCAAGATCCAGGTTCAACTCCGGCGGCAAGCTTTTTTTCAATTATATGTACCAAAATTATTGCACTGTCATCATTGCAATTTTATATCGGTCGACAGATAGCTGAAGTGGCTGCGTGGATGTGGTCGCCGACTAACGAGCGGAAGGGCACGAGTTCTAATCCTACCCAACCCCGATGCAAGTGGTTGATATTTTTGGATGTTAGCTTTTTTTTCAAGCATTTAAAATTATTAAACTGAAGTGAGTTGGTATTGTCTTACACACACACACACGAGACACAATAATAATTTCTTTTTGGCCTGTACGACAAGCTGAATTGTCTCATAATGCAACTTTACGCACTTTATGCACAAAGTTAGTATACACTTTTTGACCATTTTCAATGGTCGAAGGGTATAAAAATTTTATTTCTATATATATTTTTTTTTATGGTATATAAAAAAAAATAAACTGAAAATCCATGGCCTCTTACAGTCACCGCGTGACTGTAGCCTTTCCGACTTGTTTAATTTGGGACTGTAGCCTTACCGACTGGTTGAATCCAAGGTTATGCAAATGGTTCCAAACTGTTTTCTGTCTTATCTTTAGTTAGCAATTAAATAAAAGCTCACGTGACGGTCTGTTTTCACTTCTTCCATGATTTTCTCGCAATTTTCGTGACAGGCCTCCTGACGCGTGGTGCATCTTTGACTTTGAAATTACCGTAACGGAACCTAACAAACCACTTTTGTGCTACACGTTCGTTTACAGTATCGGGCGCATAAACCAAATTAATTTTTCCTTCTGCTTAGGCTACTTTTTCTCCTTTCTAGAAAAAAAATTTGTTATATAGCGAATTTTCTTTTTGCTGGTGTCCATCTTTGACGAGCGCTCACAACGTACGGAGTCAATCAATCGAAAAACTGTCATATACAAATTTTAGCGCGAATAAAGAAGTTTTCAACGTTGTAAACACGTTGATGCGGTACTATGGACAATAACGCCGCCCAGCCGGGTTGGGAAAGTTTAATTTTATTTTGTTTTTTTTTGTGTTTTTAAAATTATTTGTTATATTGAAAATGGTCAAAAAAGGCTATACTAACTTTGTGCAAAATGTATATAACAGGCATAAGGAGGCGTGGCAGACCCCATAAAGTTTATATATTCTTTCTCAGGATCACTAGCCGAGTCGATTGAGACATGTCCGTCTGTCTGTCCGTCTGTATGAGACAACAGATCTCAGCTATTAAAAAAGCTAGAGATACCAAGTTTGGCATGAATGTTCCTATTAATCATAGGCAGATCAAGTTTATATCAAATGCCACGCCAACCGTATTGCCTCACACGCATATACATATGCATGCATGTGTGAGCTTCGTGTGCATGTATTGTATGCATGCACGCATAAGTACAGCATGCAAAACATCTTAAAAGGCAAAATGTAACACTTAATATATAAATTATTAGATAAATATAAATAAATGGCAAATAATTAAAAATATAAATAATTAAATATAAATGTAAACAAATATGAAATACAGCACATAAAAAATTAAAATAGCTAAATTCTCTTTTCGCCGTGGGGAATCGAACCCTGGCCGTTTGCATAGGAGTTCGTCATCCTAAAAACTAGACCACCGTCGCTGCGCTCCGCGCCCGTTAAAATTGCATTTTTAGACCAGTTGCTCAAAAATGTCAAATATGTCATGTACAACAATAACACTACTACAAGATTGAATGACCACAATAAAGCCAAATGTTATTTATTTATGTATATTTAATAAGATTATGTGTTGAAATTTGACAAATGAAACCAAATTTTATAATGATGAAAAAAAAAAATAAAATATTACCTTCCAAATAGTGAAAAAGTAGTAAAAAAACAAGAAAGCAAGGCTACCTTCGGCTTGCCGAAGGTTTCATACCCTTGCAGTTATAGAAAATATAAAATATCTTTGGATTGCTGCTGGTTTCTGTGGTATTTATTGAAGAACTATAACAGTACATCGATTATATCAACCTCTTATAATTTCGAATACTCAGCCTCCTCACCACGGCAAGGTCGCAATCCTCGAGGAGGAATATTTACAATACATTAAACAACATTGCACATATATTCTTTATTTACAATAATAAAATAAATTAATTAACTAAAAATTTAAAAATAAATTAGTTAATTAGTGATTATAGCTAAGGAACACGCCGTCATGGTGACTATATGGAGTTTGATAAGTGATTGCGGCAGCACCGCTTACTGTGTTATCACAAAATATCCAATCAATTTGAGTTAAATGTTTTGTTGTTGGCACATTTTGTTGTTATTATTTAAAGTAGACTCGAGCTGATCAGTGGTTGTTGATCGGCAAATGTTAAAATCTCCTAATATTACCAATTTTGTATTATTTTCAGCTGACGTTAGCCTTTCAACATCATTTCTGATTTCATTTCGAAACCTTGTAATAGGAAAAGCTGGATTCCTATAAACAACTATGACTATTGTATGCAAGTATTTAAATGTTATGGACTGGTATATGTTTCTTACATTATCAACTGTAACTGTTTCATATAAGAATGTTATGTTTTCCGATATATTTTGTTTTGCATATATCAGTATACAATTCTTAGAAACAGCATTTGGTCGAATGTCTTTGTGTTGTAAAGGATCTGTTGGTCATAAAATCTAAATTTGGAAAGTTCTCTTTCAAAAATGCATTTGAATAACAGCTATATGATTTTTTGTTTAACAGCTACATGTAATAGTACTCAGATTTCCATAAAATTGCAACAAGAACCTTCATTAGGCCGATCGTTGATCGTTATAAGTTATAAAAGTTCGATTTGGATGTGGTAAGCCTGATAGCTATATCTTGAAATATAACGAAAATCGGCCGATAGGCTCCATAACAGCTATCCGATATATCAGTCCGATCTGGCCCGTTCCGACTTATTTAAAGAGGGCAGAAATAAAAAGCTTGTGAGCAAAGTTTCATGATGATAGCTCAATAACTGGGGGACTAATTTGCGTTGCAACAGACAGACGGACTGACTGATTGTTCCTATAAGAGCTATAGAATATAAACGTCTGAGATATTTAAATGGAAAAACAAAGGGCTGGTTACTGTATAACATTAAAAGGTAGTGATAATGTGCGGTATTTCCAAAAACAAAACAGGTTTGCATACAAAAACCCTGATTTCAGCCGATTGTTCCTATGGCAGCTATATGTTATAGTGGTCCGATTTTGATACAATTTTGACAGCACATTAAGAACGTAATAAGAATAAGATTTGCCAAATCTTGTTGCAATATCTTGAAAAACAACAAAAATCGGCCTATAGCTTCTATGACAGCTATACGATATATCAGTCCGATCTGGCTCGTTCCGACTTATTTACAGCCTACAGCAATAAGAAGCTTGTGTGCCAAGTTTCATGAAGATAGCTCAAAAACTGAGAGACTAGTTTGCGTTGCAACAGACGGACGGACGGACGGACGGACAGACGGACATCCATTTTTCGACTCCTCTGGTGATGCTGATACAGAATATATATACTTTATAGGGTCGGAGATGTCTCCTAAGGTGCGTTGCAAACTTCTGGCTAAAATTAATATACCCTCTGCAAGGGTATAAAAACAAGTCGGAAAGGCTACAGTCACGCGGTGACTGTAAGAGGCAATGGCTTTTCAGTTTATTTTTATATACCATAAAAAATATATATTAATATAAAATTTTGTATATAATAAAAACATAAATTAAAATTACGAAAAAGCAAGAGTCGATAGCATAAGTTAGAACGAGAGAGAGATATGTGAATTTTTGGCGCGTGCCAAAATTTGTTATATACACATACACTAGCGTCAACTGCTTCTTCTTTAATTTAGACGTCCGTTAAAATTACACAGATCTGCCTCATGTTTTGTTTATTGCCTCACACGCATATACATATGGATGCATGTGTGAGCTTCGCGTGCATGTATTGTATGCATGCACGCATAAGTACAGCATGCAGACCATCATAAAAGGCAACATGTAACGCTTAATATACAATATAATATTTATTAGATAAATACAAATGAATTGGAAATAATTCAAAAATGTATATGCTTTATAAATATAAATGTAAACAAATATAAAATAAAACACAAAAAATTAAAATAGCTAAATTCTCTTTTCGCCGTGGGGAATTGAACCCTGGCCGTTTGCATAGGAGTCCGTCATCCTAACATCTAGACCACCGTCCCTGCGCTCCGCGCCCAAAAAATTTCAATTATGTCATGTACAACAATAACACTACTACAAGATTGAATGACCACAAGAAAGCCAAATGGTATTTATTTATATTTATTAAAGATTATTTGTTGAAATTTGATAAATGAAATCAAATTTTATAATGATGAAAAAAAAAATAAATACTAACTTCTAAATAATGAAAAAGTAAAAATAAAATCAAACCGCTTTCCCTTTTGCTTGATTGCCGGCTGCTCTACATATTTGACTATCTCTGCAACTATTTGCCGCTTGGCTAAATTACTATTTCCATCTCATACACACACATAACCATTTTCGCATTAAAAAAACCAAAAAAGAAAGTGGCTGGCAGCAGCTTGCAGGCAAGGCATCACAAATCAATATAAAGTGTTAGCTCGCGTAACTTCTATGTTTATTATCCGATCGGGTTGCAATTTATAGAATAGGTTCACAACGTATTTATCTAGACGTAAGCCAACGCAGAAAGTTAACACTTTAATATTTTGCTTTATAATCGCATT
Source organism: Zaprionus kolodkinae (assembly GCA_018901885.1). Lineage (NCBI taxonomy): Eukaryota > Metazoa > Arthropoda > Insecta > Diptera > Drosophilidae > Zaprionus > Zaprionus kolodkinae. Next base: position 549,011 of record JAEIFM010000212.1, on the reverse strand, counting down.
TCAAATTAAATTTACGGAGGCGGTAAGAGTGGTACCCAAAATTTGAAAGTGACGTTTACTGCCTAGGATATACAGGAATCTTAATGCCAAATTTGGAGTCTCTAGCTTTTTTAATAGCTGAGAATCAGACGCTCATACAGACGGACAGACAGACATGGCTAGATCGACTCGGCTAGTGATCCTGAGCAAGAATATATATACTTTATGGTGTCCCAGATGTCCCCTTCTGCCTGTTACGCACATTCCGACAAACCTAATAGACATTTTTTTAAAATCCATGGCCTAAAAATTATGAAACAAGGCAAACCAACCCAAAAAAATGTACCCACGTGACCACCATGGACCTCCAAAAAACTCGGACTGGCAAAGTTGCATTTTAAGATCATTCAGCTTGTCGTACAGGACAAAAATAAATTATTATTGTGTCGTATGTGAATGTGAGTAAGACAATGCCAACTGACTACCCTTAAAATTCTGTTTAATCAAATACATTTAAAATATTTTAAATGCTTGAAAAAAAGCTAGTAACCAAAAAAAATACATCCATCCGAGTTGGATTAGAACCCGTACCCTTCTGCTCGACAGTCAACGACCACATCCACTCAGCCACTGCATCTATTATGAATACATCATAAAATTGCAAATAATGCAAATAATTTTGGTACATATAATTGAAAACAAGTCGGAAAGGCTACAGTCGCGCGGTGACTGTAAGAGGCCATGGATTTTCAGTTTAGTTTTATATACCATAAAAAATATATATTGAAATAAAATGTTTAATATAATAAAAACAAAAATTAAAATAACGAAAAAGCAAGAGTCGATTGCATAAGTTAGAACGAGAGAGAGATATGTGAGTTTTTGGCGCGTGTTAAAATTCGTTACATACACACACATCAGCGTCAGCTGCTTCTTCATGAATTTAGACGTCCGTTAAGAATTACACAGCCCTGCCTCATGTTTTGTGTATTGCCTCACACGCATATACATATGTATGCATGTGTGAGCTTCGTGTGCATGTATTGTATGCATGCACGCATAAGTACAGCATGCAAAACATCTTAAAAGGCAAAATGTAACACTTAATATATAAATTATTAGATAAATATAAATAAATGGCAAATAATTAAAAAATGCATATTCTTTATAAATATGTATAAATGTAAACAAATATAAAATACAGCACATAAAAAATTAAAATAGCTAAATTCTCTTTTCGCCGTGGGAAATCGAACCCTGGCCGTTTGCATAGGAGTTCGTCATCCTAAGAACTAGACCACCGTCGCTGCGCTCCGCGTCCGTTAAAATTGCACTTTTAGAACAGTTGCTCTAAAATGTCAAATATGTCATCTACAACAAAAACACTTCTACAAGATTGAATAACCACAAGAAAGCCGAGTGTTATTTATTTATATTTAATAAGATTATTTGTTTAAATTTGATAAATGAAATCAAATTTTATAATGATGAAATCAAAAATAAAATATTAACTTCTAAATGGTGAAATAGTAAAAATAAAAACCAACCGCCTTCCCGAGGGATTGAACCTCCATTCTTTTGTTTGATTGCCTGCTGCTCTACACATTTGACCATCGCCGCACTGACTCGGTGTGCGGCTAAGTAACTATTTCCTTCACATACACAAACATAACCATTTTCGCATTAAAATGATCGAAAAAGCACGTGGCTGGCAGCAGCTTGCAGGCAATGCATCACAAATCTATAGAAAATGCTAACTCGAGTAACTTTTATGTTTATTATCCGATCGGGTTGCAGTTTATAAAATAAGTTAACATCGTATTTATCTATATGTATGCCAAAGCAGAAAGTTAAGACTTCAATACTTTGCTTAATAATCACAAATTACTGATTTACGGGGGCGGTGGGCGTGGTACCCGAAATTTGAAAACGACGTTTACTGCCTAGGATATACAGTAATCTTCATGCCAAATTTGGAGGGTCTAGCTTTCTTAATAGCTGAGAATCAGACGCTCATACAGACGGACAGACAGACAGACGGACAGACAGACATGGCTAGATCGACTCGGCTAGTGATCCTGAGCAAGAATATATATACTTTATGGGGTCGCAGATTTCTCCTTCTGCCTGTTACGCACATTCCGACAAACCTAATAGACCATGTATTTTTTTAAAATCCATGGCCTAAAAAGTGCTTGTCGCCGGAGTTGAACTTGGATCTTGCATATCCGACATAACATAGCAAAACAGACAAAAATACTGGGACCACATGGCCCTTCTATTTCCTTAATATCTTCCACATTTAAAGTCCAGTCTTATTGAAATTTTAACGTAACGTCCGCAAGATGGTAGTTATAACGTATATATAAAACTGTAAAACTGTAATTGCTGTAAAGCTAATATTGTGGCTGTAATCAATTTTTTTTAATTTATAGGGGCGGGTGGATGCGTGGCAAAAATCCAAAATAAACTTGATCAGCCTGCAGTAAAAACACATATTGTCACTAAATTTAGAAGTTCTAGCTCTTATAATAGCTGAGATCTAGGGGTTCACACGGACGGACCGACAGACAAACGGATGCACGGACAGACGGACATGGCTATATTGACTCGGCTGTTAATACTGATTCAGAATATATATACTTTATGGGATCAGAGGTGTGTCCTTCTGCCTGTTACATACATTTTAGGTTGGAACAAAGTTATAATACCCTTCTACTCTATGAGTAGAGGGTGTAACAAATATACTTATTAGAACAAATTTCACTATTTGAAGGATCAGGCTTTAATCAAGTCTGAGTAAATATTAAAATATGATAGTCAAAAGATGTACTTTCAGCAAACAGTTTGGATAGTTTTTTTTTTTTATGTATCAACGTGATACATGAATGTATAATCAAGTGGTCCATGCAATACTAAGCCGATGCTTGTTACGCGCGGGTCTCAAACATAGGGAATGTCCACGTCCCGCCCAACCAATCGAGGGGCACAGTCGCCGAACGTACGAAACGCAAATAGAGAACGCGGGCATGCACTTATTACTAAGGATAGAAAAGATATGCAACGGAGAAAGCGCTAAAAAAAAAAGAAAGTATAGATTATTGGTAACACCGGGTAGACCTACATACTGGCCTGCAGACCCAAAGAAGCTTTCTGACCACATTGACTTCGCAATATCTAAAGGTATTCCACAGCACCTCATAACAGCAGAGTAACCACCAGACTTGTCCTCAGATCACTCTCCAGTAATCTTTAGCTTTCCACAGTAGCCCCGGTTAATTGAGAAGACTTATAGGCTTACAAATAATCAAACTAACTGGGCCAAATATTCAAAATATGTCTCTTCTCATATCGACGCCTCAGGATTGCCAAATACCAAAACAGACATTGCTCACCAAAACACTCAAGCTAGCGAAAGAAAAGGCACAATAAGAATACATCGAGCAGCTCTCACCAACCAGCACAAAACACTTTGTATGGAAAGCCCACCGACACCTCCAGGCACCAACAGAGGCAGTCACACCATTGAGAGATGCCCATGGAAATTGGTCCCGAAGCGATGAACAAAGAGCCCACACCTTTGCTGACCACCTACAAAAAATTTTTTAGCCTAATCCGCCTACAAACACTTTCATTCTCCCCTTGTCATCTAGCAATTGCGCACCGCTGGAGCCAATGGTTTTCAGACCATATGAAATAGAGAAGACGGTTAAGGAATTAAAATCTGGAAAATCGCCTGGACACGACAAAATGATCAGCTGTCTGCCTCGATGTGCGCTGAACCTGATTTGCAAGCTCTTCAACGGAATTGCTAAGCTTGGCTATATTCCTACACAATGAAAAAAGTCAGTTGTAATAATGATTCCCAAGCCAGGAAAAGTTAAAACGTCACCAGCTTCCTACAGGGCAATAAGTTTGCTAACCACCCTTTCCAAACTTTTTGAAAAGGTGCTTCTGCTACGTCTTATGCCTTACATAAATCTCCATGACATCATTCCTACGCATCAATTCGGATTCCAAAAGAAGCATGGGACCATTGAGCTGGTGAACAGAATCACAACGGAAATACGCACTGCTTTTGAAAACCGTGAATACTGCTCTGCATTATTCTTGGATGTAGCTCAAGCTTTTGATAGAGTCTGGCTTGACGGACTTATGTTCAAAATCAGGAAACTGCTGCCTCAAAACACCCATAAGCTGTTGGAGACGTACCTCTACAAGCGTACTTTCACAGTTAAATGCAACAACAGTATGTCCCATGACCATAACATCAACGCTGGCGTCCCCCAACGTAGCGTACTGGGCCCGTCCTCTATGTTTTGTTTACATCGGATATACCTATCAACTCCCAGCTAACAACGCACACGTTCGCCGACGACACTGCGATCCTCAGCCGATCCAGATCTCCAACGGAAGCAACCGCGCAACTAGCTCGCCACCTAATACTGGTGGAAACATGGTTTGCAGACTGGCGCATCTGGATAAACAAGGCTAAGAGCAGGTAGTCATCTACAACTCGGTGATCAAGCCCATCTGGACATACGGCTCCGAGCTATGGGGAAGCGCGTCAAAAAGCAGCATAATCGTAGTCCAGCGAGCCCAATCAAAAATTCTGCACACTATAACTGGAGCCCCATGGTACCTTCGCAACGAAAACATTGAAAACAAATCAAATCTGCAAATCAACCTAGTCATAGATGAAATACTTGACAAAAGGACTAAATACCTGAATGAACTATACGCTCAGCCTAACCCACTTGACAAGCGATTATTGCGAGCTTGCAGTTCATCTAGACTGCAGCGATTTGATCAATCTGTTCAGCCGTAACTTCTCAGGACCGTTTAACAACAATTAAAAATTAAAAATTGTATTCTAAATTATATTAAGATTTGTAAACTTTTTGTTAGTCTCATAAACTGAGAAGATTCAAAAAATAAGAAAAAGAAATAATAATAATACCCGAAACGGATCGTGAAAGGGCATAGTTCGACCTAGAGTTAGGAAGAGTTAGTGGTAAGTAGTTTCGATTTATTCTACAAGGGACAGAGAAGTGTAGCCGGCTTACCAGGTCTACACTGTCAATATCACCTTGGATGTGGTTATTAATAAATACTAAGCCCAGCACGGTTCTACGATTAGCTACAATATGTAAATTAAGTAACAAAAGTCTACTGTCATAAGAAAGAAGTATTTAATTTACAGTTAAGGCCTCGTAAGGCGAATAGTAAAAAGTTTTTTTGTACAGATTTCATGCGTTTTTATGGGGACACCATAAGCATGGACGAACAAGTAAAGTATAGAGGGTCTTTGTTACATAAGGATTGTGGCTTTATTGACCATATTAGAAATATGTTCGGAGCATTTAAATTTTCGGTCCAATCGGACCCCCAGATCATCAACTAGGTTAATTCTATCTAAGACACAGCCACAAAGAGTATAAGAAACGTACGTTGGACTTGCTCGGGAGAATGTCATCAGCTTACATTTAGAGCTGTTCAGGTTTAAGAAATTTGCACAACACCCAGAATGAAAACTTTTTAAGTCGGTTTGTAGGTTAGAGTGACAGTGGTCATCTTTATATTGGTAGCAAAGCTTTACATCATCCGCATACATAAGGAAACGGGAGTTATGTATGACCAGAGTGGGTCATTGATAAAAAGCCTAAATACCCTTAGGAACACCAGATGTTGCGTAGAGAAGGTATGAAAGAACTGTACTAAAAAGGATTCTTTGACTTCTTTCAGTCAGATAACTCCCAATCCAACTAAGTAGTTTTGGTGAAAAGCCTAAGAGACTGAGCTTTTGAAAGGGAATGATTTACTGAGTCAAATGCTTTACTTAAAGCAGTATATATAACATCAGTATGAAGATTTTCCTCAAAACCTTTTATAATAAAGAATGTTTGCTCAAGCTAATTCATCATAGTTGATCGACGATATAGCGGATCTACAGAACCTTAGATAGGTGAAAATGAACATTTTGTGTAGAAAGCGAGCAATTTGAAAAAACTTTGCAAATATATCGGCCATGGTTTGGCCGGTATCTGTCATAGAATTTTCGAAAAACAACTTTGAAGGTATAACCGATGACTTACGCTTCATGTTACCAAAACTATAAAACTGTTTAGGGTTCACCGGGAACTGAGTCCTACAATGAGCAATATAAATTTTATAACATTCCAAGTTCAGTATTGAAAAATTTAAGCGAGCAGCTAAAAAACGTGAAGAGGCTGCAGGTGAATTATAATTATAATTATTAATTTTGTATTTTTTCAATAAGCTAGATTTTAAATAAAATTAAAGTAAGAAGGTACAGAAAAAATTAAAAAAGAATTTTGATTTTGATAAAATAAATTGATCTGCATATTTAAAGCAGCGTACACGTCTACGTAGTTTTTCATTTTTATCAAAACATACGCCAAGATCGACAGTAACTTTGAGGGTGGGATAGTAAGTACCTTCTAGTAAAGAAAAATTACCCTTGATTGAACAGATACGAAACATAAGTCTAGCGATCTGTTTCTAGAGTTTTTGACATGATTAACCTGCGACAATGACATTTCAAACAGACCGCCAAAAAGGTAAGAAAGCTTCTTCAACACTTGATATCGAATCACATTCCGGAATATTAAAGTCACCAAGGACTATAAAATGATCCCTGTCTGATAACAGGTTGAAGACAGTCTTTATTGCAGATAAGTGTTGCAAATATTTTGACAATTCCGATGACGCCAGAATATAAGAGCAGGTTATAAAACAAGATAGCCCGGGAAAGTGTAATTTAACTATACACTACATTTAGTTTACCTCGATCAGAACTCCACCACCACGGCGGCCAGGTCGATCAAGCCTGTAATTTGAGTATTTCCTTGGGAAAACTTCGGAGCTTAGAATATTCGGTTTCAACCAGGTTTCGGTAAATACCAACACATAGGATGTAAAGGAAAGGCTATTTAGAAAAAGATTGGAAAGTTTGCTACATAACCCTCTAACATTTTGGTATGTAAGAAGGAAAGTAGCATTTAGTTTTATGTTTTAGTTTTTTGCCAAGATGTTGGTGCTTGAATTGGTAGAGATAAGCAATCGGTTTCCGATTTTTCTTATTTTTCGCATCAAACTCTTTAATCACAACATTGTCTGGCCAAAATTTTGGAGAACATATGTTGGTTAAAAGTTAAGATGGGACACTAATTTTAAGGGACAATATGACCCTTTTATACGAAAATTTAAATTGTTCCACTTTTAAATCTACAGCTTGTGTTTTGGCTTCAATATAAGCCACTACATCTTGTGATGTAAGATCTTGGGAAGGCCGGGAAACGAAAATTTGCTTCCTAAGTGGAACTCCTATAACCTTTTTGGGATCCACAGGCATTGCACCTGCGGGAATGTTTATATCCGGTAGTCCGGAAATTGAACTTGCCATTTCTAATGCTGTGGAATAGGCAATGAAGCCACAGCGGACACATCAGTTACTTCATGTGACACCATTTGTACACACTCGTCGACGACTTTTTCGGAAACCGATGATCTCGATGAGTGGTAAACGACATCCCCGGCTAAGTCACCGGTGTACAAGGTTGGTCAATGAGAGGAGGCGGAATGGCAGCAGGCAAAGACTTCGTAGCATAAGCAGATTTCTTGCGTTTGGGCGACTCATTTAATAGTTGTAGGCTATTAAATGAGTTGTCCAACACAGAGAACTGATCGGCAAGTTTTCGAAAATTGCCAAAAATTTCACGAAACCCTGACTTTGTCTGCCGCATGAACGTAATCATTCGCCTCCCGACACAGGTCACATCAGTAGCGCAGGCCAGTGCGCTTGAATACGGCATCAGCCGTAGAGGCAGTGTAGCCGGCACATTTTATGTGCACAACATTGTCACACAGCCAGCAAGAGATGCTTGGCTGAGTAATAGTCACTTGCTTTAAGCATGTTTTTTTGTAGCAGACAATACCCTCCATTATAAAGAGTGATTACTGTAACAAGACAAAAACAAACCGCAAGAACAAAATGAAATTGGAAAAAAGAACAGTAAGCGTTAAAGGAAGAAAAAGCTAGTGTGTGAGCGCGAGAGAGAGATTAGGCACACACACACAAAAAGACGAGAGAGCGAGGTTTATTATAAGTGTAGTTGCAGCGGAACTGCAAAAACAAATGCCAGCACCGAAATAGAAATAGGAAAAGAGAGCACAATGATAACAGATGCTCTCCGAAAAAAAGAGTCGAAGTAGATTAAAGCGGCAGTAAACAAATATTATTATTAAATATTAACTACGAACCAGTGGGTTAAGCAGGCATGCACTCGCGAAAGTGAACGATAAGTTGCACAAGTTAGTGAAATTAAATTTGGCAAACACCGATTGTTTGCAGGCAAAATTTAATAAAAGCGGGGAGCAGAACAAAAAAACACGTCCGTTCACTTAGAACGTGCATGCACGCATAAGTACAGCATGCAAAACATCTTAAAGGGCAAAATGTAACACTTAATATATAAATTATTAGATAAATATAAATAATGGCAAATAATCCAATCCTTTCAAAAAACTTAGACTACGCAGCATCTATAACCGCTCTGCCCTTAGCTCAAGTTTTATTAGCTCGGCAAAGTTGCATTATGAGATCATTCAGCTTCTCGTACAGGACAAAAACAAATTATTATTGTGTCTCGTGTGTGTGTGTGTTGTGTGTGTAAGACAACTCACTCCACTTAAAATTCTTTTTAATCAAATAAATGCGTTTAAAATACTAAACTTAATATACAGTAGAATCCGGTTATAACGACTCCGCTTATAGCGTCAGTCCGGTTATTGCGACGAAAACTCGATGGCTTGGTTGGTCCCCATACAAAGTTATATGAAAGGACCTCCGGTTAGTACGTCTCCGCTTTTAGCGACAAACAGTTTATACCGACGAGATTTTTCATAATTCAACCGGATATTGCGACGTGCGAAACAAAAATACAGCAAAATAATGCCAACAAATTAAGGCATCAAATGACTCTGTTAGAAATGTATGCATTTATATCTTCACTAGAATTTTGTTCGGCTTCTATGGCCCTCCTTAGAACGTCTTCTAAATCTTCTAAAACATTATACTGCTTTAATTTCAAACTTATCGATACTAAATTTTCTACATAAGCTCCTTCACAATTTATATTAAGTAAGTCTACCTTTTCATCACTCCACGGAAAATATAACATTAGTAATTCGCAAGAGTAGTTTGCTCTATCGGCATTTAGATTGATCACAAATCTTATACATATTTGCTGGCTTGTTCCTTCCTCTAATAAAACCACAGCTATTGCGGAGAGTATAAAACAACCTTCCTAGGACCTCGGTTTTTCGTCACCCCCGTTATCAGGCGAGTTGCCATACAAGTTTTTAAAAAGTTGTAGCTTGAAGAAATCGGTAAAAAAAAACACAGGCCTTCGAGACAATCTAGGCGCTGAATTTAATGATCCAGCAACGCCAATACAAAAACAAGTCGGAAAGGCTACAGTCACGCGGTGACTGTAAGAGGCCATGGATTTTCAGTTTATTTTTATATACCATAAAAAATATATATTGGAATAAAATGCTTAATATAATAAAAACAAAAATTAAAATATCGAAAAAGCAAGAGTCGATAGCATAAGTTAGAACGAGAGAGAGATATGTGAATTTTTGGCGCGTGCCAAAATTCGTTACATACACACACAGCAGCGTCAACAGCTTCTTCTTTAATTTAGACGTCCGTTAAGAATTACACAGACCTGCCTCATGTTTTGTGTATTGCCTCACACGCATATACATATGCATGCATGTGTGAGCTTCGTGTAATGCATGCAAAACATCTTAAAAGGCAAAATGTAACACTTAATATATAAATTATTAGATAAATATAAACAAATGGCAAATAATTAAAAAATGCATATTCTTTATAAATATGTATAAATGTAAACAAATATATATGAAATACAGCACATAAAAAATTAAAATAGCTAAATTCTCTTTTCGCCGTGGGGAATCGAACCCTGGCCGTTTGCATAGGAGTTCGTCATCCTAACAACTAGACCACCGTCGCTGCGCTCCGCGCCCGTTTTTTAATTTTATGCATTTTTAGACCATTTGCTCAAAAATATCAAATATGTCATGTACAACAATAACACTACTACAAGATTGAATGACCACAATAAAGCCAAATGTTATTTATTTATGTATATTTAAAAAGATTATGTGTTGAAATTTGATAAATGAAATCAAATTTTATAATGATGAAAAAAAAAAATAAAATATTAACTTCTAAATAGTGAAATAGTAAAAATAAAAACAAACCGCCTTCCCGAGGGATTGAACCTCCATTCTTTCGTTTGATTGCCTGCTGCTCTACACATTTGACCATCGCCGCACTGACTCGCTGTGCGGCTAAGTAACTATTTCCTACTCATACACACACATAACCATTTTCGCATTAAAAAAGATCGAAAAAGCACGTGGCTGGTAGCAGTTTGCAGACATCACAAGTCAATAGAAAATGGTAACTCGCGTAACTTCTATGTTTATTATCCGATCTATATGTATGCCAAAGCAGAAAGTTAAGACTTCAATACTTTGCTTAATAATCACAAATTACTGATTTACGGGGGCGGTGGGCGTGGTACCCCAAATTTGAAAACGACGTTTACTGCCTAGGATATACAGGAATCTTGGTGCCAAATTTGGAGGGTCTAGCTTTCTTAATAGCTGAGAATCAGACGCTCATACAGACAGACAGACAGACAGACGGACAGACGGACAGACAGACATGGCTAGATCGACTCGGCTGGTGATCCTGAGTAAGAATATATATACTTTATGGGGTCGCAGATGTCTCCTTCTGCCTGTTACGCACATTCCGACAAAACTAATAGACCATGTATTTTTTTAAAATCCATGGCCTAAAAAGCGAAAAACTATTTTTATAACCTTCGCCCATTGAAAATGGTCAAAAAGGGTATACTAACTTTGTGCAAAATGTATGTAACAGGCATAAGGAGGCGTGGTAGACCCCATAAAGTATATATATTCTTGCTCAGGATCACTAGCCGAGTCGATAGAGACATGTCCGTCTGTCTGTCTGTCCGTCTGTATGAGCGTCTGATTCTCAGCTATTAAGAAAGCTAGAGACTCAAAATTTGGCATTAAGAAACCTGTATATCCTAGGCAGTAAACGTTGTTTTCAAATTTCTAGTACCACGCCCACCGCCTCCCGTAAATCAGAATTTTAATTTCATATGCGATTTATAAGCAAAGTAGTATGCTCATAACGTTCTGCTTCAGTATACCGAAACCCTTAAGCCGTATGCACATATCCACTGAATTACAATTTAATCAGACCAATAACATAAAAGTTGTAAAGTCTACGTTTTCAGTACAAATGTTTGGTACGAGCAGCAACCTGCGCGTTACTTTAAGCAGTTGACATCGACGTCGACGTCAACGTCGCGAAGCTTCGCTTTACTCTTTACGAACGTGTGTGTGTTTGTGAGTAAGAGCGAGTAAGCCATATGTAACAGAATAACTTGTGCAGAAATATTTGTTTAAATTTATAAGTGTGATTACACGTTTGTAACGAATTTTAGGACTTGTTGATACTGACTTGTTTTTATGGCATATACAAATAAACTAAAAATCCATGGCCTCTTACAGTCACCGTGTGACAGTAGCCTTTCCAACTTGTTATCACAGTTTCTGTGTGTGCCTTACACTTCCTCTCTTTATACCCTTGCAGCATCACCAGAGGAGTCGAAAAATGGATGTCCGTCCGTCCGTCCGTCTGTTGCAACGCAAACTAGTCTCTCAGTTTTTGAGCTATCTTCATGAAACTTGACACACAAGCTTCTTATTGCTGTAGGCTGTAAATAAGTCAGAACGAGCCAGATCGGACTGATATATCGTATAGCTGTCATAGAAGCTATAGGCCGATTTTTGTTGTTTTTCAAGATATTGCAACAAGATTTGGCATATCATATTCTTATTACGTTTTTAATGTGCTGTCAAAATTGTATCAAAATCGGACCACTATAACATATAGCTGCCATAGGAACAATCGGCTGAAATCATGTTTCTTGTATGCAAACAGAAACCAGCAGCAATCCAAATGTATTTTATATTTAGTATAACTGCAAGGGTGTAAAACCTTCGGCAAGCCGAAGGTAGCCTTGCTTTCTTGTTTTCATTCATTCGGAATCCAATTCCGAAAATTGTCAAGAATTCGATAGGCGTAGTCAAAATACATATCAAACTGAAAGAAATGTCCGACAACTGGTTGTTGGCTGAACAGCAAAGAGACGAAGAAACTTCTTCTATTATCTCTAAATTGCGTAATGATGAATTGTCCAAGGATTTGGCCAAAACTTACGAAATATGGTCTGGAACTCTATACCGAAAAGTTCAAAGAAATTGAAAGACTCGATGTCTGCCCATAATCCCAAAGCAGTTTAGGTGGCCCGCTGTCAACAACGTACACGAGGCAATTATGCATCTTGGGTGGGAAAAAAATCTTGAGAAAATGTACGAGTTCTATTGGTTCTAGTTCAGCATTCCGTGATTTCTGCTCAGCACAGAAAATGGATTTATATTTAATTGCCACAGGTGCTAGTCGTGCCAATGGCCAAGTGGGGTTATGAGTACTCTAAAGTCCATGCTGACCGCAGTTGAAACTGACCCAGGATCTTGGCAGAATTCTTTAGATGAGATTCAGCTCGCTCTTAATAGCACACCCAATAGAGTTACTAAAGTCAGTCCATTAGAGATACTTATTGGCAAAGAAGCAAGGCCATTTGGTCTTTCACCTGTTGTAAATGAAGAAAATATTGTCGATGTTGGCTCAGGTAGATAAATGGCAAAACGTAACATGAAAAAGAATGCCAAAATTGATAAAGCTAGATTCGATAAAAATAAAGCTTCTATTGTAAGACACAAGATAGGAGACCATGTTTTGCTTAAAAATGAAGAGCGTCATCAGACCAAACTATATCCTAAGTATACCAGGAGATCGATATAAACTCAAAGCATTATATAATAACCGAACTTATAAATATTCTCATGAATCTTTGCGATGTATGCCTGAGAAGAGGATTACCACAGTGTTTGAAGATGAAAGCGCGGAAGACGCCAGTGATCAAGCCAGTGAGGGCTGTGATCTTGAGAATGACTAAGAATTTGTAAACCTCCAGACCTATTCAAAATGCGACTTTCTCTACCTCATGGGTGCCCGAGGTTTATGTGGTTCGCCATTTTGTTGCATTTAAGTTTAAATTTGGTAACGGTTGGTGGTGTGAGTTGGTTGGCCGGCTTATAGACTGCGTCAACTGGGTGTCACGTATGTTGGCCGGATTGTCGAGTTGTAAGCTGTGAGCTAGACTAACAAAAGATGGACTGGCCGGTTTGAAAAACTGTGCGCTAGTAGAAAAATGTATTGAAAATCAAGAACTACAACGATTTATGTGTGAAGAAGATAAAATTATGATTGATTGATTGAAAGTTGATTGTAATCCGGATCTCATGGCTTATATGTAATAAATGAAATGTTTTAAATATTTGTATTGAATTGCTTTAAAGTAATAAAGAATGAAGAATAACTTTCTCTTTTGAGAAAAAAACAAGTGGCTAAGGCTACAGTCGGGCGCCCGACAGTAAGATACCCTTCTCCCAATTTTCTAAATCCGTTACAAACGTGTAACCACACTCATAATTTCAAACAGAGAATTCTGCACAAATACTTCTAGTACATATAGCTTACTCGCTCGCACTCACACAGCGACGCGCGTAGAGAGTAAAGCGATACGACGCAACGTCGACGTCGGCGTCAACTGCTCAAAGCAGCGCGTCGGCTGCTGCTCGTACCGAACATTTGTACTGAAAACGTTGACTTGAATAACTTCTGTGTTATTGGTCCGATCGGAGAATATGTTCATATTGCATTTAGCTTTATACATACCAAAGCAGAAAGTTATGGGTTTAATACTTTGCTTAATAATCGCAAATAACCGATTTGCGGGGGCGGTGGGCGTGGCATCAAACATTTGATATAAATTTGATCTGCCTATGATAGATAGGAACCTCCATACCAAATTTGGTGTCTCTAGCTTTTTTAATAGCTGAGATCTGTTGTCTCATACAGACGGACAGACGGACAGACAGACGGACATGTCTCAATCGACTCGGCTTGTGATCCTGAGCAAGAATATATATACTTTATGGGGTCTGCCACGCCTCCTTATGCCTGTTACATACATTTTGCACAAAGTTAGTATACCCTTTTTTGACCATTTTCAATGGTCGAAGGGTATAAAAAGAAGGAGAATAAGCCTTTGAAAGCTTCTGTTGAATTTTAGTTCGAAAAGAAAAAAAGGGTTATAAAAAATTAAAAACGATGATCGATATTAAGAGATTGTTAACACACGAGGACGTGTGATAGGTCAGGAAGGCCGTGTCGCAGATCATTTAAATTTAACGACATTTTTAGCAATTGCTTGTTTCTGCTTGGCAAGCGCCATGCAGGCGCCTTTTCTATTCTTTTGATGCGCGGCAGACAACCGTTAGAGTTTCTGCCGAACGTAGTCTGGTCGCGGGGGGAAGTAGATGTCTGCACGAAAACGGGAAGCATATAGTAAAATGCAGTGTGCATTAGTATTAGTGTATGCGGACTAGAATAAGTCTCCAAAATGTGTTGGTATTGCATGTAGAGTTAAGAACTACGCATAATTCTGATTTTGTGAAAAGAGATCGAGTCAGTCAGTTTTCGATCATTGCACATAACAGACATGCCTTGCTCACGCGCTAGAAAACGTTGCGAAGACAACAACAAGGTAGTGAAGACATATCGATAACCGACGCTTGGTCGCGCATGCCCAAAATGCTGACGGTGCACTTGTTACAGTACAGGCGGATCGGCATTTTTGCCTGATCGTATTTTGGTGCTTATGAATATTGAAACAAAGTGTTACAATGTATACCGACTGTATGTTTGTTATGTGAACTTATGTATGTATATTATTTGTATGTATACCACATCTCCCTCCTTTTGAAAAATAACGTAATATTATGAAGTTATTTTCTAATGTTTTTAAAATATTTTTATTAATTGATCAAAAAAACATTTTTCTTTATAATATATTAAAATTGATTAAAATGATTATTATATTTTTGTTTCAATTAAATGTTTCTTTAATAAATAATAATAAAGAAATTAAACCAACAAAAATACATATTTTTTTGTATTTAAATGTTTCATATGGGTGGCCAACCCTACAAATATATTAAGAATAATTGTCAAGCATATGACCTGTTTCGTTACTAATTAATACCTTATCTCCTTTTTTAAACTCAAAGTTACTAACGTTTCTTTCCATCATATTTTAGTTTTCTATCGGCTTTTACTTTTCTAACATATTTCTAGCTTTTCTATAAGCTATTTCTAATCTTATCTTTACTTCTTTCGAATAGTCATCCATATTATAAATGGGGTCTACTTTGTCTATCTTGTTAAAATCTGTGAAGAAATTATAGTGACAATCTCGAAAATTTGTTTACTAGGTGACAATTGCGTTTAAATGATCTTATTTATTCTTGCTTCTTGTTAAAGCCTTCAAAAAAACTGATCTAAAACGATTTTTTCATTAAAATAAAAATTAGTCATATCGAAACGTGTTATAATATTTTTGCCTCTTCTTAACAAACACTTATGTTTTGTCTATTTTAAGAACAACATATTTCTGGGCATCAATGTTATTGATTACCTGATAGATATTGGGCATATTTTCCATTTCTATTATATTCAATTCGGCTTCGTCAATATTTCACCTGCGCAGGTATTTTTTGTCTTGCTGAAGCTCTCGTTATGACCTTCAGTTTCTGTCTAATTATGTCTGTTAGCTCTCCGATAGTTATTCGGGAAAGAGCATCTGCTATATAGGTATTTTTCCCCTTGAGGTATTCTACGGTAAAATCATATTCTTCAAGATCCAGACGCATTCTGGTTAACTTGGAACTCGGATTTTTCATTGTGAAAATATATGATAGTGGCCTTTGGTCACTCACTAAGAAAATGCGTATCATATATATATGGTCTAAAATGATTTGTTGTCCAATAAATTGCTGCTATTTCTTGTTCTGTTGTGGACTTATTACTTTCGCCCTTTGTAAAGGTTCTTGAAGCGTATGCCACTGGTAGCTGTTGACCGTTATGGTCATGAGATAGTACCGCTCCACATGCCTGTTTGCTGGCATCTATGGTTAGGCAAAATTGCTTGCTGAAATCTGGGTACTGAAGTAGTGTTGGTTTCATTAATTCCCTTTTCAGATATTCGAACGCTTCATTGCATTCGCCTGTCAACTCAAATGGAACATTCTTTTTACAAAGCTTTGTTAAGTGGCGTGATTTTTTTTGGAGAAATTCTTAATTCTTCGTCTGCACTTACTGGTTGTGGGTAATTTTTAATTGCTTCATATTTTGAGTCATCTGGTAATATGCCTTTATCAGTACATTTGTGACTTAAATATGTACCCTCTTTCATAAAAAAAGTGAATTTTCCTGGATGTAGTTTTACATTATATTATCTACATAATTTAAAGACATCGGTTAAATTCTTAAGCATATGCTTTTCAGAACAACCGACTACAACTACAATAAATCATCCATATACAGAAATGCTTGCGAAGGCTGTAAGCCTGTGAATTCAAGTGTCATCATTCTCTGGAATGAGTTGGGGGCTATTTTTAACCCAAATGGTAGTCGCTTGAAGCGATACGAACCTGTCTCGTCTAATTCAATTTGATGAGGTCCAGGCACGAGAAATATTTTGCTCGTTCTAACTGATCAAAAATATCTTCCATTCTTGAAAGAGGGAATTGGTCTGCTAATAGTTTCTTGTTAATTTGACGATAGTCAACTACTAATCGCCATCTCTTTTCTGCCGAATTAGACAGTGTTTTCTTGGGTACCAAGAGAAGTGGGCTATAATATTCTGATATAGACGGCTCTACAATACCGTCTCTTATCAGTTTGTCAACTTGTCTTTGAATTTCTGGCTTTTCACTTTCTGGCATTCTATAGTTCTTAATGTATACTGGAGTTTTGCCATTCAATCTCAATTTTGCCTATAAAAGTTATTAGCCGATATGGTTTCTGTTTTGAGACCAAAAATATCGCTATATTCGGTGCATAGTTTCGTTAGATCGTTTTTAAATAACGATGGAAATTCATGAAGTTTTAATACTTCGCATTGTAAACATGATAATCGTCTAATGATTCGCTTCTTATATTTGCGCTGTTAACAATATCGTCTTTATCGGTTGTATTTATAATGCGAATCAACACGTTCTGAGTGTTTACAAGTGCACTTGCTACTATTATACCAGGTTGCAACTCCTTGTTGGGGATTAGGACATTGGTATTTGTAGACATAAGGTGAATCTTTCGAACCACTTCTGATCTAGCTGGCAAAACTATTTCGTTATCTAATGAATGTATTATAGGAATGTTTATATTACTGAAATTATCGGGCCTTAAAGTGAACCAATCTTCTACAATTATATTTTTAATGAAATCCAAACCAATTATACCATCCCCTGGGATAGAAAAATTGTCACGTACGATATGGAGTTTATGTGGTATTACTGCATTTGCAACACACAGTTCCAAATCTATACTACCTATAGAGTGAATTGTCTCTTGCCCAATAGCTGATATACTTGTTGTATTCAGCGAATTTAAATTGTTTAACTTATTACTTTTACTTTTAAGCAGTAAAATTTCTGCACCTGTATGTATTAA
The DNA here is from genome assembly GCA_018901885.1 of Zaprionus kolodkinae. Lineage (NCBI taxonomy): Eukaryota > Metazoa > Arthropoda > Insecta > Diptera > Drosophilidae > Zaprionus > Zaprionus kolodkinae. Next base: position 531,232 of record JAEIFM010000212.1, on the reverse strand, counting down.
TATAGGCACCATTGAATTGGTTCTCATGTTCTTTAACTTAATAAAAATGCTTAAATTGAGATTGATTCTATACAGCCTTACTGTTGGCTGTTGCTCAAGGGGGCTTGATGGTTTTCCGTCTGTAAGTTTTTTACATAATTAATTTTTAGGCCATGGATTTTAAAAAAATACATGGTCTATTAGGTTTGTCGGAATGTGCGTAACAGGCAGAAGGAGACATCTGCGACCCCATAAAGTATATATATTCTTGCTCAGGATCACCAGCCGAGTCGATCTAGCCATGTCTGTCTGTCCGTCTGTCCGTCTGTCTGTCTGTCCGTCTGTATGAGCGTCTGATTCTCAGCTATTAAGAAAGCTAGACCCTCCAAATTTGGCATGAAGATTCCCGTATATCCTAGGCAGTAAACGTTGTTTTCAAATTTCGGGTACCACGCCCACTGCCCCCGTAAATCAGTAATTTGTGATTATTAAGCAAAGTATTGAAGTCTTAGCTTTCTGCTTTAAAATACATATAGATAAATACGATGTTAACTTATTTTATAAATTGCAACCCGATCGGATAATAAACATAAAAGTTACTCGAGTTAGCATTTTCTATAGATTTGTGATGCATTGCCTGCAAGCTGCTGCCAGCCACGTGCTTTTTCGATCTTTTTAATGCGAAAATGGTTATGTTTGTGTATGTGAAGGAAATAGTTACTTAGCCGCACAGCGAGTCAAAGCGGCGATAGTCAAATGTGTAGAGCAGCAGGCAATCAAACAAAAGAATGGAGGTTCAATTCCTCGGGCGGTTTGATTTTTATACCCTTGCAGAGGGTATATTAATTTTAGCCAGAAGTTTGCAACGCACCTTAGGAGACATCTCCGACCCTATAAAGTATATATATTCTGAATCAGCATCACCAGAGGAGTCGTAAAATGGATGTCCGTCTGTCCGTCCGTCCGTCTGTTGCAACGCAAACTAGTCTCTCAGTTTTTGAGCTATCTCCATGAAACTTGGCACACAAGCTTCTTATTGCTGTAGGCTGTAAATAAGTCGGAACGAGCCAGATCGGACCGATATATTGTATAGCTGTCATAGAAGCTATCGGCCGATTTTTGTTGTTTTTCAAGATATTGCAACAAGATTTGGCAAATCTTCTTCTTATTACGTTCTTAATGTGCTGACAAAATTGTATCAAACTCGGACCACTATAACATATAGCTGCCATAGGAACAATCGGCTGAAATCAGCAAACCTGTTTTGTTTTTGGAAATACCGCACATTATCAATACTTTTTAATGTTATACAGTAACCCGACTTTAGTTTTTCCATTTAAATATCTCAGACGTTTATATTATATAGCTGTTAGAGGAACAATCAGTCAGTCCGTCTCTTTAAATAAGTCGGAACGGGCCAGATCGGACTGATATATCGTATAGCTGTTATGGAGCCTATCGGCCGATTTTCGTTATATTTCAAGATATAGCTATCAGGCTTACCACATCCAAATCGAACTTTTATAACTTATAACGATCAACGATCGGCCTAATGAAGGTTCTTGTTGCAATTTTATGGAAATCTGAGTACTATTACATGTAGCTGTTAAACAAAAATCATATAGCTGTTATTCAAATGCATTTTTGAAAGAGAACTTTCCAAATTTAGATTTTATGACCAACAGATCCTTTACAACACAAAGACATTCGACCAAATGCTGTTTCTAAGAATTGTATACTGATATATGCAAAACAAAATATATCGGAAAACATAACATTCTTATATGAAACAGTTACAGTTGATAATGTAAGAAATATATACCAGTCCATAACATTTAAATACTTGCATACAATAGTCATACAAAATTGGTAATATTAGGAGATTTTAACATTTGCCGATCAACAACCACTGATCAGCTCGAGTCTACTTTAAATAATAACAACAAAATGTGCCAACAACAAAACATTTAACTCAAATTGATTGGATATTTTGTGATAACACAGTAAGCGGTGCTGCCGCAATCACTTATCAAACTCCATATAGTCACCATGACGGCGTGTTCCTTAGCTATAATCACTAATTTAATAATTTATTTTATTATTGTAAATAAAGAATATATGTGCAATGTTGTTAAAGGTATTGTAAATATTTCTCCTCGAGGATTGCGACCTTGCCGTGGTGAGGAGGCTGAGTATTCGAAATTATAAGAGGTTGATATAATCGATGTACTGTTATAATTCTTCAATAAATACCACAGAAACCAGCAGCAATCCAAAGATATTTTATATTTTCTATAACTGCAAGGGTATGAAAACTTCGGCAAGCCGAAGGTAGCCTTGCTTTCTTGTTTTTTTACTACTTTTTCACTATTTGGAAGGTAATATTTTATTTTTTTTTTCATCATTATAAAATTTGGTTTCATTTGTCAAATTTCAACACATAATCTTATTAAATATACATAAATAAATAACATTTGGCCTTATTGTGGTCATTCAATCTTGTAGTAGTGTTATTGTTGTACATGACATATTTGACATTTTTGAGCAACTGGTCTAAAAATGCAATTTTAACGGGCGCGGAGCGCAGCGACGGTGGTCTAGTTTTTAGGATGACGAACTCCTATGCAAACGGCCAGGGTTCGATTCCCCACGGCGAAAAGAGAATTTAGCTATTTTAATTTTTTATGTGCTGTATTTCATATTTGTTTACATTTATATTTAATTATTTATATTTTTAATTATTTGCCATTTATTTATATTTATCTAATAATTTATATATTAAGTGTTACATTTTGCCTTTTAAGATGTTTTGCATGCTGTACTTATGCGTGCATGCATACAATACATGCACACGAAGCTCACACATGCATGCATATGTATATGCGTGTGAGGCAATACACAAAACATGAGGCAGGTCTGTGTAATTGTTAACGGGCGTCTAAATTAAAGAAGAAGCAGTTGACGCTGCTGTGTGTGTATGTAACGAATTTTGACACACGCCAAAAATTCAAATATCTCTCGTTCTAACTTATGCTATCGATTCTTGCTTTTTCGTTATTTTAATTTTTGTTTTATTATATTAAACATTTTAATTCATATATAAAAATAAACTGAAAATCCATGGCCTCTTACAGTCACCGCGTGACTGTAGCCTTTCCGACTTGTTTTTTCTGTTGCTATTCTGGTTTTGGTTTTGGTTACTCTATAGTAACCTTCACCTCTGTTATTGTTCTGGTTACCGCCACGTCCTATATTTCCTCCGCGATAACCACCTCGGCCTTTTGTAATTCTTATTATAGGTGTTATAATTACCTCGACCATTACCTCTGTTTTGTTAATTTCTTCGGTTATTATTTATGGTGTTGAAATTTCCTGCTTTCAGTATAGTCTTAAGCTTATCATGCTCACAATTCTTGATCATTGCAGAGATCGCTTTTTTTTGTAGCGAATTTATCTGCATTGTTCGAATCTAGACCATCGTCTATGTAGGCTGCCTTAAGCGACCTACGTAGGTTTTCTATTTCTGTCGTATATTGCGCTGCAGTTTTGCCACGCTGTTGTGTATTAAGCAATGTAGTTTTAATGATATCAGGCGATTCGCCTTTAACTGATGCCTTCAATACACCTATTATACTGATAATGGTCTTTTCATTTTCAACTTGGTATGATAATGGACCAATTATTTTTATTATTTCCACGGCTAACATCTCCTAATCTCCTTTTGTGAAATGTGTTAACCGGAGAGCCGTCAAGAATCTATTCAGATTGACTTTCTTGCCATCAAACTCGGGTATTGCGGACGAAATTTGTCGCACATATTCCCTCGAAATTGCGGCTGAGTCCGTCACTCTGTCTTGTTCTGTGTCTGTGCTTAAGGGTAAATCAGGCTCTCAACTTTCTTCTTCTCCTATTTCTGGAAATTTAATTATTGCAGGGATTGTAAGATCGTGAATATCTTCTTTAAATTCTTGTTGAGAGTCTTCAGAGAATTCTGTATTGTCACCTGTTTCAATTTCAACTAGTGTGTTGAATATTGTAGGTACAGTCGAATTCAAATTATACTTAGTCTTTACGGTTAACAAGTTCTCTCGGAACTTGTTTAAAAATTTTAAGGCTCGCGTTAAATGACCTTTACGAAGCCTTCCTTTATTTATATTCACTAGTTGGCGTGCTTCATTAAAGCGTTCCACCAATATTTTTGCGTGCCTGTTGAGTGTACCTTGTTGCGCTTCTCTATTTCGGCTTGCGCACTTATATGACTTATAAAAAGTCGTTTTTGTTTTCTGTAACTGGTCTTTGATATTCTGCCAGGTCATTTATACTATCAAAATAATATAAACTTATCTGTGCAAGAAAACTTTAAAAATTATTGTTTCTCCTAGATATATTTTCCATTCTTTGTTTAATTTTTACATATGGTAAAATTGTCAATACCTTGGCCTTTTCGAGTTTCGAGCACTGAAATGATGGACTTGTATTTAAGTCAAAGGTATTTATGTATTCTTCTTCGAATTCATGTACGCTGACAAACGTATGAAATTTGCTCAAGATTTGTATTGATCTGAAAATAAACAATGGTTTCCTTCTTAAAGTTTCTTCACCTACTCTATTCATTATGATTTTTGTATAACATTTAATTATTAATATATTTTGGTTGATTTTTACTTTATCACTTCATAGTATAAAACAAAGTCGCTTTATCTGTACCTATGTCCCTTTGTATGCTTAAATCTTTGAAATTACCCAACGGATTTTGATGCGGTTTTTTTTAACAGATAGAGTGATTCAAGAGAAAGGTTTATATGTATAATAACATCTATTAAATAGTGGAGAAGTATTGTTATTTTTGAGGTTTCTCATGTGATGTCGTAAATAATTACATTTTTTTGCAAATGCCGGCTGAACCCTACGAGTTTTATCAAAATAATGTACTAAGTATTGTACACATTGAAAATGTCTACAAAAAAGTCCGCGTCATTTACTTTTTACGACAAATAATGCCTAATTTTCGAAACGATTTTAACCAATACAGCATTTATCCTTATCCAATTAAATACCTTGAAAACATTGTTTATTTAATATAGGCTATAAGGCCCCACTATATAGTGAAGCACTTTTAATTTAATTAAAATCGTTGTTTAAGTTATTCAACGACTTTTTTCTTCAACGACTTCTGTGCGATCTTCTTTTTCTTACTTGAACCAAAAAAGACCATTCCAAGGAAACAATCGATTAAAAAGTATCGATGGGTTAGACGATGTTGCATCGAGGAGGGTACGCTGTTACAGTGATACTATTCCAATCCTACAGAACTGAATAAATTTTGTATAGAAATTATAAAGTCATGTCTGGAAGACGTCGTCGTTCGAACATAGGTCGTAGTACAGTGAATGCCAGAAGAGTACGTTCAGCAAAAGATAACGAATCGTCAACGGAACACGTGAGGCTCGCCTCAGTCAGGCTTGCGATGGATATTGCAACCGTGCGAAGCCGGGGCGGGTCGCTAGTATTCTAGTATTCTATAGTATCTATTCTATAGTATTTTAGTACACATTTAGGTTTTTCTCAATTAAATTTTTATTCAATAACTCATATGTTGTCATTTAAAAATTATATATTATCAAGATCGTTGGCTCTGCTCTCATATCTTTTTTTTAAACATTTATTGTGGAGCTTGTACAATTTTATGAGCGCATTAACGATCAAAAGATACGAGATTCATCCAATCTACAAGCTACAGTTTCTTCTCCAACGTAGAATCACAGTAGAAGAGCCGCACAAACGCAAGACTCCTGTACAATGCACGAATTGCCAAGAATATGGCCACACCCGATCTTACTGTACACTGCGCACTGTATGCGTAGTTTGTGGAGATCTACACGCCTCTGCACACTGCCCAGCAAACAAGAACCTACCCAGCGAGAAAAGGTGCGGAAACTATGGTGGCAACCACACAGCAAACTACAGGGGCTGCCCAATTTACAGGGAGCTGAAGTGTCGTCTCCAGCTACGAACCAATACATTGAGGACCCAGCAAGGAATGCCCACGTTCACCCCATCAAACGCAAACCCAGAAGTCTTCTTTTCCAGAGCTTCAGGAACTGATTCCGGGCCCCTCCCCCTTAACACCAAGGTAACTTTTGCAAATGCCTTAAAATCTGGATTGCCCAAACTACGCAAACAACCAACCGAACACCTTCAACAATGTACACTGAGTCTGCCACGGACCAAAATCATCAGCCTTTAATACAAAATGAAACGAAAATAGAATACATGATGCACGCCCTGCAAAAAAGCATTATGGAGTTTATGTCGTTTATGAGGACCACCATGCAAGATATGATGCGAAACCAAAACCTCTTGATACAAATGCTTGTATCACAACAGTCAAAATGAATAATAGCTTCCCTGCGTATAGCAATATGGAACGCTAATGGTGTTTCACAACGAAAACTGGAACTGACTCATTTCCTTTACGAGAAACACATCGACGTAATGCTCATCTCGGAAACACACCTTACAAACAAATACAACTTTAAAATAAATGGTTACCTTTTCTACGGTACGAATCATCCCGATGGTAAAGCCTACGGAGGGACAGGGATCCTTGTAAGAAGTAGTATGCGGCATCACTACCACAATGGATTTTCTGAAAATTATCTACCGGCCACATCTATAAACTTACAGATGGAGGGCAATTACCACCTTACCCTTGCCGCCGTATATTGTCCGCCCCGGTTCAAAATAAGGGAAGATCAATTCCCTACTTTTTTCAAATCACTAGGATACCATTTTCTAGCTGGAGGAGACAACAACGCTAAGCACACACATTGGGGATCACGCCTCGTGAACCCAAAAGGAAAGCAGCTCTACAACACTATAATGAAAGCCGCCAACAAACTCGACTATGTTTCTCCTGGTAGTCCAACATACTGGCCAACAGACCTCAACAAACTGCCTGATCTGATAGACTTTGCAATCACCAAAAACATTCCTCGCAGCCTGTTGAGTGCCGAATGCCTACCAGAACTATCATCAGATCACTCTCCAGTTTTCATCCACGTTTTTCGACTCGCCGAAACGGTCGAAAAAACTGACCGATTGACGTCACATAAAACAAACTGGCTTAAGTATAGAAAATACATTAGTTCACACATTATTCTAAGTCCACAGCTCAACAGCGAATCAGACATTGACAAATCAACTTCAACAGAGGAATCCATTCTTGTTGCAGCAGCCCAATCTTCTACTCCTCAAACTTACACAAAATATCCCTACCCAAAAAGGACAAATAAAGAAATCGGGCAATTAGTCCACGAAAAGCGACGCTTAGTCCGAGAATGGCAATCTTACAGATCCCCATCAGCTAAGCAGAAACTAAAAGTCGCCACAAAAAAGCTAACCAAAGCCCTGAAACAAAAAGAGGAGCACGCCAAGCGTCACCGTATCGCCAATAAGAAATTCCAGAGGCGGCTGGGCTCGCAGTGACGCAGATAGGGCCAGCACGTTTGCCGCTCACCTTGAAAAAGTTTTCCAACCTAACCAGGCTACTAACGCATTCACAGTACCAACATTAACAAATGACCCCAATGCCCAGCATGAGCCAAATGTGTTTCATCCAAAAGAAATTTCAAAACTCATACTTGAGCACACTAACCAAAAGAAATCCCCCCGGCTGCGACCTCATAACCCCAAAAATGATCATTGAACTACCTTACTGCGCCATTTGCTACATAACCCAGCTCTTCAACGCCATAACTAGAGTTGGTTACTTCCCAGACAGATGGAAAAAAATCAATCATCATAATGATTCCTAAGCCCGGAAAGGATCCTACATCTGCTTCGTCGTACAGACCCATAAGCTTACTTTCATGTCTCTCAAAGCTTTTCGAAAAATGCCTGCTGACCCGGCTCAACCCGTACCTTAGAGCCCACAACATAATACCAGCACATCAATTTGGTTTTCGCGAAAATCATGGAACTACAGAACAGGTTAACCGAATATCATCAGAAATAAGAACCGCATTCGAGAACCGACAATAATGGACAGCTGTTTTTGTGGATGTATCCCAAGCATTCGACAGAGTTTGGCTAGACGGACTTATGCACAAGATCAAGCTAAAACCACCTAAATACACTCACAAACTTCTCGAGTCTTACCTTTACGAAAGGAAGTTTGTAGTGAGAAGCAATACTGCTACATCCAATGACCATCCATTTGGAGCAGGGGTTCCCCAAGGCAGCGTTCTTGTGCCAACCCTATACCTATTATACACAGCTGACCTACCAACAAGCAGAAGTCTGACAACGTCTACTTTTGCCGACGACACCGCCATTCTTAGCCGCTCTAGATGCCCGATCCAAGCATCAGCGCAACTAGCTTTTCACCTGGTGGACGTTGAGAAATGGCTCTCAGATTGGAGAATAAAAGTCAACGAACAAAAAAGCAGGCACGTCACCTTTACTCTAAACAAGCAGGATTGCCCGTCACTTTCGCTAAACAACACAGTGATACCAAAAGCACAATAGGTAGTATATCTAGGAGTACACCTCGACAGACGTCTCACTTGGCGCAAGCACATTGAAGCCAAAAAAACCCACTTTAAACTCAAAGCCAACACCCTGCACTGGCTGATCAACGCACACTCCCCACTAAGTCTGGACCACAAAGAACTACTCTACAATTCTGTACTAAAACCTATTTGGACCTATGGCTCGCAGCTATGGGGAATCACCTGCAATAGCAACATGGACATCGTTCAACGAGCTCAATCAAAGATCCTTCGAACTATCACCGGAGCTCCGTGGTATGTTCGAAACGAAAACATTCAACGAGACTTGAACATCCCTTCAGTCAAAGATGCAATAGCCGAATTCAAGAGGAAATACTACGTCAAGCTTACATCGCACCTCAACCACCTAGCGAGACGTCTGACGCATCTCAGCAGTCAATCCCGTCTTCACCGCAATGACCTACCTGCCCAGCGAACAAACTTTTAGGGACGCCTCATCGAAGGACAGTTTAAGATAAACTGTTTACATAATTAACTAGTATTAAGATTTTAAAACTTATAAATAGTTCTCATATAATAAGAGAATATAAAATAAATAACCGTAAAAAAAAAAATTAACGATCATGCTAGTCTATGTTATTAGTTAAAACTTTTACTTATTTATTACATTTGCAGTAGAGTCTCCTTCCTTATTTTCTAACAGACCCATATTGGGCAAGATGCTTGTTAATTTTAGTTTTCTTAGAATATGTTCCTAGTTCCCTATTTCTGCCTTCTACTACATCTATTTAACAGATGTTGTTCGTGTTTAAACCATAGGCAGATCAAGTTTTATCAAATGTTTGATGCCACGCCCACCGCCCCCAAAAATCGGTAATTTACGATAATTAAGCAAAGTATTAAAGTCATAAAGTTTTGCTTTGGTATGCATAAAGGTGAATGAAATATGAACATGCCCTCCAAATTACAGTCAACAACACAGAAGTTATTAAAGTCGACGTTTTCAGTACAAATGTTCGGTACGAGCAAGAGCCTGCGCGCTGCTTTGAGCAGCTGACGCCGACGTCGAAGTTGCATCGTGTCGCTTTAATCTTTACGCGCGTCGCTGTGTCAGTGCGAGCGAGTAAGCTATATGTAGTAGAAGTATCTGTGCAGAATTTCTTCGTATATTTGCATACGGCACTTTCAAATGGTCCAGGGCAGTCGTTAGGGCAGGTGTCCACTTTTCTCGGCAATGGCTTTTGGGATGGAGGTTTGGTTAATACTTTTTTAAAAACTTTTATTTGAGCTAAGTGAGTTGCGGTGCTGGGTTTTTGTGTTTCGAGACTTGTTTTCAGAAAATCAAGCTCGGACTGCAATTTTTGTGCAGTTGACTACGCGGCAAGCCGAAGGTAGCCTTGCTTTCTTGTTTTATTTTATAGGCCTCCGCGTTTACCCATCACTCCCATTCCACTCATTCAGACTATTAAGGCCACGGATTTAAAAAAAAATGCATGGTCTATTAGGTTTGTCGGAATGTGCGTAACAGGCAGAAGGAGATATCTACGACCCCATAAATTATAAATATATATTCTTACTCAGGATCACTAGAAGAGTCGAAATAGCCATGTCTGTCTTTCCGTCTGTCTGTTTGTCCATCTGTCCGTCTGTATGAGCGTCTGTTTCTCAGCTAGTAACAGAGGTAGAGACTCAAAAATTGCCATAAAGATTCCTGTATATCCTAGGCAGTAAACGTCATTTTCATATTTCGGGTACCACGCCACCGACTCACGTAAATCGGAAATTTAATGTCATGTGCAATTATTAAGCGAAGTATTGAACTCATAACGTCCTGCTTCAGTTAACCTAAACCATTACGCAATATGAACATATCCACGAAAAAATCAATTCGATCGGACCAATAACACAGAAGTTATTCAAGTCAACGTTTTCAGTACAAATGTTCGGTACAATCAGTTGACGTCGACGTCGACGTCGTGACGCATCGCTCTACTCTTAAACGCGCGTGTGTATGAGTGAAAGCGAGTAAGCCATATTTAGCCTTACTGAGTTGTTTGTTATGATATATAAAAATAAACTAAAAATTCATGGCCTCTTACAATCACCGCCTGACTGTTGCTTTTCCGACTAGTTAAATTTGTGGTACAATGCCCACCGCCTTCGTAAATCAGTTATTTGCAATTAGTATGCAATGATTTAAATTCATGACGTTCTGCTTCAGTATACATAAAAATGATTTATGAACATATCCTCCAAATTACAATCCGATCGGACCAATAACAGGACCGTGCGCGCTGCTATGAGCAGTTGACGTTGACGTTAACGTCGCGACGCGACGTTTTCCAACCGAAGGTAGAAGGAGACATCTCCGACCCCATAAGGTACATATATTCTGAATCAGTATCAACAGCCGAGTATAGCCATGTCCGTCTTCGACTGTCCGCCCGTCTGTCTGTCTGTCCGTCCGTCCGTGTGAACACCTGGATCTCAGCTATTATAAGAGCTGGAGCTACCAAATTTTTTGATAATATGTGTTATTACTGCAGGCTGATTTAGTTTGATTGAGATTGTTGCCACGCCTTCACCCGCTTCATGCAGCCGCAATATTAGCTTTACAGAAACAGTTTTATTAATACGTTATAACTACCATCTTGCGGACGTTCCGTCAAAATTTCACCAGAAAATTGGACCATAAATATGGAAGATATAAAAGAAATAGTAGTGCCATGGGAACACGTGCTTTTGTCTGGTTTATTATGAAAGGTATGCAGGTTCCACTCCGGCGGCATGGACTTTTTTTCAATTATATGAACCATAATTATTTGCACTGCAATTGCAATTTTGTTAAATGCTGTTTGCAGTTTTGCAATTTTTTTCAAAAATTTTAGAAAAAAATTGTTAGTCATGTCGAAAAGTATACGTAAATATTTCAACTTCGGATTCGGATTAAGGAGGTCGAAAAACAAATGAAAACATATATCACATGACCAGGTCACCCCACATTATTTTTTGGCGCTTTAAAGATTTTTCATGTTTTTTGAGGTTAAGTCGAATTTTAGACGTGCAGGAAACATTTTGATTAAAGAATCAGCTCTCGAAGGTCAAAATACACGAGAAAACATATATCACATGACCAGATTATGATTCTATATTTAATGTGGAAAATTTAAAATTTTTCAGTTTTGTGAGGTTATGTCGAAATCCAGACGTGGTGACGTAATTCCGACTCCGGATTTGGATTGAGCGACCCAAAATACATATAACTGCATATGCCGCATGCCCAGATCATGACGAAAAAAATTTTTTGTAGGGCTGTGTTATCTTTCACTAGGTTGCACACTTTATTTCTTAATGTGTCCATACAATGTTGGCGAGTTCATTCTCGCGTAGCTTCTTCTTAGCATCTTCACAAAAGACTCCCCTTCTTTCTAGTATTTACAGATTTCGCTAACAAACTTATCGATATCAATTATATTCTAAAGCAGATGCATAGTTGCATTGCTCTGTTAACAAAACATATGCTTCTAGGAAATTTAAATTCAACAAGAAAACGTTCTTATTTCTAACCATACCGGCCCCCCTGAACTCCGCGTTCAGTCAATTGGGAGCGGTGCAATCTTTGTAATAGACCACTTATATATTCCATGTGCCGTCTTTAACGTTACAACTCTGATCTTTTGGTCGGTTCCTGGATGAACCTCAATGATGTGCCCCAGTAGCCATTTGGATGGAGGTAAATTGGGCTCCTTTAGAGCCACAAGTGTATCCACCATAGATTGGTGGTTTTCAATTGCCATTTGTTGTGCTCCTGTGGGCTCGTCAGGTACTCCATATGCCAGCGCTTAGCCTGAAGCTGAGTCCAACGCTGTAATCTATTAATGCCTGTGTTCAAAAGCGACGGTTCTGGCAAAGCTGTACGGTTGTCCCACTAGAAAGTGTGCCGGTGTCAGTGGGTCAAGGCTGTCATCACCAGATTGTGAAAAAGGCCGTGAATTCAGAAGAGCTTCGATTTGTGTCAATACGGTACACAACTCTTCAAAGGTGAGAGCGGCTGCTCCTACTACTCGGCGCAAATTAAGTTTAATTAAAAGCACGCCCGATTCCCCCAACCCACCAAAATGTGGTGCGGACGGGGGAATGAAATGCCAAGTGAGTCCTTCCGTGGCAAAGAAGTTAGCTAGTTGCTCATCCTTAGCATGTGCTGTAGCTACTTCTCGCAGCTCCCGTTTGGCTCCGTGGAATGTAGTTCCGTTGTCGGAGTAAAGATCCGTCGGAGTCTGCCTTCGCAAAAGCGTTTGAAGGCGGCTATAAACGCATTCGTAGTCGGATCGCTGACTACCTCAATGTGGATGGCCTTAGTTGCCAGACACACAAAGATGGCAAACCATGCCTTGCCAATCCCCGGAGTTCGACCCCTTGATTATTTTATAGCGATGGGTCCCGCGTATTCGAGACCAGTGTGTTGAAAACATGGACTTTGATGAACTCTAGGTACAGGTAGGTCTGCTAGTACCTGCTGTGCTATGTTACGGGGTTAGACTTAGCTACGAGAATGGGATGTTTTGCATTGAAGTTCAGTTCGGATTTTACAATGCGCCCTACGACTCGCAGTTATCCAATCAAAATAAGGGAAGATCAATTCCCTACTTTTTTCAAATCACTAGGATACCATTTTCTAGCTGGAGGAGACAACAACGCTAAGCACACACATTGGGGATCACGCCTCGTGAACCCAAAAGGAAAGCAGCTCTACAACACTATAATGAAAGCCGCCAACAAACTCGACTATGTTTCTCCTGGTAGTCCAACATACTGGCCAACAGACCTCAACAAACTGCCTGATCTGATAGACTTTGCAATCACCAAAAACATTCCTCGCAGCCTGTTGAGTGCCGAATGCCTACCAGAACTATCATCAGATCACTCTCCAGTTTTCATCCACGTTTTTCGACTCGCCGAAACGGTCGAAAAAACTGACCGATTGACGTCACATAAAACAAACTGGCTTAAGTATAGAAAATACATTAGTTCACACATTATTCTAAGTCCACAACTCAACAGCGAATCAGACATAGACAAATCAACTTCAACAGAGGAATCCATTCTTGTTGCAGCAGCCCAATCTTCTACTCCTCAAACTTACACAAAATATCCCTACCCAAAAAGGACAAATAAAGAAATCGGGCAATTAGTCCACGAAAAGCGACGCCTAGTCCGAGAATGGCAATCTTACAGATCCCCATCAGCTAAGCAGAAACTAAAAGTCGCCACAAAAAAGCTAACCAAAGCCCTGAAACAAAAAGAGGAGCACGCCAAGCGTCACCGTATCGCCAATAAGAAATTCCAGAGGCGGCTGGGCTCGCAGTGACGCAGATAGGGCCAGCACGTTTGCCGCTCACCTTGAAAAAGTTTTCCAACCTAACCAGGCTACTAACGCATTCACAGTACCAACATTAACAAATGACCCCAATGCCCAGCATGAGCCAAATGTGTTTCATCCAAAAGAAATTTCAAAACTCATACTTGAGCACACTAACCAAAAGAAATCCCCCGGCTGCGACCTCATAACCCCAAAAATGATCATTGAACTACCTTACTGCGCCATTTGCTACATAACCCAGCTCTTCAACGCCATAACTAGAGTTGGTTACTTCCCAGACAGATGGAAAAAAATCAATCATCATAATGATTCCTAAGCCCGGAAAGGATCCTACATCTGCTTCGTCGTACAGACCCATAAGCTTACTTTCATGTCTCTCAAAGCTTTTCGAAAAATGCCTGCTGACCCGGCTCAACCCGTACCTTAGAGCCCACAACATAATACCAGCACATCAATTTGGTTTTCGCGAAAATCATGGAACTACAGAACAGGTTAATCGAATATCATCAGAAATAAGAGCCGCATTCGAGAACCGACAATAATGTACAGCTGTTTTTGTGGATGTATCCCAAGCATTCGACAGAGTTTGGCTAGACGAACTTATGCACAAGATCAAGCTAAAACCACCTAAATACACTCACAAACTTCTCGAGTCTTACCTTTACGAAAGGAAGTTTGTAGTGAGAAGCAATACTGCTACATCCAATGACCATCCAATTGGAGCAGGGGTTCCCCAAGGCAGCGTTCTTGTGCCAACCCTATACCTATTATACACAGCTGACCTACCAACAAGCAGAAGTCTGACAACATCTACTTTTGCCGACGACACCGCCATTCTTAGCCGCTCTAGATGCCCGATCCAAGCATCAGCGCAACTAGCTTTTCACCTGGTGGACGTTGAGAAATGGCTCTCAGATTGGAGAATAAAAGTCAACGAACAAAAAAGCAGGCACGTCACCTTTACTCTAAACAAGCAGGATTGCCCGTCACTTTCGCTAAACAACACAGTGATACCAAAAGCACAATAGGTAGTATATCTAGGAGTACACCTCGACAGACGTCTCACTTGGCGCAAGCACATTGAAGCCAAAAAAACCCACTTTAAACTCAAAGCCAACACCCTGCACTGGCTGATCAACGCACACTCCCCACTAAGTCTGGACCACAAAGAACTACTCTACAATTCTGTACTAAAACCTATTTGGACCTATGGCTCGCAGCTATGGGGGAATCACCTGCAATAGCAACATGGACATCGTTCAACGAGCTCAATCAAAGATCCTTCGAACTATCACCGGAGCTCCGTGGTATGTTCGAAACGAAAACATTCAACGAGACTTGAACATCCCTTCAGTCAAAGATGCAATAGCCGAATTCAAGAGGAAATACTACGTCAAGCTTACATCGCACCTCAACCACCTAGCGAGACGTCTGACGCATCTCAGCAGTCAATCCCGTCTTCACCGCAATGACCTACCTGCCCAGCGAACAAACTTTTAGGGACGCCTCATCGAAGGACAGTTTAAGATAAACTGTTTACATAATTAACTAGTATTAAGATTTTAAAACTTATAAATAGTTCTCATATAATAAGAGAATATAAAATAAATAACCGTAAAAAAAAAAATTAACGATCATGCTAGTCTATGTTATTAGTTAATACTTTTACTTATTTATTACATTTGCAGTAGAGTCTCCTTCCTTATTTTCTAACAGACCCATATTGGGCAAGATGCTTGTTAATTTTAGTTTTCTTAGAATATGTTCCTAGTTCCCTATTTCTGCCTTCTACTACATCTATTTAACAGATGTTGTTCGTGTTTAAACCATAGGCAGATCAAGTTTTATCAAATGTTTGATGCCACGCCCACCGCCCCCAAAAATCGGTAATTTACGATAATTAAGCAAAGTATTAAAGTCATAAAGTTTTGCTTTGGTATGCATAAAGGTGAATGAAATATGAACATGCCCTCCAAATTACAGTCAACAACACAGAAGTTATTAAAGTCGACGTTTTCAGTACAAATGTTCGGTACGAGCAAGAGCCTGCGCGCTGCTTTGAGCAGCTGACGCCGACGTCGAAGTTGCATCGTGTCGCTTTAATCTTTACGCGCGTCGCTGTGTCAGTGCGAGCGAGTAAGCTATATGTAGTAGAAGTATCTGTGCAGAATTTCTTCGTATATTTGCATACGGCACTTTCAAATGGTCCAGGGCAGTCGTTAGGGCAGGTGTCCACTTTTCTCGGCAATGGCTTTTGGGATGGAGGTTTGGTTAATACTTTTTTAAAAACTTTTATTTGAGCTAAGTGAGTTGCGGTGCTGGGTTTTTGTGTTTCGAGACTTGTTTTCAGAAAATCAAGCTCGGACTGCAATTTTTGTGCAGTTGACTACGCGGCAAGCCGAAGGTAGCCTTGCTTTCTTGTTTTATTTTATAGGCCTCCGCGTTTACCCATCACTCCCATTCCACTCATTCAGACTATTAAGGCCACGGATTTAAAAAAAAATGCATGGTCTATTAGGTTTGTCGGAATGTGCGTAACAGGCAGAAGGAGATATCTACGACCCCATAAATTATAAATATATATTCTTACTCAGGATCACTAGAAGAGTCGAAATAGCCATGTCTGTCTTTCCGTCTGTCTGTTTGTCCATCTGTCCGTCTGTATGAGCGTCTGTTTCTCAGCTAGTAACAGAGGTAGAGACTCAAAAATTGCCATAAAGATTCCTGTATATCCTAGGCAGTAAACGTCATTTTCATATTTCGGGTACCACGCCACCGACTCACGTAAATCGGAAATTTAATGTCATGTGCAATTATTAAGCGAAGTATTGAACTCATAACGTCCTGCTTCAGTTAACCTAAACCATTACGCAATATGAACATATCCACGAAAAAATCAATTCGATCGGACCAATAACACAGAAGTTATTCAAGTCAACGTTTTCAGTACAAATGTTCGGTACAATCAGTTGACGTCGACGTCGACGTCGTGACGCATCGCTCTACTCTTAAACGCGCGTGTGTATGAGTGAAAGCGAGTAAGCCATATTTAGCCTTACTGAGTTGTTTGTTATGATATATAAAAATAAACTAAAAATTCATGGCCTCTTACAATCACCGCCTGACTGTTGCTTTTCCGACTAGTTAAATTTGTGGTACAATGCCCACCGCCTTCGTAAATCAGTTATTTGCAATTAGTATGCAAAGATTTAAATTCATGACGTTCTGCTTCAGTATACATAAAAATGATTTATGAACATATCCTCCAAATTACAATCCGATCGGACCAATAACAGGACCGTGCGCGCTGCTATGAGCAGTTGACGTTGACGTTAACGTCGCGACGCGACGTTTTCCAACCGAAGGTAGAAGGAGACATCTCCGACCCCATAAGGTACATATATTCTGAATCAGTATCAACAGCCGAGTATAGCCATGTCCGTCTTCGACTGTCCGCCCGTCTGTCTGTCTGTCCGTCCGTCCGTGTGAACACCTGGATCTCAGCTATTACAAGAGCTGGAGCTACCAAATTTTTTGATAATATGTGTTATTACTGCAGGCTGATTTAGTTTGATTGAGATTGTTGCCACGCCTTCACCCGCTTCATGCAGCCGCAATATTAGCTTTACAGAAACAGTTTTATTAATACGTTATAACTACCATCTTGCGGACGTTCCGTCAAAATTTCACCAGAAAATTGGACCATAAATATGGAAGATATAAAAGAAATAGTAGTGCCATGGGAACACGTGCTTTTGTCTGGTTTATTATGAAAGGTATGCAGGTTCCACTCCGGCGGCATGGACTTTTTTTCAATTATATGAACCATAATTATTTGCACTGCAATTGCAATTTTGTTAAATGCTGTTTGCAGTTTTGCAATTTTTTTCAAAAATTTTAGAAAAAAATTGTTAGTCATGTCGAAAAGTATACGTCCTGAAAATATTTCAACTTCGGATTCGGATTAAGGAGGTCAAAAAACAAATGAAAACATATATCACATGACCAGGTCACCCCACATTATTTTTTGGCGCTTTAAAGATTTTTCATGTTTTTTGAGGTTAAGTCGAATTTTAGACGTGCAGGAAACATTTTGATTAAAGAATCAGCTCTCGAAGGTCAAAATACACGAGAAAACATATATCACATGACCAGATTATGATTCTATATTTAATGTGGAAAATTTAAAATTTTTCAGTTTTGTGAGGTTATGTCGAAATCCAGACGTGGTGACGTAATTCCGACTCCGGATTTGGATTGAGCGACCCAAAATACATATAACTGCATATGCCGCATGCCCAGATCATGACGAAAAAAATTTTTTGTAGGGCTGTGTTATCTTTCACTAGGTTGCACACTTTATTTCTTAATGTGTCCATACAATGTTGGCGAGTTCATTCTCGCGTAGCTTCTTCTTAGCATCTTCACAAAAGACTCCCCTTCTTTCTAGTATTTACAGATTTCGCTAACAAACTTATCGATATCAATTATATTCTAAAGCAGATGCATAGTTGCATTGCTCTGTTAACAAAACATATGCTTCTAGGAAATTTAAATTCAACAAGAAAACGTTCTTATTTCTAACCATACCGGCCCCCCTGAACTCCGCGTTCAGTCAATTGGGAGCGGTGCAATCTTTGTAATAGACCACTTATATATTCCATGTGCCGTCTTTAACGTTACAACTCTGATCTTTTGGTCGGTTCCTGGATGAACCTCAATGATGTGCCCCAGTAGCCATTTGGATGGAGGTAAATTGGGCTCCTTTAGAGCCACAAGTGTATCCACCATAGATTGGTGGTTTTCAATTGCCATTTGTTGTGCTCCTGTGGGCTCGTCAGGTACTCCATATGCCAGCGCTTAGCCTGAAGCTGAGTCCAACGCTGTAATCTATTAATGCCTGTGTTCAAAAGCGACGGTTCTGGCAATGCTGTACGGTTGTCCCACTAGAAAGTGTGCCGGTGTCAGTGGGTCAAGGCTGTCATCACCAGATTGTGAAAAAGGCCGTGAATTCAGAAGAGCTTCGATTTGTGTCAATACGGTACACAACTCTTCAAAGGTGAGAGCGGCTGCTCCTACTACTCGGCGCAAATTAAGTTTAATTAAAAGCACGCCCGATTCCCCCAACCCACCAAAATGTGGTGCGGACGGGGGAATGAAATGCCAAGTGAGTCCTTCCGTGGCAAAGAAGTTAGCTAGTTGCTCATCCTTAGCATGTGCTGTAGCTACTTCTCGCAGCTCCCGTTTGGCTCCGTGGAATGTAGTTCCGTTGTGGGAGTAAAGATCCGTCGGAGTCTGCCTTCGTGCACAAAAGCGTTTGAAGGCGGCTATAAACGCATTCGTAGTCGGATCGCTGACTACCTCAATATGGATGGCCTTAGTTGCCAGACACACAAAGATGGCAAACCATGCCTTGCCAATCCCCGGAGTTCGACCCCTTGATTATTTTATAGCGATGGGTCCCGCGTATTCGAGACCAGTGTGTTGAAAACATGGACTTTGATGAACTCTAGGTACAGGTAGATCTGCTAGTACCTGCTGTGCTATGTTACGGGGTTAGACTTAGCTACGAGAATGGGATGTTTTGCATTGAAGTTCAGTTCGGATTTTACAATGCGCCCTACGACTCGCAGTTATCCAATCGGGTCACAAAATAGTGCGAGCTTTATTAAATTCGATTTTGTTTGTAGAAGGTTGCTTCTCTCTACCTCGTGACCAATCCTGACATGGAAACTTCAAATAATCGCCGTTGTCTAATTTACAAAGTTTTTCTTCGCGGCAATGTTGATGCAAGAAACGAAAGACATAGCAAGTAACCCGCAAAAGATGGCTCCATGATGACAGCTTGTTGCTTAACAGATTGAGCACGTCTATATTCAATTCAGGATTTTGTGCAATAACAAGGGTTTGGTGGTTTTTCTTCCACTGCAGCAAGGGAAAGTACGTCGAATTCAGATCCTTTTCTGTCAGATGGCCATTGTGGACGAGGTTGTGAGAGCCATGGTGGACTTGTCCAAGTAGCTTGGAAGGCAATAATCCTCGCGATGCACAATCAATTGTCTTCTGACCTTACATGATGCTAACAGCTCCTTGGATAATCCTGTAATATTTCTGCTGTCCTGTTGCACACGTAGGTATTTTATTTACGCGGTGGTGCTGATAACCAATGCAGTACAATTTCTGAATCACTCCAGCAGTCGATGCTAGCGACTGAAATGGTGAAAGAGTCCTTCATGAGCGTTAATAACTTCGATAATAGATAAGCAGCATTTAGTTCGAGTCAAGGTATTGAAATAGGTTTGATCGGAGCAACAAGAGTTTCGGCAGCGATCAAAGTAACCACGATTTCAGTTTCTATTGCGACACGACTGTAAACAACAGCTCCAAATGCTTGCGATGACGCATCTGTCGAGCAATGTGTCGAGGAATCCGACACTTCGATGAAGTCAGCCAACATTCTTGGAAGAGTTTTTTCAGCATTACAGTTGTTGGTGCCACAAATCCCATCGGATTGTACATCTTTGACAGTTCTGACAAAAGGGTGCGCTTAATTCGCTCGCGATCAGTGTCAAAGGTATTAAGCTTTATGCCGACCTCATCGGATCTTGGACTCTACAGCAATCCCAAGGTTTTGAGCAAGTACGGTACAGGCTGGTCTTCATCCGCAATCGGCTTGTTTTCACAGTCTTGCAAAGGTAACATCCTCATAAGCTCTTGATAATTAGAGCTCCACTTCCGAAGATTGAATTTGGCTTTGGCTAGCAAGCAAACAAGTTCGTCCTTTAGTTTGAGTAGACCCTCTACAGAATCGGCTCCCGAAGATATGTCGTCCACATACGTATCGTGTAATAGAGCGTGCGCAGCCAAAGGATGCTCCTGTCGATAATCTTCAGCGAGTTGTTTAAGTACTCTTACCGCTAAAGGGTGACGGTACTAATCCAAATGTGACAGTCAACAAACGATAGTGTCGAAGAGGAATTCTTACTCCTTCGCGGCACACTATACGTTGCATATCCGTATGAGACTTTGATACTTGAATGCCTCGAAACATCTTCTCTATATCAGCACAGACTACGTAGCAATGTTGTCAAAATCTCAGGCAAACTCCAAACTGGTCTTGTTGAATTGGTGGACCGATGTGCAACCGATCATTGAGTGAGAAACCTGCGTCATCCTTAACCAAGCCGTCGAAGACCACTCGGCACTTAGTAGTCGTGCTTTCCGGTTTCATGACGGCATGGTGAGTCAGGTAAGCGGACTTGTCAAGAGTATTGCTTTCCTGGTCCAAATGAATCTCTTCCATGTGTCCCCGTTCAAAATAATCCTTCATAAAATCAACATACTGGTTGCGCAGATCTGGCTGACGTCTAAACTTGCCTTCTTGTGATGCAAATCGTTTAATTGCCTGTGGCAATATTGAATTATGAAGAGGTGGCGCATCAGCCTTAAAGGCGTACTCCACTATATACAAATTATATACTTTACGCCGGCGTAATCGCGCGCGGCTATTCGAGTCTGGGTGTCGGGCGGGGCCGCGACAATAAAAGACAAGGAGTTGATATTGATTCTTTATTTCACGAGCCAAGCGGAGCTGTGGCGTTGGAGCACGAAATCAAACTGAATATAGGATACAAGAATTCAAATTTAGGAGCTAGCATGAAAACGAAACATATTGTTGCGATCTCATATTCGTAGCGGCCACGCAATAAGCAGTGTCTGCCGGCTACGTAACGACATCCGGCATAATGCTTACGTTGCAGTATGCCGATGTAGTCGTATTTCATGCGCCCGTGGGAGCGACGTTAGCTTTAGTTAACTACCCCCCCCTCAAGACGGAGGCCGCCCTCGGCCGACCTTAACTCAGCAATCGCCACGTTCAGTTGTCTTGCGGACCTCTTGGCCTTCCAGGCGCGCCAGCCCACAATGGCAACACATAGCAGGAGGCAACATGATGCTGCTACGGTTAGTGCCACTTGCTGGGGTCGTTCAGCATTGAATTCTTCTCTGAACCTCCGGATTGTCTCTAAGTTACCTTCATTTAGGCGATGAAGGTACGGGAGACTGAGCACGCTTTGGCGGGAGGTGTTGTTCAGCAGAGGGAATTTTGCTACCCCCGGTACTCTGCTCTGGATCCGGTTCTGGTTGACGTACAGGGTTCCGTTAATGACGGCACGTCGGGTGTAGGTAACAAGGTGCGTACCATGCACCCAGATTTCAGAGCTGTTGTCCACTTGTACCTTGGCGGCCCTGTCGTTGATGATGACGATCCCCTCATCTACATAGGTGATGGGATCCAGGCTGCTGGGTTGTATTTCGCAGTGCTCCGCGCCGCCTGCATGAAGTTCTTTCGCGCATGAGCTGCCTGATGATAGCTGACAGAAGGTGGCGCTGGTTGATGCGGTGCAAGCTTTGACGGTGTAGATCTCGTTGTCGCACTCTGCGATAACGCCATCATCTAAACGTAGCATGGCTCCTTCGTGACTGACGGGGGAAATAGTAATTTTCTTACAGGCGAACTTAATTACCGGAAATTTAATGATAAAGTGTAATGCGTTATCGGACTGCATAACCTTTACGGACGATACGGACATAAGGTCCCCTATGGGGGTGTTGGTGGGCTCCTCTAGCCAAACTGAACTCAAATCTGCGTGATCAAGAATATTTGGGCTAACAATGTTCATTTTTGCAAGTGTCACGGCCAACATTAAATTCTGAAGCTCCATCATGATCATTCTATTTCTCGCGAGCAACGTTTCATACAAATGACCGGTGTCAATTTGTGACGCTTTGGCTGTCTTGAGAATTAAGTTGACGGTGGCAGTTAGTTTATTGATTTGATTTTGGGTTTTTGTATTAATTTCTATTTGCCTATTGTTCGCGTCGATCAATCGCGCCTCTACGACCCTACTGTTTTGCAAATCGCTGGCATCAGGTGTGCCGGCTACAACCTTTAGTATGGAGCCTAGGAAGTCCAAGCTTCTGGCCACTCGATGGTGCGCGCCCAGCGCATCCAGCAAGTCCCGGAGGTGTGCTGAATCTGCGTTTAGCAAATTTCTCATGTGTGACTGCGGGAAGTGATCAAGCAGACTGACCGTCTCCTCTACCACACGTGCGTACTCCGAAAGATTCGCGGAGTGCCTCACGTAGGCGGAATTCTCCCACACCAAGATCTGGCCATCGACTATGGGAATGTATTTGGCGCGCGAATAATCGGTGATGTGAGCCGATGCCAATGATAGAGATACGAGAAGGATAAGGTTGGTCCTGTGGGTGAAAGTTTAAATGATTTTTCTGTTCTGTAGACAAGGGGGAACCCAACACCAATAATAATAAAAATGCTTAAGAATATGATGTGCGCGGGTGGCGCTACTCTTAGATCTATACAAAATTACGCCAAGTGGCTAAAAAATTTAAAATTAAGCGGTACACTGACCTCGCTACTGGGCGCGTCATTTTAAATTGTCCTTGTGGACCACCCTCCCCTTAATAAGGACCGTGGTCCCCATGTCCGCTTCTACAGCTCTTTCTTCGCACAACGGCGTGAGCTTGTTGCCGAGTCTTCGGTTGGATTTTTCCAACACCTTTTCGCCAACATCGAATATCCTATTTTGCCGCGAGGCGTTTTCTCTGGCCCTTAGCGCGTCTTGAGCTTTCTGGATCCTACTGTGGATCTCTACCTGTGGCTCATCAGGGTGTGCAAGGACGATGTCAGCCGGTCTCCTGTTGATGACCGAGTGAATCGACTTATTGTACTGGGTAGTGGCCAACATTACTATCTCGACCGTATCACTCATGCCCTTGTCTATCCTTATGCATCTGGCTAGCTCCAGTAATGTGCTATGGAAACGCTCCACCTGCCCGTTGGAGGTGCTGTGCAGTGGTGGTGCATTTGTAACGCTTACACCAAAGTTGTTACACAGCATGGACACGATCGTGTGCGACTTCAACGAAGGTTCGTTGTCGCAATAAATGGCCTTTGCCCTTGGAAAAAAGTTGAAGCAGCGCTGGCTTCAGGTCCTCAATAGTTCTCGAGGCGATGGGTTGCACGACGGCAAATTTAGAAAACTTGTCGACGCAAGTGAGGAGGAAAAACTTTTTGTCGGTAGAGAAAATGATGTGCAACATTTCCCCTGTGTGTGACGGTACTGGCGTTTCACCGAGTTCTTGTTTTTTCGGGTGCCTGTCATACTTTGCCCTCGCACAAGTCCTGCAATTCTGCGCGATCTCGTTGGCCAGCTTGGCCATTTTCGGGAAATAGTATTCCGACAATACCTGCTTTACATTTTCTTGCGCTGCTCTGTGCGCCCTATTATGTTCAGCAGTTAAGATTTCCCTTCTTTCTTCGATTCTGAGTACGTCCACGACACGGTTCCTGCAATGCCAGAACTTTGTGGCCGGGAACCTTCGGACTATCTCATCTTGTATCATTGCGAGCGTGTGCAAATCGCAATGGAAGGCGTTTACGGCCTTTGGGACGATTATGTCTACCAGTTCGTCTAATAAAGATCCCCTGTCGACGAAGTAAACCGTGTGGCGTCTTTTATTCCCGAATAGAATAAAGGTAGTTTTAGACGGGGAACGTGCTTCTTCCAGTATTATCTGGTTCTGGAAGCAGTTCAATGGCTTGTCTATTGACTCGATTGTGTGGGTGAGAGACACCTCACTGTGAATCGTTGCTGCGCAAGATTCGGGTTCTTCTTGTTCCAGCACATTAAGCTGTTGTCTGGACAAGGCGTCCGCTACCAGGTTCTCTTTACCGGGCTTGTAAAATAGACGAGCATTGAACTCGTCTATACGGGCCTTCCACCTCTTAATTTTTGCGTTCGGGTTTGATTCCGACACAGAAAATGTTAACGGCTGATGGTCAGTGAAGATATTTATATCTTTCACTCCATACAAGTAATGCCGCAGTTTAGCCAGGGCCCAAACGATGGCCAATAACTCGCGCTCGTTAGTCGCGTAGTTGGCTTCACTGTCTTTAAGACTTCTTGAAATCATTGTTATAGGGCGGCCCTCTTGAGACAACACTGCACCTATTCCATGGGCTGAAGCATCTGTCGTTAGATCAAATGGCTTCTTATAGTCCGGGTAGCTGAGCATGACGTCTTCTGATGCCAATATATTGCGCAGCTTTTGGAACGCCTCTCGCTGGGACTCGGAGAAATGCACCTGAATGTTTCTCGATCTATGCCTACTAACTGTTCCATTCTCGCCCTTTAATAAGTTTGAGATGGGCCTTGATATAGCAGCGAAGTCTCTGATGAAACACCTATAGTAGCTCGCGAGGCCCAGAAACGATCTGACTTCGAATACCATCTTAGGCTCTGGAAATTCTTTTATGGCCTTGACCTTCTCTGGGTCCGTTGTTGCACCGTTACTGGTGATTCTGAACCCAAGAAAGCTCACGCTTTTCTTAAAAAACGCGATTTCTCGATTGATACTCTCATGTTCGCTTCTTGTAAGCTCTTTAACACCCACTCTACATGTTTGATGTGAGCCTCCTCGCCTTGTGAGAAGATGATCACATCATCAACATAAACATAGCAAAATTTGCCTATTTGTTCCCGTAAGATGTCATCGATCGTTCGCTGGAAGATGCCGGCGGCGTTCCTGAGGCCGAACGGCAATCTCTTAAACTCATACTTTCCCCCGTTTACCGAGAAAGAAGTTTTCTCGCGATCGCGCTCCGCTAGTACGACCTGATGATATCCTGATTTGAGATCCAGTGTCGAAAAATAGCGGGCTTTACCCAAATTGCCTAGTATCATTGATATATTTGGCATGGGGTATTTGTCGGGAATGGTGTGCTCGTTAAGCTTGCGAAAGTCTATCACCAAGCGCTTCTTGCGGTTGCCCGCATCATCGGTGCCCTTTTTATCTACTACCCATATGGGGTTGTTGTAGGGAGATGCCGATTTCTGAATTATGTCGTTTCTTAGAAGATCTTGGATATCCTTATTAACGAAGTCGGCTACGCCCATGGGATATGGGTATAGCTTGGCATAGATGGGCTCTTCGTTTACCGTTCTGATGGTGGCGACCACCGAAGTATTGTATGGAAGAGCCTCGTTTGGGTCTGCAAAGGCCTTTTTTCTGGCCTCTAATAATTTTCGAAAAGTCTCCCGCACTGAAGCGGGCGCATCTGAGCAATCCACATCGGTGAAGTTGACATCAGTGCATTTGTGGAAGGAGATTTTCTTAACTTCCGTACCCCACTTGAGCTGACCGGAGGCCAAACAGAGTGACGCCCCAGCCTGAGCTAACAAGTCGAGACCGATTATCCCATCGAAGGTTGACAAGTCTGGTAGAACGAAGAATGTTGCTTTTACGTTGAACAACGCAACAAAGCATTTTTGTGTGACGGTGGTTGAGCCATGGATGGAATGCAAAGTGAATTGCGAGTTAACCGGAGGGACGCCACACAACCCCTTGTGTGGTCTGATGTAATTCTTGGACGTGCCCGTATCGATGAGGAAGCTCATATCCTGCCCTGCTACTCTTCGTCTAATGACGGGTAGCAGGGATTTTCCCCTAAAAAATTGAGGGCGTCAGAATCGCTTTCGGCATCGTCCTCGATCTGCGCCACAGCGCCGTTGGCGGCTTCGGCGTACGAGTTCTGCCCCTGCCCAGCATCTTGGGTTACATGATTTACCCTTTGTTGCTTGCCCTTTCCGTTAGAGCGATCGGACATGGCCGACCGCTTGCTGACGCCAGCGGAGGCCTGGGTGGGCTGTCTTAATTTTGACAGCGAAGGGTCTACCTCCATTGGTTCTGGAGCACTGGCGCGAGTTTGCTGCTCGGCATTTCGCTGGCCGGATTGGCCTTGCTGCTTGTTCTGCCTACTAAAATGTGGGTTCTTTGACCCGCTTGCCTGCGCTTCTGCTTGTTGGGGTGTTTTAACCCGCTGCTGGGCACTTGCCTTTTGTTCTCTTTCTTCAATGCTCCTCGCGAAGTTGGCAGCGAACGCATATCTTTCATGGTTCGATTCCACCTCTTGCGCGAGCGCCAGAGCTGACGGCAAGTCCCTTGGCTTTGCTGAAAACAGCACATCTGTGAGACTACGCTTGAGTCCCGAAACAAACACACGTAGTGCATCTTCGCGGAACTTTTCACAGAGGCCCTTTCCTAGGACCGGATCGTATGACATCTTGACTTTATTAGTCAACAATGTAAGTTTCTTGCCGACTTCATCGTAATATTGCAGTAGAGACATGCTGCCTTGTCTCAGCGTGCCCAACTCCTGCTCGATTACGTGAACTGGACGTTTGTCGCTGTACGTGAAGTCGAGGCGACTTATAATCGCGTCAAAGTTAAGTACTGTGCCGAAAGAGGCTAGAACAACGTCCGCGGCCCCCCTGATTTTGTTTCTTATAATTATAACCGCCTGATAATGGCGTGAACTGCCGTCGTACGGCTTAAAAATACGATAGGCTGCAAGAGCCGCCTGTCTCCATGAAACATACGATTCATGTGTGCCTGCAAACTCGGGCAAGCATTTGACGGCATCCAATGGCTCGTCGCAGCGGATATCATTTCTTATCTCTATGGGTGCATAAGCTTGCACCTCTGGTGGCGTAATATGCGCTGCCGCCAGCTGCTGAGACATTGTGTCGACTTTGTCAGCCAAGACCTTATTTGCAGCGGCTTGCTCGGCTAAGGCGGCGATGACGGCTGCCTGTATTACGAATTTTAACTGGTCTGGGTCCATGACGCTGTCTGTAGGACGACGTGGGGGTGAGGGTGTGCGTCTTGGCGCTGGAAAGCGAATGCGATGATCGTCGCAATCAGAGTCAAAATCACTACACTTTCGGCGAGTGGTTCTATATAAAAGGAAGGGTGAAGTCATATGCCTCTAATATAAACAACGAAAACTCGAACACAACGCTTGAGGACGGAGGCAACAAAGTTGCAAGATTCCACGGATCGTATAACGTTAAACGACCAAACAAAACAATCGAAACAAAGGCAGACGGAAAAAAATATTGGTGCGCACATGCGTTTGATGCGCCGCTTTTAGTAATTACTCAACAAATGTTTATATATTTTTGCTGCCAATAGTTTACTATTTTCCGTCAACTTAATACACTACTAGCTTCACGTATTTTAAAACATTTTATTATTTAATTACATTTAAGCAAAAAAGACACTTGCAAAAACTGTGCTTATATGCTTATTTTTATTTCGCAGGTTTAAGAGCAGTTTAAGGAAAGGTGCCCACTTACATTTTTTGGTGT
Organism: Zaprionus kolodkinae; assembly: GCA_018901885.1. Taxonomy (NCBI): domain Eukaryota; kingdom Metazoa; phylum Arthropoda; class Insecta; order Diptera; family Drosophilidae; genus Zaprionus; species Zaprionus kolodkinae. Next base: position 503,126 of record JAEIFM010000212.1, on the reverse strand, counting down.
TGTGTTGCGTTCTAAACTGAAGTCGGTGTCTGTTGTTGTACACTGCTTGTCTCTGCCTCCCCGCTGTCGTCTCTGCTGTCCAGATAGCTTGCGCGCTGATCTGGCGGTAGGTCGCTGCCCGAAGAGTTCCAGCGGCTTCGGTGAACGATGTACTTTGAATTAGTAGCCCTATTGCGCACCTCAGTCAATTATAACGATTGAGGAGGTTGGTGTCCCTGTCGCTGCCTATACTGGCTTAGGTCAGCAATCGTTGAACAGTTTTTGTTGCTTCGCGCAACCACTGAGAACACGGCACACTCTTGCTCGCAAGTACTTTAAGCTTTTAGTATTGTCACTGTGTGTCCGTAGACTGCTCACTTGATCACTTTGTCTTAGATCTGTTCTTATTTACTTTCGAGTCGTGGTGTAATTACCACTGGTTGGGCGCCAATTATATACTTTACGCCGGCGTAATCGCGCGCGGCTATTCGAGTCTGGGTGTCGGGCAGGGCCGCGACAATAAAAGACAAGGAGTTGATATTGATTCTTTATTTCACGAGCCAAGCGGAGCTGTGGCGTTGGAGCACGAAATCAAACTGAATATAGGATACAAGAATTCAAACTTAGGAGCTAGCATGAAAACGAAACATATTGTTGCGATCTCATATTCGTAGCGGCCACGCAATAAGCAGTGTCTGCCGGCTACGTAACGACATCCGGCATAATGCTTACGTTGCAGTATGCCGATGTAGTCGTATTTCATGCGCCCGTGGGAGCGACGTTAGCTTTAGTTAACTTACACACCCTCGCTATTGCGTTTATGAGAGGCCACAAAATGCTGTTCGGTTGGGTCACATGCATCGATCGTCGATTTGCTTGGATTAATGTTGTCCATTTCCATCAATGATCGAATCAATGAATCCAAGTCCAGTTGAGCATGCAGTGCTTGATGAGTTATCGTCGTGTCCTGGACGTTGTCACAAGAGTCGACAACGACCCAACCAAAAAGGGTGTTAGGTGCTTGAAGGCCATTGTTTCCTATGGGGATTCGTTTGCCTGTCTCCATAGTTGATCCGAGCCAATAATAACATCAATCTGACCAGGTGTATGAAACGTCGGGTCTGCCAATGCCAATCCTGCAAGGGCATCCCAAGTACTTGTGTTGACCTCATGAGAAGGAACAGATGATGTTAATGAATTCATAATGAAGGTGGTGATATGAAGATCATCATTAGTTATACGATATCGTAGATGCAACTTGGTGCATGCTCGGGTGGTACCTGCGTAATTGGCTGAGAGCCCAACCACCGAGATTCGGGCATGTGATCGACTTGCTCCGACGCGTTGCACAAACGCTTTGCTGGCCAACGTTATAGTAGATCCAGAATCCAAGAGTAGGCGACAAGTTCTAAGCTTGCCCCACTTGTTGGTCACATGTGCAAGTATTGTTGGCATTAATGTCTGCGCTCGCTGCAGAAGCATCGTACCTGCTGGCTGTGGTCTGTTGTGTATCCGTTGGAGTGTTTTTAGTAGTTGATCGAAGATCCAGTTCCACTTGCGGAGTATAGTGAACAAGCGTATGTTGCATGGCTTGACATTGACGACACCGATATTTTGAATTACATTGTTTTGCTGTATGGTTCTGAGCCAAGCAATTGAAACAAAGCTTGTTGTCCCTTATAAATGACCTGCGGGTCAGCAGCTCCATAGCCTTAAATTGAGTACAAGATGAGATTGTGTGAGATTGCTTGCATACTACACAAAGCTTTCCACTGGTGTTCTCGTCTCCGTTAGTTAGATGCACAGTTGCTGTACGTTTTCCCGATGTGTGGCGAACAGGTTGGCATGATTCCAATGCGTCGCAACGGTAGAATATGAATTTCAAAAAGGTTTTGATGCTCACGTTGTTTTCGGTAGACTCTACGCGCTCAGCCCACGATTCTCTTGTATCAATGTTCAGTTTGTTTAGCAAAATATTGATCACCCAGAGATCACGCCCATTGCAATCGAGAGCTATCAAACCTCGGATTGCTTCATCTGCTCTGTCGGCAAGTTCTTCGAAGAGAAGCAGCACCAGATCCAGAGACACTCGGCATAGATAAGAATAGTTTTACAAATGATCGGGCAATTTATTGTTATTTATTTATTTATTGTTTTATTGTTTCTTGTCATATATTGTCACCAATCGTTTCCATGCTCCTGTATAGTTCTCCTCTGTTACTGCAATATGTTTTACCAAGTTAAGTGCGTCTCCGGCCAAATAAGATTTCAAATAGTGAAACTTCTGGCAACTCGTGAAATTGCTACGATTCCCGATTGATCCCAGAAATAAATCACAAAACTGCGGCCAGTCCTCATAATTGCCACTGAAAGTAGGAATTTTGTTTTTCTCACATCCAAAATCACTGCTGTTTGAACTGCGCATGTGTTCCAAAAACTCTGCTTGCGATGTAGCAAGCCGTTCCAGCTGATCTGCAGTTGCGTTCGGTGTCGAGGAGTGAATCTGAGCTGCCGTAGCATCAGCCACAGCACCAGAAAATTTGGAATGTGTCTCGTAGAACTTCCTTTCATATTCATGCAAGTCGTCTCGTTTAACTCAATTGTCTTCATGTGAATAATTGTAATATTCCGCAGTTAATCTCGTCAAGTCTTTAAACGTTTAAGTCAAACGTCGAATGCGATATTCCATAGTCGCCAAAGAAGTTGTGGTCAAATCCAACGTCGATGTATAAGCGCGTGTTATTTGCGATTTGCACAAACCACGCTGTTGAATCATTGCCTGCATTGTGCGGTTAGAAACGAATTTTCACTCAAGTGTGAAAAAAACAAATTCAATTAAAAAGAAAGAGTGCCAAATTCCAAGCAAGCCGTGATGATGCCGCGACTATCCGGCTCGAAGGACCAAAATGCTGATGAACGAATCAAAAGAGTGGATTGTAATTTTCTTTTTTCCAGGTTGCACACTATATTTCTTAATGTGTCCATACAATGTTGCCGAGTTCATTCTCGCGTAGCTTCTTCTTAGCATCTTCACAAAAGACTATTCACAGATTTCGCTAAAAATCTTATCGATATCAATTATATTCTAAAGCAGAAGCATAGTTGCATTGCTCTGTTAACAAAACATATGTTTCTAGGAAATTTAAATTCAACAAAAAAAACGTTCTTATTTCTAACCACTTCTTTTAAAATCGATGTTACCGATATTTTTAATAGTTTAAATCTTATGGGATATTTCCCAGCAATTACAAGAAAACGGCAAATCTGGTGGGATGTATTGACTCTCTTACAAAAATATGTGATGCACCGTATTATATAGGTGTCTCTTTCACACGTGTATCATTCAAAGCCCTCTGATCAGTTCTAACTGGAAAGCACTGAAAGTAAAGTGGCAATATCCAATAAGAACCACGTGCAACTTTCACAGTCAAAACAAATTTGAGACTGTGAGATGTGTAGTTTTCGCTAAGTTGTAGCGGGTATACCACAGTCGGGTGTCCTCGACGGTAGCCTTTCCGACTTGTCTTAAATTATTTTGCTATTTAACAACACAAATAATAAAATGCGAGGGAATAATCAATATAATTCTACATTCTGGATGAATTTAAATGAACTTGATTCTTCAAGGAATCCGAAAAACAAATTTACGAATATCTTTTTCAGCACTACTCAGTGTTCTGGTCATATTTATTTTCCTATCGGTTTGCAATTTAGTAGATAAGTTTAAATATAATTAACCAAAGTGTATGTCAAAATAGTGACGGTTGGGAATATAATAATTAACTAACAACAAAATAACTGATTTATACGATAATGGGCGCGGTACCCTAAGTTTTTAATAAACAATAACTGCTTGAAGTGTAAACTTGATGACCAATTTGGAGCCTATGGCTATTTTAATAGTTGAGAATAATTTATTATATGTTTTTTTTAAGGCTGGAAATATTTCGTGCCTACAATTTGATAGACAGACACGGCCATATCCACTCGGCTGTTATTTAATGCATTTAAATCCAATTGTATTAAACCTTCGGTAATTCAATAAGTAAATCATTTGATTTGTATTAAACTGATTCACTCGCGAAGCCTTCAGCTAAGCGTATTCTTGCATTAAGGGCCCCAACCAATTTTCATATGAAAAGTCTATGTCTGGCAATGAACATATGTATACGTAAGTTTATATGTTTTCTTGGCTGGCCTTACAGACGGTCAATCATGTGCCAGTGTGCGACTCAAATACTAAGTGAAAGGAGCCAATCGACTTTAGTTGCGAAAGAATGATGATGAACTCTATTAGGTGAATACCACCTATTGGAATAAACAAACATATTTATTACGATTTTTCTAATTTCTATACCCTTGCAGAGGGTATATTAAGTTTGGCCGGAAGTTTGCAACGCACCTTAGGAATCTCCGACACCAAACTATATATATTTTGAATCAGCATCAACAGGGGAGTTAATAGAGCTTTGTCCGTCTTTCCGTCCGTCTTTTGCAACGTCATTTAGTCTCTCATTATACCATTCGACCATTGAAAATGGACGTATGTAGTAGAATAAGTTGTGTAGAATTCTCTGTCTGAAATCTTGAGTGTGGTTACATGTTTTAACGGATTTTCAAAATGGGGAGTAGGGTATCTTAATTTCGGGCGCGCTCGTCTGTAGCCTTACCCACTTGTTAGGCCATAGATTTAAAACAAGTCAGCAAGGCTACAGTCGAGCACGCCGACAGTAAGATACCCTTCGCCCTATTCCTAAAATCCGTTACAAACGTGGAACCACACATAGAATTTGAAACAAATATTTCTGCACAAATTATTCTACTGCATATGGCTTACTCGCTCTCACTTTTACACACGCGCGTAAAGATTAAAGCGACGCGTTGCGACTTCGACGTCAACTGCTCAAAGCAGTAAAAGCAGCACTGAAAACGTTAACTTAAATAACTTCTGTGTTATTGGTCCGATCGAATTGTAATTTAGTGGGTATGTTTATACTGCTTAAAGGTTTGGGTACACTGAAGCAGGATGTTATGAGTTCAATACTTTGCTTAATAATCGCACTTGACATTAAATTTCTGATTTTCGGGACGCGGTGGCGTCATACCTGATATATTATATAAAAATGACGTTTACTGCCTAGGATATACAGGAATCTTTATGCCAAATTTTGAGTCTACCTTTGTTAATAGCTGAGAATCAGACGCTCATACACACGGACAGACGGACAGACAGACATGGCTAGATCGACTCGGCTAGTGATAATGAGGAAGAATATATATACTTTATGGGGTCGCAGATGTCCCCTTCTGCCTGGTACGCACATTCCGACAAACCTAATAGACCACGCATTTTTTTTAAATCCATGGCCTAAAAAGTCTGAATGAGTAGAGTGCGAATGGGTAAACTCGGTGGCCTATAAAATAAAATAAATAAGCCTATAAAATAAAATAAATAAGAGAATAGCACATATCAAGTGCCTATTGTACACAAAAACGCCGCCTCCCGCGCGGTCAACTGCACAAAAATTGCAGTCCGAGCTTGATTTTCTGAAAACAAGTCTCGAACCACAAAAGCTCAGCACCGCAACTCACTTAGCCTAAATAAAAGTAAAAAAAAAACAATAACCAAACCTCCATCCCAAAAGCCATTGCCGAGAAAAGTGGACACCTGCCCAAACGACTGCCCTGGACCATTTGAAAGTGTCGTATGTAAATATACGCGCAAAAGTCAAGAGACCAGTGCGACGACCGGCGCCGGCCCCGCCTGAGCTCATAGGCCCAGGACATCAGCAGCAGAAAAACAACAAGTGCAAATGGCATATGACCGCTTTTTGCGCCAACGAGGGAACACCACCCACAAGACGACTTTAACCCTATTAATAGCACAAAAGAATTTGTATACCCTTGCAGAGGGTATATTAATTTTAGCCAGAAGTTTGCAACGCACCGTAGGAGACATCTCCGACCCTATAAAGTATATATATTCTGAATCAGCATCACCAGAGGAGTCGAAAAATGGATGTCCGTCTGTCCGTCCGTCCGTCCGTCCGTCCGTCCGTCCGTCCGTCTGTTGCAACGCAAACTAGTCTCTCAGCTTTTGAGCTATCTTCATGAAACTTGGCACACAAGCTTCTTATTGCTGTAGGCTGTAAATAAGTCGGAACGAGCCAGATCGGACTGATATATCGTATAGCTGTCATAGAAGCTATCGGCCGATTTTTGTTGTTTTTCAAGATATTGCAACAAGATTTGGCAAATCTTATTCTTATTACGTTCTTAATGTGCTGTCAAAATTGTATCAAAATCGGACTACTATAACATATAGCTGCCATAGGAACAATCGGCTGAAATCAGGGTTTTTGTATGCAAACCTGTTTTGTTTTTGGAAATACCGCACATTATCAATACCTTTTAATGTTATACAGTAACCCGCCATTTGTTTTTCCATTTAAATATCTCAGACGTTTATATTCTATAGCTGTTATAGGAACAATCAGTCAGTCCGTCTGTCTGTTGCAACGCAAATTAGTCCCCCAGTTATTGAGCTATCTTCATGAAACTTGGCACACAAGCTTCTTATTGCTGTAGGCTGTAAATAAGTCGAAACGAGCCAGATCGGACCGATATATCGTATAGCTGTCATAGAAGCTATCGGCCGATTTTTGTTGTTTTTCAAGATATTGCAACAAGATTTGGCAAATCTTATTCTTATTACGTTCTTAATGTGCTGTCAAAAATGTATCAAAATCGGACCACTATAACATATAGCTGCCATAGGAACAATCGGCTGAAATCAGGGTTTTCGTATGCAAACAGAAACCTGCAGCAACCAAATGTATTTTATATTTAGTATAACTGCAAGGGTATAAAACCTTCGGCAAGCCGAAGGTAGCCTTGCTTTCTTGTTTTCTTTGGAATAGATTCTTAACTTTGTCTTTAGTTTTTTCGGCAGCTAGGTTGCGTGTTTTGGCGAGTGTGTCGATGTCCATTTCCATGTCTTGTGTGTGATGGTGTTGTTGCGGAGTTGATGTGGCTGTGGGTTGGTGTGCGGGTGATGATGTCTTAGTTGCGGCAGTGGTTGACGGTGTTTCGCTGCGTTGTGACGTAGATGTACTTGCTGATGCATTTGTTGCTGATGTGTGGATGTTGGTGTTGGTTTGGCCACCGTTTTTGCAAAGCTGTTGCTGAGATGTTGTTTGTGACGAGTGAAGTAAATTGCCAGGGCAGTTTTGTGGTCGACTTTTTCAGTTGTTTTAATTGCTACTAGCTCTTGCTGCTTTATAAAAGCTGGGCATTTGCGATCCATTGGGCTGTGGTTTGAGTCGGCGTCGGGGTTGTTTTTGCAGTTTAGGCAGTTTTTTTCGTTATTTCTCTGCTGTATGAGATGTGGCAGAGCAGTTTTTGCATGTCTCGTCTGGGCTTTTGCAGGTCGGAGTTGGATGTCCGAATCGTAGGCATTTCTTGCATCTTAGTGGCAATGCTATGTATGGGCGAACTGGGGTATTTTCGTACCCTATTTTTAATGATTCTGGGAGGATGTGTGTGCCGAATGTTCTTATTATAAGACCAGTTTCAACTAAGTTATAGTCTTGCCTTTTTAGAATTTTCCTAACTTCGGTTACGTTTTGTAGTTTTAGTTCGTTTAAAATTTCTGTTTCCTCTATGTTTCGTAGTTCGCTTGAGTAGATTACGCCTTTTGACGAGTTAAGCGTTTTATGTTCGTCCGCGGTTACTTCCATATTTGCCATTTGTTTAAGTTCAAGTAATTTTGTTGCTTGCAAAGTGTTTTTTGTTTTAATTAAAAGTGTGCCGGCGCGAGTTTTTTTTCATGATTCTACTTCTCCTCCACAAGTGAAGTCGATTGTTTTCTTAATAAGAAGCGGTGAGACGTTTTTAAAATTGTTGTTGTCTGCTCTGCTGATAACTATGTATTTTAATACCCTTCGACCATTGAAAATGGTCAAAAAAGGGTATACTAACTTTGTGCAAAATGTATGTAACAGGCATAAGGAGGCGTGGCAGACCCCATAAAGTATATATATTCTTGCTCAGGATCACTAGCCGAGTCGATTGAGACATGTCCGTCTGTCTGTCTGTCTGTCCGTCTGTCCGTCTGTTCGTCTGTATGAGACAACAGATCTCAGCTATTAAAAAAGCTAGAGATACCAAATTTGGCATGATGGTTCCTATATATCATAGAAAGATCAAGTTTATATCATATGTTTGATGCCACGCCCACCGCCTCTGCAAATCGGTTATTTGCGATTATTAAGCAAAGTATTAAACGCATAACGTTCTGCTTTGGTATGTATAAAGCTAAATGCAATATGAACATATTCTCCAAATTACAATCCGATCGGACCAATAACACAGAAGTTATTCAAGTCAACGTTTTCAGTACAAATGTTCGCTACGGGCAGCAGCTTGCGCGCTGCTTTGAGCAGTCGACGCCGACGTCGACGTTGGTACGTGGATGGCGAGTGGCTTGTCCATTGTTGGTGTTGTTTGGGCTCGCGCCCGTTACTTAGAACAGTTATTCGTTTTAGTTGTTCTTGATTGTTGTTTTTGTAGTGTGTTTTTAATTCTGTTTTGTGCACTTGTTTGTTTGCTCTTAAGCTGTTGAGATTTTGTGTGCGGGATCTTGGAAGTTACACGTCTGTTCTCGATGAGGTTTGAAGAGATACTCTCGATTTATATTGTATTTAGCTTTATTTATACTAAAACAGAACGTTATGAGTTAAATACTTTGCTTAATAATCGCAAATAACTGATTTACGGGGGGCGGTGGGCGTGGTACACAAATTTTGAAAATAACGTTTACTGCCTAGGGTATACAAGAATCTACATGCCAAATTTTAAGACTTTAGCTTTCGTAATAGCTGAGAATCAGGCGCTCATACAGGCAGACAGACAGACGGACAGACAGACATGGCTAGATCCTGAGCAAGAATATATATACTTTATGGGGCCGCAGATGTCTCCTTCTGCCTGCTACGCACATTCCGACATACCTAATTGACCATGTATTTTTATACCCTTGCAGAGGGTATATTAATTTTAGCCAGAAGTTTGCAACGCACCTTAGGAGACATCTCCGACCCTATAAAGTATATATATTCTGAATCAGCATCACCAGAGGAGTCGGAAAATGGATGTCCGTCTGTCCGTCCGTCCGTCCGTCCGTCCGTCCGTCCGTCCGTCCGTCTGTTGCAACGCAAACTAGTCTCTCAGTTTTTGAGCTATCTTCATGAAACTTGGCACACAAGCTTCTTATTGCTGTAGGCTGTAAATAAGTCGGAACGAGCCAGATCGGACCGATATATCGTATAGCTGTCATAGAAACTATCGGCCGATTTTTGTTGTTTTTCAAGATATTGCAACAAGATTTGGCAAATCTTATTCTTATTACGTTCTTAATGTGCTGTCAAAATTGTATCAAAATCGGACCACTATAACATATAGCTGCCATAGGAACAATCGGCTGAAATCAGGGTTTTTGTATGCAAACCTGCTTTATTTTTGGAAATACCGCACTTTATCAATACTTATTAATGTTACACAGTAACCCGCCCTTAGTGTTTCCATTTAAATATCTCAGACGTTTATATTATATAGCTGTTATAGGAACAATCAGTCAGTCCGTCTGTCTGTTGCAGCGCAAATTAGTCCCCCAGTTATTGAGCTATCTTCATGAAACTTTGCTCACAAGCTTCTTATTTCTGCCCTCTGTAAATATGTCGGAACGGGCCAGATCGGACTGATATATCGTATAGCTGTCATGGAGCCTATCGGCCGATTTTCGTTATATTTCAAGATATAGCTATCAGGCTTACCACATCCAAATCTAAGTGTGTCCCTAATAATAAAGTTCGAAATCGAACTTTTATAACTTATAACGATCAACGATCGGCCTAAAGAAGGTTCATGTTGCAATTTTATGGAAATCTGAGTACTATTACATGTAGCTGTTAAACAAAAAATCATATAGCTGTTATTCAAACGCATTTTTGAAAGAGAACTTTCCAAATTTAGATTTTATGACCAACAGATCCTTTACAACACAAAGACATTCGACCAAATGCTGTTTCTAAGAATTGTATACTGATATATGCAAAACAAAATATATCGGAAAACATAACATTCTTATATGAAACAGTTACAGTTGATAATGTAAGAAATATATACCAGTCCATAACATTTAAATACTTGCATACAATAGTCATAGTTGTTTATAGGAATCCAGCTTTTCCTATTACAAGGTTTCGAAATAAAATCAGAAATGATGTTGAAAGGCTAACGTCAGCTGAAAATAATACAAAATTGGGAGATTTTAACATTTGCCGATCAATAACCACTGATCAGCTCGAGTCTACTTTAAATAATAACAACAAAATGTGCCAACAACAAAACATTTAACTCAAATTGATTGGATATTTTGTGATAACACGGTAAGCGGTGCTGCCGCAATCACTTATCAAACTCCATAAAGTCACCATGACGGCGTGTTCCTTAGCTATAATCAATAATTAAATAATTTATTTTTAAATATTTAGTTAATTAATTTATTTTATTATTGAAAATAAAGAATATATGTGCAATGTTGTTTAAGGTATTGTAAATATTCCTCCTCTAGGATTGCGACCTTGTCGTGGTGAGGAGGCTGAGTATTCGAAATTATAAGAGGATGATATAATCGATGTACTGTTATAATTGTTCAATAAATACCACAGAAACCAGCAGCAATCCAAATATATTTTATATTTTGTATAACTGCAAGGGTATGAAACCTTCGGCAAGCCGAAAGTAGCCTTGCTTTCTTGTTTTTAAATCCATCCTAAAAAGATTTTCTTATCACAGCTAGAAGTGTTTATGATCGCATCTCTGCACCAGACCATACATTTCATTCTGATTCTGTTCACTAGGCCCAGTGCTTACATAACTGAATGAAACCGAGCAATTAAGGTTAAAAAACTGCCACTGCTTTTAACTACTCAACGCTTTTAGTTAACGATTGGGACTATGCTTGCACATGTATACTAGCAGTCGCCCAACGACCCAGACAACATGTGCGCAATTTACGTTCTCCTACTGTTCAATGCCGGCGCGTGTTCAATTTTGTGTCGACACACGCTAAACACTAGTAACCCATTAATGGTATTTGCTGTTTTTGTTGGTTAAGCTGTTAGTGTTGTTATTGTCAGCACGCTATTTAATATTTTTTAAAAACTCTTTTAATCAAATTGCGTAGCTGCCGACTTATGCCATTTAGTAAGAACCTTAAACTTTTGACCTTCACCACGACGCTATAAAACAGGAACTCTCCCTCTCGCCTCACAATAAATTATAGGCACTCACGCCGCACATACATACCTGCTTAAGGCAATCGACACATATGGTACAATCAAGCCTACGCATTGTGGTCACAACAAAAAGTATTTGCTTAGAATTCTCTATGAATGTGGTTACACGTTTGTAACGGATTTTAAAATTGGGAGAAGGGAATCTTACTGTCGGGCCCTCGACTGTAGCGTGTAACTATACTCATAATTTCAAACAAAAATTCTGCACAAATTCTTCTACTACATATAGCTAACTCGCTCGCACTCACACAGCGACGCGCGTAAAGAGTAAAGAGACACTACGCAACGTCGACGTCGACGTCAACTGCTCAAAGCAGCGCGCCGGCTGCTGCTCGTACCAAACATTTGTACTGAAAACGTTGACTTGAATAGCTTACTCGCTCGCATACACACAGCGACGCGCGTAAAGAGTAAAGAGACACTACGCAACGTCGACGTCGACGTCAACTACTCAAAGCAGTGCGCCGGCTGCTGCTCGTACCAAACATTTGTACTGAAAACGTTGACTTGAATAACTTCTGTGATATTGGTCCGATCGGATTGTTATTTGGGGGATATGTTTATATTGTCTCTAGCTTTTTATACCCTTCGACCATTGAAAATGGTCAAAAAAGGGTATACTAACTTTGTGCAAAATGTATGTAACAGGCATAAGGAGGCGTGGCAGACCCCATAAAGTATATATATTCTTGCTCAGTCCGTCTGTCCGTCTGTCCGTCTGTATGAGACAACAGATCTCAGCTATTAAAAAAGCTAGAGATACCAAATTTGGCATGAAGGTTCCTATAAATCATAGCCAGATCAAGTTTATATCAAATGTTTGATGCCACGCCCACCGCTCCCGCAAATCGGTTATTTGATCGATTATTAAGCAAAGTATTCAACTTATAAAGTTCTGCTTCGGTATGTATAAAGCTGAATGCAATATGAACATATCCTCCAAATTACAATCCGATCGGAATAATAACACAGAAATTATTAAAGTCAACGTTTTCAACGTTTTTGCTTTGAGCAGTTGACGTCGACGTCGACGTTGCGGCGTGTCGCTTTACTCTTTACGCGTGTCGCTGTGTCAGTGCGAGCGACTAAGCTATATGTAGTACAAGTTTTTGTGCAGAATTTTCTGTTTGGAATTATGAGTGTGGTTAGACGTTTTTAACGGATTTAGAAAATTGGGAGAAGGGTATCTTACTGTCGGGCGCCCGACTGTAGCCTTACCCACTTGTTTAATAGCTGAGATCTGTTGTCTCAAACAAACAGACGGACATGTCTCAATCGACTCGGCTAGTGATCCTGAGCAAGAATATATATACTTTATGGGGTCTGCCACGCCTCCTTATGCCTGTTACATACATTTTGCACAAAGTAAGTATACCCTTTTTTGACCATTTTCAATGGTCGAAGGGTATAAAAACGATATGAACCTATTTTATAGCCCGATTGGATAATAAGCATTAAAGTTATGCAAGTATCTATTGCTCTGTGAAGCGTTGCCTGCGTGTTGTTGTGATTAGTACTCAAAATTTAAACTTGCTATTTGTGTAAGTGTACGCCCAGTGCGTAAGACAGTCGACATTAAGATTTTCAACACCCAGGGCAGGGTGGGCAGATTTTTTATATTTTTTTCGTTATGTTAATTTTATTTTGTTTGCATTGTGTTAAACAAATTTTTCCAATATATATTAATTTAAAATACTTTTATTTTATTCTATACCCAACCTTTTAACAATGCAACCATCCTTTGACAGGTGTTTGTAGTAGACGTATAAATAAATACATGTAATAAATGTTACCATAAATAAAAAATCTCTGTTAGGGTATATAATCTTCGGCGTGACGTATGATGCTTTGCTGTTTTATGGGTTTCAAATCATACTTGAAGAGTAATAAGAATAAAGCAACAGAAATAACAGAATTAATTTAGAGAAGGCGAATCAGGAGATATTCGTACATACATACATATGTATGTATTTATATGAACACTATAAGAATACGAATGTACAAACTATACCTAAAGCGAGTCGTGGCATTTGACTAACACAAGGGGCAAGAGAGAAAACAGATAATAGAGAGTGCAAACGGTGACAACTGGACCGGTTAAACCTAGAGCGAGGGTGATGGTGGCGGAGGTAATGGTTATGTGGTGAGTTTTCTGTATTCCCCCTAGCCCAGTTGAGGTGCCCGATGCACAGCTGAGTTTCAGTAATAAACAAACTCTTGGTTAATGCGGACGTTTGTGCTTCAAGTTGTTGCCAAGTTGTGTGGTTAACTGAATCGATGTGAATTGGAATGACAACAAAACGGAACCGGATCATATTTTCGTTAGTGAGAGTGAATATAAAGTGAGTGTAAACGTGTCGCGCATGTGCCGTTGTTGTTTTCATTGTTGATTGTTTTTGCAGTGTACGCTTTTGTATTCAATATTTTCTTAATTGCGAGTTGCGATCTTTTTAATCTATACACAATACCATGCATGCAATAATGTATACATAGTACATTTTTGTAAGTACTTAAAGAAAACTGCAAACGGAATGACATTAAGAGAAACCCTGAAAAAAATGCTTTTCAGGCGTTATTATAAATTTACTGTAATTTTTTATTGCTTTGCGGCGATCCAAAACGCTTGTCTTTTTTAGTTGGCTTGTCATCTCATTTGCTCATATGAATGTTTCGACATTTTCGAGACAAATTTTTGCCTTCTCTTTGTTCGCATTGCTAGTCGTCTTCTTGACGTTGACTTGTGTACATTTTCGTTAACGAATTACATCTTGTTTAGGGTGAATTATTTTGTTGCTTCTGAATGTTTTCCTACTCCATGTCAATGAACATTAACAAAATAATAAAAAAAAATTAATTTAATAAAATTGAAGAAAATAGGTAATTGTATATAATACTATCAAACAACAAACGAAAAGAACATAATACAAATTAAATAATCGAAGTGAACGGAAGTTGAAAAGTAATGGCTGAAACAAGTATGGCAATTCTTCATAATACCAAGCAAAAACAAACAAAAAAAAGCATGTCCATAATCGATATGTTACTTTCGACACGTCAAATGAATTATACCCTTGCTGTTTTAGACATCAGCTTTCAATGATTACAGAAAATATCCTAAATGTGAGCTTCAGTAACTAATGTACTATGTTCAGTCCGATCAGTTTACGATTTGGAAGATATATAAGTATGAAAACAGATAGTATAGAAATATCAAAGTTGAGGGTTTTACTTCTTAAATACTTAATAATCGTAAATTACACAGCCCCACAAAATTTTTTTTTTGTCATGATCTGGGCATGCGGCATATGCAGTTATATGTATTTTGGGTCGCTGAATCCGAATCCAGGGTCGAAATTGCGTCATCACGTCTGGATTTCGACATAACCTCACAAAACTGAAAAATTTTAAAATTTCCCCAAAAAGATATAGAATCATGATCTGGTCATGCGATATATGTTTTCATACGTTTTTGGACCTCCTTAATCCGAATCTGAAGTCAAAATATTTTCAGGACGTATACATTTCGACAAACCCTAAAAATTTTTTAAAAAATTTTTCAAAAACTGGGTTTTTTTGTTCTGGATTCAGCTAAAATATTTTTTATGATCATGCATGGACTAACCTAAAAAAAAATGCATTAGAAAAAAAATTACAGGAGAAACAATGACACCTTAAAAAGGCTTATTGCAAAAGCCGTTGAAACAGTATTTGAAGTGGTATTTTAGAATGGAAACATTGTTTATTTTCAAAACCTACATTAATTACATTAAAAAACTTAGTTTTAAAACCAAAATCCCAGTTTTTGAAAAATTTTTGAAACATTTTTTAGGTTAGGTCGAAAAGTATACGTCCTGAAAATATTTTGACTTCGGATTCGGATTAAGGAGGCCCAAAAACATATAAAAACATATATCACATGACCAGGTCATGACCCCCTATTATTTTTTGGCGCTTTAAATATTTTTCATGTTTTTTGAGGTTAAGTCGAAACTTAGACGTGCAGGAGACATTTTGATTGAAGAATCGGATTTAGAAAGTCAAAATACATGAGAAAACATATATCGCATGACCAGATCATGATTCTATATCTTTTTGGGAAAATTTTAAAATTTTTCAGTTTTGTGAGGTTATGTCGAAATCTAGACGTGATGACGTAATTCCGTTCCCGGATTCGGATTCAGCGACCCAAAATACATATAACTGCATATGCCGCATGCCCAGATCATGGCAAAAAAAAAATTTTGTGGGGCTGTGTTATCAATTTGCGTTGACTTGGCATTGTAAAAAGAAAGATTCTTCCAAATTAAAAAATGAATTTCAGGTGTATACGTATGATATACGGTAAGGTAATCTCGAAGAAGAATAGATATATGTACCTCGTATATTTATGTAATATAAATACTGTTTGGAGTAAAGATATGTATCTCCTTTTGTTAGTACAAATGCCTGTGAAAAATAATATTGTAAAAATATTTTAAACAGTGAAATTCGTATTCATACATACTACACACATATGTACCAGAGAACTGCAACATGCATGCATACACAACACTCTAAAATGAATGAGATTTTTGCCACTCGATCTTCATTTTGCACAGATCGCACATAGCACACGCCTCAAGCCGCGCAAGCCTCTAATAGCAAGAGCCTCAGATAGCGGGAGACTCTAAAATCAAGAGACGCAAAAGGCAGGAGCCTCAAAAGGCAGGAACGTTTTGGCGAAAAAGGCATGTAAGGCAGGAACGTTTTGGCAAAAAAGACAAGAGACGCTTGCCCAAAGGCTCGGTAAGTAGAGACAGCAGCATAAGGGTCGGGGCATATAAATTTGTTCGAGAACGTTCGGTTTTCCCTTTCTGCTAGTGCGTGCCTCACTTATTTTGTGGAAGGGGTAACGGAACAAGTAGAAATTGAAATGCATCGGCCTCGGGATTTTTTTTTTCTTTACCTACTTATGTGTCTATTAATAGAACAGAAGTAGAAGGGGTAACCCAAAAACGCACTAGAAGAAAGGGAAAACCGAACGTTCTCGAACAAATTTACCGACCCTTATGCTGTTGTCTCTACCTACCGAGCCTTTGGGCAAGCGTCTCCTGTCTTTTTTGCCAAAACGTTCCTGCCTTACATGCCTTTTTTGCCAAAACGTTCCTGCCTTTTGAGGCTCCTGCCTTTTGCGTCTTTTGCTTTTAGATTCTCCCGCTATCTGAGGCTCTTGCTATTAGAGGCTTGCGCGGCTTGAGGCGTGTGCTATGTGCGATCTGTGCAAAATGAAGATCGAGTGGAAAATCTCATTCATTTTTGAGTGGCTTGTTGTGCATGCATGCATGTTGCAGTTCTCTGATATGTACAAATGTATCTCCATGTACATAAGTGTGCGATAAACAGTTAGCTAATGTGGCGTGTGATGATACAAATCAATGTAAATATAAAGCAAAGTTGAGGAGTCGTTGCCAGAAATCGACCCCCTACAGTGCTACCCATAGTTTGTGTAATTAATTTCACAATATAACCCGCAAACCAACAATTTAGCTTACAACAATAGCAATACTTAGCAATCAATATGAGTGTACCGAGCGTGCCTCGACAGCGGGCGTCTACACAAGCAAAGCGTCAGCATAGCTGGAGACTGGTCTATCGAAGCAACCTCCCTTTGTTGTTGCTGATTAGTCTGTTCGTTAATTTTGGATTCGTATATTGTTATGGTAAGTACTTTTCGAATATTGCCAAAGAAATATAATAAGAGCGGGATTCAGAGAGTGAAATAATTGTTACCCAACTGTCCGAATGTACGCATACATATATAACTTGTACACACAACATATATGTACATACCCTCTAGTACGGCTAGCGGCTGTCATGGTTCTTTCGTTAGCTTAGCACTAACGTCTTTTGGACTAACGCGTCGTGCCCAAAGCTCGACAGACAGATAGAGAGACGCTAAAAAATAAAAATAAATATAAAATGCAACAGAAAAGAACGTTCTTGGTGTTTTTGCTTCTGTAATTTTCTTGTACCTTTGCTCATTTCTTACGGAGTTTTGTCCAGACAAGTTTAAGCGAGTAAAGAGTTCACGTGTGGTGCAAGTGGGAAATAATTTGTGTAAAAAAATATAAAATTTGACGTTCTTAAAAAAAAGTGTTTATAAAAATGAATATAGTGGCTGGACGTTTAATCAAGTTTACAGGTGAAATCCAATTTTTTCTGTGCGCTATTAACATATTATTATACCCGCTACTTATAGAGTTGAAGAGTATTAAAACTTTGTTCCAACCAAAAATGTATGTAAAAGGCAGAAGGAGCCCTCTCCATCCCAATAAAGTGTATATATTCTGAATCAGTATCAACAGCCGAGTCGATATAGCCATGTCCGTCTGTCCTTCTGTCTGTCTGTCCATCCGTGTGAAAACCTGGATCTCATCTATTATAAAAGCTAGAGCTTTTGTGAGATTATGTGTTATTACACATCCGCCCCCGTAAATCGAAAAAAATCAATTGCATCCGCAATCTTAAAAATCTTATCTTGCGAACGTTTCCTGCAAATTTCGTTAAGGTTGGATTATAAATATTGAAGATATACAGGAAATAGTAGGTTCCATGTGACCACGTGTTTTTGTCTGTTTTATTATATTAGATATGCAAAATATGCAGGATCAACTCCGGTGGCAAGAATTTTTTTTTCAATTACATATACTAACTTTGTGCAAATGTATGTAACACGCATAAAGAAGCGTGGCAGACCCATAAACAAATCTCAGCTATTAAAAAAGCTAGAGACACCAAATTTGGCATGAAGGTTCCTATAAATCATAGGCAGATCAGGTTTAATCAAATGTTTGATACCACGCCTACCGCCCCCGTAAATTAGTAATATGCGATTATCAAGCAAAATATTAAACTCATAACGTTCTGCTTTGGTATGTATAAAGCTAAATGCAAAAGGGAAATATCCTTTAATAACACAGAAGTTATTCAATTAAACGTTTTCAGTACAAATGTTCGGCTCGAGCAGCGCCTGCGCGCTGCTTTGAGCAGTTGACGTTGACGTCGCCGTTTCGTCGTGTCGCTTTACTTTTTACGCGCGTCGCTGTGTAAGTGCGAGCGAGTATGTATATGTATAAGTTTTTGTGCAGTATTTTCTGTTTGAAATTATAAGTGTGGTTACACGTTTGTAACGGATTTGAAAAATTGGGAGAAGGGTATCTTACTGTCGGGCGCCCGACTGTAGCCTTACGGACTTGTTTATAATACAATTGACTCATTTTTTAATATTTGTGTTCCGTAATCCATCATCCTCGAGCAAGCCGCCATGGTTTACAAGAGAGTTGTCAAGGTTAAAAAATTTAAAGTCAAGCCTATACAAAAAATATAAATGCAGTAATTCGCCATTAGCATTTTTTCCGCTACTTAAGCGCGCGGTCATACTTTGCAGTCTTAAACGCGAAATGTTATAAGGACTATTTAACTCGTTGAAAGGCTCAGTTTATTCAGAACCCCAAACAGTTTTATAGTTTTAATAACCCGAAGCGTTAGTATACCGCATTTCCAACAAAGTTAACGTTTGAAAATGCTTGTGCAGATACCGACCAAACTATGGCCGATCTGTTTGCAAAAGTTTTTTTAAACGACTTATTCACCTTCTACACATATTATTAAATTTTACCCATGCAACATTACAGGTTCTAATGGAATCTTCTCTCCCTTTCTAAACGAAAGCTCACTCGTCAAGGATCTTTGTTTAGTTAAGCCAGTTTTTTCACCAGGCCCTGATGGTGTTCCCGTTTGTATACTTCGGTTCTTCGCCAACTCCCTAAGTAAGCCATTGCTCAAACTATTTTCGTTGTACTTAGAAACTCTACTCTTTCCTTCCATTTGGAAGGAATCTTTTATTATTCCCTAGCTTAAAAAGGGCAGCAAGGCTGTAGCATGCAATTATAGAGGTATCTCTGAATTGTCGGCTATACCTAAATTTTTCGAGAATGTTATAACTCCTCACTTGCAACTTACTGATTTCAGACAAGCTTTTGACGTAGTAAATCATCCCTTCTTGCACATAAGCTTGACCTTCTGGGTTTTTCACTAAAACTACTTAGTTGGATTGAAAGCTGACAGACCGTTTAAGCTTTTCATCAATGACCATCCTTTGGTCATAAGTGTACGTAACTCTCGTACTCTCATGTATGCGGATGAAGAAGCTTTGTTACTAATTTAAAGGCGATCACTGTCACTCAAACTTACAAGCCGACCTAAATAGTTTTAATTCGTGGTGTTGTGCAAATTTTTTAAACTTGAACAGCTCTTAATGCAAGCTGATGACATTCTCTCGAGCCAGTTCAACGTATGCTTTTTATAGTCTTTGTGGTTGTGCCTTGGAAAGAATTACCCTAGTTGATGATCTGGGGGTCCGTTTGGACCGAAAACTAAAGTTTTCCTAACATATTTCTATGATCAATAATGCCATGGGTGTCCTAGGCTTTATTAAGAGATGGTCTAAGCAATTTGACAATCCTTATCTTTGACACACATACTTGTGCGTTCTCTTCTTGAATTTGATTCATGCGTATGATGTCCCCAGTACACTGTTCATAAGGAACGCATACAAATTGTTCGAGAACGTTCGGTTTTCCCTTTCTGCTAGTGCGTTTTTGGGTTACCCCTTCTACTTATGTTCTATTAATAGACACATAAGTAGGTATAGAAAAAAAAAACCCGAGGCCGATGCATTTCAATTTCTACTTGTTTCTTTACCCCTTCCACAAAATAAGCGAGGCACGCGCTAGAAGAAAGGGAAAACCGAACGTTCTCGAACAAATTTGTATGCCCCGACCCTTATGCTGTTGTCTCTACCTACCGAGCCTACCGAGCCTTTGGGCATGCGTCTCTTGGCTTTTTTGCCAAAATGTTCCTGCCTTACTAGTGTTCTTTGCCAAAACGTACCTGCCTTACTAGTGTTTTTTGGCAAAACGTACCTGCCTTTTGCGGCTCCTGCCTTTTGCGTCTCTTGCTTTTAGAGTCTCCCGCTATTTGAGGCTCTTGCTATTAGAGGCTTGCGCGGCATGAGGCGTGTGCTATGTGCGGCCTGTGCAAAGTGAAGATCGAGTGGCAAGAATCTCATTCATTTTTGAGTGTTGTGTATGCATGCATGTTGCAGTTCTCTGCTAGATACTCCAAATTTGGCATAAGGATTCCTGTATATCTTAGCTTGAATAACTTTTGTGTTATTGGTCATATCGGATTGTAATTTAGAGGATATATTACTATTGTATTTAGCTTTATGCATACTGAAGCAGAACGTCATGAGTTTTAATAATGATTAACGGGGACCCAAAATTTGAAAATAACGTTTACTGTCTAGTGTATACTAGAATCTACATGCCAAATTTTAAGACTCTAGCTTTCTTATTAGCTGAGAATCAGGCGCTCATACAGACAGACAGACAGACATACAGACAGACGGATAGGCAGCCATGGCTAGATCGACTCGGCTAGTGATCCTGAGCAAGAATATGTATATACTTTGTGGGCTCGCAGATGTTTCTTTCTGCCTGTTACGCACACTTCGACAAACCTTATAGACCATGTATTTTTTTAAAATCCATGGTCTAAAAAAATTTCGCTAACAACTCTACTGCGTGTCTGCTAGCTATTCCATATGTGTTTAAAGATAATATATATTCTTTAATTCATTTGCATTTAAATTAACAAAGGAAATCCGTCAAAAGCCTTAGGACGTTAAATAAAATCATTAACTTCGTTTGAGCAAATTACTCATACAACAATAGTATCGTGCTGTTCGTTTTGGGTCCAACTGCATTCTTTGACAACAATTTGAGAAACAAACAACTTTTTCTTGTTGCTTAATAGAGCCATAAGAGATGAATACGAATTTTTTTGGCTTCATTAAGATTTCAGTATTTGGCTTTAGAGCGCGGTGAACCGACCGACTTAATGGATAGTGTTAATTGATTTTAAGATAAAATTCAGTCATGTGTAAAATTTGAAAATTGTAACCAAATACTAGCTAACAAATACTGATTATATTATTCCTTCATTAAAAACGAACTTGGCAAACTAAGACAAACCATAAAAATTCATACTTCAAAATTCGAATTTACTTTCAAAGTCTTATTTGGTTTGACAAATCTCTATTTTACTTACTGGATAATACATATTTACAGGGTTGGCCATATTAGGTCGACCCATGTAAATGCTCTATAACTTTGGAAAAAACTTTAAATCTAGGAGTTATAGAACACGTTACCCTTAGAAGATTTGATTACATAACTTTCGGAAGCTAATATATGCAAGAGAACAAACTCAAATGGCGCAATGTTTCTGTTTATACCCTTCGACCATTGAAAATGGTCAAAAAAGGGTATACTAACTTTGAGCAAATGTATGTAACAGGTATAAGGAGACGTGGCAGACCCCATAAAGTATATATTCTTGCTCAGGATCACTAGCCGAGTCGATTGAGACATGTCCGTCTGTCTGTCCGTCTGTATGAGACAACAGATCTCAGCTATTAAAAAAGCTAGAGATACCAAATTTGGCATGAAGGTTCCTATATATCATAGGCAGATCAAGTTTATATCATATGTTTGATGCCACGCCCACCGCCTCCGCAAATCGGCTATTTTCGATTATTAAGCAAAGTATTAAACGTATAACGTTCTGCTTTGGTATGTATAAAGCTAAATGCAATATGAACATATTCTCCAAATTAGCGATCGGACCAATAACACAGAAGTTATTCAAGTCAACGTTTTCAGTACAAATGTTCGGTACGAGCAGCAGCCTGCGCGCTGTTTTGAGCAGTTGACGTTAACGTTGCGTCGTGTCGCTTTACTCTTTACGCGCGTCGCTGTGTGAGTGCGAGCGAGTAAGCTATATGTATTAGAAGTTTTGTGCAGAATTTTCTGTTTGGAATTATGAGGGTGGTTACACGTTTGTAACGGATTTGGATTTGGGCGCCCGACTGTTGCCTTACCTACTTTTTTTTTGATATTTTCCTTCGTTTTTCCAATTTTTGACCTATGTAGCGAACATTTTTCGACGGACATGTTTATATTATCCATTCAATCAAATTTTCTTTGTAGGAAAGTATTGAGCGGTCTAAAGTCTGGTGAACGCGGAACCCAGTCAAAATCACTGTTTTTTTCATATCAGAATTTAAGAGAAACTGTCTGTTTGTGACAGCAGATCTCAGCTATTAAACAATTCGAAAGCTGAACCTGCAAAAGACGTGGTCACATGCAACTACTATTTCCTTAACATCTTCCATATTTATAATCCAAATTTAACGAAATTTGTACACGTCCGCAAGATAGTAGTTACTATATATTATATATATATATATATATATATATATATATATATATATATAAATATAGAAGATTGCGGCAATCGATTTTTATGGGTTTACGGGGGCGGTTGAAGGAGTGGCAAAAATCCTAAATACTCTTGATCAGTCTGCAGTAATAACACATAATCTTACAAAATTTGGTAGCATTAGCTTTTATAATAGCTGAGATCCAGGGCCAGATCAAGACAGACGGACATGGCTATATCGACTCGGCTGTTGATACTGATTAATAATATATATACTTTATGTGGTCAGAGATGTCTCCTTCTGTCTGTTACATTCATTTTAGGTTCACACAAAGTTATAATGCCCTTCTACTCTATTGGTAGCGGGTATAAAAAGCTAGAGACACCGAAGTCGACATCGCAACGCGTCGTGTAGATATACTAGATATAGTATAATTCTTTCGCATTACGTCTGGGTCTCGACTTTAAAAACTGAACAAGTGGGTAAGGCTACAGTCGGGCGCCCGACAGTAAGATACCTTCTCCCAATTTTCTAAATCCGTTACAAACGTGTAAACACATTTATAATTTCAAACAGAGAATTCTGCACAAATACTTCTAGAACATATAGCTTACTCGCTCGCACTCACACAGCGACGCGCGTAAAGAGTAAAGCGGCACGACGCAACGTCGACGTCGGTGTCGACTGCACTCGAACATTTGTACTGAAAATGTTGACTTGAATAACTTCTGTGTTATTGGTCCGATCGGATTGTAATTTGGAGAATATGTTCATATTGCAGAACGTTATGGGTTTAACACTTTGCTTAATAATCGCAAATAACTGATTTGCGGGGGCGGTGGGCATGGCATCAAACATTTGATATAAACTTGATCTGCCTATGATTTATAGGGACCTTCAGGCCAAATTTGGTATCTCTAGCTTTTTTAATAGCTAAGATCTATTGTCTCATACAGACGGACAGACAGGCGGACATGTCTCAATAGACTCGGCTAGTGATCCTGAGTAAAAATATATATACTTTATGGGGTCTGCCACGCCTCCTTATGCCTGTAACATACATTTGGCACAAAGTTTTTTCACCTTTTTTAATGGTCGAAGAGTATAAAAATTTTAAAATTTTCTTAAAATGATATAGAATAATGAACTGATTCGATATATGTTTTCTCATGTATTT
Organism: Zaprionus kolodkinae; assembly: GCA_018901885.1. Lineage (NCBI taxonomy): Eukaryota > Metazoa > Arthropoda > Insecta > Diptera > Drosophilidae > Zaprionus > Zaprionus kolodkinae. The sequence goes on along the minus strand of JAEIFM010000212.1, from coordinate 479,284 downwards.
TGACCTTCTAAATTCGATTCTTTAATCAATATTTATCCTGCACGCCTAAGTTGGATAACGAAAAGTACTGGCTCATCTAGTGTAATATATTTATCATATAAATATTTCGCCAGCCGGATTTAATAAAATGGGCCTGAGCTTGATTTGAAATTTGGTCTACCTTCATTGTAAAATGTCCATTCTTTTATTATTTTAATTATCTTAAAATCAGATAGTTTTCAGTTCTCTGATATTAACACAGCCCCACAACAATTTTTTTTGTCATGATCTGGGCAAAAAGGCAAAAATTGTATACATTAGGATGGCCACGGCTTGCATGGTTCTTTTCATACCCTTCGACCATTGAAAATGGTCAAAAAAGGGTATACTAACTTTGTGCAAAATGTATGTAACAGGCATTAGGAGGCGTGGCAGACCCCATAAAGTATATATATTCTTGCTCAGGATCACTAGCCGAGTCGATTGAGACATGTCCGTCTGTCTGTCCGTCTGTCCGTCTGTCCGTCTGTATGAGACAACAGATCTCAGCTATTAAAAAAGCAAGAGACACCAAATTTGGTATGAAGGTTCCTATGAATCATAGGCAGATAAAGTTTATATCAAATGTTTGATGCCACGCCCACCGCCCCCGCAAATCGGTTATTTGCGATTATTAAGCAAAGTATTAAACCCATAACGTTCTACTTCGGTATGTATAAAGCTGAGTGCAATATAAACATATCCTCCAAATCCGATCGGACCAATAACACAGAAGTTATTCAAGTCAACGATTTCAGTACAAATGTTCGGTACGAGCAGCAGCTTGCGCGCTGCTTTGAGCAGTTGACGCCGACGTCGACGTTGCGTCGTGTCGCTTTACTCTTTACGCGCGTCGCTGTGTGAGTGCAAGCGAGTTAGCTATATGTAGTAAACAAATTTGTGCAGAATTTTCTGTTTGGCATTATGAGTGTGGTTATAGGTTTGTAACGGATTTGGAAAATTGGGAGAAGGGTATCTTACTGTCGGGCGCCCGACTGTAGCCTTACCCACTTACCCACGTACGCTTAACAATACTCAGTTATCTTGTGAAAAACTATTTACTAATATATTATTTTATTATTATATAATGGGAAATGTACGGAGACCTGTTAAATCTATTTTACCCTTTCTTATCTTAAAGATCCAATGTCAGCCCTGGAGACTTTACGTTCAGAAACACAATATGTATATATACATTTTTTCAACTGATGACTGCCAAACAATGCGCGTGCCACATCTGCACATACATTTATTAATCTGATCAGACCAATAACACAGAAGTTATTTAAATCAACTTTCTCCTTAGTAAAACACGAGCATCAGTTTCTATAGCATAATGGTATATCCATGTTCAATTACCAATTATAAGTCAGCGCCATACCTTATCGTTTAGTAGAATATGCTTTTCATTAAAAGTGGGCACTCGTGTCTCTCAACCTGCCGAGAACGTTATTTTGTTAATTTTGCGACCTTGTACATTTATTTATCCCCTGCTGAGCTAAGAGCTCTTTATCCAGACCAGTTAGTCTTAGAAAATGCAGAAGTTTGTCTGGCGTGGTCGACCTTATCTCACTTGTTTCAAGAAGGTGCTCGCCTAACGACACACTTTTTATATGAGCTAATGCCGGACATTATGTGAGTAGGTGCTTAGGTGTTTCGAGATGTAGCTCGCAGAATCTGTTTAGCTCAATAATATCTATTCCTAGTTTGCTTAGTTGTGCTCTTAGACTACAATATCCTGTAAGTATTCCTTTGAGGATTCTCATTTGACTTAAGCTCAGTTTCATTAGTTGCTTAAACCTTTTCAGGTACTTAGGTACTCTCTGATAGTAAATCTACCTATGCCGCAAAACGACCCTATCATAGTACTCTCTGCTCCTGCATTTACTTGTATGTGAGCAATGCAGATATATACGCAGTCGGTATAATGCTGTGTCGGTGGGACGACCTACCCTGTATGCCTGCTGCGTAGCAGGTGCATATGGAGTACTGTGCTTCTTATATACTGCTCCACCAGTTTATCCAGTGTTTTTGGCAATTTAATTGTTTCTGATGGGCCTGAATGACTTTGGGTTGGTAATGTCTTTCTTCCCAGCTTTGGGAATGAAGACCACCCGAAGCCTTGTCCCTGCTGTATGAGAGCAGGTGCTATACTATCGAGACCAGGAGACTTAACAGGTTGTAAAGTGCCCATTTTAACTTTCTCTGAGTTACCAAAGATTTGGCGACCCGTAGCTCTCGGTCGCCTCCAGCCTTCTCTATCCGTGCATTGTTAAGTCGGTTTACTTCCCAGAGAGTGCACATGTTCATAGTGAAATTCCCAATAGCGTACTATAGATAGATTAGCATTAGGTAGACGTTAAGTCTTGGTCCGGTGTAACTTCGCCTTTTCGTTGGTGTTAGCTTTGGTCTCGTAGAAATTTCTGTAGTTTTTCCGCTTGGCCTTCCTAATCTCCTTGTGTAAGGATCCAATCGCCATACTTCTTGGCTCGATTGAAGAGCTGATGTGTGGACTATCTTAGTTGCTCATGGCGGGTGTTGCACCAGGGAGCACATCATACCTTATGGTCGTTGGCTAGCGTTGTCCTTAAAAGCTCGGGCCATAGAGTTACCAAGGTTACCCACAGCATTCTCTAGATCATTGGGACGCTTTGGGAGGGAGACCCGCGTATTGCATAGATTCATATGCTGTGAGTTTCTGAACGTATTCCACCTTGTTTTCCTGGGATTGCGATAGGGATCTGATCTGTTCATGTTCACTTTAATATTGAACAGAATTATCCTGTGATCAGATAAAGACCCATCTGGAGACACATGCTGATGGGATCTTATGGATCTACTTGCTAAGATAAGGTCAAGAACCTGCTTTCTTACTCTATTAACGAATGTCGGCTCAGACATTACATATTTAAAGGTTTTTTTTTTTTTATCATGTTTCCGTTTGGGTACTTAGGGCCTCTACTAAAGCCTTCCATCGAACTCTATTTCGCGCCGTCTGTTTAGCATTGTCCCACGTTGTTCTCGACTGGTCCAGTTCTTGGAGGATGGTTCTTCTCCAGGTCGCCTTTGGTCTTCCGATTCGTCTGCTGCCTTGGGGATTCCTGTCCAGTGCCATCCTGACAATACTGCTAGGGTTCCTTCTGAGAGCATGACCTATCCACGTCCATTTTTTCTTCCTTATTTGGAGGTGCATAGGGGGCTCACCTGTGACCTGAGCCAGCTCTGCATTGGATATTCTGTTTGGCCAGAATATCCCGCATATAAACCTCAAGCACTTGTCGCTGAAGACTTGCAGTCTCTGTGTCATCTTCTTGGTGGTGAGCCATGTCTCACTACCATATAGCAGTATGGACTTTACGCACGCATTGTAGATTCGGAGCTTTGTTCGTCTGCTAATTATCTTATTGCTCCAAATGCGGTAGAGTCTCCCAAATGCTGATTGGGCTTTGGCAAGTCGGTTTGTGAGGTCATCTTCCACTCCACCATTGTTGGAGATGATGGTGCCAAGGTATGGGAAGCTTGTGACGAACTCTATTGTGTTCCCATATATGATGATGTTCCCTTGGCTGGAGTTGTTGAAGCGCATTGTCTTGGTCATGGCTTCGTTAATCTTAAGTCCGATCTTGCTTGCTAGCCTGGCGAGGTCATCAGTTTTACTCAGCATGTCGCAGAGTCTGTGAGAGGTCAGACATATGTCGTCTGCATAATCCAAGTCCTCAAGGTGTCTGGTGAGGCTCCACATGATTCCACGCTTCGGATTGCACACTTCTCTCATATGCTCGTCAACCACGATGTTGAAGAGTAGCGGCGATAATGGGCAACCTTGCCGAATTCCTGTGTTCGTCTGGAAAGGTGCACTTGTTTTTCCGTTGTGCAGTACCGCCAAGTTGGCATCATCGTACATCGACTTGATGATACTAATGATGTTGGTGGGTACTCCTTTCCTTGCTAGTGCTCTCCATATTGCCGCTCTGTCCACTGAATCGAACGCCTTCTTAAAGTCTATGAACAGGAGGTATAGCGGGGCTCTCCATTCCACAGCTTGTTCGGTGATTATGCGTAATGTGTTTGCCTGGTCTACGCAACTCCTGTGTGGTCTGAATCCTGCCTGTTCATCTCGGATTGTTGGCTCGATCTTCTCTTGAAGGCGCTCGTTTAGTAAAGTGGCCAACACCTTGTAGCTAATGTTGAGAAGTGTGATTCCTCTCCAATTATTGCAGTCACTAAGGTCCCCTTTCTTGGCAAGCTTTACAATGATTCCGCCCTTCCAAGAGTCCGGTACCGTCTCGCATTCCCATATGCGGGAGAAGTGCGGGTGCAATGTTTCAGCCATCAGCTGGGTATCAACTTGTAGAAGTTCAGCTGGTATGTTGTCTTCTCCAGCTGCCCTATTGTGCTTCAGCTTCTTAAATGCATTTCCGATTTCTCGTGCAGATGGCGGCGCTGACGATATCCTGACGCTTCTACTTGATGGAGCAATGTTTCGGCCACAGTTGTTGTCGAGGTGTGGCTGATTTCCATAAAGTGTTGTCGCCATTTCCGGATTTGTGCGTCATTATTGGATATTAGATTGCCAGCTAGATCTCTGATAGGTTGGGACTGTTTGTTGCGTCTTCCGGTGATTCGTGCAATCAACTGATATACCGAGCGCATGTTATTTTCCTGCCGCTCGTTCTGCGTTATCCGCAAATTAATCCAGTAAAGCTCTCTTGTCGTCTCTGGCGGATCGTTTCACAGCTCTGCACAGTGTCCGATATTCGACGTGATTTTGTGCGAGCTGATCCGTCAGTGATTTAAGACTGTTTCTCAGTCTGATTAGGTCCCATGTCCTCTCGGATATCCAGCCGGTCCTTTCGCGTTGTTGTTACTACTTACTAATTAATATTGAAGAAGATACTCACACCTATACGTCGGAGCTCCCCCACCATGTGTTGTGTGTGTTAACTTCACATTGGACCAATAGCGGTAAGTGCTCCTTAACGCAGTAGTCCACCAGATCAGTAAACTCTGGTGGTGGACAGATTTCGTAAAGTATGCTGAAAGGATAGAGTAGTTAATTTTTTTCCCAACTTGTATCCGTGCTCTCGGTGTATTTTCCCCAAATTACCTCGGTACTTTTGGTGTATGACCCCTTTATGCTATGGTTGCACCATGGTACTAAGAGTAGCCTAAGCTGTTGTTTAGTGAACATTCTGGCCAATGTGGCAGACGCTGCCTTGGCCTTTAGATGTTCACCTGGGCTGGCCTTTTGATGGCGTTTGATGACATCATTGTTGCGGTCACCGTCCTCCTTCTCATCTGGCACTGGTGACATAGTCCCAGAGCTGGCGGTTAATATCGTCCTCTTCCTCCCCTTCCCTCACCAGTTTCAGCCACATCTCCATCGCCTCAACCTCCGCTTAATCCATCCTGACGTCCGCGAGGTCCTCATCTTTTATGTTATCGAGCGTGCTCGATTGACCGGCTGAGGACCGATCGTGCTCGGTTGTTGCGCTGTTGTTAGTCAAGACTCCGAGGATGCATGCTTTTCAGGAGGTGTTATGGAGTTGGGTTTCTCCTCCGGGTTGCCTTCTACCCTGCGCTTTTTTTGACCGCTGACGCGAATGTTTCCGAAGCGGAAGCCAATAAATGTCCTAGCATTGCCTTATCACCTTCGTTCTTTCTGGAGATTACTTTCCATAGAGCGGTTCTTAGCCCGTTCTGATTTTCAAAAAGGCCAAGTATGCCTTCGTTGGTTCTGTTGGCAATTCTAGTGCAGTACACTCTGATCGTGAATGGCATATTTGGTACTTGACGGTATATCTTCCCCGACTTTCACGGAGAGTGGTACCCCCCTCCACGACTGAAGCTTTGATCCCATTTGAGTAGCCAATGGGCAGTCTCCTGGTCCTTACAGTATTCAACGAGATGTTCTTTCCGGAAGTGTATGCTTTAAAGACCAGTGGTATTCCCCATTCTGTGCTTTCCAGCTCATCCAGAATGGCCTCTTCTAGCGCGGATAGTTCCCCGTGCGCCAGATATACCTGTGGGTATTTCTTTCCTGCTTTCGCTGAAAACGATGCGGAGGTAAGGTGTGCGCTTTTGAAGGGAAAACCTTCCTTTTCGTGGGCATCGTAGAGGCCCTGGCTCTGGCCTACCTCGATGTGCTGAGCTGTTTATCATTGTGTTGCGGTCCAGTGTGAATTCACCGTCAGCCCTGTACACGTTCTTTTGGGCGTTTCGATTGGCCGCTGGTGCGCTTGATGTAGTCTGCAGCCTCGAGTAGCCCGGGCTGACTTGCCTTTGCAAAGACATTTTTGGATTCAATGCCTTGTGCTAGGTACCTGAGATACCACTTGACTTTGGCCCCGATATCCGCATGTTTGGGTCGTCAAGCTCGCCGGGATGGGCGAGTGGTGGCCGCGTTTTCGCCTGCAATCTGCCTTCGCGTGTCCAGCCGTTTTTCTGACTGCAGGAATGGTCTCGTAGGTGGCGACATGTCCACCATGTAACCTACTCCTGCATTCATTGTTGTTAGCCGGGCCTCCTGCCACGTTGACTCTCGACACGTGTCTAGTGACACCTAAGTCCGTCCCTATACCTTTAATCAGCACTGCTGGCAGGACTGGCCTGCTAGTAGCCTGATTCGCGAGGAGAGTGTAGCCGCACTTTCACCAGTAAGCAACAAAGACATTATGTCTCTCTTAAACTAAATCAGTTTCCCTTGTCACCTCTGACGGATGACGGCCTGCTGTGAACATACCCATGTGAAATTGTTCATAAAGTATGGCAACCGCATTTTACATATTTTGGAGAAATCAACGGAGTAGACGTGTTTTTCATACTCGGCGATCTTTAGTGCTTCATTATTGCAAAAGTGTTCTCATTCCATTTAAAACTAATTTTCTTAAAGATAAATAATTGATTCACACTTAAACGCACGTAAACGTGAATTACCAACTTTCGGGGCTATGCAAATTGAAATGAACTTGACCTATAAAATACAGATACCGTCATGCCAAATTTGGTTTCTCTACCCTTTTATACTCTTCGATCATTGAAAATGGTCAAAAAGGGAATACTAACTTTAGGCAACAGGCATATGTATTTAACAGACATATGTATATTCACAAGCCGAGTCGATTGAGCCATGTTCGTCTGTCTGTTTAAGACAACGGATCTCAGTTATTTTAAAAGCTATAGACAACAATATCGGCATGAAGATTCTAATGTATCATATGCAGATCATGTTTCAAATGTTTGGTGCCACGCTTACCACCTCGCAAATTAATAATTTTCGATTTTTAATGAACGTATTGAACACATAACTTTCGGATTCGGTATACACAACGATGCATGCGCTGGTTTATCGTTCCAAACGTTGTGTTGAGTCAAATGGAACCTATTTTGAATAAATAATAACTTTCAAAGATAATATAATGTGTATTTTATTTTATATCCAAAAAGTTCGGATATTTTTCAGACACCGTGTATTAAGAAAGCTAGAGACTCAAAATTTGGTATGTAGATTCCTGTAAATTCTAGGCATTAATGCGCACCGCCCCCGTAAATCAGTAATTTGCGATTATTAAGTATTAAACTTATAGGTTCTGCTTTAGTATACAAATTATAACACACTATAATTTTAGTTATATAGAATTTTATTCGTGGACCCATACGTCTTACGCTATTTGAGTCTCTTTTGAACTGAAGTACAAAAAGAGTCATAAAGCTACCCTAAGGCCACTCAATTCTCCGCTCTGCGAAATCTGCTGCGTCAGCGCCTCATGCAGACGAATACTGCTCCCAGCGCGCGTTATGCAACAAAATTGCCGATCGCCAGGGCGAAGCTTCGCTGTAAGGTGCACTTTCAGTAATTTTGCAGGCTGTTGGCGACATCATGCTTGGTGACAGCCAGCAGTAGGACTCGGTGGCCTAACTTCTCCCCTACTCGAGAGTGACCGTCCTCGGTCCGCCGAGATTGTCCATCAGCTGGTTCACTTGGAAGTCATTCCTTTTTTTTTTTTGAAGATAGTGCTTCATAAGGATGAGTCCGCAAACTATAATGCACATACTCAATCCCAATAAGCCAAACGCAACGATGGGGCTAAAGTTATACTTGGCATTTTCCCGCACTTCGTTTATCGATCTTAGATTTTCGACACTTAGTTGGTTAAGAAAAGGAAAGCTAAGGATGGTATCGTATCCGGTGATGTTGAGCAGGGGCATGGAAGCAACCCCTGGAAGTCTGCGCTGGACGCTACTGCGGTTACGGAAGGATGTGTCATTTATTTTGGCGAAGTCATCGAACGTTACAAGTTGCGTTCCTGAGACATTTACTGTCAGGTTATTGATCGTTGATAATGATAACCCCATCCTCGACGATTGTTATTGGTTCAAGTTAGCTTGGCTGCGTTTGGCAATAGCCAGTACCACAGTAGTGTAGGCCAATGGCACATGTTTGGTTTACGAACCTTTTACAGAAGGTTGTTGTCGTTGTCTTTGTACAATTGGAGACAGGCCAAACCTGGGCCTCACATACTGCCACGATGTTGTCTGCTAGTTGAAGGACTCCCCCGTTGTGCGCTACTGGGAAAATGGTGACCTAGGGTATTCTATGATAAAATGTAGGGTATTCTATGATAAAATGTAATTCGTTAACAGATTGGAGGAACTTAATTTTAAATACTTTTAGGAAATTAGCAATAGTTGTAGTGTGGGTTGCTTAATGAATTATTGAATTGAATTTACAACTATCTGTTTTATTTGTATTGTTTGACTCCACTAACATAGCTTCGGCAAACCTTATTGACTCCAAGTCACGGGCGTCAGGAGTGCCAGCAAGGACCTGAGGGGCCAAGTCCAAGAAATCTTAGCTCCTCGCCATTCTATGATGGACCGCAATATGCAATTGCGATACAGACTCCAAAACTGTTCGACGAGAGTGATCGGAGTGCTTGGTTTGCGGTGTTTAAAAGCTGCATCAGGGGTAACTTAACGTCCTCAATTGTGCAGGATTATATTGGTTGCACCATCGCAAACTTTGAGATCTTGTCCACGCACGTAAGAAAATACTTCTTTTAGTCGAGAAGATATCGACATGCAATACTCCACAGTGAAAGAAGTATTGGGGGTTTCTCCAAATCTGTCTTATTTGGATGCCAGACATATTTTGCTTTTGAGCAAATCTTGCAATCTTTGACTGTTTCATTTGCAAGCTTAGACATTTTGGGAAAATAATAGTCAGCGAGGATTTGCTTTCCATTTTCTTGTGCGGCTCTATGTGCGCGATTATGCTTCGTGACGACAATTTCCTTTTTCTCGTTATCATCGAAAATGTCTGTGACAATGTTCATACAATTCCAGAATTTGGATGAAGGGAATGCTTTAACTAGATCGTCCTGAATGCACACTACCGTCGGGAAATTGCAAAATATTGCATTCACCACCCCAGGATTAATGACCGACTGGATTATTTCTCTGAGGTTTTCTTTGTTTGTGAACTGGATTGTATGGCGGGTTTTTTCGCCGAAGAGCGTAAAAAGGCGCTTTAGTGGAAAACGTGCCTCTTCCAGAATAATCTGGTTCCTGAAGCAGTTGACCGGCTTATTTGTTGTCTCGATTGTGTATGTCATTGACATTTCACAGTGCACCGTGACAGCATCTGAACGAGCTGCATCGCTGTCGAGTGCGTTCACGTTCTGACGAGACAAAGCATCGGCAACAGAGAACTGGTTCGGTTCAACCAAAAGTGTGTAGACACAATCAATCACATGATAAATCACGCTATTCGGTGCAAAGCCGAATACACACTTCCCTAAGGAAGCGCATCTACGGTGTTATCTATCTGTTTTTGTATGTATGCATGAGCGCGTTCAATTCTGTTGATTGCTGGAAGGGGAAATAATTTTACTGAAAAAGGAATTCGAATTGAATAATTGAAATTAATAGCAATTTAATATATAAAAAAATAAATTATTATGTAATATTATAAGATTTATTTACTAACTATTTTTAAAAATGTTATAATAAGACCATAGAAATATAAAACTGTCTACGGATTTCGGACCTATACGATTTGTTCTTTCCGTTATTATATTTCCCGCCATTGAAAATTCTCGTTCTGCTGCACTGCTGGCCGGAATCGCGTCAAAGTCCTCTGTCATTGGGATAATTTCTATTTCGTCTATGTCTATTTCGTCTGTTGGGGTTCTCAATGTGTTGATTATGGAATGCTGGCTAATCAGCGGTTTTTTCTTCGGGGATCACACTTTTTAACTTTTGTCACCTTCAACTCTTAACAGCATTTGTGCCTGTGCAAATTAGACTTGCTGACTACAGTATACCTCAATACACTGTTGCACGATCGGCAGTATAGGAATCCCTCTAAAAAAGAGTCATCTTCCATAATGATTTTCGAAAGAATGTTCCATATGATGTTCCTGCCCTTATGCCGGCCCGGCAAAGTGTAGGTGTTTTCGCCGATTTTTTTGATAATGTTTTCTAGATCCATTCTTGCTTTGCTTTGCTTTCAATTTTAATCACTTGATGTGGTAATGTTGAAGGTTGCACTTGTACTGAAGTGCCAATTTTTTATGAATGAATTTATATACTAATTATGCATATTGAATTGCTACCTAGAAAATACAAGGCATCCCAATTTTGGCACACTTTTTAAAAATGCAGGTGCAAATTTAAATAATAGGTAACGAAAAGTCAAACTTTCCATTCATAGAAAATTGGGGAAATGAACACCCCCATAGAATTGTAACATGTTTTTACATCTAATTGATGAAAACACGCCTTGCTTAGGTATGTAAATAACCACACCTTCAAAATCTTGGAAAATCAAGAGCAGGAACGCAAACAATTGCAGCTGCATATAGGTAGGGTCATCTAGACGCCGCGGCGCCACAGTAATTGCGTAGGCAAAAATTACAAAAACAAAATACATACACATGAGACCATACGCACAAGCAGGCAATTACAAAAACACATAACCTCTGCCCGCTGCTCCAGTCCGACCTCGCCCGACCGAAAAAATGTGTATCTGTGATGTGTGTAAATCGTCGATTTACCCAAACCAAGTGTTTTGGGTAAACGGACCGGCGCGTCAGCTGACAGACTCTGATTCGTAAATTCGTTGATTCGAACCAACTCGATTTAAAACGATTGGGTCAAATTGGGTCGATGACGCGCGACTGAAGCGATTTGTGGACCAATTTGTTTCGTTTCACCGCCGCTGTTGGAATCAGTGAATTGAATTGAGCATGAAATTTCGTGTTTGATGAGATTCAAGAAAAATTTGATTTTTGCAGTTCTTTGATCGGCAACATAATTCCCTTTATCCGGTTTGTATACCAGTTTGGCACCAATCTCATCGATGCGAGCCTTCCAGCGCTTGATCTTAGCGTTAGGGTTTGCTTCGGGCACCGCAAACGTAAGGGGCTGGTGATCCGTGAAAACATTTATTTCCTTTACTCCATAGAGGTAGTATCATAGTTTCCCCAGAGCCCATTCTATTGCTAGAAGCTAACGCTGGTATGTAGCATAATTTCTTTCCTTATGCTTTAGTGTTCTGGAAATTATGGTGATCGGACGACCCCCTTGAGAAAGTATTTGGCCAATGCCGTAAGCAGAAGCATTTGTAGTAGGGTCAAACGGTTTTTTATAATCCATATAACCCAACATAACATCTTCGGACGAGATGATGTTTTTCAACTTTTCAAAGGCATGCCTTTGGCTGTCGTTGAGAACGATCGGAATAAGTCAAGGGTAGTTAAATAAGTGGCGTTGCCCAGCTTGGCGATGGTCATTGATATGCTCGGCTTTAAATATATTAAAAGCTTTTAACACATCGGTCACCGCAACCATTCGTACGGTTGACGACGATCCAATATATTCAAAGCTATACCCCTATCCAGGGGTATACCCCTATTCTAAGCTATACCCCTAAAAGGGAGCAACTCGTTAGGTTCCGCAAATGCTTTGCCCTTATTTTTTAACATTTTTAAGAATGCTGACCTAACAGTCGGTGGCGCATCGTACTGGAATTCCTTAGCTACCGCACCCATCTTGATAACGTTGTCTTGCAGGCACAATAAAGCTCCGACTTGCGTTAGCTGGTCGAATCCAATAATACCATCAAAAGTCGAAGATACTTAAAGGTACTTTATATTAACAAGTAGGTAAGGCTACAGTCGGGCGCCCGACAGTAAGATACCCTTCTCCCAATTTTCTAAATCCGTTACAAACGTGTAACCACACTCATAATTTCAAACAGAGAATTCTGCACAAATACTTCTAGTACATATAGCTTACTCGCTCGCACTCACACAGCGACGCGCGTAAAGAGTAAACGACACGACGCAACGTCGACGTCGACGTGAACTGCTCAAAGCAGCGCGCCGGCTGCTGCTCGTACCGAACATTTGTACTGAAAACGTTGACTTGAATAACTTCTGTGTTATTGGATAATATGTTTATATTTAGAGGATATGTTCATATTGCATTCAGCATTATGCATACCAAAGCATAACTTTGTAAGTTGAATACTTTGCTTAATGATCGTAAATTACCGATTTGCGGGGGCGGTGGGCGTGGCATCAAACATTTGACATAAACTTCACCTGCCCCGAATATATGGGAACCTTCATACCGAATTTGGTGTCTCTAGCTTTTTTAATAGCTGAGATCTGTTGTCTCATACAGACGGACAGACGGACAGACAGACGGACATGTCTCAATCGACTCGGCTAGTGATCCTGAGCTAGAATATATATACTTTATGGGGTCTGCCACGCCTCCTTGTGCCTGTTACATACATTTTGCACAAAGTTAGTATACCCTTTTTGACCATTTTCAATGGTCAAAGGGTATAAAAATGGGGCGCTTTTGCTGAAGATTAGCAAAATGCATTTTCGTGTGATGGTGCTAAAAACCATGAATAGATTGAGCGGGGAACGGGTTTTCGACAGGGATTAATCCGATAAGGTTTTTAGTGGGTTTGATGTAGTTTTTAACGGCGATAAAAAATTATATCCGCACCCCTGCTACTTTCCTTCGTATGAATGGTAGCAGGGACCTCCCGCTAAAAAATTAAGCGAGTCGCTCCTTTAGCCACCCTCTTCTGCGTCTTCAGCCTCAGCGACTGCTTCACTTGCGGCGTTATTGTAATCCGCCTGGGACTTGTCTTTTTGGGCAATGTGGTCGTCTATGTTCTGATGCCCTGTTTGAGTGGGCAGGACGCTTTCTTCCATGACCGTAATTGGGATTATGCCAGCCCGAGCCTTGTGGTTTCTGGTATGTTGTGAACTGTCGGAATCTAGAATTGATTCATCGACGTCCATGGGCACCGGCTGGCTGTAATCACTCGATTTAGCCTGGCTGGCCTCATTCTGTGTTTGTTTCGGACTTCCTGCTGTTTGTAAAAGGGATTCTTATTTGTCTTTGAACGTCCTGCCCTCTCTCACGCCCCTGTGGTCGTTGCCCAAACCCGTTTGCCCTTTGGCAAAGCTTGCTGCGAAAGCGTACCTATCATGATTAGCTTCTAGTTCCTGTGCTTTGGCTAGCGCTAAGGTAGATCGCGGGGGTGGGCTGCGTCCTTAATGTGTCGTTTTAGGCCCGAGGTAAAGACTCTGAGGGCGTCAATTCGCAATTTTCACACAGCCAGAGCCGCATCACAGGACATGTTTAACTTGTTTGTCAACAAGGTGAGCTTCTTTTCTACCTCTTCATAGTATTCTAATATGGATAAGGTACCCTGCCTCAGAGCCCCCATTTCTTGCTCAATGACATGGATTGGGCGCTTATCACTATAGGTGAAGTCCAACCGGCTAGTGATTGCGTCCACATTCAAGGTAGTGCTAAAAGACGCTAGGATAGAATCTGCTGCAGCCTTGCAGCTAGAGCTACCGTCATATTGACCATCAATTTTGTAGGCCGCTAGCGCAGACTTGCGCCAAGACACATATGAGTCTTGCGTGCCGTAAAAGTCAGATAAACTTTTGACCTCGTCTAGAGGTTCGTCACATGAGACGCCATCAATCACCTTAACGTCTTTGTTAACCTCTACTTCTTGTATAACTAGGTGTGTTGCCACAAGACGTTCGGCCAAGTTATCTAACTGTACTTGGAATTCACCTCGTAGTGCTGCCTCCCTTGCTTGAAACTGTGTGTTTTGTACTGCCAATACCGAGGCAAGCGCAGCTTCTATGGCTGCCTTATTTTAATCAGACATCACTGCCGTAGTGTACTGGTCCGCGATTCCGATGCAGGTGGACTCCTCCAGATGTGGTAGCTGCTCGTGAGAATATGCTTGTTCGGACCGATTTTAACGCCTTTTCTTTTTTTTTGACCTCTCGACGTAAGAGTTCGTTTATACTTGTGTTTTTCGTTTAAGTAAAACATGCTTAAGTTTCGTTGGCTCACTGTCACATTCACTTTATATAACACACTATAATTTTTGTTTTATAGAATTTTATTTGCAGACCGATACGTCACACGCTATTTAAGTCTGTTTTGAACTAAAGTACAAAAAGAAACTTAAAGATATCCAAAGGCCACCAAATTGTCCAAATATATTTTTTTCGGAGGTACCGCTGAGCCCCAGTTATACTGTGCAAGATTTTGGATTAGGCTCGCTGTACAATGTTTAGGTTGCCTTTTGACGCGTTACCCCATAGCTAAGAGCCGTACGCCCATATTGGCTTAAGCACAGTTTTGTCTAAGAGAACCTTGTGGGCGAGACTTAGGGGAGAACTGGCTTTGATTAGCCGGTAAACCCCAATTGCTTTAAGCTTCATATTTGTGGTTTTAAATGTGATATGCCTACGCTTTGGAAGCCGCTGGTTGAGGTGGATGCCTCGGCGAACGTGTGAGTTGTTAGCTGAAAGCTAGTGTGTATATCCGTTGTATACAGGATGTAAAGAATGGGCGTTAATGTTGCAGTCCTGAGACACGCTGTTGTGCATGAGTCTATCGAGCCATACTCTGTCAATGCCTGAGCTACGTCCAAAAATAGTGCTGAGCATTACCCTTAGTTTTAAAGGCAGTGTGTATTTCTGTCGTGATACGATTTACCTGCTCTATGGTTCCGTATTTTTTTTGAAAGCCAAATTGATGCGATAGAATTATATTCCGCTGCTTGTTGTATGTCATGACCCCTTTTCAAAAAGTTTAGATATGCTTGTTAGTAGGCTTATTGGTCTGTAGGATGCTGATGTTGTTTTATCCTTTCCTGACTTGGGCACCATTATAATTACTGACCTTTTCCATTGTTTCGGAAAATAGCCAAGCTTCGAAATTGTATTAAATATGTTGGCAGATTCTTTCCATTGAGGGAGGTGATTAATCATCTGAGTGGTGATTAGGTCGTGCCAAGGCGATTTTCCAGGCTTTAATTTTTATGCAATCCTCTAAATTTAATCTATTCTTAAAACAATTGGCTCCAGGGGTGTGTATTTGCGGTTGGCTAGGGGAGACTAAAAGAGTTGGTAGGCGGATACGGCTGAAAAACTTTTTTGTGGTGATCAGTGAAAGTGTAAGCTCTTTGTTCGTCGTTTCTAGTCCATTTGCGGCAGCGTCTCGCAGAGGTGTAACATCATGAATTGGTGCCCTGGAGATGTCGATTCGCTTTCCACAGTGAGTGTTTGATGCTGGAGAGAGAGAGCTGTTCAAATTACCAGTGTTATGCGTCCACTTCATCGTGCTTGTGTACTTTGGTGAGCAAACGTAATGCTTCTTTTATGTTAGTTTTTGTTTGAAGCTCGGTGATCAATGTTTCTGCCATTTTCTACGCAGGCGTTTTTTTTTTCAAGTACCAGATTCTCTATGTCTGTTATTTGTAATATTGTATTTCAATGGTACTGACAAGTCTGAGGGAGTTCAGTCTGTTGCTGCTAGTGTTAATGCTAGAGAGCCGCGTAAGTTGTCGATGTCCTTATCAAAACTAAGCGCTTGATCCAGTTATTTTGTTTGTTTGTAAGCCTGTATGGTTTCTCAATTTCTTTCAGCTGCTGTAGGAGATTAAAGATGACAGGGGAGTAGTCGTAAGATAAGTCTGGGGGCGATTCCGCTGTGACGAGATAATAATGTTAAATATTTTTGGTTATCGCAAGATCGATGAGGTCGGGGAGTTTCTTGGGGTCCGCAGGCCAATATGAAGGTCTTCCCGGCGATACGTAGTTGAATTTTTTTTTCGCTTATTGCATTATAAAGCTGTTTACCTTTGGGGTTAACATGGCGAGTAAGTATGTTTTATATAGTCACCGGCCGCAAGAAAGCGCTCTCCAAATGTATTGTACTTCAATTATAGAGAAACAATTGTAGATATGGCCATTTCGAGTCTGAAAGCTAATGGATAAATTGTAAGATTTCTTTCTTGAACGAATTCTGGAGATAATGCTTGATGCTAGGTTCAATTAATATAAACTTTGATTGATTTTTGTTTTGCTTTTCCGGAGCACAGTAACAAACACGTCCGCAATGGTCGAGTGTGTAATTGCATCCGTTTAGCAAAAAAAAGCCTTTAAAGACAATTCTAGCAGTCCGCAACCATACACGAGATGGCTCATTTTGGGGAGAGTCCTTGTATTGTCGCTTGCCTATCAGAGAAAATGAATATTTTCACTCCTCTAATCTCCTTTTTAAGGATTGAACAGCAGCAGAACTGGATGGCGTGAACCTCAGACCAAACGCCCGATTGACATTTACCATAGAAATCGGGGTTTTGGATTTGCGACCATAAATTCCAAACCTATTCAGTTCTTTGTCCAGGATAATGGGGGATCCGAAATCTCTTCGATTAGGCTAGCATAACCTGATTTGATTGTTGTAAGAAGCACGCATTGGAACATGATTATAAATATACTTATATCACTTATAAATTTGTTAGGTGTGAGTTCCACTTTTTCTTTTATCCAGAGTAAGTCCGAGACATTGACCTCATTGGAGAGTCCACCCCTGAGCCGTCAATGAATAATGTCAATGGAATACCGTTTAGTGATGGCTTGCGGTTTTTCAATATTACGAAGGCGACATTAGATTCCAGCTGGGTGTAAAGGCCTGCTTCATTGAAGCCTGACCACAGATGACCACGGTGGCGTCGTCAACAAAACTGACCAAATCACAATCAGCTTCATCGTCAGACGACAACACCTCTACGCCTTCTTCTTCTATGCCCGACTGAACTGCAGGATAATAGGCCCAAAACCCGTAGTATTGGGGGTAGAAGCCAGCAACTTATTGGCTGAAGTTTTCAAATCGGGGCTAGCCGTGGAGGCTTCACCGTGGGTGGATGATGTTTAAATCGTTTTAAACTTTTTCTTTTAAAACTATCCATTATTAGACTCCATACATTTTAGTCCCACTATAAGCGGGAAGGGAAGGACACCCACAGTCTAGATAAAATTGGTGTCCGACAAGTATCCCAAGTTCTCATACTAGAGATCGAGATACCCCCGGTCATGCGTCGAAGGATATAAAAAAGTCACGATCTGGGCATTTGCAGTCATATTGTTCGGAAGGACATCTGCAAGACCCTGCAAAGTAGGTAGGGTCTTTAATTATATCAAGATTAGCCGCTAGGAGGATTCAATATTAAGACTGTGCTGTCGTCATAGTAATAATCACATAGGGCAATGGTCCAGTTAGGATGGATTTCTCAACCTTAAGCTGGCAGGACAGGGCGAAGCTCAAGACCACGCATGCTCCTTCACAGAGGCTCAAGCGGATGGTTTGCATTTGTGGAACAAGGGCCATGCGAACCTGACCACCTATCCCATAATAAAGTAGCTCTTTTAAACAATATTCCGCTAATCTTTTTACCAGGTTGTGATATGCAATCTCCATGAGTCCTTAGTGTGTGCAATAGGGAGATTGTGGATTTTAACTGACCTTACAGCCTATTGTAGGCTTAGGGCCCACCTAATCAAACCATGTATAGTAAGCAGCTTAGATCGCAGATTCTAAGACTAGGGAGACAATCGCCAGAGCATATAAGTGACATATGTCCAGCATATGCCCGTATGAGATGCGCAACACTTGGAACGTACTTTTTTGACACTTGAGATAAGAACAAAAACAGAAAAATCGGAAATTAAATAGGGAAAACCGGGGTAATATCAAGCTCGGAAAGAAACCAAAATATCTATTAGGTCGCGCTACATCTACGATAACTAAATTGTTTTTATACCCTTCGACCATTAAAAAAGGTATGTATGTACCAGCCCCCAAAAGTCGGTAATTTGCAATTATTACGCAATGTATTGAGCTCATTCATGAATTCTGCTTCGGTATTGTATGCATGCATGTTGCAGTTCTCTTAGTAGTGCAGTTAGTATACCCTTTTTTGACCATTTTCAATGGTCGAAGGGTATAAACATGAACACATAACATCGCATGACCAGATAGGAATTATATTTGTTTTGGGGAGACTAAAAAAAGTTTTTAGTTCTGTGATGTTAAGTCAATTGTGTTGATTAGCTCGAGGTTTACGTGGCAATGCAATGGATATCTTAAGTTTATATCGGCATGGATGTTTCTTTCGTTACAGTATTATTTCTATTTTCAGAGAAGATCTATAGTCAGACTGAAAAACAGCGATACGATGGCTGGTACAACAATCTGGCCCATCCCGACTGGGGGTCAGTAGGTATGTATCCGAGAATGAATATAAAAATATATTTATACCCTTTAATAGAAGAGTAGAAAGGTATTATATCTTTGTTTTAACCGAAAATGTATCAGATATTATTTATATTATTTATCAGTATCAACAGCCGAGTCGATATAGCCATGTCCGTCTGTCTGTCCGTCCGTGTGAACACCTGGATCTTAGCTATTAGAAGAGCTAGAGTTTCCAAATTTGGTGACAATATGTGTTATTACTGCAGGCTGATCAAGATTAATTTGGATTTTAGCCACGCCCCCACCTGCCACCATAAATTGAAAAAAATGGATTACAGCCGCAATATTAGCTATACAGCAACAGTTTTATATATATGTTATAAATACCATCTTGCGGACGTTTCGTTAAAATTCAGTAAGATTGGACAATAAATATGGAAGATATCAAGGAAATAGAAGTGTCAGGTGACCATATGTTTTTGTCTGTTTTATTATTTTAGATATGAAAGATCCGGGTTCAACTCCGGCGGCAAGCTTTTTTTTCAATTCTATGTACCAAAATTATTTGCACTGATCATAATTGCAATTTTATGGTAGTTGCATAATAGTTGCATTGGCTTGGTGGATGTGGTCGTTGACTGTCGAGCGAAAGGGAGTTCGACTCCTACCCGATGCAATTGGGATTTTTGAAGTTACTAGCTTTTTTCAAGCATTTAAAATATTGTAAGTTTAGTATTTTAATTAAGCAGAATTTTAAGGGAAGTGAGGTTCTTACACGCACAACACACGACACTATAATAATTTGTTTTTGTCCTGTACGACAAGCAGAATAATCCCATAATGCAACTTTGCCGGCCTAATTCAAAATGCGCTACTGGCTGCGCGGTTATAGTTGCAAGCTACATAGTCCAAGTTTAATTTGGAGTTCCATGGCTCAAGTCCTTACGTGGATAAATTTCTTTTTTGTTTTTATACCCTTGCAAAGGGTATATTAATTTAAGCCAGCAGTTTGCAACGCACCTTAGGAGACATCTCCGACCCTATAAAGTATATATATTCCGAATCAGCATCAACAGAGGAGTCGAAAAATCGATGTCCGTCTGTCCGTCCGTCCGTCCGTCCGTCTGTTGCAACGCAAACTAGTCTCTCAGTTTTTGAGCTATCTTCATGAAACTTGGCACACAAGCTTCTTATTGCTGCACGCTGTAAATAAGTCGGAACGAGCCAGATCGGAGCTATATATCGTATAGCTGCCATAGAAGCTATCGGCCGATTTTTGTTGTTTTTCAAGATATTGCAACAAGATTTGGCAAATTACGTTCTTAATGTGCTGTGAAAATTGTTTCAAAATAGGACCACTATAACATATAGCTGCCACAGGAACAATCGGCTGAAATCAGGGTTTTTGTATGCAAACAGAAACCTGCAGCAATCCAAATGTATTTTATATTTGGTATAACTGCAAGGGTATGAGACCTTCGGCAAGCCGAAGGTAGCCTTGCCTTCTTGTTTCTGTTTAAAAATATTTAGTATCTTTAGTGATATTTTGCAGAAACACAACATAAATGTCAAATCTGGTTGGATGTATAGGCATAGAGTTGTATAAAAGCATAATATAGGCGTCTCTTTTACACATTCATAATTAAAAGCCCTTTGGTAAATTCTAACTGGAAAGCACTGAAAGCAAAGTGGCAATATCCAATAAGATCCAAGTACAACTTTTATAGTCAAAACAATTTTGGGACTATTTATTATACGTATTGTTCTCGCATAGCTGTAGCGGGTATACCACAGTCGGGCGCGCTCGACTGTAGCCTTTTTGACTTGTTTTTCTTAAGCATGTAAAGTATTTTAAGTTCAATATAAGAAATGAATTGAGTTTAACAGAGTTTCAAGTGGATACTAGCTGGTTTTGGTATACACACACGGGGGGACTAACATAATTTGTTTTTGTCCTGTTCGACAAGCTGAATGGTCTCATAATGAAAATTTGCCGAAATATTTAACAATGCGCCTATGGTGGAGTGGTTATACTTGCTGACCATTTAGTCGCCTTTTTTCGGAGGTGGTCGGTCCATTGTTCAAGTCCCTCAACGTGGGTCAAAATTTAAAATTTTGTTTTTTTTTCTGCTCTTAATTAAACTTTTTTTTAAAATATATTTTATCTGGTTTTAAAATCGTTGTTCAGACGGTTTTCCTATATTTAAGGCCAGTAAGTAGTGATATTTCTCAGCTACAAACAACATAAACGACAAATCTGGTTGGATGTATTGATTTCTCGAAAAATATTTGAAGCATTATATTGGCATTATATAGGTGTCTCTTTAATACATTCCTAATTAAAAGCCCTCTTATAAGCTCTAACTGGAATGCACTGAAAGCAAAGTGACAACATCTAATAAGAACCACCTGCAACTTTCATAGTCAACACAAATTACAGATTGTGAGCCGTGTTTTTTACCGCATAGTTGTATCGGGTATACCACAGTCGGGCGCGCTCGACTGTGCCTTTCCAACTTGTTGTATAATAAATATGCCTTAATTTTTATACTTTACCATGCATACATACACCGCATGCTAATATAATAGGTGTGTGCTCAAACTGTCTACCATGTAATTTCCAATTTTCTGGTATAAATTGTTTAAACAAAGTATGGCCGAGAAGTTACATTTTTCCATGAGCTAACACTATTGTAGCTTAAAGGCGAGGCAGACTCCATAAATATACAAGTAGGTAAGGCTACAGTCGGGCGCCCGACAGTAAGATACCCTTCTCCCAATTTTCTAAATCCGTATCAAACGTGTAACCACTTTCATAGTTTCAAACAGAGAATTCTGCACAAATACTTCTACTACATATAGCTTACTCGCTCGCACTTACACAGCGACGCGCGTAAAGAGTAAAGCGACACGACGCAACGTCGACGTCGGCGTCAACTGCTCAAAGCAGCGCGTCGGCTGCTGCTCGTACCGAACATTTGTACTGAAAACGTTGACTTGAATAACTTCAGTGTTATTGGTCCGATCAGATTTTAATTTGGAAGATATGTTCATATTGCATTCAGCTTTATGTGTACCAAAGCAAAATATTATAAGTTCAATTGGTGTCTCTATCTGTTTTAATAGCTGAGATCTGTTGCCTCAAACAGACAGACAGACAGAAAAGGCTCAATCGACTCGGCTAGTGATCCTGAGCAAGAAAATATATACATTGTTTTTTCTATTAAAAATATTAATTTTAAGAATAAGTGTTTCTATCTCGAGTCCTGGAGATAGGTCGCTAAAAATTTTAATTTTCTTTTAAATTTATTCTTAACGACATGAACTCTTTGTAGTTAGAGTTAAATTGGGATGAGTGCATTGGAAATTTGTAAGCTACAGTAAATCAAATATAATTTTGTATCTTATTTCAGATAGTCATCTTGTGCGAAAGGCTCCACCATCATATTCGGATGGAGTGTACGCGATGGCAGGTGCCAATCGACCCTCGACTCGGCGGCTCAGCCGTCTTTTCATGCGTGGACGCGATGGGCTCGGATCTAAGTTCAATCGCACAGCATTGCTAGCTTTCTTCGGCCAGGTGGTCGCCAATGAGATTGTAATGGCCTCGGAATCCGGTTGCCCTATTGAAATGCATCGCATTGAGATCGAGAAGTGCGACGAGATGTACGATCGGGAGTGTCGCGGCGGTAAATATATTCCGTTTCACAGGGCCGCCTACGATCGGAGCACTGGGCAGAGTCCAAATGCCCCTAGAGAACAGGTGGTTATGCTTCTCAGCTGGTGTAAAAATGTCACAATAAAAAACTACTTTGCAGATAAATCAAATGACTGCGTGGATTGATGGCAGTTTCATTTACAGCACCTCCGAGGCGTGGCTCACAGCTATGCGCTCTTTCCACAATGGTACTCTGCTTACTCAGAAAGATGGTAAGCTACCAGTGCGCAACACTATGAGAGTGCCACTCTTTAACAACCCTGTACCGAATGTCATGAAAATGCTCAGCCCTGAGCGGCTATTTCGTAAGTTTTCACAACATATACATATATAGTATACGGCTCAAATAATTGTTTATTGCGTTCTACGAACATACAAAATGCCATCTTTCACCTCTATTTTCTTAGTTTTGGGTGATCCGCGTACCAATCAAAATCCAGCATTGCTTTCATTCGCAATACTTTTTCTGCGATGGCACAACACATTAGCACAACGAATAAAACGATTGAATCCCACCTGGTGCGACGAGGATATTTTTCAGAGGACTCGGCATACGGTAATCGCAAGTCTTCAAAACGTAATAGTATACGAGTATTTGCCAGCATTCCTTGGATCTGCTCTGCCATCGTATACGGGATACAAACAAGATGTGCATCCAGGCATCGGACATATTTTTCAGGCAGCTGCCTTTCGATTTGGACACACCATGATACCACCGGGAATCTACCGACGCGATGGGCAATGTAACTTTAAACAAACACCCATGGGTTATCCGGCTATCCGCCTTTGCTCCACATGGTGGGACTCCAGCGTGAGTAGATGCTCTAAATCGAAAGACTCTCGCATGTTATAGTTGATCCATGTTGACAGGGTTTCTTTAGTGATACCAACGTGGAGGAAGTGCTTATGGGACTTTCGTCGCAGATTTCAGAGCGCGAGGATCCTGTATTGTGTTCGGATGTACGCGACAAACTTTTTGGACCCATGGAGTTTACACGACGGGATTTGGGAGCTTTGAATATAATGCGGGGACGAGACAATGGTTTGCCTGACTATAACACGGCTAGAGAGTCTTATGGCTTGCATAGGCGCAAGACCTGGAACGAGATTAATCCACAGCTTTTCAAGACTCAGCCGGAACTGTTGGAGTAAGTTTAAGGACAGAGGAATTAACTTTTCACCTGTTGTTTCTTATTGCGGCGTATAGTTTTATGGTGTTAACGTTGTATGCTTCCAAACCTGTCTCACTCGTTAAAGGATACAATTCTATTGGGATGCAAAACAGTTGTATGTTTTTATACCTTTCGACCATTGAAAATGGTCAAAAAAGGGTATAATAACATTGTGCAAATGTATGTAACAGGCATAAGGAGGCATGGCAGGCCTCATAAAGTATATATATTCTTGCTCAGGATCACTAGCCGAGTCGATTGAGCCATGTCTGTCTGTCCGTCTGTATGAGAACACAGATCTCTGCTATCAAAAGAGCTAGAGGCTCCAAATTTAGTATAAATGTTCCTATATATCATAGGCACAGATCAAGTTTATATCAAATGTTTGATGCCACGCCTACCGCCCCCGCAAACCGGTAATTGCGATTATTAAGCAAAGTATTGAAGTCATAACTGTCGGCTCCGGTATACATTGAGCGAGTAAGCGATATATATTAGAATAAGTTGTGCAGAATTATGTGGCTGAAATCATGAGTATGTATATATGCTCCCACCGTTACTTTCCTAAAAACCATTTGGCGAATAATTCGTTCGAATAAACAATTTAGGCTGCGCAAGGATTCTATAAAAAAACAACATGAAATATAAAATGTAGAAATTCCTTTTGATTTACAGTATGCTCAAGGAAGCTTACAACAATCAGCTTGACGACGTGGACGTTTACGTAGGAGGGATGCTGGAGTCGTATGGCCAACCAGGAGAACTTTTCACCAACGTGATTAAAGAACAATTTGAGCGCCTGAGGGATGCGGATCGTTTCTGGTTCGAGAACGAACGGAACGGAATTTTCACGGCTGAGGAAATAGTTGAGCTCCGAAAGATAACGCTGTGGGATATCATTGTGAACAGTACTGACATTGAAGAAAGTGATATTCAGAGGGATGTTTTTATGTGGCGCACAAGCGATCCCTGTCCTCAGCCTATGCAGCTAAATGCCACAGAGCTGGAGCCATGCAACTACTTGGAGGGCTATGATTACTTTTCTGGCTCAGAGCTCATGTTCATCTATGTGTGCGTGTTTCTTGGTTTTGTGCCTATACTCTGTGCTGGCGCAGGTTACTGTGTAGTCAAGTTGCAAAACAGCAAACGACGCAGGCTTAAAATTCGGCAAGAAGCTTTACGGGCACCGCCACAGAAGGGTTCTGTCGATAAAATGTTAGCGCGGGAGTGGCTACACGCGAACCACAAGCGGCTGGTGACTGTTAAGTTTGGTCCTGAAGCTGCTATTTACACGGTGGATCGCAAGGGCGAGAAGCTGCGTACATTCAATCTGCAGCATGTGGACGTGGTCAGTCTAGAGGAGTCGGCAACTAATCACATCAAGAAGAAGCCATATATTTTACTTCGGGTTCACAGTGATCATGATCTGGTTTTGGAACTAGAATCCTACGGAGCGCGAAGAAAGTTCGTCAAGAAGCTGGAAGATTTTCTACTGCTTCACAAAAAGGAACTGACGCTTATGGAGGTTAATCGCGACATTATGTTGGCCAGAGCAGAGACGCGAGAACGTCGCCAAAAACGCCTGGAGTATTTCTTTAGGGAGGCTTATGCTTTGACGTTTGGTCTTCGGCCAGGCGAACGGCGACGACGCTCGGATGCGTCAAGTGACGGTGAAGTGATGACTGTCATGCGAACCAGTCTGTCTAAGGCGGAGTTTGCTGCGGCACTTGGAATGAAGCCCAACGATATGTTTGTTCGCAAGATGTTTAATATTGTGGACAAAGATCAGGATGGCCGCATTAGTTTTCAGGAGTTTCTGGAGACTGTTGTGCTATTTTCTCGAGGAAAAACGGACGACAAACTGCGAATCATCTTTGACATGTGTGATAATGACCGTAACGGAGTCATCGATAAGGGCGAACTTAGTGAGATGATGCGCTCCTTGGTAGAGATTGCGCGCACAACAAGCCTGGGTGATGATCAAGTCACCGAACTTATCGACGGTATGTTTCAGGACGTAGGCCTTGAGCACAAGAATCATTTGACATACCAAGACTTTAAGCTCATGATGAAGGAATACAAAGGTGATTTTGTTGCTATTGGATTGGACTGCAAAGGTGCCAAACAAAATTTTCTGGACACATCGACAAATGTTGCCCGCATGACCTCGTTTAACATAGAGCCAATACAGGATATGCCACGTCATTGGCTGCTTGCCAAATGGGATGCGTACATAACATTTCTAGAAGAAAATCGTCAGAACATCTTTTACTTATTTCTATTCTACGTAATAACTATTGTGCTGTTCGTGGAACGATTTATACACTACTCCTTTATGGCTGAGCACACGGATCTGCGTCATATCATGGGCGTTGGCATTGCCATCACCCGAGGATCAGCAGCTTCATTATCCTTTTGCTATTCACTTCTCCTACTGACAATGTCTCGGTAAGTTTATAAGAAACAACTACCTCTCTGCTAATTTAGCTGCTGCCATAAACTAACTTACTTAAGACTTTGATGATATCTCCAAAATTTTTGTATATCTCCAATATTACCTACAAATTATTCGAATTATGTATTCCGTTACCTGGACGATATGTAGGTAACTGTTAAGATTGCTTCCTTTTCGGCACTCTCACAAACAGAACTGAAAACAACAATTTTTGTAAGTTTGAAACTGGTTGGTTGTTTATAAACATAACTTAATTATCCAGGCATATTATTTTGGTAAAAGCGTTCTGGGACGCTCCCATTATGGGAACTGGGAACTTGTCGTGAATAGTTATTTCAATAAAACGTTGGTAATCAATAACTAATCGAAACTTCTGTTTACCTGTGGCGTTACTTTTAAGGCCATGGATTTTACAATAATACATGGTCTATTAAGTTTTTCGAAATTTGCGTAACAGACAGAAGGAGATATCTGCATCTGGTATATAAAATTAAGTATTAAGGTGTTCATTTAAATAAAAAAACATAATGTTTATTTATAATTTTTATTTGATGGACTTATTTGTAGTTTATTACACCTAAATCACTCAGTTTGCAACGCACCTTAGGAGACATCTCCGATCCTATAAGGTCTATATATTCTGAATCAGCATTAACAGAGGAGTCGAAAAATCGATGTCTGTCTGTCCGTCTGTCTGTTGCAACGCAACCTAGTCTCTCAGTTTTTGAGCTATTTTCATAAAACTTGGCACACAAGCTTCTTATTGATGCACGCTGTAACTAAGTCGGAACGAGCCAGATCGGAGCGATATATCGTATAGCAGCCATATAAGCTATCGGCCAATTTTTGTTGTTTTTCAAGATATTGCATCAAGATTTGGCAGATCTTATTCTTATTACGTTCTTAATGTGCTGTCAATATTGTATCAATCGGACCACTATAACATATAGCTGCCATAGGAACAATCGGCAGAAATCGGGGTTTTTGTATGCAAACAGAAACTAGTAGCAATCCAAATGTATTTTATATTTAGTATAACTGCATAAAAACTGCATATAACTGCGTAAAAAACCTTCGGCAAGCCTTGCTTTCTTGTTATCTCTGTGTATCAGTAACTGAAGCATCTTATCATTTCACGATTGGTGTCTATTTTTAGGCCATGGATTTTAAAAAAATACATGGTCTATTAGGTTTGTCGGAATGTGCGTAACAGGCAGAAGGAGATATCTGCGACCCCATAAAGTATATATATTCTTGCTCAGGATCACCAGCCGAGTCGATCTAGCCATGTCTGTCTGTCCGTCTGTCCGTCTGTCTGTCTGTCCGTCTGTATGAGCGTCTGATTCTCAGCTATTAAGAAAACTAGAGACTCCAAATTTGGCATGAAGATTCCTGTATATCCTAGGCAGTAAACGTCGTTTTCAAATTTCGGGTACCACGCCCACCGCCCCCGTAAATCAGTAATTTGTGATTATTAAGCAAAATATTAAACTCATAACGTTCTGCTTCGGTATACGTAAAGCTGAATACAATATGAACATATCCTCTAAATTACAATCCGATCGAACAAGTATCACAGAAGTTATTCAAGTCAACGTTTTCAGTACAAATGTTCGGTACGAGCAGCAGCCGGCGCGCTGCTTTGAGTAGTTGACGTCGACGTCGACGTTGCGTCGTGTCGCTTTACTGTTTACGCGCGTATATGTATATGTATTAAAATAAGTTTGGAAGAATTCTCTGTCAGAAGTCATGATTGTGTTTACGGTACGGATGTTAAAGGGTATCTGTCTGTCGAGCGCGCCCGTCTGTAGCCTTACGCACTTGTTTTTGTTTCATTATATTAAAATTTATATAAATATAAATTTATATATATTTTATGGTATATAAACGTAAACTGAAAATCCATGGCCTCTTACAGTCACCTCGTGACTGTAGCCTTTCCGACTAGTTTTAGAGAACTTTTAATGTAAGGCTTTTAAAGAGTGAAGCTTTTTAAAAGATCTGTTTAAGTTTTTGGGGATACTGCGGTAACTGGGGCGCCAAGATCTGACGACGGATCCTTTTAGAACTCGACGAGATAAGACGAAAATATTAAGTACAAATTTTTGATTTTCGGCTTAGTTTAGGAGATATAGCCTCCGATAACTGGCCGATTTCCATACATTTTGCAGGCCGAATTGACCAGTGTGACCAGATCACAAAAAGTATAATCACCCATATTTTAATAAATGATTATGGTCTTGTTAATCAGCTGTGTTTGTTGTCAGTTTGCGGTTGAAAATTGATAACGCTCTGTTTGTTTGATCGTTTAATATGTAATCCGCAGGCGAAAAATTTTTGAAAAAAAAAATAGTGCGATGTGCTTGCCTCGCTGCATCGGCCTCGGGTTTTTTGTCTATACCTACTTATGTGTCTATTAATAGAACAGAAGTAGAAGGGGTAACCCAAAAACGCACTAGAAGAAAGGGAAAACCGAACGTTCTCGAATTTGTATGCCCCGACCCTTATGCTGCTGTCTCTACCTACCGAGCCTACCGAGCCTTTGGGCATCCGTCTCTTGTCTTTTTTGCCATAACGTTCCTGCCTTTTGCGGCTCCTGCCTTTTGCGTCTTTTGCTTATAGAGTCTCCCGCTATCTGAGGCTCTTGCTATTAGAGGCTTGTGCGGCCTGTGCAAAATGAAGATCGAGTGGCAAGAATCTCATTCATTTTTGAGTGGCTTGTTCTCTGCTACGTACTCGCTTTCTACACAAAATGGCCATTTTTACCAATCTAACATTCCCTGTTCAATAGGTATCTTCAGCCCTATTCTGAACAAAAGTTCACTTGTTAAGGATCTTCACTCGGCTAAACCAGTTTTTTCTCCAGGTCCCGACGGTGCTCCCGCTTGCGTACTAAGGTTGCTATATTAAAACTGTTCGAAGTGCAAGGTCATGTCTTTTTATAGAAGTAATTCTCACGTTGTCAACTATACTCTTGATAAATTTCAACTTCAAAGAATTTTTGAGGTAATGGATCTTGGAATTCTTTTTGTAGAAATTTGATTGCCATATAACACACATTGTCAATAAGGCGTATCGGGCTCTTGGCTTCATTAAAAGATGGGCTAAAGAATTCGCAGACCCTTATACGACAAAATTGTTATTTACTTCTCTTGTTCGCCCGATTTTGGAATATGGATCCTGTGTATGGTCTTCTCAATACCAGGTCCATCAAGACAAAATTGAGTCTGTCCAAAAACAATTTTTGCTCTTTGCTTTGCGTCGCTTTAACTGGGTTTCTAGTGTAGATTTACCACCTTACTCAAGCAGAATCCTGCTAATTAACCTACCCTGCATAACTAACCATCGTATTATGCTGGGTGTTATGGTTATAATAAAACTAATAAAATACGACATCGACTCTCCTTTCCTGCTTAACCAACTAAACTTTTGTGTTCTTCTAGGGTTACACGAAATTTTTTACCACTTTCGTTGGGCTTTTGTACTAATAACTATAGCTTGCATGATTCTTTTAGAGTTCTCTGTTTGATTACAATAAGCTTTTTAGAATAATCAACACGGAATCCTCCCTCTCATCTATAAAATTATCTATATTAAACTACCTAATCTTTTCTCCTAACAACAATTAACTATACATTCTAACAACTAATACTTATCTACCGATCTGATTGGAATTTACTGGATTTTCCCCAATCCTTTGCAGCAAATGCTGGATCGGGAATTCGTTTTTTATATTTCCCAGCCTAAATTTTAAAATATAAATATGTTCTTAATTAATTTATACTTTTTTAAAAAAATTGAATTCTAAAATCAAACTTTTTAACTTTAATTATTTTCTTTTTTTAATTTTAATTATAACTAATTTGAATTTAAACATTAAAAAAATTTATTTTAATTTCAAGTCGACTGCCTTAGTTGACGTTAAATAAAATAAATAAATAAATAAACCAATTCAAAAAGACAGGAAACTTAAGACAAATAGATGACAAACACTTTGAAGAAACAAATAGAGGTAGAAAGATAATACACTATAATCTGAGTTTGAAAAGAAAATAAAATTAATAAAAGCAAATATTATAACGATAATTCCAGGCTTACTCCCGAGCATGATACCCATGTTATGCTTACTATCGACAATTACCACGCAAAAGTAACCCATATCCAGGCTAAAAACGGCTACCTAATCTTTCAAACCGGATCAATCGATTTACCTATAAGCCACGAATATCATTACTTATCTGTTAACCTAACTTATCAAACCAGCTCAATTATTTGAAAATTTACCACAAATTTAGTACCTAACAGAAAAACTTAATAGAGAAATGAACGGCATAAAGATTGCAAATCGTAGTAAACGCGGTCATGCTATTTTTATGGAAATTATATTTATAAATAATATATAATAATAATTCGGCACATTAGATCAAAACAAGTGGGTAAGGCTACAGTCGGGCGCCCGACAGTAAGATACCCTTCTCCCAATTTTCTAAATCCGTTACAAACGTGTAACCACACTCATAATTTTAAACAGAGAATTATGCACAAATACTTCTAGTACATATAGCTTACTCGCTCGCACTCACACAGCGACGCGCGTAAAGAGTAAAGCGACACGACGCAACGTCGACGTCGGCGTCGACTGCTCAAAGCGGCGCGCAAGCTGCTGCCCGTACCGAACATTTGTACTGAAAACGTTGACTTTAATAACTTCTGTGTTATTGGTCCGATCGGATTGTAATTCGGATAAAATGTTCATATTGCATTTAGCTTTATACATACCAAAGCAGAACGTTTAATACTTTGCTTAATAATTGCAAATATCCGATTTGCGGGGGCTGTGGGCGTGGCATCAAACATTTGACATAAACTTGATCTGCCTATGATTTATATGAACCTTCATGCCAAATTTGGTATCTCTAGCTTTTTTAATATCTGAGATCTGTTGTCTCATACAGACGGACAGACAGACGCACATGTCTCAATCGACTCGGCTAGTGATCCTGAGCAAGAATATATATACTTTATGGGGTCTGCCACGCCTCCTTATGCCTGTTACATCCATTTTGCACAAAGTTAGTATACCCATTTTCAATGGTCGAAGGGTATAAAAATAAAAAATAATTTTAATTTTAAGCCTTAGTTGACGTTCAATAAATAAATAAAAATGTTTAATTAAAAAAAAAAGTAAGTCATTGCTCAAACTTTTCTCGCTGTTCCTAGATAGCTCATCCTTTCCTTCCCTCTGGAAGGAATAATAAATTATTCCCTTTAGAAGGGCAAAAGTCTGATGGAAGCAATTATAGAGGTATTTCTAAATTATCGGCTATTCCAAAACCCTTCAAGAATGTCTTGATTCATCACTTGCAGCATTTCTGTAGATCCGTCATATCTCCTTGTCAGTACGGATTTTTAAAACGTCGCTCAACCTCGACAAATTTATTTAAGATGACATCCTTTATCATAAAAGGGATTTCATAGTAATCTTTGAACTGACGTCAATTATACTGATTTCAGCAAAGCATATGACTCAGTAAATCACTCCCTCCTTGCACATAAATTAAATCTTATTGGTTTCTCACCAAATCTTTTAAGTTGGATTTTGAGTAATTTGACTAACAGAACACAAAGAGTCCTCTTTAAAAATATTCTTTCAGACCCCATATAAGTTACCTCAGGTGTTCCTCAGGGAATTCATTTAGGTCCTCTTCTTTTAACGCTTTTCATCAATGACCTTCCTTTGGTCATACTTAACTGGCGTACTCTTATGTATGCAGATTTTGTAAAGCTTTCATATCAATTTAAAGACGCCATCTGTCGTTCTTCCCTTCTAGCCGACCTCAATAATTTTAACAGTTGGTGTGGTGCAAACCTATTAAATCTGAACAGCTCCAAATGCAAGCTAATGACATTCTCTCGAGCCAGTCCTAAGTACGAATCTTACACTTTATGTGGTTGTCCTCTGGAAATCATTACCTCTGTGGACGACCTTGGAGTACGCCTAGACGCTAAACTCAAGTTCTCCGAGCACATTTCTTCCATAGTCAATAATGCTATGAGTGTAATCGGATTTATTAAGAGGTATGCTCAGGAATTTAACGATCCTTATATAACTCTTTATACCTCACTTGTGCGTCCTATTCTCCCTCAATTTTCAATTAACAAGGATCGCATAGAATCCCTTCAAAATAACTTTTTGATTTTTGCATTGCGCGGACTTAATTAGGATTCAAACTTAAGACTACTTTCCTATACTAACACACTTCTACTAAATCTACCTTCCTTAGCCAATCGCCGTACTCAGCTTGGGGTGGTCTTTATATTAATAATAAATTTATATAAATATAAATTAATATATATTTTTTGGTATATAAACGTAAACTGAAAATCCATGGCCTCTTACAGTCACCGCGTGACTGTAGCCTTTCCGACTAGTTTTGTATGCAGTAGATTGAAAAGTTATTAAACTTTATTAAAGGTCGCATTGACAGTGATAACTTGGTTAGCCGGTTACACTTCTCTGTCCCTTGCCGACTAACGAGAAATTATCTTCCTCCAACTCTTCCTAGTTGTAGGTCGAACTATGCCCTGCACGAACCGTTCAGGGTATTATGTTCGGACTACAACAAATTCTACTTTATCATATCTAACAATCAATCAACTAATATTCTTAAATGTTCACTACTTTATCACCAAGCTAGAAGATAGTGTTCTCGTGATGTCTTCTTGTGAACTTCCTATTCGTTATCTGCACTCCTCGGTCGTTATGAGCGCTTTAATCTATTAACATATTTCTTTTGATCTGATTAGGTTTTCTGGGCTTCCCCAATCCATTGCAACAAACGTTGGATCAACTAAAATTGTCCTTTTCTCCCAGATTAATTTAAATAAAATGATTAAATGATAATATATTTAAAAAATTTCAGTTAAATTAAAATTTCATAACTTAAATACTTTTAAATTGAAAGGGAACAAAATTAATTTTAATATTATCTGTTCTAATTTAAATTATACTTATATTTTTAATGCAATTTATATTTGTATTTTTTTCAAATTTTTCTTTAATAACTTTGAGTCAACTGCTCTTAGTTGACGTTAAATAAATAAATATACAAGAAAGCAAGGCTACCTTCGGCTTGCCGATGGTTTTATACCCTTGCAGTTATACGAAATACAAAAAATACATTTGTATTGCTACTGGTTTCTGTTTGCATACAAAAACCCTGATTTCTGCCGATTGTTCCTATGGCAGCTACATGTTATAGTGGTCCGATTGATATAATTTTGGCAGCACATTAAGAACGTAATAAGATCTGCCAAATCTTAATGCAATATCTTGAAAAACAACAAAAATCGGCCGATAGCTTATATGGCAGCTATACGATATATCGCTCCGATCTGGCTCGTTAGTTACAGCGTGCAGCAATAAGAAGCTTGTGTGCCAAGTTTCATGAAGATAGCTCAAAAACTAAGAGACTAGTTTGCGTTGCAACAGACAGACGTGTAAAGATGTTTTCTCGGGCTAGGGTACAACTCTCAGTCTAGCCAGGGTCTTTACAGCAAAATTTATAAATAACTAGGACTACTAAGACGTTTAGAAAGAGAGGGGAGGGGTCACTGGCAAATTAGAAAAAAGGCTGAGACTGTTGTCGGGCATAGCGAACATACCCTCTTCACGCGTACACGTGGTCTACGTCTTCCACGTGTTCTCGTGAACTACGCAGAAGGGTATTTTTCCCGTGCCTGGCACTCTATCCGCGTTTTCGCTGTTCACCTGGTCGGCCGCAGGTCGTGGGGAAAGCTCGTGACGACGGGTACTGTCGCCTGCGCTCCCACAAATCGCTCAGTGGTGTATTGCACCACGTTGCACTTGTGAAGGCACGCTCGTGTACCCCGTGTCAACTATCGTTTCACTCACGACCCGCCCCGCGACTGGTCGTTCGCCGTACGGAACGCCCGTGACCGCAGGTACTTTCGCTTATGTTCCCACAGGTCGCTCGGTGGTGTATTGCACCACACCGCAGCCCGTTAGAACATGCTCGTGTACCCACTTGTCAGCTCACGTTCACTTATGCGCACGATCGGTCGTCTCCGCCGATACGGGACGCCCGTGACCGCAAACACCCTTGCTTGTGCTCCCACAAGTCGCTCAGTGGTGGTATTGCACCACACCGCAACCCGTTTCTGGACACAAGTTCGAGTATTTGCTTGTCCACTAGCGATCTCTCACAGCACAGAACAGACCCTTGTGGGCGCACACGCGAAATTCCCTGCTCACACGTTTACAAAAGAAAGTAATTAAAATATTGACTGCGAGTTCAGTAAAAATGCCTACGCATTGTTTATTCTTTTCTTTTCTTCACAAATTTTTGCTTTCCTTATTATATTACCGATCTTCACTTGTCTACCCTACACTTTTTCCCTACCGGGCTTTTCCATGCTTGTGTCCCTGCCTTTTCTGTGTCGCTGCCTACCTCGCACCATACGTTGCTTCCTTTTGTTTGTCCTTGGGTCCTTGTTTGTTTTCTACTGTATGTCTTTTATTTCACTTTTCACTTTTACTATTGTGGTTTTCCGTCAGGAGCGGTTGCGTCCGGCCTCGTTCACTCGCCTTGAACTTCTGTTTCGTGGCCTAATTTTGCAGCTTTGATTTCGACGCTTCCCGTCCGCTGCTTGTCCGGCGCTGCCCGCGGTCGCTGCCTGGGCGGCGCTGCCTGCGGTCGCTGCCTATGCTCGGCCGATCATGCTTCGGCTCATGTCGCGTGGCTCGCTTGGCTCTGCTTGCGAACTTGTCGTTTTGCCTAGCCTGGCGCCCTGCATGCTTAGATCGGCACGCGACTTGTAGTTTCGCTTAACTCGTCTCGCGACTTGTCGCCTGCATCGATTCGTTTGTGTGTCTCTGCTGCGTCGGCTTCGCGCTGCCTGCATGCCTCTGCTCGCTTCGCGCTGCTCGTCTGCCTTTGCTCGCTTCGGTCTGCTTTTGGAATTTTCGGGGCGCCGTTGCTTGTGTGCATGCGCGCCGACCAACGGGCGTTTGCTTGCAGTTTGCACCCCGCGTGCTTGGACTTGCCTATGCCTCTCCTATGTCTTGCCTATGTCTTTAACTATGCCTTGCCTATGTCTTTACCTATGTCTTTGCCTTTGCTTTTGCCTATGTCTTTGCTACCACTTACTTAAAAGAAATATGGGGTATAATGAACTTATGGGTTAATTTAAAACTAAATAACTAACAAATGTGACGCTTTTCATGCGTCGTCACCCCCCCCCCCCACCCCCCCTTTTTTTTTACCGGGGTTTGGGATAAATCAAAACAAATAATAATCTTGGTACTCCAGGTTCTACACGGCTTCCGCCCTTGTGCTCACTGGCCACGCTCGGTGATGGTCACCGCTCCTCGGCCGTTGACGTGTGCTCGGAATCGGACGCCGTCTCCGTCCACCAACAATGATGCCGGCTTGCGTGGGTGCCGCTCTAAATGGCCTTGTACCCGTTCTACCACTCTGCGGGGTAAGCGGTGGTCGAATGTGGGTACTCTCCATTCTCGCGGCGCGAGAACCCACTGTCCCGGATGCTTTCGCCCGGTAATGAGGCATTTCCTTACGTAACGTGCGGTGTCCCGAAACAGGCCCGGCCAGTAGTAACACCGACTGATCCGATTCAGGGTCTTCCGCACTCTTTGATGCCCTGCGGCCGGCTGATCGTGACACTCGTGCAACACTCGCTGGCGTAATGACTTCGGTACGCATAACTTCCATGCAGTCCTCGTCCTCCGGTCGAAATCCTCCTCGTCGATATAACTGCTCGTTCTCCCTCTGGTAATCCGGGTACTTTTCGGGTTCCTTGTCGGTCAGCTCCAATATTCGGGTTATCCATGCACAAGGTGAGTATTCCTGTGTGGCCTGGTGCAACGTCTCCAATGTTCGTCTTTTTACCCACAAGTACATTGGCTGCACTGTATGGGCTCCTGGAAGGCTCGATCCTACCATCTCGCAGAAGTTCATCAACTTGCTCGTTGATGATCTTCTGCATGGCCGGGTTTTTAGGGTAGTATCGCTGCTTAATTGGATACTCATCCCGCATCGTGATGGTGTGCTCCGCAATGGGTGACACCTCCACTAAACGGTCGAATTTCCGACTGTAGAAAAACATCCACCTGTTCTTCGTCTGTCGCTGCTTCTGTCTCCCGTGTCTCGACGCCTCTCAACTCGGCCTGGTTGATCGTAGACGTTGTTTTACGGCGTCGCCGTTTAGTCCGGGCTCCTAAGGTATTTCGGTCCTCTACTCCGCCTCGTCTTGGAGTATGGTCCGTTTCCCCCTGCTGGTTAAACTCGTCCTGTGATCCCTGTTGTTCTGCTGCTGCTTGCTCGTGCGCCCCGTGTCCTGCCTTGATGGTTCGGTCCTCTACTCCGCCTCGTCTTGGAGTATGGTCCGTCCCGTCCTGCTGGGTAAACTCGTCCTGTGCTCCCTGTTGTTCCGCTGCTGCTTGCTCGTGTGCCTCGTTCCCTGCATTGGTGTTTCGGTCCTCTTCTCCGCCTCGTCTTGGAGTATGGTCCGTCCCGTCGTGCTCCTCTGCTGCTTGCTCGTGTACCTTGCTTCCTGTCTTGTTTGGTTGTTCCTCTGTGCCTGGTCCGTGTGTCTCGTCTCTTGTCCTGGTTATCTGGTCCTCTGTGCCTTGTCCATGCGTTTCGTTTCCTGTCTTGGGTCGCCTGAATGGGTTCATCCGTCGTGCTGTGGGGCAAACTGGTGGTAAGACCGCGTGCTTGTTGTGGTCTCGGAACGCTGCATCCTCCGCTGCTCGCCGGGGTATTCTGGCCGTCGGTGCTGCCGCCTCTAATGTGTGTCGCAAGTGCAGCTGCGCTTGCCCACACTCAAGGGTCGCTTCGATAGCGCACAGGAAATCCAACCCCAGGATCACGTCGTCCAGAATGACCGGTAATACCAACATTGGCACTGTGGTCTCCTTCTGTCCGAGTTGTATCCTCACCCACAGAGCTCGTGTCACGTCCCTGGTTGATCCGTCCGCCAGTGTAATCCTGATCAATGCCGCTCGCTCGTTGTCCGGTGTGCTCAACCTGGTAGCCTACGCTCGCTTATGAAACTACGTGTAGCTCCGGTGTCCATCGTGGCATCCGTCGCTGTCCCCTTGATCTTGACCTGCGCGATGACACGGCCGTTGCTGCATCTCAGTGGTGTTATTTTTGGGAATTTTTAATGTGCCGTCTCCAAAGCGTTCCCCGTCGGTTGAAGACGCGCAGCATTTCCCGACGTCCCTCTGCGGCAACAGTCCACCGTGCGTACGTTGCGTCGTCCACAGTCCCAGCAGAAGAGGACCCCCCCCATTGTGGCAATCCGTCTGCATGTGCCCGGGCTGGCCGCTATTGTAGCACAGGCGTTGGCCGCTGCAATTTATATTTGTATTTTTTTCAAATTTTTCTTTAATAACTTTGAGTCAACTGCTCTTAGTTGACGTTAAATAAATAAATATACAAGAAAGCAAGGCTACCTTCGGCTTGCCGATGGTTTTATACCCTTGCAGTTATACGAAATACAAAAAATACATTTGTATTGCTACTGGTTTCTGTTTGCATACAAAAACCCTGATTTCTGCCGATTGTTCCTATGGCAGCTACATGTTATAGTGGTCCGATTGATATAATTTTGGCAGCACATTAAGAACGTAATAAGATCTGCCAAATCTTAATGCAATATCTTGAAAAACAACAAAAATCGGCCGATAGCTTATATGGCAGCTATACGATATATCGCTCCGATCTGTCTCGTTAGTTACAGCGTGCAGCAATAAGAAGCTTGTGTGCCAAGTTTCATGAAGATAGCTCAAAAACTAAGAGACTAGTTTGCGTTGCAACAGACAGACGTGTAAAGATGTTTTCTCGGGCTAGGGTACAACTCTCAGTCTAGCCAGGGTCTTTACAGCAAAATTTATAAATAACTAGGACTACTAAGACGTTTAGAAAGAGAGGGGAGGGGTCACTGGCAAATTAGAAAAAAGGCTGAGACTGTTGTCGGGCATAGCGAACATACCCTCTTCACGCGTACACGTGGTCTACGTCTTCCACGTGTTCTCGTGAACTACGCAGAAGGGTATTTTTCCCGTGCCTGGCACTCTATCCGCGTTTTCGCTGTTCACCTGGTCGGCCGCAGGTCGTGGGGAAAGCTCGTGACGACGGGTACTGTCGCCTGCGCTCCCACAAATCGCTCAGTGGTGTATTGCACCACGTTGCACTTGTGAAGGCACGCTCGTGTACCCCGTGTCAACTATCGTTTCACTCACGACCCGCCCCGCGACTGGTCGTTCGCCGTACGGAACGCCCGTGACCGCAGGTACTTTCGCTTATGTTCCCACAGGTCGCTCGGTGGTGTATTGCACCACACCGCAGCCCGTTAGAACATGCTCGTGTACCCACTTGTCAGCTCACGTTCACTTATGCGCACGATCGGTCGTCTCCGCCGATACGGGACGCCCGTGACCGCAAACACCCTTGCTTGTGCTCCCACAAGTCGCTCAGTGGTGGTATTGCACCACACCGCAACCCGTTTCTGGACACAAGTTCGAGTATTTGCTTGTCCACTAGCGATCTCTCACAGCACAGAACAGACCCTTGTGGGCGCACACGCGAAATTCCCTGCTCACACGTTTACAAAAGAAAGTAATTAAAATATTGACTGCGAGTTCAGTAAAAATGCCTACGCATTGTTTATTCTTTTCTTTTCTTCACAAATTTTTGCTTTCCTTATTATATTACCGATCTTCACTTGTCTACCCTACACTTTTTCCCTACCGGGCTTTTCCATGCTTGTGTCCCTGCCTTTTCTGTGTCGCTGCCTACCTCGCACCATACGTTGCTTCCTTTTGTTTGTCCTTGGGTCCTTGTTTGTTTTCTACTGTATGTCTTTTATTTCACTTTTCACTTTTACTATTGTGGTTTTCCGTCAGGAGCGGTTGCGTCCGGCCTCGTTCACTCGCCTTGAACTTCTGTTTCGTGGCCTAATTTTGCAGCTTTGATTTCGACGCTTCCCGTCCGCTGCTTGTCCGGCGCTGCCCGCGGTCGCTGCCTGGGCGGCGCTGCCTGCGGTCGCTGCCTATGCTCGGCCGATCATGCTTCGGCTCATGTCGCGTGGCTCGCTTGGCTCTGCTTGCGAACTTGTCGTTTTGCCTAGCCTGGCGCCCTGCATGCTTAGATCGGCACGCGACTTGTAGTTTCGCTTAACTCGTCTCGCGACTTGTCGCCTGCATCGATTCGTTTGTGTGTCTCTGCTGCGTCGGCTTCGCGCTGCCTGCATGCCTCTGCTCGCTTCGCGCTGCTCGTCTGCCTTTGCTCGCTTCGGTCTGCTTTTGGAATTTTCGGGGCGCCGTTGCTTG
Source organism: Zaprionus kolodkinae (assembly GCA_018901885.1). Classification (NCBI taxonomy): domain Eukaryota; kingdom Metazoa; phylum Arthropoda; class Insecta; order Diptera; family Drosophilidae; genus Zaprionus; species Zaprionus kolodkinae. The sequence goes on along the minus strand of JAEIFM010000212.1, from coordinate 439,937 downwards.
TGTGCATGCGCGCCGACCAACGGGCGTTTGCTTGCAGTTTGCACCCCGCGTGCTTGGACTTGCCTATGCCTCTCCTATGTCTTGCCTATGTCTTTAACTATGCCTTGCCTATGTCTTTACCTATGTCTTTGCCTTTGCTTTTGCCTATGTCTTTGCTACCACTTACTTAAAAGAAATATGGGGTATAATGAACTTATGGGTTAATTTAAAACTAAATAACTAACAAATGTGACGCTTTTCATGCGTCGTCACCCCCCCCCCCCCCCCTTTTTTTTACCGGGGTTTGGGATAAATCAAAACAAATAATAATCTTGGTACTCCAGGTTCTACACGGCTTCCGCCCTTGTGCTCACTGGCCACGCTCGGTGATGGTCACCGCTCCTCGGCCGTTGACGTGTGCTCGGAATCGGACGCCGTCTCCGTCCACCAACAATGATGCCGGCTTGCGTGGGTGCCGCTCTAAATGGCCTTGTACCCGTTCTACCACTCTGCGGGGTAAGCGGTGGTCGAATGTGGGTACTCTCCATTCTCGCGGCGCGAGAACCCACTGTCCCGGATGCTTTCGCCCGGTAATGAGGCATTTCCTTACGTAACGTGCGGTGTCCCGAAACAGGCCCGGCCAGTAGTAACACCGACTGATCCGATTCAGGGTCTTCCGCACTCTTTGATGCCCTGCGGCCGGCTGATCGTGACACTCGTGCAACACTCGCTGGCGTAATGACTTCGGTACGCATAACTTCCATGCAGTCCTCGTCCTCCGGTCGAAATCCTCCTCGTCGATATAACTGCTCGTTCTCCCTCTGGTAATCCGGGTACTTTTCGGGTTCCTTGTCGGTCAGCTCCAATATTCGGGTTATCCATGCACAAGGTGAGTATTCCTGTGTGGCCTGGTGCAACGTCTCCAATGTTCGTCTTTTTACCCACAAGTACATTGGCTGCACTGTATGGGCTCCTGGAAGGCTCGATCCTACCATCTCGCAGAAGTTCATCAACTTGCTCGTTGATGATCTTCTGCATGGCCGGGTTTTTAGGGTAGTATCGCTGCTTAATTGGATACTCATCCCGCATCGTGATGGTGTGCTCCGCAATGGGTGACACCTCCACTAAACGGTCGAATTTCCGACTGTAGAAAAACATCCACCTGTTCTTCGTCTGTCGCTGCTTCTGTCTCCCGTGTCTCGACGCCTCTCAACTCGGCCTGGTTGATCGTAGACGTTGTTTTACGGCGTCGCCGTTTAGTCCGGGCTCCTAAGGTATTTCGGTCCTCTACTCCGCCTCGTCTTGGAGTATGGTCCGTTTCCCCCTGCTGGTTAAACTCGTCCTGTGATCCCTGTTGTTCTGCTGCTGCTTGCTCGTGCGCCCCGTGTCCTGCCTTGATGGTTCGGTCCTCTACTCCGCCTCGTCTTGGAGTATGGTCCGTCCCGTCCTGCTGGGTAAACTCGTCCTGTGCTCCCTGTTGTTCCGCTGCTGCTTGCTCGTGTGCCTCGTTCCCTGCATTGGTGTTTCGGTCCTCTTCTCCGCCTCGTCTTGGAGTATGGTCCGTCCCGTCGTGCTCCTCTGCTGCTTGCTCGTGTACCTTGCTTCCTGTCTTGTTTGGTTGTTCCTCTGTGCCTGGTCCGTGTGTCTCGTCTCTTGTCCTGGTTATCTGGTCCTCTGTGCCTTGTCCATGCGTTTCGTTTCCTGTCTTGGGTCGCCTGAATGGGTTCATCCGTCGTGCTGTGGGGCAAACTGGTGGTAAGACCGCGTGCTTGTTGTGGTCTCGGAACGCTGCATCCTCCGCTGCTCGCCGGGGTATTCTGGCCGTCGGTGCTGCCGCCTCTAATGTGTGTCGCAAGTGCAGCTGCGCTTGCCCACACTCAAGGGTCGCTTCGATAGCGCACAGGAAATCCAACCCCAGGATCACGTCGTCCAGAATGACCGGTAATACCAACATTGGCACTGTGGTCTCCTTCTGTCCGAGTTGTATCCTCACCCACAGAGCTCGTGTCACGTCCCTGGTTGATCCGTCCGCCAGTGTAATCCTGATCAATGCCGCTCGCTCGTTGTCCGGTGTGCTCAACCTGGTAGCCTACGCTCGCTTATGAAACTACGTGTAGCTCCGGTGTCCATCGTGGCATCCGTCGCTGTCCCCTTGATCTTGACCTGCGCGATGACACGGCCGTTGCTGCATCTCAGTGGTGTTATTTTTGGGAATTTTTAATGTGCCGTCTCCAAAGCGTTCCCCGTCGGTTGAAGACGCGCAGCATTTCCCGACGTCCCTCTGCGGCAACAGTCCACCGTGCGTACGTTGCGTCGTCCACAGTCCCAGCAGAAGAGGACCCCCCCCATTGTGGCAATCCGTCTGCATGTGCCCGGGCTGGCCGCTATTGTAGCACAGGCGTTGGCCGCTGCTCCCATTTCCGCTGGGGTACCGCCGACATTGCTACTGCCTCGTTTGTGGCCGGAGTAAGGGCGGGCCTCGGTTTTTCCTTCCTTTGTTCCCTTTGTCCTGTTCCTCGATCTCGCTGCAACTCCTTTGTCGTCTCGTAAGTAGTCACCAGCTTAATTAGTTGCGCCAGGGTGTCGAATTCATGGCGTCGTGTGAACAGTTGGTATGCGCTTCTAACTCCTGTTCCCTTTTGTTCCCGGCGCGTTGCATCATCGTCCGCAACCCCAGGGTGTAGTCCCGAAATGGTTCACCCGGCCGTTGTACTCGACTCCGGATCTCGTCCTCGAGCCGTTGAAAATACCGCGGGGGTACCGCTCCCATGTTGCCTGGTAGAGCTTGTTTACTCGGAACCAGTCTTCAGCTCGGCCGGACAGCGTGTTCGCGATCGCTTGCGGTAACTTCTGCACGTTGACTTGGTACATCGCTGCCTTCTCGTCCAGATGCTCGATAAACCGCCATGGGTCCGCTCCTTCCCCACCAAATGAGACGCCCAATCGGTGGATTCGGTCTGCCAGTTCATACGGCTCCATCCGTCTTGGTCCACATCCTTTGCTATCACTCACTTCAGGTACCTTTACCGCCGGCGTGAGAACAGGTACCGGGTTCATCATGGCGGGGCTAGTTGCGCGACGATTGTCCATTACCGGGATTGGTAATACCTCGTCGACGATTGGTTCTCTGCAGACTGGTGATGGTCCACGTGACCGAACTTCTCTAGCGTCAGGGGTGGGCGCGTTGCCCAAGCTGGCTTCCAGGTCTAGTACTCGTTGCAGCTGCTCCTTTGTTAGTTCGCCCTGGTTGATGAAATTCACCAGGAGACTACGCATTTACTCCACGGTACCACTGGTGTCCTGGCCAAACTCCTTCAAGATCGCGTACAGTTCGGTCTAGCGGTGAAAAGCGATCCAATGCGTTCCCATGTTCGACTTTGATTTTATTTTTACACTGCGGACTATTACCGTACGGAGTAATAATCTTTTATTTTCTCGCGTATAAAATTTTACGAAAAATAGCAACAGTATTTTCTCGTTAGCAGAGGTTACTTCAGAACGTTTTGAAGAAAAAGAAGTTTTGTCCGTTTGCTCGAATTGCCGCAACTTATATTCGATGTTGCCTGCTCGCGTGCCCGATCTCGACTGACTCCCTCGGTATTCGGCACCGAGTCTTATAGTTCCTGGTCTGGGTAGTGTCACCGGTCAGGTTGCGCCGGCGCAAGGAAATAGGTCAAGCAGTGAAAAAAAATAAAGCTAAAGTTAGCGCAAACGCCCGCGTGCGCAGTAGTTAAAACCCGTGTACAGTCTGTACCACAGACTTTAAGAAATTATCTACGTTTCTATACTTGCTTCGTTGTACTAGTTTCCAGAAAACACGTGTACAGTCTGTCCTACAGACTTTTAAAAATCTACGTTCCCTATGCTTGCCATGATACCCTATTCAAAACATGCCCCATGCTTGGTACTGCGGTTCTCTGTGCTTGCCTTAACATAACCTGCCAATTTACCCCTGTGGGCTTTAATCCACTTGAAGGTGTTAAAATTTCTCATTTCTAAATGTCTAGTCTTAGTAGTCCCTGCTCGGGCGCCATCTGTAAAGATGTTTTCTCGGGCTAGGGTACAACTCTCAGTCTAGCCAGGGTCTTTACAGCAAAATTTATAAATAACTAGGACTACTAAGACGTTTAGAAAGAGAGGGGAGGGGTCACTGGCAAATTAGAAAAAAGGCTGAGACTGTTGTCGGGCATAGCGAACATACCCTCTTCACGCGTACACGTGGTCTACGTCTTCCACGTGTACTCGTGAACTACGCAGAAGGGTATTTTTCCCGTGCCTGGCACTCTATCCGCGTTTTCGCTGTTCACCTGGTCGGCCGCAGGTCGTGGGGAAAGCTCGTGACGACGGGTACTGTCGCCTGCGCTCCCACAAATCGCTCAGTGGTGTATTGCACCACGTTGCACTTGTGAAGGCACGCTCGTGTACCCCGTGTCAACTATCGTTTCACTCACGACCCGCCCCGCGACTGGTCGTTCGCCGTACGGAACGCCCGTGACCGCAGGTACTTTCGCTTATGTTCCCACAGGTCGCTCGGTGGTGTATTGCACCACACCGCAGCCCGTTAGAACATGCTCGTGTACCCACTTGTCAGCTCACGTTCACTTATGCGCACGATCGGTCGTCTCCGCCGATACGGGACGCCCGTGACCGCAAACACCCTTGCTTGTGCTCCCACAAGTCGCTCAGTGGTGGTATTGCACCACACCGCAACCCGTTTCTGGACACAAGTTCGAGTATTTGCTTGTCCACTAGCGATCTCTCACAGCACAGAACAGACCCTTGTGGGCGCACACGCGAAATTCCCTGCTCACACGTTTACAAAAGAAAGTAATTAAAATATTGACCGCGAGTTCAGTTAAAATGCCTACGCATTGTTTATTCTTTTATTTTCTTCACAAATTTTTGCTTTCCTTATTATATTACCGATCTTCACTTGTCTACCCTACACTTTTCCCTACCGGGCTTTTCCATGCTTGTGTCCCTGCCTTTTCTGTGTCCCTGCCTACCTCGCACCATACGTTGCTTTCTTTTCTTTGCTTCCTTTTGTTTTGCACCGCTTACCTCGTCCTACCTTGTATGGGATCCATTGTCCTTGGGTCCTAGTTTGTTTTCTACTGTATGTCTTTTATTTCAGTCCGGTTGCGTCCGGCCTCGTTCACTCGCCTTGAACTTCTGTCTCGTGGCCTAATTTTGCAGCTTTGATTACGACGCTTCCCGTCCTCTGCTTGTCCGGCGCTGCCCGCGGTCGCTGCCTATGCTCGGCCGATCATGCTTCGGCTCATGTCGCGTGGCTCGCTTAGCTCTGCTTGCGAACTTGTCGCTTTGCCTAGCCTGGCGCCCTGCATGCTTAGATCGGCACGCGACTTGTAGCTTCGCCTAATTCGGCTCGCGACTTGTCGCCTGTATCGATCCGTTTGTGTGTCTCTGCTGCGTCGCCTTTGCGCTGCCTGCATGCCTCAGCTCGCTTCGCGCTGCACGTCTGCCTTTGCTCGCTTCGGTCTGCTTTTGGAATTTTCGGGGCGCCGTTACACACGCGCTGCTCGAAATTTGTCCAGACGCCGTTACACATGCGTCGCAAAATTTGTCGAGACGCCGTTGCTTGTGTGCATGGGCGCCGACCAACGGGCGTTTGCTTGCAGTTTGCACCCCGCGTGCTTGGACTTGCCTATGCCTCTGCCTATGTCTTGCCTATGCCTTGCCTATGTCTTTACCTATGCCTTGCCTATGTCTTTGCCTATGTCTTTGCCTTTGCTTTTGCCTATGTCTTTGCTACCACTTACTTAAAAGAAATATGGGGTATAATGAACTTATGGGTTAACTTAAAACTAAATAACTAACAAATGTGACGCGCTTCATGCGTCGTCACAGACGGACGGACATGTTTTTTGAGGTTAAGTCGAAACTTAGACATGCAGGATATATTTTGATTAAAGAATCGGATTTAGAAGATCAAAATACATGAGAAAACATTTGCCGCATGCCCAGATCATGACACTAAAAATTTTTTGTGGAGCCGTGTTATCAGTGCAAAAAATATTGGTACATAAAATTGAAAAAAAAATTCTTGCCGCCGGAGTTGAACTTGCACATCTTGCATATCTAACACGTGGTCACATGGAACTACAATTTCCTTCATACCTTCCATAGTTATAATTCAATCTAAACGAAATTTGCAGGAAACGTATAGCTAAGATTGCGGCTGCAATCAATTTTTTTTCGATTTGCGGGGGCGGATAAAGACGGACAGACAGACAGACAGACAGACAGACGGACGGACGGACGGACGGACAGACAGACGGACAGACAGACAGACGGACATGGCTATATCGACTCGGCTGTTGATACTGATTCAAAATTTTATATATATACCTTATGGGGTCGGAGATGTTATTACTGTGTTATTACTGCAGGCTAATCAAGTTAATTTTGGATTTCAGCCACGCCCCCACCCGCCCCCATAAATTGAAAAAAATTGATTACAGCTGCAATATTAGCTCTACAGCAACAGTTTTATATATACGGTATAAATACCATCTTACGGACATTTCGTTAAAATTTCAGTAAGATTGGACTATAGATATGGAAGATATTAAGGAAATAGTAGTGCCATGTGACCACGTGTTTTTGTCTGTTTTATTATGTTAGATATGCAAGATCCGGGTTCAACTCCGGCGGCAATCTTTTTATTCAATTATATGTACCAAAATTATTTCACTGATCATCATTGCAATTTTATCGTAGTTGGCGAATAGCTACGGTGGCTGCGTGGATGTGTTTTAATCAAACGCATTTATTTGGTTAAACAGATTTTTAAGTGGAGTGAGTTGGTATTGTCTTACTCTGAGGAGACACAGTAATAATTTGTTTTTGTCCTGTACGACAAGCTGAATGGTCTCATAATGCAATTTTGCCGAACTAATTAAGCATGGGCTAATGGCAGAGCGGTTAGAAATGCTGCGTAGTCTAAGTTCACGAGGGTCGTGTTTTGTGCCAAAATTTTTAATTTTGTTTTTTTTTCTGTTCTATTTTTATCTTCTTTTAAAATTGATGTTAACGAAGTTTTATCTTATTTAAGAGGAGTTAACAGCTTAAGTGATATTTTGCATCAATGTACAACAAAAACGACAAATCTGGTTGCATGTATTGAATTACTTAATAAATATGTGAATTATTATACATATAGGCGTCTCTTTTACACATTCATCATTAAAAGCCCTCTGATAAGTTCTAACTGGAAGACACTGAAAGCAAATTGACAATATCCAATTAGAACAGCGTGCAACTTTCATATTTATTTATTTATTTATTTATTTAACGTCAACTAAGAGCAAGACTAAAATATAATAAAATTACAAATGTACATTTAAATTAAAAATATAAGTATAATTTAAGTTGAAGGTAAGTATATTATTTAAAAATATTTTTTTTTCTTTTAAAATTTTTAATTATTAATTAATCATTAAATTATTTTTTAATTTATTTAATTTAATCTGGGAGTAAAAAGATAATTTTAGTTGATCCAACATTTGTTGCAAAGGATTGGGGAAACCCGAAAACCCAATCAGATCAAAAGAAGAGAGTTAATGGATTAAAGCGCTCGTAACGCCCGAGGAGCGCAGTTAACGAATAGGAAGGTCGCGAGATCGCTAACTTCTAGCCAGGTGGGAAAGTAGGGAAAGTTTAAGATTATTAGTCGATTGGCTGTTAGAAATAACAAAGTAGTATTTGTTGTAGTCCGAACATAATACCCTGAATGGTTCGTGCAAGGCATAGTTCGACCTACAACTAGGAAGAGTTAGTGGAATATAATTTCTCGTTAGTCGGCAAGGGACAGAGAAGTGTAACCGGCTAACCAAGTCATCACTATCAATGTCGCCTATAATAAGGTTATTGATAAAAACCACACCAAGCATAGTACGCCGATTGGCTAAGGAAGGTAGATTTAGTAGAAGAAGTCTGTTACTATAGGAAGGTAGTCTTAAGTTTGAATCCCAATTAAGTCCACGCAATGCGAAAATCAAAAAGTTCTTTTGAACGGATTCAATGCGGTCCTTGTAGGTTTAAAACTGAGGACACCAAACACATGACCCATACTCGAGAAAAGGACGCACGAGTGAGTTATAAAGGGTCTTAGTTATATAAGGATCGTTAAATTCCTTAGCCCACCTCTTTGAATCCGAGTACACTCAAAGCCTTATTGACTATTGAAGAAATGTGCTCGGAGAACTTGAGTTTAGCGTCCAGGCGTACTCCAAGGTCGTCCACAGAGGTAATTCTTTCCAGAGGACAGCCACATAAAGTGTAAGATTCGTACTTAGGACTGGCACGAGAGAATGTCATCAACTTGCATTTTGAGCTGTTCAGATTTAATAGGTTTGCACCACACCAACTGTTAAAACTATTGAGGTCGGCTTGAAGGGATGAATGACAGGAAAAGCGTAAAAAGAAGGGGACCTAAATGGCTTCCCTGAGAAACACCAGAGGTAACTTGAATAGGGTCAGAAAAAACATTTTTAAAGAAGACTCTGAGAAACTGACTGAGAAACCAATAATGTTTAGTTTATGTGCAAGAAGGGAGTGATTTACTGAGTCAAATGCTTTACTGAAATCAGTATAAATGACGTCAGTTTGAAAATTTTTGTGAAAGCCCTTTATGATAAAGGATGTAAGCTCAAGTAAATTTGTCGAGGAGGAACGACGTTTTATAAATCCGTGCTGACAAGGAGAAATGACGGATCTACAGAAATGCTGCAAGTGAGGAGTTATGACATTCTCGAAGAGTTTAGGAATAGCCGACAATTTTGAGATACCTCTATAGCTTAAAGCATCAGACTTGCTGCCCTTCTTGTGAAGCGGTAAAATGAAAGATTCCTTCCATATGGAAGGAAAGGTGGAAGTCTTCAGGGACAGCGAGAAAAGTTTGAGCAATAGCTTAGATAGAGGATCGGCATAGTATCGAAGTACGCAACTAGGAATTCCGTCAGGACCAGGTGTGAAAACTGGTTTTATCAAACATAAATCCCTGAAAATCGAACTTTAGTTTAATTGTGGGGCGAAAATGCCAGTTGAACTGGGAATGGTTAATGGATAAGAATTTACATTGCGTGTTGAAATTGAATAGGTCGTTTGAAAGAACTTTGCAAACAGATCAGCCATGTCCTGGTCAGTATTTGCATTTGCACCTTCAAACGATAGCTTAGATGGATAGGCAGATGACTTATGCTTCATGTTAACAAAATTATAGAACTTTCTGGGATTCTGCCGGAACTGAATCCCGCAACCAGTCAAATAATTTTTGTAGCATGTAGCGTTGAGAGCAACAAAATTTGACCGAACAATAAGATATCTTGAAAAAATAGACGACGAATAACATCTAGTATATTTTTTAAAGAGTCTAGACTTTAGATTTTTAAGACTGGATAGTTCTTTAGTAAACCATGGGGGTTTACTCGAATGCCTCGGATAAGAAAAAGGCACACAAATGTCAAAAAAGTTATTTAATGTTTTATAAAATAAATTAAGAGCCATATCCATATTGTTACATTGGTAAAAATTAGACCAGTCATAATTTGAAATTAAATAATTAATTTTATCAAAATCGGCTTTACGAAAACAACGCGCTCTCTTACACGACGTAACTTTTTTATCCAATACGTTCAAACCAGTTTCAAAAACAACCTCGAACGTTGGATGATAGGGATCTTCTGGTTGGGTAAGTGGGTGGACTCTAGTCAGAGTTACCATACTCTGATCGGAGACAAAGCATAAATCGAGTGTTCTCTTTAGAGAATTTTGTAAGTGGTTGACCTGCAGCAGAGAAATGTCATGCAGGCCGTCAATAAAATTGTGTTGTTGTGAGGGCATCAGGAAATTTGCCTCATCACTTGGTGTTTAACTACACTCAGGTATGTTAAAGTCGCCAAGGACTATGAGGTGGTCTTTGTTAGATAACAAATTGAAGACATACTTTATTGCAAGCAAATGTTGAGTGTAGATAAGAATATGCGACGAAGGTAGGATGTACGAGCAGGTTATAAAAACCTGGAAGCCGGAAATGTGTAATTTTACACAAATGAATTCAATATCATGTTGAATCTCCGGGTGTACATGTTCTGACGCGATATCAGAATTTACCGCAATAAGAACACCGCCGCCCCGCCGATCATGACGATCAAACCTATAAGTGAACTTGCTTGGAAAAATTTCAGAGCATAAAATCTCAGGTTTTAACCAAGTCTCAGTGAACACAAGCACATGGGATTCAAACGAAAGGCTATTTAAGAATAACGTAGGTAGCTTGCTACGCAGGCCCCTTACGTTTTGGTAGGTTAAAGTTAAAAATTTTATTAGTTTTTTGAAGTCGCATTTTTGGAAGTGTTGGCCTGGTTTGGCAAAGGTAGTCTAACCGGTTGGCGATTCTTTTTTTTCTTTGCTTCGAACTCTTTAACCACAATATGATCGGGCCAGAAGCTAGCTGAGCATATTTGGTTAAATAAGTCGTTAGAGACACTAATTTTAAAGGATGATATATCCTTTTCATATGAAAACTTAAATTGTTCCACCTTTAAATCTTGGGCTTGAGATTTGGCTTGGATATAAGCCATAACATCTGAAGATGTGAGATCAGGGGCTAGCCTCGAGACAAATATGTGCCTCTTCCGTGGAATTCCGGTGACAGACTTAGGTCCCACAGATATAGGACCAGTGGGAACAGGTTGTGCCGATAATCCCAAAGGCGAGCTTGCCTAAGGGACTATCGGTTGGGAAATTAGTATTTGCGGTTTCATAGGAATAGAAATCGCAGATGAAGTATTGGGCAAAGGGGAAATGAGCTCCACGGGCTCAACAGAGACATTTTTCTGTGCTGCTGATCTCGTAACTACAGGTGTAGTAAACGATAGCAGCGGCAACGTCACTGGTGATAGGCACTAGTTGACGGCTGCTCCTTTTGAGCTGATTTTTTGCGCTTGGGAGACTCATTTTGTAGCTTAAGGCTTTTTAATGAAGTGTCCAGCGCGGAGAACTGATCGGCAAGTTTGCGAAAACTACCAAACAGTTCCCTAAATCCCGTCCTAGTTTGGCGCAGGAACGATACAAAATCGTTCTCAACCTCACGACACGCATCACAACAATAGTGCAGCCCGTTTCGCTTGGCTACAGCATCGGCCGTTGGGCCACTGAAGCCCGCACATTTTGCATGAGCAACGTTGTTGCAGATCCAACAACAAATACTTGCCTGAACAGATGTAATCTGCTTTTGGCAGGTTTTCTTGAAGCAAATAATTCCTCCTTCCATTATTGGAGGTGACCACTGTCAAAAATGCACACAACAAAAATAGAGAGAGAGGAAAGGTTAGGCACACACAGAAACTGTGATAAGAAGAGCGCGGTAAGAGAGTTTGTGCTGCAGTGCACAACAACAAAGATAAAAAAAAGAGTTAGTGAGAGCCCGAGAGAGTCGAATTGTTTTGATATTGAAAACAAATTTGACACTGTGAGACGTGTTTTTTTTCGCATAGTTGTAGCGGGTATACCACAGTCGGGCGCTCGACAAATTTAGAGGTTTTTTCAATGTACATACATCTAAAAAAATTTCAGGGTGCTTGAATGGCATGTATTTCATGATACAAGAAATCTCCTTGAGCCAAATCTCCTTAAGGTCGCGCCCGACTGCAGCCTTACCCACTTGTTTTTTAAACTAAGTTTTTGTGAACTGTTTCTATTTCATTATGTATGATGCTTGTAAATGTTGCTCACATAGACAAGGTAGTAAACTGTAAAGCAACTCATCGCGACATCGACTTCAACTGCTCATAGGTAGCAGCGTACAAACTGCTTCTCGTACCGATCATTTGTACTAAAAACGTTAACATAAATAATTTCTGTGCTATTTATACAAAATTTGGTGTCTATAGCTCTTTAATAGCTGAGATCCGTTGTCTCAAACAGACAGACAGATCATTTTCAATGGTCAAAGAATACAACTATTGATTTTGCTCTAACCTCATATTTGGATTCAGCACATAATTTGACATTGGGATTGCTGATGAAATAACCCAAGCTAACAAATTACTTAAATTTATTTAATATTACTTGTCAGGCTGATTAAGATATGCCCGTCTACTTTTTTGTCTGTCCGTCTGTCTATTTAAAAACGAAAATTTACCAGGAAGGTTCTTTTGTATCATAAGCTAAAAAGGTTTATTTAAAATTTTCACATTCCACCGCAAGTCGACGTTTTAAATATTATATCCCAATAAGCGTTACCAGCGCTGCTGTGAATAATTGATGTTGCTGTCGCGGTGGTTCGCTTGTCTTGTTTTGTGAGTTAAAGTGAAAATGCAAAAGTTGACAAAATGATTTGTACAGAAGAAATTTGTAACCAATTCTCAAAATTGGCCGAAGAGTATCTTACTGTTGTCTGGCGAGCATTCTTCCATTCTACTTAAGCCGCAATTATCTGAGAAAAGATATCGCAATACTGTCGGATAGTCAGGCAGCGATTAAGACTCCCAGCAATTGCAAGATTAAGTCAAAACTAGTAAGCAAGGTCAGAATCAAACTCGACAATTATACCGAGAAACAAGAGGCTAACATATTAGCAAAAGCAGGAGCCGTTCTGCGGCATAGGTAGAAACACTATCAGGGAGCACCTAAGAACACAGGAAGCAAAGATCCACGAGCAGGACTGGGCACTCACACCAAGCTTAAGACAATAAAAGTCTCTCCAAGGCTGCTACAGCCTAAAAAGATTTAAAAAGCTTATAAGATTGAGTAAGAATCCAATGAGAATCTTCACAGGGCTTCTTATAGTGCAGGCTTACAGCACACCTATGCAGATTCTGCGAGTCAGATTCTGCGAGTCAGATTCTGAAACACCGAAGCACCTACTCACAGTATGTCCAGCTTTAGCTTATAAAAAAGGTACAAAAGTTCATCATGTTCGCGCGTTTCTCCGCTGGGAGACTCCCTCTTTATAATAATACTGTTTGTCTTAAACGACTGTAGTTTTCGGTAATTGTAACAATAAGTTATTCAAATATAAAAATTCTTAACATAATTTTAATGACCTCATAATGCTTCTTAAACTGACGCTGCTAAAATATGACAGTAGTTGAGTGATTAAGTGATAACATTGAAAATATATGGTCCGTTCGATTGTTAACATATGCTGCTTATGACATCTTGAGGTAGCTGTTAGAATTAATTATATCTTTATTACAAAATTGCTTTGACTATACCTGTAAATTTCATTTTCGACAGAAACCTCATTACGAAGCTGAAAGAGTTTCCAATACAACAATACATCCCATTGGACTCACACATACAATTTCACAAGATTGCCGCCTGTACGGCACTTTTCTTTTCGGTGCTGCACACCGTGGGACACATTGTAAACTTCTATCATGTGTCGACTCAGTCCCATGAAAACCTACGGTGTTTAACGAGAGAAGTGCATTTTGCGTCGGACTACAAGCCGGACATTACTTTCTGGCTCTTCCAGACAGTCACGGGCACCACGGGAGTACTTCTATTTATAATAATGTGCATAATATTTGTGTTCGCTCATCCGACCATACGGAAGAGGGCATACAACTTCTTCTGGAATATGCACACTTTGTATATTGGGCTCTATTTGCTGAGTCTGATTCACGGATTGGCACGTCTGACAGGTCCACCGCGCTTTTGGATGTTCTTTCTGGGACCAGGCATTATCTATACTCTTGACAAGATTGTCTCGCTGCGTACCAAGTATATGGCACTGGATGTCATTGAGACAGATCTGCTGCCCTCTGATGTTATCAAGATTAAGTTCTACAGACCGCCCAATCTTAAATATCTGTCTGGTCAGTGGGTGCGTTTGTCCTGCACAGCCTCAAGGCCCCATGAGATGCATAGCTTCACTCTTACTTCAGCACCACATGAAAACTTTTTAAGCTGCCACATTAAGGCGCAGGGACCATGGACATGGAAGCTGCGAAACTATTTCGATCCGTGCAATTATAATCCAGAAGATCAGCCAAAGATACGAATAGAAGGTCCTTTTGGGGGCGGCAATCAAGACTGGTACAAATTTGAGGTAGCAGTTATGGTAGGTGGAGGCATTGGTGTCACACCATATGCCTCTATACTGAATGATCTGGTCTTCGGCACCAGCACCAACCGTTACTCGGGTGTAGCCTGTAAAAAGGTTTACTTTCTGTGGATCTGCCCATCACATAAACATTTCGAGTGGTTCATCGATGTGCTTCGCGACGTGGAGAAAAAAGATGTAACCAATGTTTTGGAGATACATATCTTCATCACACAATTCTTTCACAAGTTCGATCTGAGAACCACCATGCTAGTAAGTAGAACACACCATTGCCATGAAATTAACAACTGACAGTTTCAATTGGTTATCGCCTCTTTAATTTATATTTTTAGTATATATGTGAGAACCACTTCCAGCGCCTCTCCAAGACCTCCATATTCACAGGACTTAAAGCTGTTAATCACTTCGGACGACCAGACATGTCTAGTTTCCTTAAGTTCGTGCAAAAGAAACATTCCTATGTAAGCTTCCGTCCCAATGAAAACGAAAAAGAAAGCATTTGGCATGCCGAATGTTTAATACCCTTGCAGTTTGTTAAATTAATAAATAATTAATGTATATTGAACGCTGAAGATATGTTTAGTCTGTTGAATATATGTTTAGTTGACTTTCTAGTTGACACTGATCAAAATTATAATATTTAATGCCACAAATATCAAGCCAAAATTGATAAATTAATGAATATTATTTTTGTTCATACGATTGCACGTACCTTATAAGACATCTTTAGTAGGAGTATATATATTCATCAACAGGGGAGTAGATCTAGCCATGTCCATCTAACCGTCTATCTGTTTCAATGCAACCAACCGTCTGCAAGTCTCTCTGTTTTAGAGGTATCTTGATAATCTTGGCACATATGCTTTTTATTTTTGCAGGCCATAAGTATATATACATAAGTTTCGGTAAAATTCGGACCATTATATACATGCCTTAGAAATAATCGGCCAAAAAGATGCTTTTTGCATGGAAATGTGTTTTATTATGAGTCGACCAACTGTATTCTTTTACTTCATAGGAATATGGTAACCTAAGTCCTCATTATTTAGGGTGTATGTATCTAGCACTGTACCACCACTATTTGTAAGAACCTTGTACTACTGTATGCAATTGTTAAAGGAATAATCGGTACAGACTAAGGACAAAAGCTGCAAGGGTAAAAAACACCTTCGGCGTGCCGAAGGTAGCCTTTCATTCCAATTTTTTCCATCGAACTAACTCTTATCAATTTACAGGTTTCGAAAATAGGAGTATTTTCATGTGGGCCTAGACCGCTTACCAAAAGCGTCATGTCCGCCTGTGATGAAGTGAATAAAACACGAAAATTGCCTTATTTCATACATCATTTCGAAAACTTTGGTTAGGCTTTCACAATCAATATGTACATATGTATATCAATACAATGCAAATGCAAACTTACTCATAAACACACAATCTTCTCATATACACACAATCTTCTTATATACACACAATCTACTCGTCACTAACAAGTTCGCTGGTTACGCGTAATAAAAAAATGTACTTGGTGAAACTTGTTTGTTATTTTAAAGGGCTTATTGAGTCAGTCGCGTCAATGTTTCTTGGGTTCGGGACTTTATGTCTCTAGGTGTCGGATTCGATTTTCCATAATGTGAATATCAGACTTTAAGTGATTAGTCAAGGGTAATCAAACGGTTTTAAACATTCTTATTGTGTTGGGTGCATACTTTTGCGTAAGTCTAGTATAATGTTTAGAGGATATGTAACTTCCCCCTCCTAAAACTGTAGCCTATCCTCAGGCGTTATCCTAATATAACACAGATGTATTTGCACCTGTAGTCTCTCGTAAAGGGGTTACAATATTTTCTCATTAATGGTTATACCCGCTACTAATAAAAATATTGTAACAGACAGAAGGAGACATCTCCGACCCCATAAGGTATATATATTTTGAAACAGCCGAGACAATATAACCATGTGAATCCCTATGTGTTCATACTGTACGCTGATCAAGTTTATTTCGGATTGCAGCCGCAATCATAGTTATATAGCAGCAATTTTATATATTCGTTATACATATCATCTTCTGTCAAGCTCAATACTTTGTTTAATAATATTATATTAAATTGACGATTTGCGGGGCGGTGGGCGTGGCATCAAACATTTAAAAAATAAACTTCATCTGCCTATGATATATCCATCTTCTTGCCAAATTTGGTGTCTCTAGCTTTTTTAACAGCTAAGATCTGTTATCTCAAACAAACAGACGGACAGACGGTCAGACGATCAGACGGCCGGACAGACGGACATCGCTCAATGTTGCAAAAACGACAGAAAACACAAAATGAAACATCCATGGAATTCCTGTATAGCCTGATGGAAATTAGTAAGCCTATAAAGTTAGAAGAGGAAAGCTTAATTTTTAGGCCATGGATTTAAAAAAAAATTCATGGTCTATTAGGTTTGTCGGAATGTGCGTAACAGGCAGAAGGAGATCTGCAACCCCATAAAGTATATAAATTCTTGCTCAGGATCACCAGCCGAGTCGATCTAGCCATGTCTGTCTGTCCGTCTGTCCGTCTGTCCGTCTGTCTGTCTGTCCGTCTGTATGAGCGTCTGATTCTCAGCTATTAAGAAAACTAGAGACTCCAAATTTTGCATGAAGATTCCTGTATATCCTAGGCAGTAAACGTCATTTTCAAATTTCGGGTACCACGCTCACCGCCCCCTGTAAATCAGAAATTTAATTTCATATTCGATTATAAAACAAAGTATTAAAGTCTTATATTTTTGCTTTGGCATATATCTAGATAAAAACGTTGTGAATTTAATCTATGAATTGCAACCCGATCCGATAATAAACATAGAAGTTACGCAAGTTCACGTTTTCTATTGATTTGTGATGCCTTGCCTGCAAGCTGCTGCCAGCCGATCTTTTTAATGCGAAAATGGTTATGTGTGTGTATTAGATAAAACTAGTTTAGTTCTAGCCATAGTCAAATGTGTAAAGCAGCCGGCAATCAAACAAAGAGATGCAGATTCAACCCTCAGGAAAGGCGGTTTATAAGTTTATTAGTTTTCTTTTCACTATTAAGAAATTTTCTTTATCATGCATCATATGTAGTTTATTTTATCAAATTTTAACAAATAATTTTATTGAATATAAATAAATAACACTCGTTGAGGCAGGTCTGTGTAATTTTAACGGACGTCTAAATTAAAGAAGAAGCAGTTGACGCTGGTGTATGTGTGTGTAACGAATTTTGTCACGCGCCATAAATTCGCATATCTCTTTCTCGTTCTAAGTTATGCTATCGACTCTTGCTTTTTCGTTTTTTTAACTTTTGTTTTGTATTTTTTATGGTGTATTAAAATAAACTAAAAATCCATGGCCTCTTACAGTCACCTTTCCTACTAGTTTACTTTGTTGAAGGCATTGAATAAAGCGGGTCTGTACAAAGCAGAAACGCTAAAAGCATTTAAGAAACAACTGATAATTTACGAAAAAATAGGAGGTAAAGGTGTTAACAGGCAGGAACATGATGCAAATGAATCTAGAGACACAGGGAAAAGGAAACAGGTGGCCGAAAAGAAATTTTTTAAGTGAAGTGTGCAAAAGAGGGGCACATTGCAAGAGATTGCAAGAAAGACGTGGTTATATTTCTACGAAATGTCCAGAAAATAAATGTACAGTCTCTTTTAAAACAGAAGCGGCTAATGTTTTATACGTAAAGTGACCTAGAGATTATCTGATTTATAAAACTTTTGTCGCCTTAGATATCTTGTTCACTGCAATGATTGATTCTGGGTGCGATGTTTGTTTTATAAGAGAGGATTTGTTTAAAAAATTTAAAATTGCTGAACTGAAGAAGGAAATAAAACACTTGAAAGTAATTGCCCAAGGTGCAGTAGTAACTATTGTAAGTTTTAATTTAAAGCTTTTTGATGATAAAACTAAAATTTCTGTAACTTTTGATGTAGTAAGTCAAAGAGAGTTAGAGTATGCTGACATTATAGTAAATGACGTTTTAATCCAAGTATATTACTTTTTTAGCACTATTATATTATTATAGAAAGAGGAACCGACGTTGGTTCTTTAAACGTAATCCACAGTATGTGTGTGAAAGAGATTGTGGAAGAGAGCTCTGTAGCGGATTTAATTGATCTAGATCACTTAGGGCAAAGTCAGAAAAGCGAAGTGGTGGAAAAAATTAAAAAAAAAACAAGCCGTTGAAACTAATTAAGTCACCAGTTGAGATGAAGCTTATTTTAGAAGACGACGTACCTGTTTTTTAACGACCGCGTGTCTTATGAAAACAAGTAAGGCAAGCAAGGCTACCTTCGGCTTGCCGAAGGTTTCATACCCTTGCAGTTATACAAAATATAAAATATATTTGGATTGCTGCTGGTTTCTGTGGCATTTATTGAACAATTATAACAGTACATCGATTATATCATCCTCTTATCATTTCACATACTCAGCCTTTATTAGGCCAATCGTTGATCGTTATAGGTATTTAAAGTTCGATTTTGATGAAACTTTATAATTAAGGACACACTTAGATTTGGATGTGGTAAGCCTGATAGCTTTATCTTGAATTATAACGAAAATCGGGCGATAGGCTCCATGACAGCTATACGATATATCAGTCCGATCTGGCCCGACTTATTTAAAGAGGGCAGAAATAAGAAGCTTGTGAGCAAAGTTTCATGACGATAGCTCAATAACTGGGGGACTAATTTGCGTTGCAACAGACAGACGGACTGACTGATTGTTCCTATAACAGCTATAGAATATAAACGTCTGAGATATTTAAATGGAAAAACTATTACAGTTACTGTATAACATTAAAAAGTATTGATAATGTGCGTTATTTCCAAAAACAAAACAGGTTTCCATACAAAAACCCTGATTTCAGCCGATTGTTCCTATGACAGCTATATGTTATAGTAGTCCGATTTTGATACAATTTTGACAGCACATTTGGAACGTAATAAGAATAAGATTTGCCAAATCTTTTTGCAATATCTTGAAAAACAACAAAAATCGGCCGATAGCTTCTATGACAGCTATACGATATATCAGTCCGATCTGGCTCGTTCCGACTTATTTACAGCGTACAGCAATAAGAAGCTTGTGTGCCAAGTTTCTTGAAGATAGCTCAAAAACTGAGAGACAAGTTTGAGTTGCAACAGACGGACGGACGGACGGACATCCATTTTTCGACTCTCCTGGTGATGCTGATTCAGAATATATATACTTTATAGGGTCGGAATAAATAACAAGTGAAATAACAAGTGGGTAAGGCTACAGTCTGGCGCCCGACAGTAAGATACCCTTCTCCAAATTACAAACGTGTAACCACTTTCATAGTTTCAAACAGAGAATTCTGCACAAATACTTCTACTACATATAGCTTACTCGCTCGCACTCACACAGCGACGCGCGTAAAGAATAAAGCGACACGACGCAACGTCGACGTCGGCGTCAACTGCTCCAAGCAGCGCGTCGGCTGCTGCCCGTACCGAACTTTTGTACTGAAAACGTTGACTTGAATAACTTCGGTGTTCTTTTCCGATCGGATTGTAGTTTGGAGAATATGTTTATATTGCATTAAGCTTTATACATACCGAAGCAGAACGGTATGGGTTTAATACTTTGCTTAATAATTGCAAACAACCGATTTGCGGGGGCGGTGGGCGTGGCATCAAACATTTGATATAAACTTGATCTGCCTATGGTTTATAGGAACCTTCAGGCCAAATTTGGTATCTCTAGCTTTTTTAATAGCTGAGATCTGTTGTCTCATACAGACGGACAGACGGACGGACGGACAGACGGACAGACAGACGGACATGTCTCAATCGACTCGGCTAGTCATCCTGAGCAAGAATATATATACTTTATGGGGTCTGCCACACCTCCTTATGCCTGTTACATTCATTTTGCACAAAGTTAGTATACCCTTTTTTGACCATTTTCAATGGTCGAAGGGTATTAAAATAACATCCAAAAATATCATCCACTTGCATCGGGTTTGGGTAGGATTAGAACTCGTGCCCTTTCGCTCGACAGTCAGCGACCACATCGGCAACCACGATATTGCAATGATGATCAGTGCAATAATTTTGGTACATATAATTGCCGCCGGAGTTGAACCTGGATCTTGCATATCTAACATAATAAAACAGACAAAAACACGTGGTCACAAGGCACTACTATTTCCTTAATGTCTTCCATATTTATAGTCCAATCTTACTGATCAATCTTACGAAACGTCCGCAAGATGGTATTTATAACGTATATTGAAATCCAAAATAAACTTGATCAGCCTGCAGTAATAACACATATTGTCATCAAATTTGGAAACTCTAGCTCTTTTAATTGCTAAGATCCAGGTGTTCACACGGACGGACAGATAGACAGACGGACAGACAGTCGGACGGAAAGACAGACATGGCTAGATCGACTCGGCTAGTGATCCTGAGTAAGAATATATACACTTTATGGGGTCGCAGATTCATCCTTCTGCCTGTTACGCACATTACGATAACCCTAATAGAACATGTATTTTTCTAAAATCCATGTCCTAATAAAGCAGAACAATTTCCCGATGTCTCTGATAGATGACGTGCTTGATCGGCTACAAGGCGCTAAAGTATTATCTACGTTAGATAGAGCCAATGGATTTTTCCACGTACCTATAGAAAAAAAGTCAAGGAAGTTTACATCATTTGTAGCACATAATGGGCAGAACGAGTTGACGCATGTACCCTTTGGTATAAGCAATTCGCTTGCAGTGTTCTGTCGTTACGTCAGTGCAGTACTAAGAGAGTTAATAAACGAGAAAAATGATATTTGTATACATGGACGATATAGTTATTCCAACAAATGACGAGAGAAGTGGTTTGAAAATATTAAAAGAAGTTTTAAAGAGTGCAGTACTTCAGATTAAATAGGAAAAATCTAAAAAGGAAAATTCAGTATTGCACCCACCGAAAATAAAATAAAGGCAGTCGTAAATTTTTCTATTCCGCAAAATAGAAAAGCGATCGAGAGATTTTTACTCTTGTTCTTTCTCTACTTAGACATCTTCGCTTCACAAAAACATAACACTCTTCTTCTATTCAACACAATATATTTATTAATTCAAACAAGTAATAAGATATATGGATAAGAAATAAAAGATAGAAAGAGCAAGCGTTAATTTTTATGTGTTGCTGCTTGCGAATTATTGCGAAAAGTGACGCTCCTTATTTCAGTTTTGCACATCACCTTCCATTTATCGATAATATATTTTAAACGATATTTTGGTATGTATTCCAATGCGCCAAATTGAGCATGGTGGGCAAGTACTCTCTTATCAATCGATGCGAAAAAATGTCCTTTAGCTGTTCAGCAATATGATACTGCTTATGAAAAGAGAAGTTGCCGCCATCTCCAGGAGTTCAGTCGGAGTTAGTGGCTCTGGATTATTTATATAAACAGGTATATGCGATAAAGGTCTACTATTTATAATGTTTTCGGCTTCTACTAGCAAACTTCGCAGGGTCTCCACTTAAGGAGCTTGTTGTTTGAGTGTGACAGCCAAGATTCGTTTTGTGGATCTTACTAATCGCTCCCAACAGCCGACTGAGCTTGGTTTAGCAGGACAATTAAATTCCCATTGAATTCCTTTGTTTGCCATTTCCGACTTAATGACACTCCAATCAAACAAATCCTTAGTCCTCTTAATCTCCCTGTTCGCTCCGCTGAAATTCGGTACCATATCCGACCTGATCTTCGCTGTCACTCCTCGACGATTGACAAAATTACGAATGCATAGTATGCATGCATCAGTAGATAGATCTGCTGCTAGTTCAAGGTGTATAGCTCTAATTGTTAGGCACATGTCGACCAAAATAATCCAATCCTGTATAGGAGAAGGGACGCTGGTATGGAGTTACCCGATCCTTTGGTAACTGCCCCATCTGTGCCGGTATTGGAACTGCAGACTCATTTTTACAAAGTTGACAAGCTGTTTTAGCTCGTTTAACAGCCTTTCGCAAATTCATTATCCAAAATTTACTCCTTATTTCATTTATATTGAGATCCTCCTTTTTGGTGATGGTACATATCATGATACCACTTTATTATCAACTCAGTCAAGGGATGTTAAGAAGGCATTATTATTGTGTGCCGAGTTGATTCAGGCAAAACTGCAGCATAGTCAAGTCTTCCGCCAACTACTAAAATGCCATCCTTTGATAAAAGCGGACATAAAGAGTATATCGAGCTGCTCTTGTCAACTGCATCGTCTTCTTTTAAGTTCGTCAGTTCCTGGCTGAATGTTTGTCTCTGTGCTATCTTGCACAGGCTAGTTTCCGTCCACCGTAACTCATTTGAAGAGAGCTCTCCGCACCTTTCGTCCGAGTTGTGGTGGTCCGTTTTACAAATCTCAATATCCATGCAATGGTGCGTTTCAAAAACAAATACTTTAAATATTTTTTAATATCAATAACTGGATCCATCTTCTTTCGCTCATTTGTGTCATCATTTAGGGTTCCAGTTGAAGAAGGCCAAAATTGCTTATATTGCAGTAGAAACTCTGGTCCTGTTGTTCAGACGTTTCCAGCTCTATATCTCAATCCATTTGGTGCCATGGTCACTTTATCCGCGGCATTCAATCAGTTGGTACCCATCTCCAGTTACTTTCACCTGTTTTCTCCATCTACTGCTGCGAATGCTATTCGCTCGCAACTACAAAGATGTGCAGTTTAATCTGTGTGTCATCGTCAAAAAAATTCAAAGAATAGCATCTACTCAATTTAAAATCTTTAACGTTCTCTAACTGACGAACCCATAGCTTGAAACGTTTAAACAAGGAATCTGGTAACAGGTCTATCCAGTCTATTCCAGAACGCCACACATCTTGTACCGTCAAGTAAGCTAACATTCTAAATGGATCGTAAACTGACATTACCAAACCTAGCAACTGTCGCTTTGTTGGACATTTTGTGGCCTTTACGATATCTTTATCGACACGATTTAGCTGCAGATCAGAAATAAATTGATCATTCCAATGCATTCCTAGTATTTTGTCGACTTTGTCGTTGTCCATTTTGACTATATTTGGCGCTTCGAATTCTGTGCCATTCATTCGTTTTTGAATCCGTTTTTTTATCAGCGCTTATAGCTATCTCTCCTTGTTGAAAGTGAAATAATATTTTTGCCAATGGAGGATTTTCATCTGGTCCTTTTAACAGTTTTGAGTTTAGGGAAATTCCGTCAATCTCTGCTGCTGCATCAAACACTAAGCGCATTTTCTTAGGTTTGTTGACATTGTGCACTCCGAAATGAGGCAAATACCATGTGCAAGGAGTTAAAATATTTGCCTGATCTTTAGATAGCTTTACAGCGTATTCTTTTTTTACAAATGCCATAACGACTTTATCATATTCTTCCATTTTACCCATTTTTCGCCTTATATTTTCTACTTCATGTAGCCTGCGAAGAGCCATGTCGTAGCTATCCGGTAGTTTGACTTCGTTCTCGGCCCACAGCAGTCCTGTCTCATACGATTCAATTGTTTTGTGTGTCCTGAAGTATCATTCTTGCTCTGCTTACAGCGGCTGACTCCAAACGTTTTGGAGATATTTCGACGCCGAAACCTTCTGTTGAGAAATAATCCGCCATTAATTTGTGCATATCCATTTCTGCTCTTTTGGCAGTTGTGTGGAGCAAAACTGTACAAACTGGGAATACATCTGTTTGCCTTTGAGTCAATCCATAAATATAGCACGCATAAAAGGACAATTATCTATTCCTATTAAAAGCATTGGCTCTGCATTTGTATACCCTTTTATTGGTATATTCCTCATTTTCTTGAACTCTCTTTTTAACTGCTGCACTTCAAGAGTTTGCAAAGGCAATTGAAGCTCTGGAACCAAACTTCCCTTTTTACGCAGCCATTTCTTGTCACCATCTTGTGAATGATCTTTAGTTTACAATTCATAGAACTCACATCTAGAGCATGTTTTCCTATCCAGTTCAATGTCAACTTAACAGGGTCTTCTTTGACACCCAATTTATGCGCTAACTCACTGCTTATCAGTGTAGTCGAAGAACATCTACAAAGGCAAACGTCTTAATAATTTGTCTATCTTTGACATATTTGAGTTTATGGTGTTTAAAGATGCATTTTGTCGCATCCATTCAGCTTACATGTCCGTTTGTATTTGCATCTTGTTACGCTATGACCTTTAAACAAATAACTGTAGCAGACGCCAAGATCTTTTGCAATTTTCCATTTGTCATCTATAGAGGCTTTTTTGAATTCCTCACATTTTTGCAACTTGTGATCTCCTTTGCATTTGTCGCACACATCTTTATTTGCGACCGCTCTATCAGCAACTTTTGCAACTTGCATCACCGCCTTTTGTTAAAGATGGACTCTCTTCCTCCTACTTCTTCTTTTTGCTGAATTCTTTTGCCTTTATTTTATCACTATGCAATGATCTATGATGCATTTTGTCGCATTTATTCAGTTTACATGTCCGTTTGTATTTGCATCTTGTTACGCTGTGACCTTTAAACAAACAACTGTAGCAGACGACAAGATCTTTTGCAATTTTCCATTTGTCATCTATAGAGGCTTTATTGAATTCCTCACATTTTTGCAACTTGTGATCTCCTTTGCATTTGTCGCACACATCTTTATTTGCGATCGCTCTATCAGCGACTTCTGCAACTTGCATCACCGCCTTTTGTTGCGAATTCTGTTTTCCCTTTGTTGCTTGTTCCTTCGAAGTCATCACTGTTGCCCTTGCAATGCTCGGACTCAATCCATTGAGGCAAATGCTAAGGTGTCCCAAATCTGGATGCGTTACTATATTCGCAGCGTATTCATTCCATAATATCACTAAGCAGAGAACATATAGAGGCGTCAAACAGCGTTAACATGCCTGCTGACGCTATGCCCATCTTCAGATACCATCGGGTCTCGGCTCCCAGTCGGCACGAGACACGAGTATCAACTCCGAAAACACGACGACATCAGTTCAGTCGGACAACGACTGCGGAACGATGAGCACGGATATAGTTTGATTCTCTGTGCCGTCGTTTCAATGTATGCGTTATGTATGCACATGATCGCATATGAAAGTATCCGTAGCTTGTGAAGATTGGCAATTGCATGGCCCAGCACCAAGTCCATTTTTCTCTTTCAGAGTCGAAGCCCACAGACCGAAAATGCGATCGCATGTGTGTGAGTGTGTGTGTGCTTGTACTTTGTTTTGTTGTTGTCAAAGAAACAGCTGGCATGCGCCCATTCATCCCTGGCCATCAAGGCCAGCTCTTCCTTGTGTATCAGATCCATATATCCTTCTCTATGTATCAAGACCAGAGCCTCCCTATGTATCGGGTCCATAAATCCTTCTCTGTGTATCAAGACCTGGCCTCCCTGTGTATCGGGTCCATAATCCCTTCTCTGTGTATCAAGACCAGAGCTTTCCTTAAAAACGCTGCCAATTAGTTGTGCAACTGCGTTGCTGCCAAGTGCAGAAACACCAGTGCCAACATGTGTGGTTTCAAAATTAGCTAGTGAAGTGGCGGGTCTGTTCATTACAGAAACACAAGTGCTACCATGTGTGACCGTTCCAGATACGTTCTCCACATTTGAACTCATGTTGTTGCAGCCCTGTGCAGCATTGTAGCACCAATTGGATTTGCAGCTACCAACTGCTCAATTTTGTTCACCCGTTCAGACATACCCTTAGTAACGTTCGCCATTTGTGTAGCCAATGCACAGTTTTGTGCAGACATTGCCGATAATGATGAGAATTGTAACGGTGTCTTCCTTTTCTCTGGGCACCGTCGTTTGACTGCCGCTGAGCTCCGTGTCACTTTCTGATTCCTGTTGAAAAGCAGTGAATTAGCAAATTTATTTCGCTTATAACTTCTAAAATACGCAAAATTTCCATCCTCCGCCATCGGATTCGGGTTCAGGTGGTCGAAACACACAGTTTTGCAAAAAAAAAAATTTTCAAAATCGTGCGATTTCGGAAAAGCCCCTCTTCTAGACAATAACCAAACCATTAAGTGATTTATTAGGTAAAGACGAATAATTCTAGGAATATATAGACGAACAGTGTTTGCTAAGCTTTAAACAATTGACAAAGTTGTAAGTCAAAGCGCCCGTGTTGAAAATGTATGATCCGCGCGCTGTTCCAAAAGTCCATACGGATTTGGGAGATTGCTTATGCAGAAAGACTCTGAGGATCAGTTGTTTCAACCTCCGAGTTCATGAGCAGAAAAACCACTCCGGCAGAGAAAAATTATAGCGCGTACGAGTCCAATTTACAATAGTAACAGATTGTCATGCGCTCGCAATGACCCTAAGAAGAGACGATGTTTCTCCCAGAGTAGCAGGTTGGGCTATGTGCTTACAAGAGTTTAAATTTTCGGTGCAGCATAGGTCAGGTAGCCAGATGCGACACGTAGATGCATTAAGTCGTTTGAACTGTTTTTTAATCAAAAGACTTAAGAAAGTATCGTTTGAAGAGTAGATGAAGGCTGTCAAAAAGTGTTAGAATGTTCTGTAACGTATGATGATTTCTTTCTAGCGAATGGTATTCTCTATAAAGATGCTGTTAAAGAATTATTAGTCGTTCCAGAAAGAAACGCACAAACGCACGGAGCTCAAAAAACGAGACAATTAATTGAAAATTGTATTATATACAAAAAATTTCAGCGAAAGTAGAGAAGTTTGTTAAGCGTTGTATTAAATGCTTGATAATAGATTCAAAGCGAGGCAATTAAGAGGGATTGTTGACACCAATCGACAAAGCACAAAAATATAACGACGGGATTGCCTAGAAGAAATGGACAAGTAGAACGAATTCATAAAATCGTTATTCCAATGATAGGAAAGTTATGTCAAAGTAATCCTTCGAATTGGTATAGTTTGTTACGACCGAAGTCCAGTAACGTCCCCTAAATTACAGCCGGCTAAGCTCAGGGAAAATGGGCGGGGTTTTGTGTGCAGGTTCGATTATCGATGTTACTAGAAAATATCGACAGGTTATAGGACTGCTAGAAGAGGGAATGGCAAGAAAAGGGAAGGCCAAAATAAACGGACGGACTACCCCTAACGAACGATCTAATCGGAGAGCTAGATGTAATGCTCTCCTTCTTCACCCACCCAACCATGTACTATCGATATCGGAATACCGATACTACCCATGTTGCTGTTATGCTACCGCCCTTAGTGCCTCAAAAAAGAACAGTTTATCCCATTTTAAATGTCTTTAACGTTATTTAATGACAAACAAAATGTGCGCATGCAGCTTCGTGCTGTATAACGAATTCGAGAATTCTAATTTTACTTCCCTAATTTTTAGTCCTTTTTGATTTACTTTTTGTTATTTATTCAATTTCAATTTAATTCGAATGTTTTTTTTTCTTTTAAATACTTTTTCTTGTTTCGTGTCGATAGTTCTAGTTTACTTGGTTTCGATAGTTATATTTGATTTGGTTTCGAATGATCGAAAGAGATGGGATATTTTGCAAACGATAGTTTTAGTATTCCATTTCGATATTTCTACTCCCGATAGGCAAGCGATTGTTTGAATATTAATTGGTTTCGATATTTTTAAATTGTTGTCCACTCACCCGTGATCCGTTGGGGCCCCGACGAAACAGCTGAGGAAGAATAATAATGGCAACAATAACCAAGACACCAATAATACCCAAACACAAAAAAAAATCTTCTGACCTTCACTCAATCTTGTTTTATTTTACGTTACGATTTTCTGTTATACGCATACGTGTGTATGCGAATGAATGAATGAATGAACTACTGATTGCATGAAAAAGATGAGAAAAATAAAAAGATTAAATCAAAAAGGATGAACAAAATAAATGAAATGAAACAAACAAAATGAAAATAAAAATTATAGAATGATGAATTAAATGAATGAGTGTGAAAAAGAAGAATGAATGAGAATTGTGTGAATATAAACGTGGATGTGAATGTTTTTGGTGTACTACAAGTACATACGAGTGTTTGAATGTAAATGTGTGAATGAAGCTTGAACGTGTATGTGTACTGCAAGTACGTATGTGTGTATAAAAGTGAACGTGTATGTGTACTGCAAGTACGTATGTGTGTATAAAAGTGAACGTGTATGTGTACTGCAAGTACGTATGTGTGTATGAAAGTGAACGTGTTGGTGTATAATTAGTTAAGGTCTGCGTGTTTTGTAGTAATACAATTTTGCAGATGTGTCCCATGCTCCATCCAGAAGTCCCCGGAATTTTACACGCTGTTTTATAATTAGGTTCAACTTCGGAAACCATACAGGCTATGAGGAGATAGAAAAATGCACATCAGGTGGCTACCGGTAAAAAGGCGCGAGAGCGCTAGGGCTTCTCTGGGCACAAGCGGTTTGCTAGAAAGCAAGACGAGGTTAGAAACTGCCAACCAATGTTTGGAAAGCTTATACTCACGTCCAGCTTCGAACACCCACAATATTAACCGCACCAAAAGCTATATTGTCCTAGTTCAACAATTTGTGTGTTGTCTTCAATAGTTTTTTTGTGATAACTTTTGATTGGTTTCGATTTGGAAATTTGCATCGACGCGTGTTCTCCAATTTTTTCTCAATTAGTGAAGAGGGAAAATAATATCGAGCACGATAGGTGGCCCAGGCAATCGATATATCCCCACCCCACTTCCCAACACTGATCGTTCGGATCGGCCGATTTGGAGTTGCCAGACCGGTCGATTATCGGTGTGACCTTTGGTGTGGTGAAAAACGTCAAATTTGAATTTGAATTCCTAAATTTTGAAACGAGTATGGAGGCAAATCGCTCACCAAATAAAAATGTGACAAAAACAAAACAAATAATACACGGGCCTCACACCCTCAAGTTTAATTTCATGCCACTGGTCTGAAATTAAGCTTAAAAAAAAAATTGAAGGATCGAGTAGAGTTTCAACCTATAAATGTGGACGAAGTATGGGTGCATGGGACACTTAACCTGGAGTCGAAGTCTAGGTCCATAGATCTTTAGCTTGGAAATATCCCAATTCCTTGCCCGACAAGTCCTCCAAAAGATAAAGGGTGTTGGTGGCAGCGTTGCTCAGTGCGAAGTTACGTTTAATTTCTACTTGGCCAACTTCAAAGGAGCGTGGTTTGGCCCTTAGGCTATAGCTACGTTGATTCTGCTCGAACGCCTTGAGAAGATTTGTATCAATCTTCGAACGAATCAACTGCAGACTATCCGGCCTTGCCACGTTCGCTTCGGCATCGCCAAGCATTCTAAGCTTTCTCAGCAACTGGTAATCAGATCCATGCGACATCATGTGTTGCCCAAAGACAACCAGATATGGTGACATGCCGATGGACTGATGCAAAGTTTTTCGTAGCGACGAATTGATATTACTAAGGACTACGTCCCATTCCCTTTGATCACCCTGCACATAAGCTCTCAGAGCCGCATTGATTGAGCGATTCACCCGTGCAGATGTGACGGACTCCGAACTTTGTCAGAAAGGTCGAGAACTCATGGCTTTTAAATTGAGTGCCATTATCGCTCACGACTACTCCCGGTACCCCAAAACACAAAAAGATCTCCTCTCCAAGGATGTCTATCACTGCCTTGACCGTGAACTTCCTCACTGCTTTCAGGCAGGTAAACTTGGAGAAGTGATCTAGTATAATGAAAATTCCAATGTTTCCTTTTTTTGATCTTGGAAACGGACCAATAAAGTCAATATAAAGACGTTGGAATGGTCGATCGGTTACTACCCGAGCTCCCATGGGTGGTTTTAGCGCCACTGTAGGATACTTAGTAGTCCGACAGACCTCGCGATTCCGGATGTAGTCCCTAACCTGCACTACCATGCTTGGCCAGAAAAATCTACGGCTGATCTGATCGACGCACTTAGCCATACCGCAATGGGCAGAAGAGGCTGGTCGTGTGCGGATCTGATAACGCCTTCCAGCAAAGATTCCGGAACTACTAACTTCCAGACGTCGTCTATACCAATGTCGCCTCCAGGAAACTCCGTGCGATGGTATATATAGTTGTCTACCACTTGGAAATCGGGAACCTTAGTGGACCGAACATACTCCCTCAAATGTCGGTACTCCTCTGACTGGAATGCTTCCGAGTTGAGGTCGATTTCGCTAAGGACTTCCGTGTTTAATATGCGAATCTCTGCTTCCTCGAAAGAACGGGATAGCGCATCCGCACCACATTCTCACTCCCTTTGCGGTGCTCAATCTCGAACGAGAAACCTTGTAGCTTGATCGCCCATCGAGCCAGTCTGCCGCTAAGATCTGACTGGTTCGTCAGCCAACGCAAGCTTGCATGGTCTGTCACCACCTTGAACGGATGACCCTCGATGTACATGCGGAATTTTTTGATGGCCAAAACTACCACCAAGCACTCGAGTTCGGTTACTGTATAGTTGCGTTGAGCCTTATTCAGCTTCTTGGGCATGTAAGCAATGGGTCGCTCACAGTCAGACTCGTCGCACTGCGCCAAGACAGCTCCGACACCATGCAAGGATGCGTTGCACTGGAGAACAAAAGGTTTCTCGTAGTTCGGATGAACTAGAAAAGAAGCAGAGCACAAGCACCCCTTTATCCTTATAAAAGCCTCCTGAGCTCGGTCATTCCACTGGAATGCTTTGCCTTACAAAAGCGTCTGAATAATTCGGAATGAACCGCTGATACCAGCCAGTCATTCCTAAAAACCTGCGAAGCTGCTTCTGCGTCTTCGGAACAGGAAATCCCTCGACCGCGCGAATCTTGCCCGGATTAACCTGAAGCGTTCCCTCGCCAACAATGAATCCAAGGTAATCCACCTTCCTGAGACAAAACTGACTCTTCTGCACGTTGATGGTCAGTCCAGCCTTACGCAGCTGAGTTGCGACCTCCGTCAAATGGATGAGGTGTTCCTCAAAACTGAAAGAAAGCACCAGAAGATCATCCAAGTAGACTAAGAAGTGCGACTTCAACTGGTAAGGAATCACAATGTCCATCAGGCGACTCATCGTTTGAGGAGCGTTGGTCAATCCGAAAGGCATGCGCTTAAATTGGTACAATGGCCTATTGGGTACCATAAAAGCAGTCTTCGCGCGGGAGTTCTGATCCAGACAGATCTGCCAAAATGCATCCTTGAGATCTATCTTGGAGATGCAGTGTACTGGAGGGAGCCTGCTAAGGAGCCCATCCATGATTGGAATAGGATACGCATCCCTCATAGTCACTGCGTTCAGCTTCCGTGCATCTAAACAAAACCTCACCTTGCCAGGTTTTATATGCAAGGTGACTGGAGAAGACCATGGAGAACTAGGAGCCTCTTCGATCACGTCCATAGCCAGCATTCTATCGATCTCAGCGCACAGGAGACTCTCCTTAGCCGGAGACAAGGGGTAAAACCTTTGCTTTATTGGCTTTGCGGCTGCTGTATCGATAGTATGCTGGATGAGTGTCGTCAGTCCTAGGCCATTCTGCTCGAAGGATGGAAATAAGGTAATTAGGCCATCAAGCTGTGATTTTTGGACGTGAGTCAAATCGTTTCCAGAAGTCCATTCCACAAATGAGCTCCTGTCTAATGGTTGGAACAATCAAAAATTCAAACTCGGTTGTCACCGAGTGATACGTCAGGGGAACAGCAATTAACCCAATTATCTCCTGCGTCTGCCCATCCGCCGTGTGCACGACGTTCTTTGTCTTGCCGAACACACATCCCTTGTCAACTAACTTCTGTGCCAACTTGCCACCGATAACGCTTTTGTTAGCACCGCTATCAAGGAGTGCCAAGTGATCCTCACCGAAGACGTTGACTTGGGTGAAAGGGCGTATGTCACCGCTTTGATGGAAGAGATAGTATACCGTTTCAAGCCCCGTATGCGTCGCCAAAATTCACGCATACGGGTTGCAGACCTAGATCTACTTGAAACGGTAGCATCGACTTTGAAAATCTCAGCTTTTCGCTTTAGATATTCGCGTAGACGCACGTGATACGGTTTAAAATGCTGTGGAATTATCAAATCTGGTATTTTGGTTATGTCTGGTGAAATAGAAAGTCTGGTGGGATAAAGTGGCGCTGCAGATTCCGAGATTAGCGTCGGATGTCTGCGAGCATCCTGCGTCGGGTTTTCCGACTTGGCCTTGCACCTGTCACAATTCGGCTTATATACGTCGACAGCACCGCATCCGTAGCAAAAGATGCGTCTTGGCTGAAGACAGCATTTGGAATTGTCGAATGAGCGAACGGCGCATATTTGCGCTTCTGACGCCTCTTTTGACTCTGGCTCGGAATCCTCTTCCACCTGAAGAGAATTCAGGAAGCTTCGCTTAACGGTTGAGCGATATTGGGGTCGAATGTTTCGGAAGAACTCCTCGTGTCTGTGACATTCCCTACGCAAACTAGCCAAATCCGACGTTTCTACATGCAACAACTCATGTTGCAGCTCCGAACGCAAACCGTGGCGAACCTCAACCGCAATCTCGCTATCCGACATAGGTTCTCGGAGGGAAACAGCGATAGCCAGCATAGCATCCAGAAAATCATCGAAGCTTTCGTTGCTACCTTGCTTACGACGACGCATAGCATCCTTGATGTCCCTGTCTGTTCTCTGGTCCTGGTACCGCACTTGCAGGCGACTACACAACTCGTACCAGTCCAGATCGCGAACCGTGCGATGCACTCTCCAATAAAACGCGAGTGCTGGGCCAGAGAACAAAAGATGAGCAGATTGGGACAACAATGAAAAGTTGCCGTTAAGGCTCTGGGTGGTCATGCAATTGACTCGAAATATAAAGTCTTCGAGAGGAAGGTCATTGGGTGATCCAGTGAACTTAATGCGCCAGTTCGAGATGGTGTTTGAGATCCTATCTTGGCGATCAATATCTGAATAGCCGAAGAAAACACGAGTTCCATGCTTCCTTCCACCTAAACTATCTTCAGGCCTCGAAGCGTTGCTCGTGCGGCGAACTGATGGTGCTGCCTCGCCTTCCTCCCCGTAACGAGGATCATCTCGAGGATCCCGAACATATTGGGTCACATTAAGATTGCGGAACGCGGCGGAGATCTACTCAGCAATCACGACCGACATGCTATCTCTATAACTCGCCATCGAGCTAGAGATGAGCCTATTAATTCGCTCTTCCGCGAGCGCAGCTGAATCAGGGGTTTTTGTCTCACGTCGGGTGTTTCCCCGAGTTGGAAGTGGGAGTGAGGAGCTGGCATGGGTCATGCCACGCCCCTGAGAACGAGTATTCATGCGGCTCTTTGGAATTGCTCCCGAATGAGCTGGAGCGTTCAAAGGTGCTTGCTCAATTGGCGGATTCAAAGAAGCCCTGCGCTCAACTGCAGCAGTCAGGATAGCCTTTGAGCACGTCTGGCGGCATATCGGACAGTTTGCGTTATTATCGAGCCAACCGGACAGACAAGATCTGTGAAAATGGTGTCTGCAGGTGGTCTCGATGAGGTCTGGATCCTGACTGGTGTCATTGCAGATGGTACAGTCCATCCAACTACTCGGTTCCAACTCCGGTTAACACAAAAAAACTTATGTGCTCCTTAATGTCAGATGGACTACGATAAAGGTATCCCACAAGTTGTAGCTTACAATAAAATGTAATGTAGTTGCAATTGTGAACACAAACACGTATATATGTATATTTTAATACACCAAGCTCAAGGATGTGAAAGGTGTATATATGATAATATTCATGCAAGATAAGAGGGCTTACCTAAGTTAAGGTAACATAACAGCAATTTTGTAATGTGATCGTTCATTAGAAGTAGTTCCGATTACTGAAGCTACGTTAATAAAAATAAACTGCGTAAAGCTCTAATCGGATGCTGAGGATCGTGCCGAATCTGTCCAGCACAAACAATCTCAGCCACCTCGAGTCGAGGTGTTTGTTCGATGGAGCTAAGATATGGTATCAAACCGATATATACCAATTCGATAGTTCCATACCCTATATTCCACCATCGAACGCCACTTAAATTCCTCTGAATCGAAGAGTATCGAACTCGGATAGCTATATGCAATCGGTCTGGATCCGATATCCATCAGAGTAACCAGCAGTTCCAGATTGCATATAACTATCGGCTGAATCCACAAAAATCTAATAAAAATGGAGTGATTTTTGGGTTCCTAGGAAAAAGAGAATGGAAAGGAAAGGGTATAGCCGAGTTGAACCTTTTCGGCCCCACATTGGGCGCCAATTTCTGTAACGACCGAAGTCCAGTAACGTCCCCTGCACACCCTGTCTAAATTACAGCCGGCTTAGCTCAGGGAAAATGGGCGGGGTTTTGTGTGCAGGTTCGATTATCGATGTTACTAGAAAATATCGACAGGTTATAGGACTGCTAGAAGAGGGAATGGCAAGAAAAGGGAAGGCCAAAATAAACGGACGGACTACCCCTAACGAACGATCTAACCGGAGAGCTAGATGTAATGCTCTCCTTCTTCACCCACCCAACCATGTACTATCGATATCAGAATACCGATACTACCCATGTTGCTGTTATGCTACCGCCCTTAGTGCCTCAAAAAAGAAAAGGTTATTCCATTTTGAATTACTCTAACGTTATTTAATGACAAACAAAATGTGCGCATGCAGCTTCGTGCTGCATAACGAATTCGAGAATTCTAATTTGACTTCCCTAATTTTTAGTCCTTTTTGATTTATTTTTTGTTATTTATTCAATCTCAATGTAATTCGATTATTTCCTTTTAAATACTTTTTTTTTCTTATTTGGAGTCGATAGTTCTACTTTACTTGGTTTTGATAGTTATATATTATTTGGTTTCGAATGGAAGAAAGAGATGGGATATTTTGCAAACGATAGGCAGACTATAGTTTTAGTAATTCATTTCGATATTTCTACTCCCGATAGGCAATCGATTGTTTGAATATTAATTGGTTTCGATATTTTGAAATTGTTGTCCACTCACCCGTGATCCGTTGGGGCCCCGACGAAACAGCTGAGGAAAAATAATAATGGCAACAATAACCAAGACACCAATAATACCCAAACACAAAAAAAATATCTTCTGACCTATCACTCAACCTTGTTTCATTTTACGTTACGAATTTCTGTTATACGCATACGTGCGTATGCGAATGAATGAATGAATGAACTACTGAGTGAATGAAAAAGATGAGAAAAATAAAAAGATTAAATCAAAAAGGATGAACAATATAAATGAAATGAAACAAAAATGAAAATAAAAACAAGTAGGTAAGGCTACAGTCGGGCGCCCGACAGTAAGATACCCTTCTCCCAATTTTCTAAATCCGTTACAAAGGTGTAACCACAGTCATAATTTCAAACAGAGAATTCTGCACAAATACTTCTACTACATATAGCTTACTCGCTCGCACTCACACAGCGACGCGCGTAAAGAGTAAAGCGACACGAAGCAACGTCGACGTCGGCGTCAACTGCTCAAAGCAGCGCGCCGGCTGCCGCTCGTACCGAACATTTGTACTGAAAACGTTGACTTAAATAACTTCTGTGTTATTGTTCCGATCGGATTGTAATTTGGAGGATATGTTCACATTGCATTCAGCTTTATACATACCGAAGCAGAACTATATAAGTCTAATACTTTGCTAAATAATCGTAAATTACCGATTTGCGGGGGCGGTGGGCGTGGCATCAAACATTTGACATAAACTTCACCTGCCCCGAATATATAGGAACCTTCATACCAAATTTGGTGTCTATAGCTTTTTTAATAGCTGAGATCCGTTGTCTCAAACAAACAGACGGACAGACGGACAGACAGACGGACATGTCTCAATCGACTCGGCTAGTGATCCTGAGAAAGAATAAATATACTTTATGGGGTCTGCCACGCCTCCTTATGCCTGTTACATACATTTTGCACAAAGTTAGTATACCCTTTTTTGACCATTTTCAATGGTCGAAGGGTATAATTATAGAATGATGAATTAAATGAATGAGTGTGAAAAAGAAAAATGAATGAAAATTGTGTGAATATAAACGTGGATGTGAATGTTTTTGGAGTACTACAAGTACATAAGTGTGTTTGAATGTAAATGTGTGTCTGAAGCTTGAATGTGTATGTGTACTGCAAGTACGTATGTGTGTATAAAAGTGAATGTGTATGTGTACTGCAAGTACGTACGTGTGTATAAGAGTGAATGTGTATGTGGACTGCAAGTACGTATGTGTGTATAAGAGTGAATGTGTTGACGTAATATTTAGTTAAGGTCTGCGTGTTTTGTAGTAAGAAAAATTGTGCAGATGTGTCCTATGCTCCTTCCAGAAGTCCCCAGAATTTACACGCTGTGTTATAATCAGGGTCAACTTCGGAAACCATACAGGCTATGAGGAGAAAAATTCACATCAGGTGGCTGCCTAAGCATAACTTTTTTTGTATTTTAAACCACTCACCACAAACAGCAAACAACAACTAAAGGTAGCCGGGCGATCACGGCACCAGAATAGATAAGGGCAAATACGCACGCCTACCAGTAAAAAGGCGCGAGAGCGCTAGGGCTCCTCTGGGCACAAGCGGTTTACTAGAAAGCAAGACGAGGTTAGAACCTGCCAAACAATGTTTAGAAAGCTTATACTCACGTCCAGCCTCGTACACGCACAATATTAACCGCACCAAAAGCTTTTTTGTCCAAGCTCAACAATTTTTGAGTTCACTTTAATATTTTTTCTGCGATCACCAGCTTTTTCTTAATTAGTGAAGAGGGAAAATAATATCGAGCGCGATAGGTGGCTCAGGCAATCGATATATCCCCACCCCACTTCTCAACACTGATCGTTCGGATCGTCCGATTTGGAGTTGCCAGACCGGTCGATTATCGGTGTGACTCTGGGTGTGGTGAAAACCGTTGTTCAAATTCAAATTTAATTTTGAATTACTGAATTTTTAAACGAGTATGGAGGCAAATCGCTCACCAAATAAAAATGTGACAAAAACAAAACAATTAATACACGGGCCTCACAGCACAGAGGAACAGCCAAACAGGACAGAAAGCAAGGTACACGAGCAAGCAGCAGAGGAACAACAGAGAGCACAGGACGAGTTTACCCAGCAGGACGGGACGGACCATACTCCAAGACGAGGCGGAGTAGAGGACCGAACCACCAAGGCAGGACACGAGGCACACGAGCAAGCAGCAGAGGAACAACAGAGAGCACAGGACGAGTTTAACCAGCAGGGGGAACGGACCATACTCCAAAACGAGGCGGAGTAGAGGACCGAACTACCTTAGGAGCCCGGACTAAACGGCGACGCCGTAAAACCACGTCTACGATCAACCATGCCGAGTTGAGAGGCGTCGAGACACAGGAGACAGAAGCAACGACAGACGAAGAATAGGTGGAGGCCTTTCTACAGTCGGAGCTGGCGAAATTCGACAGTATGGTGGGGGTGTCACCCATTGCGGAGCCTACCATCACGATGCGGGATGAGTATCCAATTAAGCAGCGATACTACCCTAAAAACCCGGACATGCAGAAGATCATCAACGAGCAAGTTGATGAACTTCTGCGAGATGGTAGGATCGAGCCTTCCAGGAGCCCATACAGTGCACCCATTGTACTTGTGGGTAAAAAGACGGGTGAGATTCGGATGTGCGTGGATTATCGCCAACTCAATGCGAAATCCATCCCCGACGCTTACCCATTACCACGGATCAACCACATCTTGGAAAAGCTTAAGGACGCAAAGTACATTTCCACGCTGGATCTTCTGGAGAAGGAACCCGAGAAATACCCGGAATTCATCAAGGAACATGACCAGCTATACCGACGAGGAGGATTTCGACCTGACGACGAGAACTGCACGCCATTGAAGTTATTGGCCATGGTTCGCGCCGAGAGGTTGCCCATTACCGGGCGGAAGCATCCGGAACAGTGGGTTCTCGCGCCGCGAGAATGGAGAGTACCCAAATTCGACCACCGCTTACCCCGCAGAGTGGTAGAACGGGTACAAGGCCATTTGAAGCGGCACCCCCGCAAGCCGGCATCATTGTTGGCGGACGGAGACGACACATGAAGCGCGTCACATTATTTAGTTTTAAGTTAACCCATAAGTTCATTATACCCCATATTTCTTTTAAGTAAGTGGTAGCAAAGGCATAGGCAAGGCAAAGGCAAAGACATAGACAGAGACATAAGCAACGGCATAGGCGAGACAAAGGCAGAGGCATAGGCAAGTCCAAGCACGCGGGGTGCAACCAGCAAGCAAACGCCCGTTGGTCGGCGCCCATGCATACAAGCAACGGCGTCACGACAAATTTTGCGACGCATGTGTGACGCCGTCTGGACAAATTTCGAGCAGCGCCTGTGTAACGGCGCCCCGAAAATTCTAGAAGCAGACCGAAGCGAGCAAAGGCAGACGTGCAGCGTGAAGCGAGCTGAGGCATGCAGGCAGCGCAAAGGCGACGCAGCAGAGACACACAAACGGATCGATGCAGGCGACACGTCGCGAGACGAACTAGGCAAAGCTACAAGTCGCGTGCCGATCTAGGCATGCAGGGCGCCAGGCTAGGCAAAGCGACAAGTTCGCAAGCAGAGCCAAGCGAGCCACGCGACATGAGCCGAAGCATGATCGGCCGAGCATAGGCAGCGACCGCAAGCAGCGACCGCGGGCAGCGTCGCCCAGGCAGCGACCGCGGGCAGCGCCGGACAAGCAGCGGACGGGAAGCGTCGAAATCAAAGCTGCAAAAATAGGCCACGGGACAGAAGTTCAAGGCGAGTGAACGAGGCCGGACGCAACCGCTCCTGAAGGAAAACCACAATAGTAAAAGTGAAAAGTGAAATAAAAGACGTACAGTAGAAAACAAACTAGGACCCAAGGACAATGGATCCCATACAAGGAAGGACGAGGTAAGCGGTGCAAAACAAAAGGAAGCAACGTATGGTGCGAGGTAGGCAGAGACACAGAAAAGGCAGGGACACAAGCACGGAAAAGCCCGGTAGGGAAAAGTGTAGGGTAGACAAGTGAAGATCGGTAATATAATAAGGAAAGCAAAAATTTGTGAAGAAAAGAAAAGAATAAACAATGCGTAGGCATTTTAACTGAATTCGCGGTCAATATTTTTAATTACTTTCTTTTGTAAACGTGTGAGCAAGGAATTTCGCGTGTGCGCCCACAAGGATCTGTGCTGTGCTGTGAGAGATCGCTAGTGGACAAGCGAATACTCGAACTTGTGTCCAGAAACGGGTTGCGGTGTGGTGCAATACCACCACTGAGCGACTTGTGGGAGCACAAGCAAGGGTGTTTGCGGTCACGGGCGTCTCATAACGGCGAAAGCGGCCGGTCGTGCGCGGGCTGTAATTGAACGTCAGTTGGCAAAGTGGGTACAAGAGCGTGTTCTAACGGGTTGCGGTGCGGTGCAATACACAACCGGGCGACCTCCGGGAACATAAGTGAAAGTACCTGCGGTCACGGGCGTCCCGTACGGCGAACGACCAGCCGCGAGTGAGTGCCAGGCACGGGGAAAATAACCTTCTGCGTAGTTCACAAGTGGACCACGTGTACGCGTGAAGAGGGTATGTTCGCTGTGCCCGACAACAGTCTCAGCCCTTTTCTAATTTGCCAGTGACCCCTCCCCTCTCTTTCTAAACGTCTTAGTAGTCCTAGTTATTTATACATTTTGCTGTAAAGACCCTGGCTAGACTGAGAGTTGTACCCTAGCCCGAGAAAACATCTTTACAGTGTTATCAAAAAATAATTGTCAGTAGAAAAAAAGTGTTAGTGTTAGTTATTTTTCCCACAGGGTTTAGGCATTGTAGTCAGATCCATTTTAAGCGGTAAATAAATGTACGAATATAAAATTATGTACTAAGATACCTTTTTGGGGGAGATGGGGCGGCCTTAGTTGGCCAGGACGGACTCCGTGATTTTGGGTGATGCTCCGAAACTCCTGAGCAGGAGCATCACATGGTTGGGTGGGTGCGCGGTGACTTGGCAGTCACCAATGGCCTTTGTTGTTATCCCACGTAGAGTTGTACATGTAAATAAACTGAATAAATGTAAAATATGTGTAAGGTCTGTTTTTACTGTTTGGTTTGTTTACCTTTTTAGGCCATGGATTTTAAAAAAATACTTGGTCTTTTAGGTTTGTCGGAATGTGCGTAACAGGCAGAAGGAGACATTTGCGACCCCATAAAGTGTATATATTCCTGCTTAGGATCAGTAGCCAAGTCGATCTAGCCATGTCTGTCTGTCCGTCTGTCTGTCTGTCCGTCTGTATGAGCGTCTGATTCTCAGCTATTAAGAAAGCTAGAAACTCAAAATTGGCATTTAGATTCCTGTATATCCTAGGCAGTAAACGTTGTTTTCAAATTTCTAGTACCACGCACACCGCCCCCGTAAATCAGTAATTTGTGATTATTAAGCAAAGTATTAAACCCATAACGTTCTGCTTTGGTATGTATAAAGCTAAATGCAATATAAACATATTCTCCAAATTACAATCCGCTCCAATAATACCGAAGTTATTAAAGTCAACGTTTTCAGTACAAATGTTCGGTACGGGCAGCAGCCGACGCGCTGCGTTGAGCAGTTGCCGCCGACGTCGACGTTGCGTCGTGTTGCTTTACTCTTTACGCGCGTCGCTGTGTGAGTGCGAGCGAGTAAGCTATATGTACTAGAAGTATTTGTGCAGAATTCTCTGTTTGAAATTATGAGTTTGAAATTACACGTTTGTATCGGATTTAGAAAATTGGGAGAAGGGTATCTTACTGTCGGGCGCCCGACTGTAGCCTTACCCACTTGTTATTAAATAGTTTGATTAAGCATTCATATTTCATTATGTTATAATGAAGCGATTCTACTGTAAACTGTTTTTGTACCAGCGCTATGTATTTTAGCTCTGGGAGTGGCTGAATATATATTCTTTTTTGAAGACCTGGTGTCGATCAACAGCGGTTTCAGTCTCCTGTTCATAGTCATTACCGTCCGCATAAACTAAGTTCTCTTCATGTTCTAAATGGTAACTCTTTGCTGCTTTGGTCCCGTTATCATACCAGTGTCGCTATATGATCTTTTTGCTGGTTGCTTTCTTGTAGCCGTTTTGTGTCTAGGTAGGCCTAAAATTTCAATGTATCGGCAAGCTAGTCTAATTTGATAACGGTGGCTACCTAGTTTGCTTCTGACCCTTTGTATGGTTCGCATAGATACGTCAGTATAATGAAACTGAACTGGCGCTTGAACTGGTGTACTCGCTTGGTTGCCATAGTTGCATACACTCTGGAGTTTTTTAAAATGAAGGTTTTTGACTTGTCGAGGAGCATTACTTCTCCTATCTTTCTCAATTTGTTTTTGCTCAGCCTTCTGACCCCCGTCCCATCAGATTCTGGAATAACTACGGGAAAATTGGTAACGTTCGCGATTCGATTCTTCTTCTTGTTGGAGAGCGAGGGCTGTCGATAAGTCTTTGGGTCCCTTGGCAAAGAAGATATCCCACAAGGCCTTTTTTATTCCCTTATAAATACACGTAATGCGACAGCCTGTACTCTTGATTAAGTGATATCGCCAAGGTGCTATCGCATGTCATTATTGTCTTGTTCGTAAGAAACGTCAGCCTTTTCTTAACTTCATCGTAGAATTCTGTCAGTGTCATGTCATAAAATCAAGATGATTGACCATTGCTTTGAAATTAAGTGGAGTGTTAAACGAACCAAGTACCGTGTTTGCCGAGTTTTTTCGCATAATGCCGAGAGCTTGATAGTAAGTTGAGCTGCCTTCGTAGTTTCAAAAACTGTAAAATCGACTTGAGCCGCCTTTCTCCACAATACATGTGTTTCACTTTTGCCCTCAAAATCTGGCAGACTTTATTATATCTAGTAGTTTTGTACACATAATATCCGGTATAATTTCGGCATTTAACTGTAATTTTTTCTATACGCTCATTTATCCCTTGCAGTTGCCTATCAATATTCTTTTTGACTTGCAAGTGCACCTGCAACGGCAGGTTTTACTGATAAATTCATTTCGCAAGCTTGATTTTCTTATCCCGCCAATTCTCTGTTTCCTCGTTTCTTACACTACAAATGTGCTCTCCAACTATCCAAACTTGTAGTATGGTCTTCCAAAGCTTTTGTGATACTGCTCATCTAATTAGCTTCAATAACCTTGTCCGGTGTAGACGTCGTTGTGAAAGTTGGGGCTTTTATTATTTAACCAAAAGGCGTTGTACTTACAAATGTATGTATTTCTATTTTAGTGAGATTATTTAGATGTTGTAAAAATTTAGTGCAGCCGATGTTGATGATGTTGATGTAGTAAGTTGTTGCAATTGAAAAGTTCCCGCAGTTTAAGTGAGTTGAGTAAGCTCTGTTTCCTTGTCATCTGGTGGTAGTAGATATACCCTTCGACTATTGAAAATTCTCAAAAAAGGTATACTAACTTTGTGGAAAATGTATGTAACAGGCATAAGGGGCGTGGCAGACCCCATAAACTATATATATTCTTGCTCAGGATTACTAGTCGAGTCGATTGAGACATGTCCGTCTGTCCGTCTGTTTGTTTGAGACAACAGATCTCAGCTATTAAAAAAGCTAGAGACACCAAATTTGGTATGAAGGTTCCTATATATCCGGGGCAGATGAAGTTTATGTCAAATGTTTGATGCCATGCCCACCGCTCCCGCAAATCGGTTATTTGTGATTATTAAGCAAAGTATTAAACCCATACCGTTCTGCTTCGGTATGTATAAAGCTTAAAGCAATATAAACATATTCTCCAAATTACAATCCGATCGGGCCAAATACCGAAGTTATTCAAGTCAACGTTTTCAGTACAAATGTTCGGTACGGGCAGCAGCCGACGCGCTGCGTTGAGCAGTTGCCGCCGACGCGCTGCGTTGAGCAGTTGCCGCCGACGTCGACGTTACGTCGTGTCGCTTTACTCTTTACGCGCGTCGCTGTGTGAGTGCGAGCGAGTAAGCTATATGTACTAGAAGTATTCGTGCAGAATTTTCTGTTTGGAATTATGAATGTTGTTACACGTTTGTAACGGATTTGGAAAATTGGGAGAAGGGTATCTTACTGTCGGGCTCCCGACTGTAGCCTTACCCACTTGTTTTTATTTCATTATAATAAAAATTGTATTTCAATATATATTTTGTATGCTATATAAACATAAACTGAAAATCCATGGCCTCTTACAGTCACCGCGTGACTGTAGACTTTCCGACTAGTTTAAAATTAGGATTGGTAGACTTTGAGTTTTGGAGGTCTTGAAAGTTTTGCTTGCCACCAAGTGTCTATCTTTAATTTCGGCGCTATGATGTGAAGCTTCAATGAAATCAAGAGCTGTTGACACACGTGTATGTGTTGTGCAATTTGCATTGCATTTAATTTTGGCGTATTGAAATTATCGGTATCCTCATTTCTATGAAACAAATGAATTGCATCATTTGGCAATTCGCTAGCTGGAGAAACTCTGGAACAAATAAGCGAAATGTCGTCGGACGACATTTGTCCAGGTGTCATATTATTTAACGCTACAGCAAAAAATCTAATAGTTTCCAACTTTATTTTTTATAAGAAAACAAGAAAGCAAACAGTGATCAAGACGCTGCTGATCTGTTTGCAGACTTTTTTCAATCTACATATTCCTCTACTAACTACGACAATAATCTTCCATATCCGTATTTAACTCAGAGATCAAATTCCATTTCATGTTATATGATCGATGAGGAATCATTACGGACTAATCTCTGCTCTGATAGTCCAATCTTTTCTCCCGGCTCTGACGGAGTATCAGGATGCGTACTTCGATTTTGTGCCAATAGCTTATATAGACCCATTTTCAAGTTATTTAACTTGTCTTTAGCATTTTGTACGTTTCCCCCAATCTGGAATGAATCTTTTATTATCCTTCTTTATAAAAACGGGTCTAAGTCTGAAGTAATGAATTATAGGTGTATTTCCAAATTATCCTCTATTCCAAAGTTGTTGGAAAAAATTATTATTGTGGAGTTAACACATAAGTGCAAGTCACTTATTTCGCCACATCAACATGGCTTTGTAAAATCTAGATCTACTACCACGAATCTTCTGGAATTCATCTCACTAATTAATAAAGGTTTTCAGAAGAAAATGCAAACTGATGTGGCCTACACAGACTTCAGCAAACTCTTTGATTCAGTAAATCACTTACTTCTTCTTCATAAGCTTAATCTTATTGGCTTTTCCTACCCATTGCTCCTTTGGATCTCCAATTACTTAACTTGTAGGTCCAAAGGGTATTATTCAAATGTTTGCTATCTATGCATATCTCTGTATTCTCTGGTGTTCCTCAGGCAGTCATCTTGGTCCTTTACTCTTTAACCAATTTATAAA
The DNA here is from genome assembly GCA_018901885.1 of Zaprionus kolodkinae. Classification (NCBI taxonomy): domain Eukaryota; kingdom Metazoa; phylum Arthropoda; class Insecta; order Diptera; family Drosophilidae; genus Zaprionus; species Zaprionus kolodkinae. Next base: position 395,523 of record JAEIFM010000212.1, on the reverse strand, counting down.
TGATCTTCCCTCTGTTCTACACTATTCTAATATTCTAATCTATGCTGGTGATGTGAAACTTTGCTTAACATACAATGAACTGACCGCTAACTCACTTCAAGTCGATATTGACTCATTAGGCCATGGATTTTAAAAAAATACATGGTCTATTAGGTTTGTCGGAATGTGCGTAACAGGCAGAAGGAGACATTTGCGACCCCATAAAGTATATATATTCTTGCTCAGGATCACTAGCCGAGTCGATCTAGCCATGTCTGTCTGTCCGTCTGTCCGTCTGTATGAGCGTCTGATTCTCAGCTATTAATATAGCTAGACCCTCCAAATTTGGCATCAAGATTACTTTATATCCTAGGTAGTAAACGTCGTTTTCAAATTTCAGGTACCATGCCCACCACCCCAGTAATTTGTGATTATTAAGCAAAGTGTTGAAGTCTTAACTTTTTGCTTCGGCATACATATAGATAAATGCGATGTTAACTTATTTTATAACCAACCCGATCGGATAATAAACATAGAAGTTACGCAAGTTTACGTTTTCTATTGATTTGTGATGCCTGAAAGTTGCTGCCCAGCCACGTGCTTTTTCGATCTTTTTAATGCGAAAATGGTTATGTGTGTGTATGAGAAGGAAAAAGTTACTTAGCCGCACAGCGAGACAGTGCGGTGATGGTCAAATGTGAAGAACAGCAGGCAATCAAACAAAAGGATGGAGGTTCAATCCCTCGGAAAGGCGGTTTGATTTTATTTTTACTATTTCACTATTTAGAAGTTAATATTTTATTTTTTTTTTCATCACTATAAAATTTGATTTCATTTATCAAATTTCAACAAATAATCTTATTAAATATAAATAAATAACATTTGGCTTTCTTGTGGCCATTCAATCTTGTAGTAGTGTTATTGTTGTACATGACATATTTGACATTTTTGAGCAAATGGTCTAAAAATGCAATTCTAACGGGCGCGGAGCGCAGCGACGGTGGTCTACTTGTTAGGATGACGAACTCCTATGCAAACGGCCAGGCTATTTTAGCTATTTTAATTTTTTATGTGCTGTTTTTCATATTTGTTTACATTTATATTTATAAAGAATATGCATTTCTAAATTATTTGCCATTTATTTATATTTATCTAATAATTTATATATTAAGTGTTACATTTTGCCTTTTAAGATGTTTTGCATGCTGTACTTATGCGTGCATGCATACAATACATGCACACGAAGCTCACACATGCATGCATATGTATATGCGTGTGAGGCAATACACAAAACATGAGGCAGGTCTGTGTAATTGTTAACGGACGTCTAAATTAAAGAAGAAGCAGTTAACGCTGCTGTGTGTGTATGTAACGAATTTTGGCACGCGCCAAAAATTCACATATCTCTCTCTCGTTCTAACTTATGCTATCGAATCTTGCTTTTTCGTTATTTTAATTTTTGTATTTATTATATTAAACATTTTATTTCAATATATATTTTTTATGGTATATAAAAATAAACTGGAAATCCATGGCCTCTTACAGTCACCGCGTGACTGTTGCCTTTCCGACTTGTTTTTAATAGATAGAGTGATTCAAGAGGAAGGTTTATATGTATAATAACATCTATTAAATAGTGGAGAAGTACTGTTATTTTTGAGGTTCCAAATGTGAAGTCGTAAATAATTACATTTTTTTGCAAATGCCGGCTGAACCCTATGAGTTTTATCAAAATAATGTACTAAGTATTGTACAAATTAATAAATGTTCCAATTGCCTCAGACGTGTAATCTCTGATGGACGGCAGCTGGCGGTTGGCCGTTCCTATAACGGCGGGTAGACTTCAGGATGTAGTAGCAGCAGCTGAAGATTATGAAGAATATGGTGGGAAAGCGACTGACTCCTTATCACTGACCTAGGGACTCAGCAATAAAAGATATTTAGATTTTTAACGGCAAGTGCCGGAGCAATATATTTCAGCTTGAGCTGTTGTATAATCAATATAAAACTAAAAGTACAAAATGTATAAAGTGGAATCTAAAGCTAAAAGAGGAAATGTTTATGCAATGCTTAGAGTTGGCAAGCCGACTCAGCATACCATAGGCGACAACGTAACACTTGCGGTATCAGCAAGTGTCAGGTTACCGTCGTTGGTCGCTCTTGTTGAGTGTGCTGATCCCAAAAATCTGATGAGTAAGCTTAATTATAGTGTGGGTAGATTAATAACTAATGCAAGTGGAGCCAATAAAGTATTGATATCTCTTGTTTGTTAACTACTCCCCTTTTAAGATCGTGGACCGTCCTCGGTTACGCTGAATTTGTCAATGGCCTTTTGTACTTCTATCGAGTCTCGTCTTCTTCTTATTACTTGGAAAAGAAGGAGTGAGCCGAATAAAATGACGCTCAGACCTACTCCAATTGCGAACCATGTTTTTGGTGAACCAGCTATTTCCTTTTCCTTTTTGAAGTCTTCAATGATGCGCAAATTTTGGCTGTTCATTCTGTGGAGTAGCGGCAAGCTGAGTACTGGATCATGACCGATGATGTTTAAAATATATGACCCTGCTATACCCGGTGTTTTACTTATGGTTGTGCGATGGTTCACATATTTGGTGCCATTTATGAGGGCAGAGTGTTCGAAAGTGACGAGATGTGTGCCATTAGTTAACAGCTCTGGGCCATCGTCTGTGCTGATGCGCGCTGGACTTTCGTTGACGATCATGATGCCTTCATCGATGAGCGTGATAACTTTCAGGTGGCTGGGCTGAGTGTTACAGCTGACTATTGGTGTATCTATCGTTTGTTCAATAAGAGATCTCAAGTCTGAATGATCAAGAATTGTAGGGTTGATTATATTATTATATTATATTTGATTTAGCTAAGGTAATTGTGAGCATTAGATTTTGTATTTCGGTGATTAACATTCTATTTCGGGCAAATAAAGCTTCATATAGATGTGGAGTGTCGACCAAATCGTTCCTTTTTGCTTTAATTATTTTGTTAATTGTATCAGTGAGTTGTTTGATTTGTTCTTGGGTCTTTGAATTAATTATTACCTGTCTATTATTTGATTTAATTAATTGGGTTTCAGACATTCTAATTTTTTCAAAGTCTGACGCGTCTGGAGTGCCAGCGACAACCTTGAGTGCTGTTCCCAAAAAATCTAAGCTCCTAGCGATTCTATGGTGTATGGTCAGCGTGGATAGTAAGCCCCTTATGTGATCTATATCTACATCTAATAATTTTTGCATATGCGACAGAGGAAATAATTCAGACATTTTTTCGGTTTCGTCTATTATACTTTTAAAATCGGACAAGTTACTAGTATGCTTCAAAAATTCGCGTTGCTCAAAAACCAAAACATTTCCGTCTATTAGGGGTATGTAGTTGGCATGAGAAAAATCGGTAATCCGTGCATGTGCTATTGCTAGCGTGTAAAAGATTATGATCATAAGCCTGCAATGAAGGAATAGTAATGGATAAGTTTGTGTTTAAGCTTACTTATGATTTGCCTATTGAATGTCCGAGTTTACTTAAGGTTGTCATTATGGACCACCCTCCCCTTCATGAGTACCGACGTTCCCAGGTCGGCCTGTATCCTCTCCTCAGTGCACAACGGGGTCAGTTTGTTGCCTAGTCTTTTATTGTTTTTCAAAAAAACTCTTTCTCCCACCTCAAAAACCCTATTTTGTGGCGATGGGTTGCATCCGTCGAGGTTGTCCTGTTGGGCCTTTGTTAGTCTATCCTGTATGGTCTGGCGTAATTCAGTTGGTATTGCGTGGACGATTTCTATGGGAGTTTTCTCTGTGACTGAGTGTATCGTTTTATTGTATTCACCCGTTGCCCTTAGAATTAACTCTACCGTTTCGTTGATCTTTTTATCTATCTTCAGTCACATCGCGATTTCTGCTAGGGTGCTGTGGAACCGTTCCACTTGACCGTTTGAAGAACTGTGAAGGGGGGGGCGCGTTTTCGACATCTATATTGTAGTTGTTTTTAAGCAATGATGTGATTGTCTCTGAGTTCAAGGAGGCTTCATTGTCGCAGTATATGGTCTTCATGTTTGGGAAAATATTAACCAATTGAATTATTGGATTTATAACGTCGACTATTGCTCTGGACGCCACGGGTTGCGTAATGGCAAATTTTGAAAATTTATCGACGCATGTTAAAAACAACTTTTTGTCAGTTGAGAATATATCAATATGCAATCTTTCCCCAATATAGGTCGGTATTGGTGTTTTCCCAAGTTCTTGTTTCTTGGGGTGTCTGTTATACTTAGCTGTGGAGCAAACTTTGCAGTTTGCAACTACTTCGGAAGCCAGTTTGTTTATTTTCGGAAAGAAGTAGTCGCGAAGAATTTGTTTGACGTTTTCTTGTGCGGCTCGGTGCGCACGGTTATGTGCGGTAGTAATGATCTCCAACTGCTCGTTCTTGTCAGTTATGTCTGTCACGAAATTTTTGCAGTGCCTTCTGGCACTTGGTTCTCGGAAAATGTGATATAAGTTCGTTTTGAAAACGAGCTAATGTTGGTAAATCGCAATATATTGCGTTTACAACGTCTGGGCTTACGATGTCATTGAGTATTTCAAATACGGCGATTTTGTCAGTGAAGTCAACTAAATGGCGAATTTTGCTGCCGAATAATATTATACATTGTTTCAAGAAGAAACATGATTCTTCCAAAAAAATTTGGTTTCTGAAACAATTGACAGGTTTGTCAGTGGATTCGACCGTGTAGGTCAATGATAATTCGCTGTGAACCGTTGCAGCGTCAGATTGCGGTTGGTCTTGTAAATTGTTAATAGTATCTTGTCGAGATAAGGCGTCTGCTACTACATTTTCTTTTCCTGGTTTGTAGAAAATCTTAGCATTGTGCTCATCAATGTAGGCTTTCCACCTTTTTATTTTCGCATTAGTGTTTCTGTCCGATACTGCAAAGGTGAGCGGTTGGTGATCGGTAAAGATGTTAATTTGTTTTGTCCCATACAAAAAATTTTGTAATTTACCCAAAGCCCACACTATCGCTAGCAATTCCCTTTCATTTGTGGCATAGTGTAATTCAGCCTGTTTTAGTGTTCGGGAAATCATACTGATTGGTCTACCTTCTTGGGACAAAACTGCGCCAATGCCGTTGGCTGATGTATCAGTGGTTATGTCGAATGGTTTTTTGAAATCTGGGTATATAAGTAGGACATCTTCTGATGCCAAAATATTCCGCAGACATTCAAATGCGTTGCGCTGAGTTTCGTTGCATTCAACTGCAACTTTCCTTGACATATTTTAACTTACTGAGCCGTTTTCACCCTTTAGTATGTCTGTCAGAGGTCTTGCTATTGAGGCGAAATTTTTGACAAATCTTCTGTAGTAGCTCGCCAAGTCTTAAAATGATCTCAAGCTGAACAAGTTCTTGGGTTCAACGTACTCTTTTATGGCTTTAACCTTTTCTGGGTCTGTTCTCGCTCCCCCTCTGGTAACTATAAATCCGAGGTACTCTATGCTATCCCTGAAAAATTTTGTTTTTTCTTGGGATACTCTCATGTTAGCGTCAATCAAGCATTTTAAAATCCATTCAATATGTTCGAGATGATCGGCTTTGCTTTCTGAGAATATAATTACGTCGTCTACATAGACGTAACATATTTTTCCGATGTGTTCTCTCAGAACATCATCTATGGCACTTTGAAAAATGCTGCCTGCATTTTTGAGGCCAAATGGTAGGCGGCAAAATTTACCGAAAACGCGGACTTTTCACGATCCTGTTCTGCGAGGTTAATCTGGTGGTATCCTGATTTTAAATCTAAGGATGTGAAAAATTTTGCTTTTCCCAAGTTCGCGAGAATCATGGGAATACTGGGCATAGGATATCGGTCGGCGATCTAAAATCAATTACAAACCGCTTGTTCCTGTTTCCATCGGCATCAAAACCTTTTTTATTTATCAACAACCCATGATGGGCTGTTGTAAGGGGACCTGGACGGTCGAATTATGCCTTGTTCCAGTAGCTGTTTGATTTCGCTGTTTACAAAATCTGCGACACCCATAGGGTGGGCATATAGCCTAGTAAATACTGGCTCATTATCTTCCGTTCTGATCGTGGCCACGACCGAGGTGTTAAATGGTAATGCCTCGTTGGAGGTCGAAAACGCTTTTAGGTTTCTCAGGATCATTTTCCTGAACTCCTTTTTTATTATCTCGGGAACCACTATATCATTAACGTTCGTGAAGTTCACACTGTCACAACTGTGAAATTGTAATTTTTCTGTTGTACCCTGGTATTCTATTGTCTTTTCGGTCAAATTCAATGTTACTCCAGCTCGCGTTAGCAAGTCGAAGCCTATGATGGCGTCAAATGTGCCGAGTGAGTCTAGTAAAAAGAAAGGGCTTGTGCGGTTAATTGAGCACTTGTTTTAATGTCACTGGAGCCGTGTATTGAGCTAACAGTGAAAGGTTTGGCGACCGGCGTTATGTTTTTTAGATCCCGTATGGGCTTTACATAATTTTTGGCCGCCCCTGTATCTATTAGTATTTTTAGTATTCTCCCAGCCAATTGGCGTTCGATAAACGGCAACTGGGAGCGTTCCCTAAAAAATTTAGTGAGTCATCATTATATGTGGACTCATTGTCATCATTGTCGTCAATGTCGTTTACTGCAGCAGTGGCTGCCTTTTCATATTCTACGTTCTGTTCTTTGAAAGTTTCAGGGGCCTGCACTATATTATTTATACGCTGGCGTCTTGGGCCTGTAACACGTTCAGACGAATTCCTTCTTTTCTGTGCGTATTGGTCATTTGTCTGACTTTTGTCAAAGTTGGTCCGTTGTCTAAACTTCGACGAGGAATCTACTTCCATAGGTTCAGGGGCTTGTTCTTATTTTTCCCTATTATTCGATTCTTGCCTGTTGTTTTTGTTTCTCCTGACATAGTGCGGGGTTTTGTCTTGGTCATGCTCGTCTCTGTTATTTCTCTTTGATCTGCCCTGCGAGCGGCCATTATTATTTTCACTAGCCTGAGCTCATTCTTCAACAACTCTGGCGTATGAATTTGCAAAATTGCTCCTCTCCATACTCACCTCTGCCTTCCTAGCTAAAGCTAGAGCAGATGGTAAGTCTCTCGGCTGAGCCGAGAAAACAACTGATCTGAGCGATTTTTTTAAACCAGATACGAATGCATGAAGTGCACTGGATCTGACTTCTGCGTTGAGCAAATTCGCGCCTGTTCATGGGTCATAATGACGTCACTAAAGTGAGTTTTCTTTCGACTTCATCGTAATAGTCGACTAAACTTGAGTCGCCCTGCCTAACCATGTCTAATGTCTGGCGCAGCATGCGTAATGAGGTCTTATCAGCATAGGTGCAATCCAACCTTGCTATAATGGCATCAAAGTTTAGCACAGTGTTGTGCGAAAATAGTAATGCTCTCGCTGAACCCCTAATTTTGTTCCTGATTATGGTCACAGCTTGATAATGGACATTGCTTCCATTATATGGTCTAAAAATTGCACATGAGTCGGTGGCTGTCTGCCTCCACGACACGTATTCTTCCTGAGTACCACTAAATTCCGGTACCGATTTGATGATGTCAAGTGAAAGGTCACAAGCAATTGCTGGGTTGGCAGTTATTCTTTCATACGTGATTACTTGTGGAACTTCTATACTTATACGTTGTAAATGTTCGTTCATTGTGTTAAGTTGTGCCTGGAATCGCCTTTCTTGCTGAGCTAAAGCACTCTCGATTAGAGCCTGAACCTGGTTCACGTCCATGTCGTTCATTGTCAAATTAACTCCTTGAATGTCTTGATTTGAACCCCAACTATCTTCACATTCGTATTCTACCCTTACCTGCCTGTATGGACCTGTAAAACTCATGAGCGACTCACGCAGGATATGTTGGTTGACACTTCACAATTATTTTTAGCTAAGCCGACTCCAAATAACTGGTGAATTTTGTTTGGGTAAAGGAATTTTATCTTGCACACAATTACTTGCTTTTATTTTATTACACTTTTTTGTTTTATTCGGACTTCTTTCTTGAGATCACTGATTGAACTTACATTTTTGGGAACAATCTAATCCTGACTCTCTAAGGTGTGAATCCTTTTTCCGTTGGGCGCCAATTAATAAATGTTCCAATTGCCTCAGACGTGTAATCTCTGATGGACGGCAGCTGGTGGTTGGCCGTTCCTATAACGGCGGGTAGACTTCAGGATGTAGTAGCAGCAGCTGAAGATTATGAAGGATATGGTGGGAAAGCGACTGACTCTCCTTATCACTGGCCTAGGGACTCAGCAATAAAAGATATTTAGATTTTTAACGGCAAGTGCCGGAGCAATATATTTCAGCTTAAGCTGTTGTATGATCAATATAAAACTAAAAGTACAAAATGTATAAAGTGGAATCTAAAGCTAAAAGAGGAAATGTTTATGCAATGCTTAGAGTTGGCAAGCCGACTCAGCATACCATAGGCGACAACGTAACACTTGCGGTATCAGCAAGTGTCAGGTTACCGTCGTTGGTCGCTCTTGTTGAGTGTGCTGATCCCAAAAATCTGATGAGTAAGCTTAATTATAGTGAGGGTAGATTAATAACTAATGCAAGTGGAGCCAATAAAGTATTGATATCTCTTGTTTGTTAACTTACACATTAAAAGGTCTACAAAAAAGTCCGCGATAGTATATGTCCATCTATTATGGATAACCCACAATACATTTTTTTGTCATTTACTTTTTACGACAAATAATGCCTAATTTACGAAGCGATTTTAACAAATACAGCATTAATCCTTAACCAATTAAATACCTTGAGTGCATTGTTCATTTAATATAGACTATGAGGCCCTACTATGTAGTGAATCACTTTTTAGTTAATTAAAATCGTTGTTTAAGTTATTCAACGACTTTTTCCTTCAACGACTTCTGTGTGTTGTGTACGCGATCTTCTTCTTCTTACTTGTACCAAAAAAGACCATTCCAAGGGAACAATCGATTGAAAACTATCGATGGGTTAGACGATGTTGCATCGAGGAGGGTACGCTGTTACAGTGATACTATTCCAATCCTACAGAACTGAATAAATTTTGTACAGAAGTTATAATCAACACTGGATCGATTTTAATCAGTTCTGCTTTGGTATGTATAAAGCTAAATGCAATATAAACATATTCTCCAAATTACAATCCGATCGGACCAAGAACACCGAAGTTATTCAAGTCAACGTTTTCAGTACAAATGTTCGGTACGAGCAGCAGCCGTCGCGCTGCTTTGAGCAGTTGACACCGACGTCGACGTTGCTTCGTGTCGCTTTACTCTTTACGCGCGTCGCTGTGTGAGTGCGAGCGAGTAACTATAAGTATTGAAAGTATTTGTGCAGAATTTCTGTTTAAATTTATGAGTGTGGTTATACGTTCGTAATTAGGAGAAGGATATCTTACTGTCGGGCGCCAGACTGTAGCCTTACCCATTTGGACGTTGATACAATGAATGTATAATCAAGTGGTCCATGCAATACCAAGCCGATGCTTGTTACGCGCGGATCCCAGACACAGCGAATGTCCACCTCCCGCCCAACCGACCGAGGGGCACAGTCGCAGAACGTACGACTCGAAACGCGAATAGAGAACGCGGGCATGCAGTTATTACTAAAGATAAAACAGATTTGTGAAGAAAGGTTACTTAATTTCTAGAAAGATAAGACAGGATTTCAACTTTTAGGCATGCAACAGAGGAAGCGTTAGCAATAAGAAAGTATAGATTATTGTAGTCCGAGCATAATACTCTAAACGGATGGGAAAGGGCATAATTCGACCTGCAATAAGGAAGAGTTAGTGGTAAGTAGTTTCTAGTTATTCTACAAGGAACAGAGAAGTGTAGCCGGCTAACTAGGTCTACACTATCAATATCACGTTGAATGAGGTTATTAATAAATACTACATCCAGCATGGTTCTGCGGTTAGCTAGATATGGTAGATTAAGCAACAAAAGTCTACTGCCATAAGAAGGAAGTCTTAAGTTACATCCCAGTTAAAGCCTCGTAAGGCGAAAAGTAAAAAGTTTTTTTTGTACAGATTCAATGCGTTTTTTATGAGAATTGGACGAACAAGTGAAGTATAGAGGGTCTTTGTTACATAAGGATCGTCAAACTCCTTAGACCACCTCTGAATAAAGCCAAGAACACCCGTGGCTTTATTGACCATATTAGAAATATGTTCGGAAAATCTTAATTTTCGGTCCAATCGGACCCCCAGATCATCAACTAAGTTGATTCTATCTAATTCACAGCCACAAAGAGTATAAGAAACGTACGTTGGACTGGCTCGGGAGAATGTCATCAGATTGCATTTAGAGCTGTTCAGGTTTAAGAAATTTGCACAACACCAAGAGTGAAAACTATTTAAGTCGGCTTGTAGGTTAGAGTGACAGTGGTCATCTTTATATTGATAACAAAGCTTTACATCATCCGCATACATGAGAGTACGGAAGTTATGTACGACCAGAGGTAGGTCATTGATGAAAAGCGTAAAGAGGAGGGGGCCTAAATGGCTACCCTGAGGAACACCAGATGTGGCGAAGAGAAGGTCTGAATGAACGTTATTAAAGAGGACTCTTTGAGTTCTGTCAGTCAGATAACTCACAATCCAACTAAGTAGTTGTGGTGAGAACCCTAAGAAGGGAATGATTTACTGAGTCAAATGCTTTACTGAAATCAGTATATATAACATCAGTTTGAAGATTTTCCTGAAAACCTTTTATAACAAAGGATGTCAGCTCAAGCAAATTCGTCGTAGTTGATCGACGTTTCATAAATTCGTGCTGAGAAGGCGATATGACGGATCTACAGAAATGTTGCAAGTGAGGAGTTTAGACATTCTCGAAGAATTTAGGTATAGCCGACAATTTAGAGATACCTCTATAATTGCTTGCATCAGACTTACTGCCCTTCTTAAGCAAGGGGATAATAAATGATTCCTTCCATATAGAAGGAAAGGATGATGTATCTAAGGACAGCGAGAACAATGGCTTACTTAGAGAGTGAGCACAAAACCGAAGTACACAAGCGGGAACACCGTCGGGACCTGGAGAAAAAACTGGTTTCACCGAGTGAAGATCCTTAACAAGTGAATTTTCGTTTAGAATAGGACTGAAGATACCATTTGAACAGGAAATGTTATATGGATAAAAATGAACATTTGGAGAGGAAGGCGAGAACGTCGTTTAAAAAAACTTTGCAAACATGTCGGCCATGGCTTGGCCGGTGTTTGCTATAGAATTTTCAAAAAACAACTTTGAAGGTTTAACCGATGACTTACGCTTCATGTTAACAAAACTATAAAACTGTTTAGGGTTCACTAGAAACTGAGTCCTACAACGAGCTAAATAGTTTTTATAACATTTCGCGTTCAGTACTGAAAAATTTAAACGAGCAGCTAAAAAACGAGAGGCTGCAGGTGAATTATTAATTTTATATTTGTTAAATAAGTTAACTTTTAAATTTTTTAGACGCGACAACTCTCTTGTGAACCAAGGGGGCTTACTCGAGTGTGTTGGAAGGTAATAAGGAACACAAATGTCAAAAAATTAATTTATATTTTGATAAAATAAATTTGTCGCTACTGAAATATCAGTAGACGAGTAAAGTTCTGACCAGTCGCAGTCAGAAATTAAGAAATTTAATAATTTAAAGTCTGCTTTTTTAAAGCAGCGTACACATCTACGCGGTTTTTCATTTTTATCAAAACACACGCCAAGATCAACAGTAACTTCGAAGGTGGGATGGTAAGAATCTTCTGGTAAAGAAAGAGGCTGAGTCCTGTTTAGAATCACCCTAGATGAATCAGATACGAAACATAAATCTGCTATCTGTTTCTAGAATTTTAGACATGATTGACCTGCGACAATGACATATCAAACAAACCATCAAAAAGGTCATGCTGCCGGGAAGGCAATAAGAAAGATTCATCAACACTTGATGTCCACTCACATTCTGGCATATTAAAGTCACCGAGGACTATAAAATGATCCCTGTCTGATAACAGGTTGAATACAGTCTTTATTGCAGATAAATGTTGCAAATATATTGACAATTCCGATGACGGCGGAATATAAGAGCAGGTTATAAAACAGGAAAAACCGGGAATGTGTAATTTTACACAAATAAATTCAATACTATATTGAATCTCCGGTTTTAACAATTCCGATGTAATGGCAAAGTTTACCTCGATCAGAACCCTACCACCACGTCGGCCAGGTCGATCAAGCCTGTAAGTTGAGTATTTACTGGGGAGAACTTCGGAGTTTAGAATATCCGGTTTCAACCAGGTTTCGGTAAATACCAACACATGGGATGTAAAGGAAAGGCTATTTAGAAAAAGATTAGAAAGTTTGCTACATAATCCTCTAACATTTTGGTATGTAAGAAGGAAAGTAGCATTTGGTTTTTTGTTTTGTTTTTTTGCGAAGATGTAGATGCTTGTATTGGTAGATTTAAAGCAATCGGTTTCCGATTTTTCTTATTTTTCGCTTCAAACTCTTTAACCACTACATTGTCTGGCCAAAATTTGGGTGGACATATGTTGGTCACGAGTTCAGCTGGGACACTAATTTTAAAGGACGATATGTCCCTTTCATACGAAAATTTAAATTTTTCCACTTTTAAATCTGCAGCTTGTATTTTGGCTTGAATATAAGCCACTACATCTTCAGATGTAAGATCAGGGGAAAGCCGGGAAACGAAAATTTGCTTCCTAAGTGGAACACCTAAAACCTTTTTAGGCTCCACAGGCATTGCACCTGCGGGAATGTTTTTAGAAATTGAACTTGCCATCGGTATTTCTAAAATCTGTGGAGTAGGCAAAGAAACCACAGCTGGCACATCAGAAGCTTTATGTGACACCATTTGTAAACACTCGTCGATGACTTTTTCAGAAGCCGATGATCTCGTCACCATAGGAGTGGTAAACGACATCACCGGCTAAGTCATCGGTGTACATGGTTGGTCAATGAGAGGAGGCGGAATGGCAGCAGGCAAAGATTTCGCCACATGAGCTGATTTCTTGCGTTTAATAGTTTTAGGCTATTAAATGAGTTGTCCAACGCAGAGGACTGATCGGCAAGTTTTCGAAAACTGCCAAAAAGTTCACGAAACCCTGACTTTGTCTGCCGCATGAACGTTATCATCTCGTTTTCCGCCTCCCGACACAGGTCACAACAATAGCGCAGGCCAGTGCGCTTAGATACGGCATCAGCCGAATAGGCAGTGTAGCCGGAACGTTTTATGTGCACAACATTGTCACACAGCCAGCAAGAGATGCTTGGCTGAGTAACAGTCACTTGCTTTAAGCATGTTTTTTTATAGCAGACAATACCCTCCATTGTAAAGAGTGACTACTGTAACAAGACAAAAACAAATCGCAAGAACAAAACGAAATTGGAAAAAAGAACAGTAAGCGTTAAAGAAAGAGCGTACGCCAAAGTTAGTGTGTGAGCGCGAGAGAGAGATTCGGCACACACACACACAAAAAGACGAGAGAGCGAGGTTTATTATAAGTGTAGTTGCAGCGGAACTGCAACAACAAATGCCAACACCGAAATATAATCGGAAAAGAGAGCACAATGAGATCATTTGCTCTCCGAAAAGAAGAGTAGAAAAAAGTTAAAGTGGCAGTAAACAAATATTATTATTTTATATTAACTTCGAACCAGTGGGTTAAGCAGACATGCACTCGCGAAAGTGAACGATAAATTGCACAAGTTAGAGAGTTAAATTAAGCGAACACCGATTGTTTGCAGGCAAAATTTAATAAAAGCGGAAAAAAACACGTTCGTTCACTTAGAAGAGAGAAGAAGTTTTTTTTTGTTTTTATACCCTTGCAGAGGGTATATTAATTTTAGCCAGAAGTTTGCAACGCACCTTAGGAGACATCTCCGGCCATGAAGTTTGATATCATCCAAAATAAATTTTACCTACATTCAGCGGAAACACTCAACAGCTCAGTGCCTTTATCAACTGACACCAGACAGAAGCATGTGTTCTTCAGTGCAATTGAGATGCAACTCGCAGGAGATGCCCAACGCGTATCCCAACTATTCGGAGCCAGAAATTGGCCAGACCTGATGAATACCCTCATCGATGAGTACAAAACCCAGACACCATGTGAGGAGCTGCTTCGACCTCTCTACAACACGCCCTTCCCTGGAAGTATCCGTAAGTTCGTCGAAGATCTAGAAATTAATTCATTTACCATATCAAACAAACTCATGTTAGAGAACGATATTAACAACACTATAGTTTACACAAATGCGTTAAAGACTACAATTAAAAATTTAATCAAGAGAAAGTTACCTATTTATGACTCTTGCTAGATCCGATATATCAACAGTATCCAAACTCAAACAAGTAGCGCAAGAAGAAGGCGTATACGAAGTAACTTATAACGACCGAACAAAATCCCAAAATAATTCTAACTCAAACCCTTCCCAAAACTCAAAGAGTAAAGGAAAAAATCAAAATTTCGTGAGCATGACACAAATAAATCTTATCCAAGCACTAATACCAAACCAGTGGAATCAAGCCCACAAGCCTTTAGTGAATTTGAGCAAAAACTAAATTTAGGTAGATCCCAAAATTCCCTAAATTACCAACAACAAGGTAGCAATGCACCAAAGCCTCCAGTTAAAAGGCAAAGAGAAAGTGCTAGTGGCCAACACAAAATGGCGACTCAGAGGAAGAGGAAACCCATTCTTAAAAATTAAAAAATTATATATATATAATTATATATTATATAATAATTCTAAAGTAAAAGTCCAGACTATAAATAACACTATTGCGCTTCATTGCAGTCAAGCAAACTACTAAACAAACTTTCTTTATTCACAATTTCTCAGAAAAATATGACTTACTGTTAGGTAGAAATTATTAAGAGTCAACTCAAACAGTCAATATAAATGGCTATCCATTCAAAATGTGGTACGACCACACCCGACGAGTTAAGAGAATCCAATGTATTCAGATTAGAACATCTGAATACAGACGAAAGGTAACAACTTTCGCATGTCTTGCAAGAATACAATGATATTCAGTACAGAGAAGGTGAAAATTTGACCTTCACAAGTACGATTAAACATTCTATTCTTACAAAGCACGGAGACCCTATTTATAAAAAACCTTATAAATACCCCCAAGCGTTTGATCAAGAGGTCAACAAACAAATTAACGAAATGATAGAACAAAATATAATTAGGAACTCTAAATCCCCTTATTGTTCTCCAATTTGGATTGTCCCAAAGAAAAACGATGCTTCTGGCAAACCAAAATTACGATTAGTCATAGACTATCGCAGTCTCAATGAAATAACCATTGACGACAAATTCCCTATTCCTGTAATGGACGAAATATTAGACAAGCTTGGACGCTGTCAATACTTCTCAACTATTAATTTAGCTAAAGGTTTCCATCAAATTCAAATGGACCCGCGATCAATATCCAAAACAGCATTTTCAACAAAACACGGACATTACGAATATCTTCGTATGCCTCTTGGTCTGAAAAATGCACCAGCAACTTTTAGAAGATTTAATCTACAAGGATTGTCTAGTTTACTTAGATGATATTATCATTTATTCCAATACATTAGAGGAACACATAATATCATTGAAAAGAGTATTCAAAAAGCTACGATCAGCTAACTTAAAATTGCAACTTGACAAATGTGAATTTCTAAAGAAAGAAACAGAATTTCTTGGTCACATTATCACAACAGACGGTATAAAACCGAACCCTAACAAAATAAACGCAATTGTTAATTTTCCCATTCCTAAAACCACAAAAGGAATAAAGTCTTTTCTTGGACTCTGCGGATTTACCGTAAGTTCATCCCCAAAAATAGCAAAACCAATGACACTCAAATTAAAAATAGGAGCAATAATCAATACAGAAGATAACGATTACATGTCCGCTTTCGAAAAACTAAAAGTACTCATCACGTCCGATCCAATACTAATATACCCTTACTTCGAAAAGAAATTTTCATTAACAACAGATGCAAGTAATATAGCTATAGGTGCTGTATTATCTCAAGAGCATAAGCCCATTTGCTATGCAAGCAGAACTCTTAACGACCTCAATTACTCAGCAATAGAAAAAGAACTATTAGCTATAGTATGGGCAACAAAATATTTCAGGTCTTACCTATTCGGTAGAAAAGTTCGAAATATTAAGCGATCATAGGCCACTTGTATGGCTAAGTAACGTAAAAGAACCCAATATGAAATTAGAAAGACAAAGATAAAGTTAAATGAATATGATTATAATATCCAATACCTACCTGGTAAGGAAAATCATGTCGCTGATGCCTTATCTAGAGTTCAAATTCAACAAAACTTCCTAGGAGATAAACCCAGTTTCCATTACCACAGCAGCTACTGTGCATAGCGCACAAGAAGACAATCAAAGCCACATTTCCTTAACCGAAAGACCCCTCAATTATTATAACCGACAATTAGAATTCTTAAAAGACAATTTTGACGATGTCAAAATAATAAGATACTTTCATAAAACTAGAATAAAAATTAATTATAAAGAAATGACCGACACCTTTGCCAAAGACCTAATTAAAGAATACCTCTGCACTAAAAAAGTGTTATTTACTTCCCTAATGAAGCCGACTTTAAATGCTTATATTCAAATTATAAGTCCCGACAATTTCACTAAAACTATGAGAACCAGTGGTAAACTAATAAATATCCAAACATATGCTCAATTTAAAGAAATTATCCTCAAAGCACATAAGGAATTATTTATTACACCCAGGTATAGAAAAACTAACTCATCAGTTCAAAGAACTTTATCAAAAACTTATCCAAAACATCATAAATGAATGTGAAATCTGTAACATTGCCAAAACCGAACATAGAAACACAAAATTAGCCCTGGAAACAACCTCCGAAACTTTCAACCCCAGAGACACGTATGTCATGGATTTATATTTAATAAACAATAAACAATTCCTATCATGTATTGACATTTATTCTAAATACGCCTGGTAGAAGTAAATAGTAGAGATTGGCTTGAAGCTAAAAGAGCTATTTTACGTATATTCAATGACATGGGTAAACCCATAGAAATAAAAGCCGACAAAGACTCCGCTTTCATGTGCACCGCACTCAAGCTCTGGTTAGATTCAGAAGGAGTAACTTTAAACATAACAACGAGTAAAAATGGAATTTCTGATATTGAGAGATTTCATAAAACTGTCAACGAAAAACTAAGAATAATAACAAGCGAGAATGAACCAGAAAACCAATTCACTAAGTTCGAAAAAATACTTTACGTATACAATCATAAAACAAAACACAACACAACTGGTCGAACACCAGCAGACATCTTCATTTATGCAGGAACCCCTGCCTATAACACGCAGCAAAATAAAATAGACAAAATTGACAAACTCAACGAAAGTAGACAAGACTACAGTATAGACACTTATTTCAGAGAATCTCCTCTGGTTAAATCAAAAACAACTAACCCATTCAGAAAGACAGGAAACTTAAGATAAATAGATGATAAACATTTTGAAGAAACAAATAGAGGTAGAAAGATAATTATCTTATAATACATTATAAATCTAAATTTAAAAAGAAAAAGAAAATTAATAAAAGTAAATATAATAATGATAATTCCAGGCTTACTCCCGATCATGATAATCATGTTATGCCTACTATCAACAATTAGCACGCAAAACCTAGAAGTAACCCCTATCCAGGCCAAAAACGGCTACTTAATATTTCAAACCGGATCAATTGATTTACCTATAAACTATGAATATCATTACTTATCTATTAATTTAACTAAAACCGAAATTATTTATGGAGAACTTATCAAACAAACACAAGTCTTTGAAAATTTACCACAAATTCAGTACCTAACAGAGAAACTCAATAGAGAAATGAATGGCATTAGAATTGCAAAGCGTAACAAACGCGGTCTTGCAAATTTTATGGGAACTATTTACAATTACTTATTCGGCACATTAGATCAAGAAGATAAAGTGGAATTACAACAACAAATAGGTAACATTTCCAAAAACAATGTACAAATAAGCGAACTCAACCATGTAATAGAAGCCATTAATGAAGGAATATAATTAACCAATCATTTAAACAATAATTTTGAAGAAGAACAAATGTTAGTCTTACTAATTTTCAGCTTACAACAATTCACCGAATACAAAGAAGACATAGAACTTGGTATGCAACTGACACGCTTAGGTATCTTCAATCCAAAACTTTTAAAACATGATTCCCTTACTCACGTAAATTCTGAAAAAATTCTTAATATCAAAACTTCTGCTTGACATAAATCTGACACTAACGAAATTTTGATAATATCCCACATTCCGAGAGAAATAATTAAAACACCTATTTTCGAAATAATACCATACCCCGACGAAAATAATAACATACTCACTAAAACAATACATGACAAATATTTTTCGCATAATAACCAAACTTACATAGCAAGTTCTCAAAGCTTGGTCATAAATAAATGCATAACAGGTATACTTAACCAGGTCTCAACACAATGTAGATACAGTAAAACACGTTCTGATTATACCCTTCGACCATTGAAAATGGTCAAAAAAGGGTATACTAACTTTGTGCAAAATGTATGCATAAGGAGGCGTGGCAGACCCTATAAAGTATATATATTCTTGCTCAGAATCACTAGCCAAGTCGATTGAGACAAGTCCGTCTGTCCGTCTGTTTGTTTGAGACAACAGATCTCAGCTATTATAAAAGCTAGAGACACCAAATTTGATATGAAGGTTCCTATATATCCGGGGCAGGTGAAGTTTATGTCAAATGTTTGATGCCACGCCCACCGCCCCCGCAAATCGGTAATTTACGATTATTAAGCAAAGTATTGAACTTATAAAGTTCTACTTCGGTATGAATAAAGCTGAATGCAATACGAAAATATCCTCCAAGTTACAATCCGATCGGACCAATAACACAGAAGTTATTAAAGTCAACGTTTTCAGTACAAATGTTCGGTACGAGCGGCAGCCGACTCGCTGCTTTGAGCAGTTGACGCCGACGTCGACGCTGCGTCGTGTCGCTTTACTTTTATGAAGTAGAAGAATTTGTGCAGAATTCTCTGTTTGAAACTATGAGTATAGTTACACGCTTGTATCGGATTTTAAAAATTGGGAGAAGGGTATCTTACTGTCGGGCGCCCGACTGTAGCCTTACCTACTTGTTTTGAAATAAAATATGTTGAACCTAATATAATCACAACTTGGAACCTTCCCAAAACTACGTTAAGCCAAAATTGTATCAATAGAGAAATTATAATAGAAGGTAATAACATGATAAAAGCACATAATTGTTCCATTCAGTTAGAAGAAATTTTGATTACCAATACAATGTTAGACTACAGTCAAACTATCTATGTAAACAATAATGTAACAAAACTTGAACCACTTGAATACATTCAGGCAAAAGAAATAATTGAACAACACACTCAAACTAGTAATGTCTTCCAAATAATAACAGTTACAACATTAGTAATAATAATTATAATCGCAGCATTGTACTTCATTTATAAATATAAGACTATACCACAAAAATTAATTGTAAAATTCAAGAATCAAAATTAAAAAACTGAAACTATCATAAGTCCTGAAACAGAAAATAATGTACCTTCAGTAAATACCCCTGTATTGTACCCTAAAGTTATTGCCTGAGGACAGGCCTTTTTCTTAAGGATGGGGAAGTGACATATCCATTCTACACCCACACTTTAAACTCCCCAATTCCACACACACACGCACATTATTGTAAAACGCACATACACACATTAATATATAAGCACAAAATGTAATTAAAGAACGAGAGCCCTTCGATTAACTTTGGTTCCCACAGATCATAAATCCAAAAACACGAACAATAACAAATAATTGCTCGAACCCGATCACCCAAATAATTGTCCCCCAATTGATCACTTGGCTAGCCTCAATGTTTACAGCGAGCCAACTGAAATAATAAAGCTTCATCACCCGGGTCTCCGCCCAATGTTTACAGCGAGCCAACTGAAATAACAAAACTTTATCACCCGAGTTTCCGCTCAGGCACTTGTCTCAGGATTCTCCAATTACCCCTATTTATCGGGAACCGCTCCCTCTCTCAATGAGAGAACATTAAAGTCAAATCAGCCAAACTCTCTTAAAGAGAACATTAGAATCAAATTAGCTAAACTCTCTTAAAGAGTTTGCTCTCTTTAAACCCACTCTGCCTATATAAACCCAGGCACGCGTCTAAGCAGTAGTTCAGTAAACTTTCAGCTTAGTTCTGTTCAGTTCAGCTTAGGTCTGTTCAGTTCAGCTCAGTCCCGAGCACCGAATACGCTATCAACCGCGATAGCTCGCTAAAGTGTGTTTTCAAACTCTAGATAATCTAAAGGCTCTAGTTCTTCCTTTGGAAGCAAATAAAAAAGTGTTTAACTAATAAACTTAAAAACAACTGTGTTTTTATATTTTATTAAACCCTCGGTCTGAATTCGTTAATATATATATGGCATAACACCTCTAAAGCCTGATGCACGATATGCCTCCACGCGTCTCTGTCCTGTGCGCGACTCCGCCAGTTGGTGACACCAAGCGTCGCCAATATTGCGTCCATCTGATCCCTCCAACGTGCGCGTGGTCTTCCTCTCCTACGTTGTCCGCCAACTACCGCATCGAAATTAGATAGAGCTGGAGTTGTTGCCTCCATACGAGCAATGTGACCTAGCCAGCGAAGTCGCTGAATATTAATCCGCCTTCCTACATCTCCACATCTCCGTATAGCTCATACAGCTCGTCGTTCCACCTGATACGATATATTCCGCCAACGCAAATAGGTCCGAATATCTTACGAAGTATTTTCCTCTGCATCTCACTGCGTCACTGTCCAGGCTTCCGCACCATATAGATGCACTGGGATGACGAGTGCCTTGTAGAGTGTAAGCTTCGATTTTCGAGAAAGGGCTCTGCTGTTCATTTGTCACTGAGCCCAAAGTAACTCCTGTTGGCAAGTGTGATCCTTCGTTTGATCTCCAAGCTGACATCATTGTTGCTGGTCACTGCAGTTCCTAAATAGACAAAGTCCTTGACCGACTCAAAGTCATAGTCTCCAGCAGTAAGATGAGAGTCAAGACGCTGAGACTCTCTGTTACTGCACACTATAAACTTTGTTTTGCCCATATTTACTGCTAGTCCAACTTTAGCCGATTCTCTCTCTATCGCTCCAAAAGCCGCAGTCACATCACGCTTGGTACGACCAATAATATCTATATCATCAGCGTAACCAAGGAGCTGGACACATTTCTGTCCCAATATTGTGCCCACCCGATGCACTCCAGCTTTCCTTATGACACTCACCATCAGCAGATTGAAGAGTATACAAGACAGTGACCTTGCCTGAGAGCCCGCCTGGTACTAAAGATTTCAGACTGGTCCTTTCCTACCTTAAAAGAGCTGATGGTGTTACTCAATATCATTCTACAAAGGCGTACTAGTTTTGCAGGAATACCAAGCTCAGACATGGTAGTGTACAGGCATCCGTGCCGTGCACTATCGAAAGCAGCTTTAAAATCAACAAACAGGTGGTATGTGTCGATTTGGTTCTCATACGCTTTCTCCAGGATCTGACGTAGTGTGAAGATCTGGTCGACTGTGGACCGACCAGGACGAAAGCCGCATTGATACGGCCCGATTAATGCTTCAGCATATGGCTTAAGTCTCTCACACATTACGGTCGTGAGAACTTTGTATGCGACGGGAAGGAGACTGATGCCACGATAGTTGGTGCGTAGTGTTGCATCACCCTTCTTCAGAATGGGGCAGATCATGCTGAGACTCCAATCATTGGGCATGCTTTCCGTTAACCATACGTTGCAGATGAGCTGGTGCATGCATCCGACCAACTCATCGCCTTCAGCCTTAAACAATTCAGCCGGTAAGCTGTCCGCTCCGGCGGCTTTATTGTTTTTAAGTCGTTTTATGGCGACCTCGACTTCCGTATAGTTGGGGATGGGAACCTCACCATCTTCTCTGATTGGGGTCAGTGGTTCTTCTTCATCCGACTCTTGGTTGTCTCCAGCCAAAAGACTTTCGAAGTGGTCCCTCCATAGCCTCAGTACGTTCTCTGCATCAGTGACCAGATTTCCATCATCACTCCTACAGGCAAGCGATCCAGACTTATACCCTTGAGTCATGCGCTTGACCCTCCTGTAATAGTCGCGGGCATCATTCCTGCTCCTGCTGTTCTCCAACTTCTCACACTCAAGCCTTTCCATCTCCTGCGTCTTCTTTCTGAAAAGGCGCTTCTCCTCACTTCTCCGCGTCCTATAAATATCCACCACTGCTCGTGTGGCACCCTTGCAGCATCCGCCTGTATGCAGCGTTCTTTGCAGCAGTCGTTCCGTTTTGGGGGACCTTGGAGTCCACGGGTTTTCACAGCAGTAGCGTTCATGGCGGTAGATATGCACGTCCACATATCTGACGTATTTATAGGCGTTGGAGAGAGCTGGCCAAGTCGGCCTGAGAGTTGAGCTGAGAATGCATCCCTGTGCTGTTGTGACTGCAGCTTTCCGATGTCAAGCTTTCTTGGCATACCTTGGCGTGAGACTTTCGCGACACACAATCGTACGCGAACCTTAGCTGCGACAAGGTAGTGGTCAGAGTCGATGTTAGGTCCCCGACACGTTCTCACATCAAGAATGCTAGACGCATGTCTTCCATCGATCACAACATGATCAATCTGGTTGCAAGACGAGGTGACAGCCAGGTTGCTTTGTGGATTCTGCGATGACAGAATCTTGTACTACTAACTGTCATATTGTGTGCAGCAGCAAAACCTATAAGTCTAAGCCCATTTTCCGAAGTAGACTCATGTATGCTATGCTGTCCAACGGTTGCTCCAAAGATGCGTTCCCGTCCGATTTTGGCATTAAAATCTCCGAGGAGGATCTTAATGTCATGCGACGGGCTATACGCTCGGTTGAGTTCTGTATAGAAAGCATCCTTGATGGCGTCGTCCTTCTCCTCCGTTGGGGCGTGCGCACAGATAAGGCTGATGTTAAAGAATTTGGCAGCTACTCGGATCGTCGCAAACCTCTCATTTACAGGTGTAAACTGTGAGTCTCGGTGCCGTAGCCTGGCTCCTACGACGAATCCACAACCGAATTCGTGCCTATCTGTATGACAGCTGTAGTATATGTCACATTTTCTTCGCTTCATGCATCCCTTTCCATTCCATCTCATTTCCTGGATAGCTGTAATGTCAGCCTTTTAATTGCTAAGAGTATCCACTAGTTGTTGGGTGGCACCAGGTTTGTATAATGTGCGTACATTCCATGTGCATACTCTCAAATCATTGTCCTTTTTGAATTTGCCGTGGTCGTCAACGTTGTTCGGGTATCTATCCGAGGCCTCTCTTGCATTCTTAACTGATGTGATATTTTCCTTGGGTGGATATCAAGTCCTACGCCAAAACCTAATTTAAGGATTAGGATCCCGCCGTGCACTTTGGTTTATAACTCAGCGGATGCTAAGTTACAATCCAGGGAAAACCACAAGGAGGTAGTGCGTCAACTTGAAGAAAGCAGGGACAAGGGTCACACTGGCGCCCATCAGTTTGAAACGCAGTCAGTAGCTTTACCTTGTATACTTCCCCCAATTCCCCCACTCTTCCTGTATGCGTCTTCAAAATCAAGCTTGCCCATGTGCACTCGCTGCACACTCTTCTATTTGCCTATATGCGAACAGAAAAGTTGGCTCGCTCGTTCCCTCGTAGCTTCAGCACAGCAATTTCATTTAGCCGGCGCCGAAAATATTCTGTGTCGTTGTCGGTATCTCTTGCACCACGTTGTAGCCGTCTGCTGCTTTGTCACTCTAGTCGTGCTCTTCACTCTTGTGCATGTATGTCCAAAACGTTGCTTCTTGCGTCCGTTAAATTGTGAAATGCACGCTCACAACTTTTCGTGTTAAAAAAAATGACGCAGTTCTATTTCACAACTGAATTTCACCACTGATTTTTGCTACTTCAGTTTTCACTATTTTTGAATGTTTAATTACTGTTTACTCATTTTGCATATTATTGTATACCTTGTAAACAATTTTAGAAATCATATCCCGGAAGAGCCCCCAAAATTTGTGGGAATACAAATTAAAGTTTATTTGTTCGATTTCGCTTGCTTAACACTATGAGTAATTTAACAAGTAATAACAGATTTTAATGCAAAGTTACTGCGGCAAAACAAACGACTTTGAGCTTTTGTGCAATTCAACACTCCGAATCAAAATTAACACGCACGTCTCTCCTTTTTCAACGACTTCCATGTGTTGTATATGCGATCTTCTTCTTCTTCTTCTTCAAAACCAAAAAAGACCATTTCAAGGGAATACTCAATAAAAACTATCGATGGGTTAGATGATGTTGCATCGAGGAGGGTACGCTGTTACGGCGATACTATCCCAATTCTACATATATTACCTCAATATTAAGTAATTAAAAAAAAAATAAGTTCCACTCGTGGAGTTGTTGTCGTTGCCGCTGATCCTGTCCAGACGTTGACGTAGTGTACGGACTGCACACCACGTATTTTGTTTGTTGTTGTTTCGTCCAACGTTGTCGTAGTGAGCGGGGTGCTCACCACGTTGCTGTTGTTGATTCCTGTTCCACCGTTGACGTAGTGTGCGGATTGCGCACCACGTATTGTATCCCTATCGTTGTCGTAGTGAGCGGACTGATCACCACGGTGCTGTTGTTGACTTCTGTTGGGGCCTAACTTGTAACATTAGGCGGTGCCGGTGCTTGATGGTGCACAGGCTGTTGATTGTCGCCACTGTTGAAGTCGGTGTTGGCTCAGCTTGAACCGCTGGCGGTGCCAGTGCTGGATGCACAGGCTGTTAATTATTTATTCTCGTCGGTACAGTTGGTACAGTGTCTGTACGTATTATTGCAAAACACACTGCCCCTCGCAGTCTTTTTTAGTTTCTGTTGGCTTGCTTTCTGTGGTAGTAAAGTTTTTTTTTAGCTTTTATTACATTTTTAGTTGCTGAGTGAGTGGTGGTGTCGGGAATTTTCTCTTTAATAAAAAAAGTATCGCAAAGACATGAAGTTTTGAATGACTATAACTTTATTAATTAAACAATGCTTGAATTCGCTTATCAACTATAATCGGAACCGAGGGGAGTCCACTACAAATGTAATGGTGTCAGTTGTTTTGAAAAGTAATTTTGACCTACAAGTTGCTTCCTCAATATTTCCCAAAAAAAATTACTACTGCACTATCTTTATTCTTTAATAACACTAACACTTCTTTAATAAAACTATACTATATATAATATAATATATAAACTAAAAGAATGTAATCTTAATAAAACAATAATAATAATAATAACAAGTGGGTAAATAATAATTTATTTCATTTTTTTTTTATATATTAAATTGCTATTAGTTATCAATTATTCAATTCGAATTCCTTTTTCAGTTAAATTATTTTCCCTTTCAACATTCAACAGCATTGCACGCGCTCTGCATATGTGCAAAAAAAAACACTGTTGACGCGCTTCCTTAGGGATGATTTTTGTAGAGGCGAGCTATTTGTGTGTAAACCGAATCTTAGTATATGTCGGAGTATAAAGATTACGCATGAACTCGAATTATTTCATCATATTATGTTTTGCGTCTTTGCATTGTTGTTGTCCGTCGTTTTTCTGCAAGTACCGTTGGAGCAGGGCGACAACGACGCGTCGCCTGTTTAGTTGCGCGACAATGCGTCGCGACGTTGCCGCCGAGTGTGGTTCGAGGTTTCGTATAGGCTGTTATTGGGTCTGCCACGCCTCCTCATGCCTGTTACATACATTTGAACAACGTTAGTATATCCTTTTTTGACCATTTTCAATGGTCAAAGGGTATAAACACTGGACTCTATTTTTTCAAGTATATACAATTCTCCTAGTATACTTTTTATTTGGCTAAGAATATATTCACCCGTTTTGCGATCCCCTTCAAATTGTCTGACTCCTAATAGAGCAAACTTAAGTTCAAAGTGCTTATTAGTGAAGTGTGCGCTGAGGGATATAAAACTTCGTTGCGTATATTCGACACTCCACATGTCTGTAGTAAACGACAAGTGCTCATCTACAATTTCCGATACGATATTTTGCTTGAGTTTTTCATACTCCTTCAGCATGATCGTCGAACTAAGTTTCTTTCGAGAAACAGCGAGGTCGGCAAATTTGTGTTTTCCAAAATTGGCACAAAGATTAATTAACGCTTGAGCGTATTCATGAAAGCCTTAATTTAGGCAATCGCAAAATGCACGAAAATGAACTAAGCACGAATTTCAACTAAATTTCAACTTACCTTCAGATACACTAAATGGAAGTAAATCTTTTGCTACTAAAGCAAGCTGCTTTCGAGCATGGTTGTCTAAGACAACTTGCTTCCTGAAAAACTCATAAATTTTAGGTTGACTGCTTGACACTTGCACAGCTTGCAGTACACATCTGTGGCGACTCATTGTTCCTGTTCCATTTTTTGGTTGATATGTCAAAACTATTTTACATTCTATGCAGCAAACATAATTATGTTTAATAATATAATCAACCAAATTATTTTCAAACTTAATCAACTTAAACTTGTGCCACACGTCTATTTTACTGTCTGCTTTCTTTATAAGCTCAAACTTTTTGTCATTGTTGAGCACAGCTTCTTGAAATTGAACTTTTAACATGTTTACGTCACTTTAGTGTTGCTGAGTAAAAAGTAAAAGCGGTAACTCTTATTAATCGATAAAATATCGACTGCTAAGATGATTTGCAATAGTGCGATTATTAATCGATGCAAATAAAATTTTTATTCTTGCATATGGCTTAAGCTGGGCACACTTAAAACAAGTGCAACGCACATATATTTTGAGTGGTCGTGTCTGCCGGGCTTATTAGCTCAGGCAGTGCCCGCACGAAAATAGCGCAAAAACGATTTTTATGCCCTCGGCACGAGATTTATGAGCAAAACCCACCGGGCCCCAGGCCCAGCCCGGCCCGTGCCCACCTCTAAGCCAAACTTATTGCCTTCTCTTCCGTAACTTCCTTCTTGTCACAATTATTTTTAATAGGACAAAAAGCTCTTCCCACATACTCTCTGCAGCCGACAAGGTTATAAAAAAGGTTGGCAGACCGAATTGCCGGATCATTGCCTTCCAATGAGAAGGAGACGTTTGAATACTCTATAGTCGTCATCATGACGAATAAGACTATCTATCTCTTCCTCATTAAGGGCGTTTGAGGCAATAATGGATCGTGAATGCTTCCTTAAGCATATGGAATTATGGTATTTTTCCTAGTGTGGATAAACTCTAACTTCTTATAATTAAAGAAAAGCTTACAAACTCTACAACAAACTATCAACTCTATAAAATTTCGATGCTCGGATCTCACACGGTTGTAAAAGTTTGCGCAGTCTTGCGTTTAATGCTAGCTTAGATGGTTGGAAAAACTAGGACAAAGTGGTCTTTGAAATTCTTCAATTTAATTATTCACTAACTTTGTATCTGCTTGGCAAGCTATGAAAGGAACAGTATTGGAAGCGAAATCCCACATCTACTGTTCATTTAAACCAACGTTATGAATCTTATAGAGCTCACTGTCTACTCAAAATCGAATGGCATGTGCAATTTTCATAGGCCTTATAGTTTTTGCCTTCATGGTCATATTGGAAGAGGGACGTTAACAACAGCTGCCGCCTGCCGAATATCATCTGCCGTCCGCCTGTTGCTCAGTTGCTCGTACGCGCATTTTCTATACTCTCTACTTTTTCCCCTATGTACTCTAGATGAGCTAAGGCTTCTAACAATCTCCCCACTTTCTCTCTGGTCCCGTGCATTACTATCGTCTTCTACCTGCGTATAGTCAGTTTAACTCCTATTCAACCTATTTCTTTGCTTTCGCATGCCTGCTTGTTGATGAGCAGATTGGAGGTGTTGGTTAGGCCATTGTCGTCAAGTTGGAAGTACAGCTAGAAAGACTCAATAAAGCAAAATAAGCTTGTAGCTACTCTTAAGACCTGGATTCGCGCTGCGTCCATACGCAAACTGCACCATCGGTCTGCTTGATGTGTCAGTAAATCCGACCATGATTACGGCAAACAAAACGCGTGTGCCTGAACTAAAGTTACCGACATTTTCTGGTGGATACTGCGTACGCCGATTTCATCTTTATGTGCGAGTCAATCATCGAAAAGGATTCTGACCTTTCAGAGGTAGAGAAGTTCCAACACTTGCGTACCTGTTTG
This sequence comes from Zaprionus kolodkinae, assembly GCA_018901885.1. Lineage (NCBI taxonomy): Eukaryota > Metazoa > Arthropoda > Insecta > Diptera > Drosophilidae > Zaprionus > Zaprionus kolodkinae. Next base: position 367,212 of record JAEIFM010000212.1, on the reverse strand, counting down.
ACTGGACCTAATATTGAAGCAATCCAGTCATTAGAGCCGTCCTGCGTCAACTACAGTCTAAGCGTCTTTTTTGTTAAGTACATATCAGAACAAGTCGGAAAGGCTACATTCGAGCGCGACTGTGGTATAACCGCTACCACCATGCGAAAAAAACACGTCTCACAGTCTCAAATTTGTTTTGACTTTGAAAGTTGCACGTTGTTCCTATTAAATGTTGCCGCAATGCTTTCCGTGTTTCCAATTATAACTAATCAGAGGGCTTTTAATTATGAATGTGTAAAATATACGCCTATATTATGCCTCATATATTTATTGAGAAATTTAATAATCCAACCAGATTTGTCGTTTATGTTGTATGTATCAGAGAACTGCAACATGCATGCATACACAACACTCAAAAATGTATGAGATTCTTGCCACTCGATCTTCATTTTGCACAGGCCGCACATAGCACACGCCTCAAGCCTCGCAAGCCTCTAATAGCAAGAGCCTCAATTAGCAGGAGACTCTACAAGCAAGACACGCAAAAGGCAGGAACGTTTTTTTTTCAATTTATGGGGGCGGGTGGGGGCGTGGCTGAAATCCAAAATAAACTTGATCAGCCTGCAGTAATAACACATATTGTCACCATTTGTCTTCTAATAGCTGAGATCCCGGTGTTCACACGGACAGAAAGACAGACAGAAGGACAGACGGACATGGCTATGTCGACTCGGCTGTTGTTACTGATTCAGAATTTATATACTTTATGGGGTCGGAGATGTCTCCTTCTGCCTGTTACATACATTTCCGGTTCGAACAAAGTTTTAATACCTGTACGATTTCACATATCTGCAGAAAATCGTACGCTGCAGATGATACGCAGGCACACTGCTATCTTAAGCAGATAGGCAACAGGGCACATTTCACACGTACCAAATCAACAGTGACCCTTACTGATATGTACTGACCGTCGCTGGTAGGCATACACACATAACAAATTCTGACGCTGATATGCTGGCGGACTTAGTAAATAAGGACTCTATCGTTATGCATGCACGATTTAGCACCATCTGCATGCCATAAATCACCAGATATAATTAGACTTAGATAATTAACATTTGTCTTTTATCATGTATTTAGAACCTAAGTAAATACCTAGCTTGTAAGAAACGTGTATATAAACCCCACAACAAGGAAAATTAAATCAGTATGAAAAGTAACTCTCACTTGACTACTCGTTCTTACTCCGCAGCCCAATTTGTTTTATACTTATTGCGGCGACCTCTGCCACATGGTTATGCACCTGGGGCAAGCCAAATTAATAATAATACAATAAAATACAGTTGATATTACTCCGAGTGATATCAATTCAAATCTTTACATTTGGTGACCCCCGACTACGACCACGAAAAGTTGTCAACCAGGCGACAAAGGATTAATAACCCCTGACTCTGGAATTATAGAAGTTATCAACCAGGCGACAAACTCCTACAAAAAAAAAAAAAAAAACCATTTGTTAATTTATACTGTTAGAGAGAACACGGTGTGAGTCGAGGCACATCATAAAAAATACCTCTTAAAGTTCTGACAACAGTTAATAAATTTAAATGGCCACATCAAGCATCAATGATTTGTGGGCACAGCAATCACAAATCGGCGAGGAGATCCAGAAAGTTATACGTAACTTCAAGAAGGATCCCGCCGAAAGAACTCCACATCCAAAGTACTTCAGCGATAGAATCGCATCGCTAGAGTCCCACCAAGAACTTCTCGAGTTAAATGATGGAAAGATTCGCTCGATTTTGCAAGGAACAACGGTGGAACATGAGTACTTCAGTGGGAAGTACTTTGAAATAATAAAAAGCGCGACGAATGAATATTGTTTACGTCGAAGCGTAACCAGCTAAAAGTAGGCAGCGTTGCGGCGTAAACAGTGCGAGAGTCACCAAAAGCTCTCGCGCTCTTTTATCCGGAGTTATGCTAAGTTAGGCTTAAGATTACATTGTAAATTTACATGAAAGTTAGTTGAAAGAATAAAAGTGAAGTGAACGCACGCGCCCCGAATTGTCTTATTTTAATCGAATTGTTTTTCCGCGTCGGTTCAAACTTTCAGCAAGTGCACCCCATCCAAGCAGGAAGAAGCCACTGCCGCCACTACAAACATTGGTCCTTCGAGCCGGATTTTTTATTTTTTCTATCTTGGGACTCACGTCGCTGGATTTTTACATCCCCTCGCTCCGCTCGAACCTCAGCCACGGCTTAGGCATCTTCAGAGACTTAGTTCAGATAAGTACATGATTTGTCTTACTTATCTTTCCAAGCTTTGGCGAACCTCTGTATGTGCATATGTGCACTTGTAAGTACATACATACAGACGATCGCCATATTTGATCCAGTGGAAAAGATCTACATATGTACTTATAAGTACATATGTATGCAAGTCCACTTTTCAATTGCACACAGTTTTCTATCCATTTAGAATCAAAGTTTTTACCTCCGCCACATATTATTTTATGTATGTACTAAATCCTAACAAGTGCATGTGAAACTCCCATCACACGTACATAGATACTTCCCCTAAAATTATATGCAAATATACATATGTATGTACAATTTTATTACATACATATGTCAGCATAAAACTTATATATAATATTTGCCCAAGTACATTGCTAAGTTCCGAATCCTAAGCAGCAATTGTACCTCCTAAATTATATAAAAAAAACTTAACACTTATTTTCCATTTTTTAAAAAAAAAAAAAGGGTAAAATTTATTTATTAATAATAAACGTTTTACATACAATTCCATCAACATACATACGTACATACATATTTACGGGCAGCAATATTTCGGCTGCACCGGCACAAGACACACATATACATAACTATACATAACATATACTATTACTATCACAGCAAGAAATTTATTATATTATTTAATTTCGTTTATTTACCGTTTGCCGGCTTTAGTGATCGCAGTTCGATCACAATCGACCGACCACCACTTTTTTTCCCTTTTTAATTGTTATCGTTCCAGGGCTGCACAAGCTCGATTATTTTTAAAAATAATCACTTAGTGGGCAACCGTGATTTTTCTCAGTCACTCTTTTTTTTAGGTTGTCGTTTTTTTGTGCTTTGTGTTGTTATATTCACAAAGCGCTGCAACGTTGCAAAGGTATCGATTATTTTTCCTCCATCTGAGCAAATATATTTCAAATTATAAATAATTATTTTTAGTTATTTTCACAATTTAATTTATTCTGGTATTTGAATAATATATATATAAATTAAATTGCGTCAATTTGCTCAAATCTCCACGCTGAGAATAAAATATTCCGATAATTATTTTTACTCAATAAAAATATATCGATATTTTATAAATTTTATTATATATATTTATTTTTTGCAACGTCCTCCACTTCTCTACGAAACAGTGCTGCTTTGAATTTAACAACATATTCCGTGCTCAATATTTTTCGATAATTTTCCGATCGATTTGCATATTTATTTTGTTTATTATTTTATTGTTTTATAATAATAAGATAATCCTCAGCATCAATTGCATTCTTTTTAGCTTTTTTTGAAAGCTTGGTATGCCAATTGATAGTGGTAAAGACACCAAGAAACACTTTGTAGTACAAACGACTCAGCATAGACGTTCAGGCTCTCTCCCAAGTTCCCTTCTTGGTAGAGCTCCTTCTCCCGCCACTCTACGGAAAGTTCCAACTCCGGCCAAATCCAAAGTTGCTCAGGTACCAACAATTTCGGTGCGCGCTCCTCCAGTCACTCGTTCAGTTGGTCATCAGATATCCCAGGCGCTAAAAATGGCACTTCAAGAATTCATTAACGCTTCCAATAAGCTCACGCAGTTCGAAGCTAGGCTTCATTCTTCTCCGACAGCTTCACTTCACACTCATAGAGTGCGTCTTGAGCAGCTTCGTTCCATATGGACTGCCGTGGAGCTTAAATATGAAATCTGTTCCAACGCATTGTCTCAAACGGAGACGAATGCTGAGGACAAAATTGCCATGCAAGCCCGATATGACCATTGCTACTCCATATACGACGAACTTGCCTCTCATTTAAGTGAGAATATAGAGACCGCAACGGCTCCCACTCCAGCACCTGTAGCAGCACAAGTAGCCTTCCAGCCACGAAGCTACAGGTCTCCACCTTTCGATGCTGAAATTTTCAGCGGAGACTACCTGAAATGGCCCACTTTCCGAGACCTCTTCACAGCGGTCTACATTTCCAGTTTAAGCTAGATCGAGAAACTATTCCATCTCAATTCAAAGACCAGTGGCGAAGCAAAGGCAATCGTTTCCAAATCCCCTTCTGCTTGAAAGAACTTGACGGACAGATTTGAAAATAAGAGGCTGTTAGTCAACAGCCAACTGAAAACCCTTTTCAACCTTCCGTCAGTCTCTCATGAATCTGGAGCCGCCATCCAAGTTCTCCAAAGCACTATTCAATGTTGCTTAACGGCTCTAGAACACTCCAAAATCAGCACAGAGAACTGGGATTGCCTTCTAGTCTTCCTCTGTTCGTCTAAGCTGCCAAGGCTGACACTGTCACTTTGGGAATAGTCAGTACAGAACAAGGCTAAAATTCCGTCATTGCAAGAAATGTCAGATTTTCTGTCAGAACGCTATCACACACTAGAAGCGATAGAGGATGTGCAACCTAGCACAAGCACACAGGCTGCTTCCAAACCTGCTCGAAAAGAGCCCGAAAGAGGTTGTAGGCAAACCACAAACCTGCAACCTCTGTTCAAAGGAGAACCATCCTATACGTCTGTGTCCGCGCTTTCTCCAAATGGCTGTTGATGAAAGGTCCAAGGTCATCAAACAGCAAAAGTTATGTCTGAATTGTTTCGCAAGAGGGCATATCCGTAAAGATTGCACGAGTCAACACAATTGTTTTACGTGCAAGGGTCGCCACAATACACTCCTGCATCGTGGCCCCCCTCCTCCTGCGCCCTCTTTGACAACTTCAGCATCAACTACCCAGAATTCTAATATACAGTCCACTCCTCCGACGACTAATATTCAGAATTACTTCACGGCGAACACACAAGGTGTTCTTCTCGGCACGGCTCTTATAAACGTTTGCCATTTGGGCATGACTTGTAAGGCACTGATCGATCCAGGATCAGAGGCTACGTTCATCTCCGAACGGATGTTCCTTCCTCCTACCAAGCCGTGCAAGTTCAAGTAGCTGGCTTAAATCAAGCTGTCTCAGCTAATCCTCAAAAGTTATGCCACTTCCAGATTGGCTCCCCGATCACTCCCAGGTTACAGCTAGAAACTGCAGCCTTTGTTTTTCCTCAATTGGCAGGTAACCTTCCATCCTACCCAATTTCTAAGGACTTTTTGAAGGACCTGCCAAACCTCCAACTCGCTGATCCGCATTTCCACCAGAGCTCTTAAATAGACGTGCTCTTAGGGGCCGACCTTCTTCCTTCCATTATAAAGGGTGGCTCTGTGTCCAAGATATGTGAAACCTTGCTCGGTCAAGAGACCATGTTCGGCTGGGTCCTCACAGGACCAGTAGCCAAGTCAAATCTCTCGACCGTTTCATCCTTCACCACGAGGATCAAGATCAGCGAAGAGCAAAGGCTTGATGATCTTCTCACCAAGTTTTGGGTTGTGGAAGATCTACTAGCCAAGCTGGTAAAAGTTTCTATCGCAGCGTGTGAAAACAATTTCCTTCGCACCGCTTCCAGAACCGAAGAGGGAAGATATGTCGTTACTCTTCCGTTTAAAAACCCTGAAAATTTCGAATTAGGACATTCAAGGTCCATCGCACTCGCTCAGTTTCTCAGGAACGAATGTCGTTTAAAGAGAAACTTTCCTTTAAAAGAGCAGTACGACTCCATTATTCAGGAGTATTTAGATTTAGACCATATGAGGCCAGTTTCTGCAAGTAACGACTGCAACAACTTTTATCTCCCTCATCATGCTGATTTTAAACCTGAGAGCACTACCACAAAAGTTCGCGTTGTTTTCAACGCCTCCAGTCCGTCTTCTAATGGGAAGAGCTTGAACGATATCCTACATCCAGGACCCGTTCTCCAATCCGATCTGACTATGCAGATCTTGAAATGCCGTTTTTTCCGTTTTGTTTTTAATGCCGCCATCACAAAGATGTAACGGCAGATACTCGTCCACAAGAGTCACACGCCATTTCAACGAATCCTCTTGAGGAACCCAAATGGCGACGTCTGTGACTATGAACTCAACACAGTCACTTTCGGAGTAAACTGTGCTCCATTCTTGGCCATTCGGGTTCTTCAGCAGCTTTCCCAGGATGTTAGCATACACTTTCCTTTCGCCAGCGACATCATATCTAATTACATGTACGTAGACGATGTCCCAGCTGGCGCACATTCCATAAAGCGCGCCACAGTGTCCATTGAAGAGTTACGCAAAGCTCTTGAGACAGCTGGCTTTCCTTTAAGAAAGTGGACCTCCAACCACAAAGATGTGCTAGCTAAGATCCCCAAGGACCATCTAATGAACGCCGATTTCCTCGAACTAGAGGAAGCGAGCCAAGCAAAGACTCTAGGTATACGCTGGCAAGCGCGTACGGATGAGTTTCTCTTTGCCCCCTCCGAAGCAGATGTGGGACAGTCTTACACTAAACGTGTAGTTTTACCTCACATCGCTAAACTCTTCGATCCCGCAGGTTGGCTGGCACCATTTGTGGTCCGTGCCAAAATTTTCATGCAGGAGATATGGCTGCAAAATCTTGAATGGGATGAAGCGTTGCCTCTAGAGCTTCAACAACGCTGGCAGGATTTCCTATCCAGTTATTCATCCCTTCAGAAGATTCGGATCCCCAGATGGGTCCAATATACCCCATTAGCTAAGCTCCAAATCCATGGCTTTTGCGATGCATCTCAGCGTGCCTACGGAGCAGCTATCTACATCCGTGTTGAAAATCAACACAATATTTCAAGCCATCTCCTGGTAGCCAAAACCAGAGTAGCTCCTGTGAAGACCATCTCCTTGCCTCGATTGGAACTTTGCGGTGCATTACTGCTAGCCGAGTTATCATCAACACTCCTCCCTCAGCTCCCAGTCAATAGCTACGAAGAGTACTATTGGACTGACTCCACAATTGTGTTAGCTTGGCTTAGTAAGCCTCCATGTAAATGGACGACCTTCGTGGCTAACAGAGTAGCTAAGATAACTCAGCTTACAAGTTCGAGCAAATGGTCCCACGTCAGATCTGAGCAGAACTCTGCCGATCTAGCCATTAGAGGTGTCTCGTCAGAGGAACTCATTGGTAATAGTCTCTGGTGGCATGGACCCGATTGGCTGTTCCTTCCAGCAGAACACTGGCCTGTTGCGATTGATGTCACTCACGAAACAAACGAAGAGCTTCGTCCTGTTAATTAAGTTAGAGTTAAGTTGCACTAACCTTCATCCGACTGTATCTTGGAGAGATTTTCCGAGCTCGACAGAGCACTGCGGGTGATGACTTACGCATACCGCTTTATACAAAAGTGTCGCAAGCCTGATTTTGTGTTCTCTCCAGATGCCAGCAGCTCTGAACTCTCTGAACAAAGAACAGATTGCAAGGAGTAGTGACATCATTAATTTAAATCCATTTATTGACGCCAGCGGAGTTATGAGATCATGCGGTCGTGTGAGAACATCCGCTTCTTTAAGCTATGATGAACGGCACCCGATCATCCTTCCGTACTCATGTACCTTCACACACCTCCTCGTCCGGTTTACACATCGTATCTCCCTCCATGGTTGAAATTAATTTATGATGCGTCTTATAAGATCACACTACTGGATTCCGAAACTCCGAACTTTAGTGAAAGCCACTATCAATTCCTGTCGAGTTTGCATTCTCCAACGCAAAAAATTGCAAACTCAACTCATGGATACTTTGCCCTCTGCGAGAGTCTCCTTTTCTCGACCTTTTACCCACACGGGACTCGACTTCGCGGGTCCTTTCGAAATCAAAAATTTCACTGGTCGAGCCTGCCTCATAACCAAGGGCTATGTATGTGTCTTCGTGTGTTTCAGCACAAAGGCCATACATTTAGAAGCAACCTCGGATCTAACAACCGAGAAGTTCCTCGCAGCTTTCGCACGATTCGACGCGAGACGCGGCTGCCCCCATAATGTATACTCCGACAACGGAAAGACGTTCGTCGGAGCCTCCAAATTCCTCTCAACAGAGTTTATGAAGGCAGTGAAGGCTGATGTATCCACCAAATACAGCCATCAGAACCTCGCATGGCACTTCAATCCTCCCAGCGCGCCGCACATGGGTGGCTTATGGGAGGCTGGAGTAAAGAGCTTTAAAACGCTCTTCTACAAGTCCACTTCCTCACTAAAATATACGTTCGAAGAACTATCCACACTCCTTTCCAAGGTCGAAGCGTGCCTTAATTCCAGGCCAATTTCTCCAATGTCTGAGAGTCCCACCGATCTTTTAGCTTTGACTCCCGGCCACTTTCTAATCGGTGGTCCGCTCATGTCCATCGCAGAGCCTGAAATCCAAGAAGACGCTGTATCCATCATCAATCGATGGCAACGACTCAAGGCTCTGCACCAACAGTTTTGTTTTCGTTGGAAAGAGGAATACCTCAAAGATTTGCACAAACGCTCAAAATGGCAACTCCCAACGCGAAACCGCCAAGTCGGCGATATGGTGGTTGTCAAAGACGACAACCTACCAGTCAACGAATGGCATCTGGGCCGCATCCAAGCCGTTTATCCTGGCGCTGATGACATTGTCCGCGTGGTGGATATCCTCACCACCCGTGGCGTCATCAAAAGGCCCACCATAAAGGTAGTCCTCCTTCCCATAGAGGACACCGTCCAAACACCCTCCTAACCTTGTATTGTCCTTTAGTGGATATATGTCCGGCAGACACTAATCCATATATCCACCTTCTACTTTTAGATTAGTAAAAAAAAAATGGCACCACGCAAGGCGCAACCACAAAGGGCAGCGAAGCCAAGCAGACCAAAAGGAGTGAACTCCTTCCGGTGCCGCGTCTGCCGAGGAGTCCACGCACTCAAGAAGTGCCAACGCTTCCTGCATCTGGCTGCGGAGAAGCGTCTCCGGGCAGTACTTATCAATAGATACTGCCCGAACTGCCTCGCCCATGAGCACTCAGCAGGCTCATGTCGCAGTGGTGGTACTTGACGCACATGCGGCCAGGACCACCATACACTCCTCCATCTCCCCAGCAGCCAATCCGAGATGCAAGTCCCCACGCCATCCCCATCTCCTCTTCCACCGACAGAGTCCCTGGCGACTACCCAATCGGGTAGTCAGCATGTCAGCATGTTGCCGACGGCCCTAGTAAGCCTAGACATAGCCGGCAAAACCTTTGAGGTGCGTGTGCTGTTGGACGCGTGTAGTCCACACAGCCGCATGCCCACCTCACTGGCAAAGGCCTTTGGCCTTTCCGCCGAAAAAGGGTTTTGCCGCGCCTTGTTCAGGTCGAGGGTATCGCCAGACTTCGCTACTACCGTGACTCTGAAGTTGGAAGATGTGCATGTACGTACTCCGGCACAGAAGGTTGACAAGGACCTTAGCCAATGCTATCCAGGCATCACGTTGGCGGACACCCGGTGCCACATCCCGTGCAGAGTATCCATTGTTCTGGGGGCCGACGTCTATGGTGACGTAATCCTACCCGGGCTTGTTCCATCCCACGGTGGACTGCCGTTGGCCCAGAACACTCTGTTTGGTTGGGTACTATCCGGTGTCTTCAAGACGTAGTTCGCCAGCGCCCCTAACGTCCATCCAGTGGCATCTAAAAAAGATCCCGGCTCCATCCTAATACTTGCAATAGTATTGCAAGGGGGGCGGGATGTTTACGTCGAAACGTAACCACCTAAAAGTAGGCAGCATTGCGGCGTAAACAGTGCGAGAGTCACCAAAAGCTCTCGCGCTCTTTTATCCGGAGTTATGCTAAGTTAGGCTTAAGATTACATTGTAAATTTACATTAAAGTTAGTTGAAAGAATAAAAGTGAAGTGAACGCACGCGCCCCGAATTGTCTTATTTCAATCGAATTGTTTTTCCGCGTCGGTTCAAACTTTCAGCAAGTGCACCCCATCCAAGCAGGAAGAAGCCACTGCCGCCACTACAAACAAATATATAAATATATTCTAGAAACAAATGCGTGTTCTGGAAACGGACGCTGAATCCATGACATCAACGGACGAAAGCCCTTGATTCGAGAACAGCGGGTTTTGCTTGAAATTCTGGATCGCATAACGAAAATGATGTCAGACGAAACTCAAGCTGGATTCAAACCCATAATTGAACTATATTGGAATGATATCAAGGATATCCATGTTCAAATGTACAAACGGTTTGCCGATCCATTCTCTCTCGGCAATAATTTTAACACTTCTTATCGGCCGAGATTGCTGTCATTAAAACCCAAACAGCATGCGATGTAAATGTCCCACAAATAGTGACATCTACACTACCTACAGCACCACCATTACCATTACCTAAGGTCTCCATCCCGAAGTTTGATGGAGACTACCTTAAATGGCAGCAATTTCATGACATGTTTAAGAAAATGTTTCATAAAGCCACTTCAATACCCATTATTCAAAAAATGTGGTATCTAAAAAATCATGTAATTGGCGATGCAGAAAGACTCATACGCCATCTTTCACTGACTGAAAGTAATTACACCACAGCATGGAATATGCTAGAAGAAAGATTCAATAACAAGCGAGTGCTCAGTACAGCACTAATACAGAGGTAACTAGATCAACCCACAACGACTGGTAACGTTGCAAACTCTGTAAAGGCAATGCATTATAATATTAAAGAAACGTTATCAGCGCTTAACAACATTGGGATACCGACAAACCAATGGGACCCACTTTTGGTATGCATTCTTACAAAGAAGATGGATAGACAGAATCATGTTTTGTATGAACAAGCCATACAAAAAACACGGCAAAACCAATCGATTAGTGAATTCCTCGCATTCTTGGAGCAAAGGTTCCTAATATTGGAAGCCATTAATACAGACAAATATAAAGTCAAACAAAACGCGTGTGCTTCAGTAGGAGCTGAACACAACTTTATATCTTACTTCTGTAAAAAACCTAATCATAGCATTTTTAAATGATGATTTCTTAAAACGAACAGCAGCAGAACGTTTAAATTGGGTACAGAAACAGAAACTCTGTGCAAAATGCTTCCGTTCAGAACATCCAACAAGTTCATGTTCGAACAAGTGGGTAAGGCTACAGTCGGGCGCCCGACAGTAAGATACCCTTCTCCCAATTTTTTAAATCCGTTACAAAAGTGTAACCACTTTTATAGTTTCAAACAGAGAATTCTGCACAAATACTTCTACTACATATAGCTTACTCGCTCGCACTCACACAGCGACGCGCGTAAAGAGTAAAGCGATACAACGCAACGACGACGTCAGCGTCAACTGCTCAAAGCAGCGCGTCGGCTGCTGCCCGTACCGAACATTTGTACTGAAAACGTTGACTTGAATAACTGCGGTGTTATTGGTCCGATCGGATTGTAATTTGGAGAATATGTTTATATTGCATTTAGCTTTATACATAACAAATGGTTATGGGTTTAATACTTTGCTTAATAATCGCAAATAACCGATTTGCGGGGGCGGTGGGCGTGGCATCACACATTTGACATAAACTTCACCTGCCCCTATAGGAACCTTCATACCAAATTTGGTGTCTCTAGCTTTTTTAATAGCTGAGATCTGTTGTCTCAAACAAACAGACGGACAGACGGACAGACAGACGGACATGTCTCAATCGACTCGGCTAGTGATCCTGAGCAAGAATATATATACTTTATGGGGTCTGCCACGCCTCCTTATGCCTGTTACATACAATTTGCACAAAGTTAGTATACCCTTTTTTGACCATTTTTAATGGTCGAAGGGTATAACAAGGAAGCAAGGCTACCTTCGGCTTGCCGAAGGTTTTATACCCTTGCAGTTATACTAAATATAAAATACATTTGGATTCCGTCCGTCCGTCTGTTGCAACACAAACTAGTCTCTCAGTTTTTGAGCTATCTTCATGAAACTTGGCACACAAGCTTCTTATTGCTGTAGGCTGTAAATAAGTCGGAACGAGCCAGATCGGACCGATATATCGTATAGCTGTCATAGAAGCTATCGGCCGATTTTTGTTGTTTTTCAAGATATTGCAACAAGATTTGGCAAATCTTATTCTTATTACGTTCTTAATGTGCTGTCAAAATTGTATCAAAATCGGACCACTATAACATATAGCTGCCATAGGAACAATCGGCTGAAATCAGGGTTTTTGTATGCAAACCTGTTTTGTTTTTGGAAATATCGCACATTATCAATACTTTTTAATGTTATACAGTAACCCGCCCTTTGTTTTTCCATTTAAATATCTCAGACGTTTATATTCTATAGCTCTTATAGGAACAATCAGTCAGTCCTTCTGTCTGTTGCAACGCAAATTAGTCCCCCAGTTATTGAGCTATCATCATGAAACTTTGCTCATAAGCTTTTTATTTCTGCCCTCTTTAAGGGCCAGATCGGAATGATATATCGTATAGCTGTTATGGAGCCTATCGGTCGATTTTCGTTATATTTCAAGATATAGCTATCAGGCTTACCACATCCAAATCGAACTTTTATAACTTATAACGATCAACGATCGGCCTAATGAAGGTTCTTGTTGCAATTTTATGGAAATCTGAGTACTATTACATGTAGCTGTTAAACAAAAAATCATATAGCTGTTATTCAAATGCATTTTTGAAAGAGAACTTTCCAAATTTAGATTTTATGACCAACAGATCCTTTACAACACAAAGACATTCGACCAAATGCTGTTTCTAAGAATTGTATACTGATATATGCCAAACAAAATATATCGGAAAACATAACATTCTTATATGAAACAGTTACAGTTGATAATGTAAAAAATATATACCAGTCCATAACATTTAAATACTTGCATACAATATTCATAGTTGTTTATAGGAATCCAGCTTTTCCAATTACAAGGTTTCGAAATGAAATCAGAAATGATGTTAAAAGGCTAACGTCAGCGGAAAATAATACACAATTGGTAATATTAGGAGATTTTAACATTTTCCGATCAACAACCACTGATCAGCTCGAGTCTACTTTAAATAATAAGGGGTTATATCCATTGTTAAATGTGCCAACAACAAAACATTTAACTCAAATTGATTGGATATTTTGTGATAACACAGTAAGCGGTGCTGCCGCAATTACTTATCAAACTCCATATAGTCACCATGACGGCGTGTTCCTTAGCTATAATCACTAATTTAATAATTTATTTTTATATATTAAGTTAATTAGATTATTTTATTATGGTAAATAAAGAATATATGTGCAATGTTGTTTAAGGTATTGTAAATATTCCTCCTCGAGGATTGCGACTTTGTCGTGGTGAGGAGGCTGAGTATGTGAAATTAGAAGATGATGATATAATCAATGTACTGTTATAATTGTTCAATTAATTCCACAGAAACCAGCAGCAATCCAAATATATTTTATATTTTGTATAACTGCAAGGGTATGAAACCTTCGGCAAGCCGAAGGTAGCCTTGCTTTCTTGTTTTTCTTCTCAAATTGTTGTGTTTACTGAGACTTGGTTAAAACAGGATATCCTAAACTCCGAAGTTTTTCCAAGCAAGTTCACAACCTACAGGTGTGATCGACCTGACCGTCGTGGTGGTGGAGTCCTTATTGCAGTCGATTCCACCATCAATTCGGAACTTTTACAGCCGGAGATTCAACTTGCTATTGAATTCCCCTGTACACTATCCCGGTTTTTTTCATTATATAACCTGTTCCTATATTCCGCCGTCATCGGATGTATCTGTATATTTGCAACATTTGTCTGCAATAAAGACTATTTTTAATCTGTTATCAGACAGAGATCACCTTTCAGTCCATAGGGACTTTAATATACCAGATTGCAATTGGACAACAAGTGTTGATTCAAATTCTCTGCTGCCCTCACGGCACCACGACCTTTTTGACGGTCTGTTTGATATGTCATTGTCGCAGGTCAATCATATCTTGAACTGTAGTAACAGATCGTTAGACTTATGCTTTGTCTCCGATCCATCTAGAGTGAATTTAGTCAAGACTGAACCACTTTCTTTCCTAGAAGATCCTTACCATCCTACTCTGGAAGTGTCTTTTGATTTTGGGGCTTGTATGGATAAACATGAACAATTGTGTAAGCGCGTACGCTGCTTTAGAAAAGCAGATTTTAATTTATGAAACTCTTTAATTTCACAATTTGATTGGTCGGAATTATATTTGTCTACTGATATATCAGTAGCGACCAATATTTTTTATAAAAATATTAATTAATTTTCTGATATTTGCGTTCCGTGCTTTTATTTATCATCCTCGAGTAAGCCGCCATGGTTTACAAGAGAGTTGTCACGGTTAAAAAATTTAAAGTCAAGCCTTTACAAAAAATTTAAATGTAGTAACTCGCCCTTAGCCTTTTCACGCTACTTAAGCGCGCGGTCAGACTTTACAGTCTTAAACGCGAAATGTTATAAAAACTATTTAGCTCGTTGTAAGGTTCAGTTCATTCAGAACCTCAAACAGTTTTATAGTTTTCCTAACACGTAAGTCTTCCGCATTTCCTTCTAACTTAACGTTTGAAAATGCTAGTGCAAATACCGACCAAACCATGGCCGATATGTTTGCAAAGTTTTTTCAAACGACCTACTCACCTTCTACACATACTACTCATTTTTATACCCTTCGACCATTGAAAATGGTCAAAAAAGGGTATACTAACTTTGTGCAAAATGTATGTAACAGGCATAAGGAGGCGTGACAGACCCCATAAAGTATATATATTCTTGCTCAGGATCACTAGCCGAGTCGATTGAGACATGTCCGTCTGTCTGTCCGTCTGTCCGTCTGTTTGTTTGAGACAACAAATCTCAGCTATTAAAAAAGCTAGAGACACCAAATTTGGTATGAAGGTTCCTATATATTCGGGGCAGGTGAAGTTTATGTCAAATGTTAGATGCCACGCCCACCGCCCCCGCAAATCGGTAATTTACGATTATTAAGCAAACCTATAAAGTTCTGCTTTGGTATGTATAAAGCTGAATGCAATATGAACATGTCCTTCAAATTACAATCCGATCGGACCAATAATACAGAAGTTATTCAAGTCAACGTTTTCAGTACAAATGTTCGGTACGAGCAGCAGCCGACTCGCTGCTTTGAGCAGTTGACGCCGACGTCGACGTTGCGTCGTGTCGCTTTACTCTTTACGTTTGTCGCTGTGTGAGTGCGAGCGAGAACGCTATATGTAGTAGAAAAATTTGTGCAAACTTTTTGTTTGAAATAATGAGTATAGTTACACGCTTGTAACGGATTTTTTAAAATTGGGAGAAGGGTATCTTACTGTCGGGCGTCCGACTGTAGCCTTACCCACTTGTTATTCATACAACATTCCAAGTTCGAATGGTATTTTATCCCCCTTTCTAAACGAAAGCTTCCTTGTCAAGGATCTTTATTTAGTTAAGCCAGTTTTTTCACCTGGACCTGACGGTGTTCCCGCTTGTATACTTCGGTTCTGTGCCAACTCCTTAAGTAAGCCATTGCTCAAACTATTTTCGCTGTCCTTAGAAACTTCACTCTTTCCTTCCATTTGGAAGGAATCTTTTATTATCCCCTTATTGAAAAAGGGCAGCAAGTCTGAAGCAAGCAATTATAGAGGTATCTCTAAATTGTCGGCTAAATTTTTCGAGAATGTTATAACTCCTCACTTGCAACATTTATGCAGATCCGTTATTTCACCTTTTCAACACGGATTTATTAAACGTCGTTTAAGTACGATAAATTTGCTTGAGCTGACATCCTTTGTGGTAAAAGGATTTCAGGAAAATCTTCAAACTGATGTCATTTATACTGATTTCAGTAAAGCTTTTGACTCAGTGAATCATTCCCTTTTGGCACATAAGCTTCTAGGTTTTTCACCTAAATTACTTAGTTAGATTGTAAGCTATCTGACTGACAGAACTCAAAGAGTCCTCTTTAAAACCAGCCTCTCAATTCCACTTCACGCCACATCTGGCGTTCCTCAAGGGAGTCATCTCGGCCCCCTACTTTTTACGCTTTTCATCAATGACCTGCCTTCGGTCATACATAACTCTCGTACTCTTATGTACGCGGATGATGTAAAGCTTTGTTATCAATTTAAAGACGACCACTGTCAGTCACACTTACAAGCCGACCTAAATAGTTTTCATTCGTGGTGTTGTGCCAATATTTTAAACCTGAACTGCTCTAAATGCAAGCTGATGACATTCTCTCGAGCCAATCCAATGTATACTTCTTCTACCCTCGTTGATGATTAGGGGGTCCGTTTGGACCGAAAACTAAAGTTTTCCAATCATATTTCTAGTATGGTCACTAAAGCCATGGGTGTTCTAGGCTTTATTAAGAGATGGTCTAAGGAATTTGACGATCCTTATCTTACAAAGACCCTCTACATCTCACTTGTTCGTCCTATTCTTGAATATAGTTCATGCGTATGGTGTCCCCAGTACACTATTCATAAAGAACGCATCGAGTCCGTACAAAAGAAATTTTTATTGTTTGCGTTACGTGGCCTTAACTGGGAGGAAAATTTAAGACTGCCTTCCTATAACAATAGACTCTTATTATTAAATTTGCCTTCCCTAACTAATCGCAGAACCATGCTAGGGGTATTATTTATTAACAACCGTATGCAAGGTGACATTGACAGTGAGGCCCTTGTAATACAGCTTCACTTCTCTGTCCCTTGCAGAAGTACTCGTAATTATCTTCCACTAACTCTTCCTTATTGTAGATCGAACTATGCACTGCACAATCCGTTCAGGGTATTATGCTCGGACTACAATAAACTTCAACATGTCATAGCTGGCACTAACTCTATTGCCACTATGAAGTCTTTAATTCTTCTCTATCTAGCACGTAATTAGTAATATTATTTCCTCGATATTCTTTTTTATTATTTATTTGATTTTGCATGCTCCTATCCTACAATTTGGACAGCACGTTAAGAACGTAATAAGAATAAGATTTGCCAAATCTTGTTGCAATATCTTGAAAAACAACAAAAATCGGCCGATATCTTCTATGACAGCTATACGATATATCGGTCCGATCTGGCTCGTTCCGACTTATTTACAGCCTACAGCAATAAGAAGCTTGTGTGCCAAGTTTCATGAAGATAGCTCAAAAACTGAGAGACTAGTTTGCGTTGCAACAGACGGACGGACGGACAGACGGACATCCATTTTTCGACTCCTCTGGTGATGCTGATTCAGAATATATATACTTTATAGGGTCGGAGATGTCTTCTAAGGTGCGTTGCAAACTTCTGGCTAAAATTAATATACCCTCTGCAAGGGTATAAAAACTAACATGCTCCTTAGCTCTTTCATATCAAAATGTTAGAGGTCTATGTACTAAACTTTCAACTTTATATATATACAGTCTTTCTTTTTCTTCTCAAATTGTTGTGTTTACTGAGACTTGGTTAAAACCGGATATCTTAAACTTCAAAGTTTTTCCAAGCAAGTTCACAACCTACAGGTGTGATCGACCTGACCGTCGTGGTGGTGGAGTCCTTATGGCAGTCGATTCCACCATCAATTCGGAACTTTTACAGCCGGAGATTCAACTTGCTATTGAATTCCTCTGTGTAAAATTACACTATCCCGGTTTTTTTCATTGTATAACCTGTCCCTATTGTATATTCCGCCGTCATCGGATGTATCTGTCTATTTGCAACATTTGTCTGCAATAAAGACTATTTTTAATCTGATATTAGACAGAGATCACCTGTCAGTCCTTGGGGACTTTAATATACCAGATTGCAATTGGACAACAAGTGTTGATTCAAATTCTCTGCTGCCCTCACGGCACCACGACCTTTTTGACGGTCTGTTTGATATGTCATTGTCGCAGGTCAATCATATCTTAAACTGTAGTAACAGATCGTTAGACTTACGCTTTGTCTCCGATCCATCTAGAGTGAATTTAGTCAAGACTGAACCACTTTCTTTCCCAGAAGATCCTTACCATCCTACTCTGGAAGTGTCTTTTGATTTTGGGGCTTGTATGGATAAACATGAAAAATTGTGTAAGCGCGTACGCTGCTTTAGAAAAGCAGATTTTAATTTATGAAACTCTTTAATTTCACAATTTGATTGGTCGGAATTATATTTGTCTACTGATATATCAGTAGCGACCAATATTTTTTATAAAAATATTAATTAATTTTCTGATATTTGCGTTCCGTGCTTTTATTTATCATCCTCGAGTAAGCCGCCATGGTTTACAAGAGAGTTGTCACGGTTAAAAAATTTAAAGTCAAGCCTTTACAAAAAATTTAAATGTAGTAACTCGCCCTTAGCCTTTTCACGCTACTTAAGCGCGCGGTCAGACTTTACAGTCTTAAACGCGAAATGTTATAAAAACTATTTAGCTCGTTGTAAGGTTCAGTTCATTCAGAACCCCAAACAGTTTTATAGTTTTGCTAACACGAAAGTCTTCCGCATTTCCTTCTAACTTAGCGTTTGAAAATGCTAGTGCAAATACCGACCAAACCATGACCGATATGTTTGCAAAGTTTTTTCAAACGACCTACTCACCTTCTACACATACTACTCATTTTTATACCCTTCGACCATTGAAAATGGTCAAAAAAGGGTATACTAACTTTGTGCAAAATGTATGTAACAGGCATAAGGAGGCGTGACAGACCCCATAAAGTATATATATTCTTGCTCAGGATCACTAGCCGAGTCGATTGAGACATGTCCGTCTGTCTGTCCGTCTGTCCGTCTGTTTGTTTGAGACAACAAATCTCAGCTATTAAAAAAGCTAGAGACACCAAATTTGGTATGAAGGTTCCTATATATTCGGGGCAGGTGAAGTTTATGTCAAATGTTAGATGCCACGCCCACCGCCCCCGCAAATCGGTAATTTACGATTATTAAGCAAACCTATAAAGTTCTGCTTTGGTATGTATAAAGCTGAATGCAATATGAACATGTCCTTCAAATTACAATCCGATCGGACCAATAATACAGAAGTTATTCAAGTCAACGTTTTCAGTACAAATGTTCGGTACGAGCAGCAGCCGACTCGCTGCTTTGAGCAGTTGACGCCGACGTCGACGTTGCGTCGTGTCGCTTTACTCTTTACGTTTGTCGCTGTGTGAGTGCGAGCGAGAACGCTATATGTAGTAGAAAAATTTGTGCAAACTTTTTGTTTGAAATAATGAGTATAGTTACACGCTTGTAACGGATTTTTTAAAATTGGGAGAAGGGTATCTTACTGTCGGGCGTCCGACTGTAGCCTTACCCACTTGTTATTCATACAACATTCCAAGTTCGAATGGTATTTTATCCCCCTTTCTAAACGAAAGCTTCCTTGTCAAGGATCTTTATTTAGTTAAGCCAGTTTTTTCACCTGGACCTGACGGTGTTCCCGCTTGTATACTTCGGTTCTGTGCCAACTCCTTAAGTAAGCCATTGCTCAAACTATTTTCGCTGTCCTTAGAAACTTCACTCTTTCCTTCCATTTGGAAGGAATCTTTTATTATCCCCTTATTGAAAAAGGGCAGCAAGTCTGAAGCAAGCAATTATAGAGGTATCTCTAAATTGTCGGCTAAATTTTTCGAGAATGTTATAACTCCTCACTTGCAACATTTATGCAGATCCGTTATTTCACCTTTTCAACACGGATTTATTAAACGTCGTTTAAGTACGATAAATTTGCTTGAGCTGACATCCTTTGTGGTAAAAGGATTTCAGGAAAATCTTCAAACTGATGTCATTTATACTGATTTCAGTAAAGCTTTTGACTCAGTGAATCATTCCCTTTTGGCACATAAGCTTCTAGGTTTTTCACCTAAATTACTTAGTTAGATTGTAAGCTATCTGACTGACAGAACTCAAAGAGTCCTCTTTAAAACCAGCCTCTCAATTCCACTTCACGCCACATCTGGCGTTCCTCAAGGGAGTCATCTCGGCCCCCTACTTTTTACGCTTTTCATCAATGACCTGCCTTCGGTCATACATAACTCTCGTACTCTTATGTACGCGGATGATGTAAAGCTTTGTTATCAATTTAAAGACGACCACTGTCAGTCACACTTACAAGCCGACCTAAATAGTTTTCATTCGTGGTGTTGTGCCAATATTTTAAACCTGAACTGCTCTAAATGCAAGCTGATGACATTCTCTCGAGCCAATCCAATGTATACTTCTTCTACCCTCGTTGATGATTAGGGGGTCCGTTTGGACCGAAAACTAAAGTTTTCCAATCATATTTCTAGTATGGTCACTAAAGCCATGGGTGTTCTAGGCTTTATTAAGAGATGGTCTAAGGAATTTGACGATCCTTATCTTACAAAGACCCTCTACATCTCACTTGTTCGTCCTATTCTTGAATATAGTTCATGCGTATGGTGTCCCCAGTACACTATTCATAAAGAACGCATCGAGTCCGTACAAAAGAAATTTTTATTGTTTGCGTTACGTGGCCTTAACTGGGAGGAAAATTTAAGACTGCCTTCCTATAACAATAGACTCTTATTATTAAATTTGCCTTCCCTAACTAATCGCAGAACCATGCTAGGGGTATTATTTATTAACAACCGTATGCAAGGTGACATTGACAGTGAGGCCCTTGTAATACAGCTTCACTTCTCTGTCCCTTGCAGAAGTACTCGTAATTATCTTCCACTAACTCTTCCTTATTGTAGATCGAACTATGCACTGCACAATCCGTTCAGGGTATTATGCTCGGACTACAATAAACTTCAACATGTCATAGCTGGCACTAACTCTATTGCCACTATGAAGTCTTTAATTCTTCTCTATCTAGCACGTAATTAGTAATATTATTTCCTCGATATTCTTTTTTATTATTTATTTGATTTTGCATGCTCCTATCCTACAATTTGGACAGCACGTTAAGAACGTAATAAGAATAAGATTTGCCAAATATTGTTGCAATATCTTGAAAAACAACAAAAATCGGCCGATATCTTCTATGACAGCTATACGATATATCGGTCCGATCTGGCTCGTTCCGACTTATTTACAGCCTACAGCAATAAGAAGCTTGTGTGCCAAGTTTCATGAAGATAGCTCAAAAACTGAGAGACTAGTTTGCGTTGCAACAGACGGACGGACGGACAGATGGACATCCATTTTTCGACTCCTCTGGTGATGCTGATTCAGAATATATATACTTTATAGGGTCGGAGATGTCTTCTAAGGTGCGTTGCAAACTTCTGGCTAAAATTAATATACCCTCTGCAAGGGTATAAAAACTAACATGCTCCTTAGCTCTTTCATATCAAAATGTTAGAGGTCTATGTACTAAACTTTCAACTTTATATATATACAGTCTTTCTTTTTCTTCTCAAATTGTTGTGTTTACTGAGACTTGGTTAAAACCGGATATCTTAAACTTCAAAGTTTTTCCAAGCAAGTTCACAACCTACAGGTGTGATCGACCTGACCGTCGTGGTGGTGGAGTCCTTATGGCAGTCGATTCCACCATCAATTCGGAACTTTTACAGCCGGAGATTCAACTTGCTATTGAATTCCTCTGTGTAAAATTACACTATCCCGGTTTTTTTCATTATATAACCTGTCCCTATTGTATATTCCGCCGTCATCGGATGTATCTGTCTATTTGCAACATTTGTCTGCAATAAAGACTATTTTTAATCTGATATTAGACAGAGATCACCTGTCAGTCCTTGGGGACTTTAATATACCAGATTGCAATTGGACAACAAGTGTTGATTCAAATTCTCTGCTGCCCTCACGGCACCACGACCTTTTTGACGGTCTGTTTGATATGTCATTGTCGCAGGTCAATCATATCTTAAACTGTAGTAACAGATCGTTAGACTTACGCTTTGTCTCCGATCCATCTAGAGTGAATTTAGTCAAGACTGAACCACTTTCTTTCCCAGAAGATCCTTACCATCCTACTCTGGAAGTGTCTTTTGATTTTGGGGTTTGTATGGATAACCATGAAAAATTGTGTAAGCGCGTACGCTGCTTTAGAAAAGCAGATTTTAATTTATGAAACTCTTTAATTTCACAATTTGATTGGTCGGAATTATATTTGTCTACTGATATATCAGTAGCGACCAATATTTTTTATAAAAATATTAATTAATTTTCTGATATTTGCGTTCCGTGCTTTTATTTATCATCCTCGAGTAAGCCGCCATGGTTTACAAGAGAGTTGTCACGGTTAAAAAATTTAAAGTCAAGCCTTTACAAAAAATTTAAATGTAGTAACTCGCCCTTAGCCTTTTCACGCTACTTAAGCGCGCGGTCAGACTTTACAGTCTTAAACGCGAAATGTTATAAAAACTATTTAGCTCGTTGTAAGGTTCAGTTCATTCAGAACCGTTTTATAGTTTTGCTAACACGAAAGTCTTCCGCATTTCCTTCTAACTTAGCGTTTGAAAATGCTAGTGCAAATACCGACCAAACCATGACCGATATGTTTGCAAAGTTTTTTCAAACGACCTACTCACCTTCTACACATACTACTCATTTTTATACCCTTCGACCATTGAAAATGGTCAAAAAAAGGGTATACTAACTTTGTGCAAAATGTATGTAACAGGCATAAGGAGGCGTGACAGACCCCATAAAGTATATATATTCTTGCTCAGGATCACTAGCCGAGTCGATTGAGACATGTCCGTCTGTCTGTCCGTCTGTCCGTCTGTTTGTTTGAGACAACAAATCTCAGCTATTAAAAAAGCTAGAGACACCAAATTTGGTATGAAGGTTCCTATATATTCGGGGCAGGTGAAGTTTATGTCAAATGTTAGATGCCACGCCCACCGCCCCCGCAAATCGGTAATTTACGATTATTAAGCAAAACTATAAAGTTCTGCTTTGGTATGTATAAAGCTGAATGCAATATGAACATGTCCTTCAAATTACAATCCGATCGGACCAATAATACAGAAGTTATTCAAGTCAACGTTTTCAGTACAAATGTTCGGTACGAGCAGCAGCCGACTCGCTGTTTGAGTGCGAGCGAGAACGCTATATGTAGTAGAAAAATTTGTGCAAACTTTTTGTTTGAAATAATGAGTATAGTTACACGCTTGTAACGGATTTTTTAAAATTGGGAGAAGGGTATCTTACTGTCGGGCGTCCGACTGTAGCCTTACCCACTTGTTATTCATACAACATTCCAAGTTCGAATGGTATTTTATCCCCCTTTCTAAACGAAAGCTTCCTTGTCAAGGATCTTTATTTAGTTAAGCCAGTTTTTTCACCTGGACCTGACGGTGTTCCCGCTTGTATACTTCGGTTCTGTGCCAACTCCTTAAGTAAGCCATTGCTCAAACTATTTTCGCTGTCCTTAGAAACTTCACTCTTTCCTTCCATTTGGAAGGAATCTTTTATTATCCCCTTATTGAAAAAGGGCAGCAAGTCTGAAGCAAGCAATTATAGAGGTATCTCTAAATTGTCGGCTAAATTTTTCGAGAATGTTATAACTTCTCACTTGCAACATTTATGCAGATCCGTTATTTCACCTTTTCAACACGGATTTATTAAACGTCGTTTAAGTACGATAAATTTGCTTGAGCTGACATCCTTTGTGGTAAAAGGATTTCAGGAAAATCTTCAAACTGATGTCATTTATACTGATTTCAGTAAAGCTTTTGACTCAGTGAATCATTCCCTTTTGGCACATAAGCTTGACCTTCTAGGTTTTTCACCTAAATTACTTAGTTGGATTGTAAGCTATCTGACTGACAGAACTCAAAGAGTCCTCTTTAAAACCAGCCTCTCAATTCCACTTCACGCCACATCTGGCGTTCCTCAAGGGAGTCATCTCGGCCCCCTACTTTTTACGCTTTTCATCAATGACCTGCCTTCGGTCATACATAACTCTCGTACTCTTATGTACGCGGATGATGTAAAGCTTTGTTATCAATTTAAAGACGACCACTGTCAGTCACACTTACAAGCCGACCTAAATAGTTTTCATTCGTGGTGTTGTGCCAATATTTTAAACCTGAACTGCTCTAAATGCAAGCTGATGACATTCTCTCGAGCCAATCCAATGTATACTTCTTCTACCCTCGTTGATGATTAGGGGGTCCGTTTGGACCGAAAACTAAAGTTTTCCAATCATATTTCTAGTATGGTCACTAAAGCCATGGGTGTTCTAGGCTTTATTAAGAGATGGTCTAAGGAATTTGACGATCCTTATCTTACAAAGACCCTCTACATCTCACTTGTTCGTCCTATTCTTGAATATAGTTCATGCGTATGGTGTCCCCAGTACACTATTCATAAAGAACGCATCGAGTCCGTACAAAAGAAATTTTTATTGTTTGCGTTACGTGGCCTTAACTGGGAGGAAAATTTAAGACTGCCTTCCTATAACAATAGACTCTTATTATTAAATTTGCCTTCCCTAACTAATCGCAGAACCATGCTAGGGGTATTATTTATTAACAACCGTATGCAAGGTGACATTGACAGTGAGGCCCTTGTAATACAGCTTCACTTCTCTGTCCCTTGCAGAAGTACTCGTAATTATCTTCCACTAACTCTTCCTTATTGTAGATCGAACTATGCACTGCACAATCCGTTCAGGGTATTATGCTCGGACTACAATAAACTTCAACATGTCATAGCTGGCACTAACTCTATTGCCACTATGAAGTCTTTAATTCTTCTCTATCTAGCACGTAATTAGTAATATTATTTCCTCGATATTCTTTTTTATTATTTATTTGATTTTGCATGCTCCTATCCTACAATTTGGACAGCACGTTAAGAACGTAATAAGAATAAGATTTGCCAAATATTGTTGCAATATCTTGAAAAACAACAAAAATCGGCCGATATCTTCTATGACAGCTATACGATATATCGGTCCGATCTGGCTCGTTCCGACTTATTTACAGCCTACAGCAATAAGAAGCTTGTGTGCCAAGTTTCATGAAGATAGCTCAAAAACTGAGAGACTAGTTTGCGTTGCAACAGACGGACGGACGGACAGATGGACATCCATTTTTCGACTCCTCTGGTGATGCTGATTCAGAATATATATACTTTATAGGGTCGGAGATGTCTTCTAAGGTGCGTTGCAAACTTCTGGCTAAAATTAATATACCCTCTGCAAGGGTATAAAAACTAACATGCTCCTTAGCTCTTTCATATCAAAATGTTAGAGGTCTATGTACTAAACTTTCAACTTTATATATATACAGTCTTTCTTTTTCTTCTCAAATTGTTGTGTTTACTGAGACTTGGTTAAAACCGGATATCTTAAACTTCAAAGTTTTTCCAAGCAAGTTCACAACCTACAGGTGTGATCGACCTGACCGTCGTGGTGGTGGAGTCCTTATGGCAGTCGATTCCACCATCAATTCGGAACTTTTACAGCCGGAGATTCAACTTGCTATTGAATTCCTCTGTGTAAAATTACACTATCCCGGTTTTTTTCATTATATAACCTGTCCCTATTGTATATTCCGCCGTCATCGGATGTATCTGTCTATTTGCAACATTTGTCTGCAATAAAGACTATTTTTAATCTGATATTAGACAGAGATCACCTGTCAGTCCTTGGGGACTTTAATATACCAGATTGCAATTGGACAACAAGTGTTGATTCAAATTCTCTGCTGCCCTCACGGCACCACGACCTTTTTGACGGTCTGTTTGATATGTCATTGTCGCAGGTCAATCATATCTTAAACTGTAGTAACAGATCGTTAGACTTACGCTTTGTCTCCGATCCATCTAGAGTGAATTTAGTCAAGACTGAACCACTTTCTTTCCCAGAAGATCCTTACCATCCTACTCTGGAAGTGTCTTTTGATTTTGGGGTTTGTATGGATAAACATGAAAAATTGTGTAAGCGCGTACGCTGCTTTAGAAAAGCAGATTTTAATTTATGAAACTCTTTAATTTCACAATTTGATTGGTCGGAATTATATTTGTCTACTGATATATCAGTAGCGACCAATATTTTTTATAAAAATATTAATTAATTTTCTGATATTTGCGTTCCGTGCTTTTATTTATCATCCTCGAGTAAGCCGCCATGGTTTACAAGAGAGTTGTCACGGTTAAAAAATTTAAAGTCAAGCCTTTACAAAAAATTTAAATGTAGTAACTCGCCCTTAGCCTTTTCACGCTACTTAAGCGCGCGGTCAGACTTTACAGTCTTAAACGCGAAATGTTATAAAAACTATTTAGCTCGTTGTAAGGTTCAGTTCATTCAGAACCGTTTTATAGTTTTGCTAACACGAAAGTCTTCCGCATTTCCTTCTAACTTAGCGTTTGAAAATGCTAGTGCAAATACCGACCAAACCATGACCGATATGTTTGCAAAGTTTTTTCAAACGACCTACTCACCTTCTACACATACTACTCATTTTTATACCCTTCGACCATTGAAAATGGTCAAAAAAGGGTATACTAACTTTGTGCAAAATGTATGTAACAGGCATAAGGAGGCGTGACAGACCCCATAAAGTATATATATTCTTGCTCAGGATCACTAGCCGAGTCGATTGAGACATGTCCGTCTGTCTGTCCGTCTGTCCGTCTGTTTGTTTGAGACAACAAATCTCAGCTATTAAAAAAGCTAGAGACACCAAATTTGGTATGAAGGTTCCTATATATTCGGGGCAGGTGAAGTTTATGTCAAATGTTAGATGCCACGCCCACCGCCCCCGCAAATCGGTAATTTACGATTATTAAGCAAAACTATAAAGTTCTGCTTTGGTATGTATAAAGCTGAATGCAATATGAACATGTCCTTCAAATTACAATCCGATCGGACCAATAATACAGAAGTTATTCAAGTCAACGTTTTCAGTACAAATGTTCGGTACGAGCAGCAGCCGACTCGCTGTGTGAGTGCGAGCGAGAACGCTATATGTAGTAGAAAAATTTGTGCAAACTTTTTGTTTGAAATAATGAGTATAGTTACACGCTTGTAACGGATTTTTTAAAATTGGGAGAAGGGTATCTTACTGTCGGGCGTCCGACTGTAGCCTTACCCACTTGTTATTCATACAACATTCCAAGTTCGAATGGTATTTTATCCCCCTTTCTAAACGAAAGCTTCCTTGTCAAGGATCTTTATTTAGTTAAGCCAGTTTTTTCACCTGGACCTGACGGTGTTCCCGCTTGTATACTTCGGTTCTGTGCCAACTCCTTAAGTAAGCCATTGCTCAAACTATTTTCGCTGTCCTTAGAAACTTCACTCTTTCCTTCCATTTGGAAGGAATCTTTTATTATCCCCTTATTGAAAAAGGGCAGCAAGTCTGAAGCAAGCAATTATAGAGGTATCTCTAAATTGTCGGCTAAATTTTTCGAGAATGTTATAACTTCTCACTTGCAACATTTATGCAGATCCGTTATTTCACCTTTTCAACACGGATTTATTAAACGTCGTTTAAGTACGATAAATTTGCTTGAGCTGACATCCTTTGTGGTAAAAGGATTTCAGGAAAATCTTCAAACTGATGTCATTTATACTGATTTCAGTAAAGCTTTTGACTCAGTGAATCATTCCCTTTTGGCACATAAGCTTGACCTTCTAGGTTTTTCACCTAAATTACTTAGTTGGATTGTAAGCTATCTGACTGACAGAACTCAAAGAGTCCTCTTTAAAACCAGCCTCTCAATTCCACTTCACGCCACATCTGGCGTTCCTCAAGGGAGTCATCTCGGCCCCCTACTTTTTACGCTTTTCATCAATGACCTGCCTTCGGTCATACATAACTCTCGTACTCTTATGTACGCGGATGATGTAAAGCTTTGTTATCAATTTAAAGACGACCACTGTCAGTCACACTTACAAGCCGACCTAAATAGTTTTCATTCGTGGTGTTGTGCCAATATTTTAAACCTGAACTGCTCTAAATGCAAGCTGATGACATTCTCTCGAGCCAATCCAATGTATACTTCTTCTACCCTCGTTGATGATTAGGGGGTCCGTTTGGACCGAAAACTAAAGTTTTCCAATCATATTTCTAATATGGTCACTAAAGCCATGGGTGTTCTAGGCTTTATTAAGAGATGGTCTAAGGAATTTGACGATCCTTATCTTACAAAGGCCCTCCACTTGTTCGTCCTATTCTTGAATATGGTTCATGCTTATGGTGTCCCCAGTACACTATTCATAAAGAACGCATCGAGTCCGTACAAAAGAACTTTTTATTGTTTGCGTTACGTGGCCTTAACTGGGAGGAAAATTTAAGACTGCCTTCCTATAACAATAGACTCTTATTATTAAATTTGCCTTCCCTAACTAATCGCAGAACCATGCTAGGGGTATTATTTATTAACAACCGTATGCAAGGTGACATTGACAGTGAGGCCCTTGTAATACAGCTTCACTTCTCTGTCCCTTGCAGAAGTACTCGTAATTATCTTCCACTAACTCTTCCTTATTGTAGATCGAACTATGCACTGCACAATCCGTTCAGGGTATTATGCTCGGACTACAATAAACTTCAACATGTCATAGCTGGCACTAACTCTATTGCCACTATGAAGTCTTTAATTCTTCTCTATCTAGCACGTAATTAGTAATATTATTTCCTCGATATTCTTTTTTATTATTTATTTGATTTTGCATGCTCCTATCCTATCTCCTATCCGCGTTTTCTTTCTTTATCGCGTTAGTTTCTTCTCGCGTGTCTATTCGCATTTTTATCGCGTTTCCGTGTCGTCCGTTACGCGACGAAGTCCACCTCGGTCGGTTAGGCGGGAGGTGGACTTCGTCTGGGTTCCGCGCTCAACAAGCATCGGCTTGGTGTCGTTGGACCACTTGTTAATACATTCATTGTATTCAACGTCCAAAAAAAAAAAAAAAAAAAAATAGCGTCAAGAAGATTCCTATCATTAGATTACAAAAGGATTCAACGCTAAGGCAAGGGTACATTCAATTCATGAAGGAGTATGAAGATCTGGGACATATGAAACAAGTGCCAACAGAACATTTACCCAAACAACATTATTTCATACCCCATCATTGTGTACTCAAGCCATATAGTCAAACTACAAAGAATCTGGGACATATGAAACAAGTGCCAACAGAACATATACACAAACAACATTATTTCATACCCCATCATTGTGTACTCAAGCCAGATAGTCAAACTACAAAGTTAAGAGTAGTATTTGACGCATCAGCGGTAACATCATCTGGGAAATCATTAAACGATATTCTACATAAAGGACCTACAGTTCAGAGCACGCTATTCTCTATACTATACACACAAATACGTGTTCACAGCGGATATCGAAAAAATGTATCGTCAAATATGGATGAATCCAGAAGATCAACACCTACAGATGATTATAAAGAGAAGTGAACCATCGGAAGAAATAAAATATTACCGACTAAAAACTGTCACATATGGAACAAAAGCAGCTCCGTATCTGGCTACAGATATTTAGCAACAAGGGTGATGTGAGAACATCCTTTAGGAGCGGAAACACTAAAGAACGATTTATATGTGGATGATTGTATCACAGGCGCAGAAACAATCCCTGAAGCCCTCCAGAAACAAAGGGAATTGAACCAGATTTTATCAAAATCTGGATTCAAGCTACGAAAATGGTGTGCAAACCACAATCAATTATTACTTGGTTTGCCTTAAGAAGACATTACACCCAACGTTCATCTAGAAGATGCAGCATATGAGGAGTGCAGCATCAAAACACTGGGAATTACATGGAACCCAAGCTCTGACAAATTATGCTGCACAACACAAACAAGCAAGAAGGAAATAATAACAAGGCGAGATGTTGTGTAGGAAATTTTTTAGCGACCAATATTTTTTATAAAAATATTAATTAATTTTCTGATATTTGCGTTCCGTGCTTTTATTTATCATCCTCGAGTAAGCCGCCATGGTTTACAAGAGAGTTGTCACGGTTAAAAAATTTAAAGTCAAGCCTTTACAAAAAATTTAAATGTAGTAACTCGCCCTTAGCCTTTTCACGCTACTTAAGCGCGCGGTCAGACTTTACAGTCTTAAACGCGAAATGTTATAAAAACTATTTAGCTCGTTGTAAGGTTCAGTTCATTCAGAACCGTTTTATAGTTTTGCTAACACGAAAGTCTTCCGCATTTCCTTCTAACTTAGCGTTTGAAAATGCTAGTGCAAATACCGACCAAACCATGACCGATATGTTTGCAAAGTTTTTTCAAACGACCTACTCACCTTCTACACATACTACTCATTTTTATACCCTTCGACCATTGAAAATGGTCAAAAAAGGGTATACTAACTTTGTGCAAAATGTATGTAACAGGCATAAGGAGGCGTGACAGACCCCATAAAGTATATATATTCTTGCTTGAAAATGGTGTGCAAACCACAATCAATTATTACTTGGTTTGCCTTAAGAAGACATTACACCCAACGTTCATCTAGAAGATGCAGCATATGAGGAGTGCAGCATCAAAACACTGGGAATTACATGGAACCCAAGCTCTGACAAATTATGCTGCACAACACAAACAAGCAAGAAGGAAATAATAACAAGGCGAGATGTTGTGTAGGAAATTTTTTTAAATATTTGACCCACTGGGATTATTTACGCCAGTGATAATTAAAGCAAAAATCTTCATGCAGGAACTGACTAGACAAGGATATCAGTATGATGAAGAATTACCACAACCATTGCAAAAGGAGTGGAAACAATATCAAGAGGATCTCAAAGTTCTTAACGAAATTAAAAGTGACAGGTATGTCTATAAAAAGCAAGTTCCTGTCCAAAGGGAAATTCACACATTTGTAGACGCATCGGAAAAGGCATATGCGGCGGCAGTGTATATTCGCACCATTCACAAGGATAAACGAAGCGTTCAACTGTTATGCGCTAAATCCCGACTTGCACCGCTCAACGCTATTACACTTCCTCGATTGGAATTAAAGGCTGCCGTTCTAGGAGAAGAAATAACAAGCACGGTTAAGGAACAGCTATCCTTGGAGACCATACCTACGTATTATTGGTCCGATTCAGAAATAGTACTATCCAGATCAACAATCAGAAAACGATAAAAGACAAATTCGTAGCCACCAGGATAACAACCATTCAAGATACGTCCATACAAAGGGAATGGAGACATACCCCAAGCGCACACAACGCTGCTGATGTCGCATCAAAAGGAATAACTGCTTCGAAATTCAAGGATCACAGCTTGTAGTTCTATGGTCCACTATTTCTGCATGGACCTCCATCGACATGGCCATCGCCGTTTGTAGCAAAGGAAACGGAATCATCCAAGGTCGTCCCTGAAGTCGTATTAGCAGCAACCAAATCAGAAAAATTTATATATACAATCAATCATAAAAACTCATATAATAAATTCTTGAGAATAGTTGCATATATGATGCGTCTTCGAAAACGGAAAGCCAACGAACCAATACTACAATTGGAAGAAATAAATGAAGCCCAGAAGATAGTCATTCAAAACATTCAACAAAATGGCTTCATTGCCGAATTTAGGGATCTCCAGAAAAATCATGAAGTGGACAGACACAGCAGCTTAAATGCTCTAGCACCATTCCTCGATAATGAAGATATTATTCGGGTAGGTGGAAGACTAGAAGCAGCAGAGATCACATTTGACGCAAAACATCCTATGCTGCTGCCATACAATGATCCGATAACAAAATTAATATTTGAGAAACCATGCATTGTGGACCTCAAGCTCTTTTAGCAACAATGCGGCAAAGGTACTGGGCCATTAAGGGAAAAACAGTAGCCCGGAATATCGTGCAAAATTGTGTAAGATGCACAAGAGCCAAACCTAGATTAATCCAACAAATCATGGGAAATCTACCACCGTTAAGAGTCACTCAAGCAAGACCATTTCCTAATGCTGGGGTAGACTATTGTGGACCGGTGAAGATTCACTATAAGCTCCGTGGAAAGCAACCACATGTAGCATATATTGCCATATTCTGCTGTTTTGCAACAAAGGCATTTGGAACTCGTAAGCGACCTATGCGTCCGATGCGTTTCTAGCGGCTCTTCGAAGATTTATCAGTCGACGTGGGAAGTGTCAGACTCTGCATTGTGACAATGCAACCAACTTCGTGGAAGCCAGCAACAAGCTAAAAAACCTAGAAGAAGCAATTTAGTCAGACAAGGCTAAAAAGGCCATTATTAAGAGCTGCAATCAAAAGGGAGTAAATTTTAAATTTATTCCTCCCAGAGCACCTCACTTTGGCGGACTATGGAAAGCAGCAGTTAAATCAGCCAAGCAACTACTACTCAAGAATATCGTCTCTGTTAAACCAACATATGAAGAATTAGAAACAGTAGTAGTCGAGATTGAAGCAATATTGAATTCTCGACCACTAGTCAAATGATCCAAACGATATGACTGCATTGACACCAGGACATTTTATAATAGGAGAACCACTGACGGCGCAAGTGGACCATGAACCATCGCAACAACCTGTTTCATTAGGACGGAGATGGACATCAGTATCCAAGGTCAAACATCAGTTCTGGTCACAGTGGTCAACGAACTACCTACAGCAACTCCAAGAACGGCATAAATGGAAAAAATAAGAGAGGACAACACACCTGTTCTGCATTGGCCAATGGGACGCATTGTCAATGCAGTCCCCGGAAAAGATGGCTTCGTTTGAGTTGTGGAGTTGAAAACAGCAAGAGGCATCTTCAAAAGGGACATCCAACATATCGCCCCACTATTTCCGGAAGAATAACCGGATCACAAACATCCGATAGAAGATGAGGAACAACGCGAAGAGGCAACGAAACCCAAACGACGCCAATTAAATATGCCATCACTGACAACGACTTCGTTAGTTATGATGTTGCTATTAGCACTCGCAATGGCTCAATTAATTAACATAACCCAGTTTGGATGAAAGCCAGGGATCTTCTTTGAAAGGATTGGGACAACGCAACTCACTACAACCGAATGGAATGTTGTTGCATATTACGACCTACAACCTTATTGGCAAAACATGATGACATTTTCTTTGGGGACAAAGAAGATTGGAGAAAAATGTCTAGAATTTAGTCAAATTCAGGCATGCAAAGGCATGTACCAAAATTTTAAGCACATCGAGAAAGATCTACAAACAGAAAATCATTTATTAACAAAACCTCGATCACGACGAGCACCATTGGATATTATTGAAAATATTGTCAGTAGCCTGTTTGGAGTATTAGCTTCGAATTATGCACTTGAAATGTCAAACACTATCATGAAGGTAAAGGACAATGAGAATCACTTATTAAAGCTGATTGAAAACCAAACCACGTTAATCGACTCAACAATTAATGGGATACGTCGAGATGAAGTGTCCAACTCCAAAAGACTCACAATCATAGAAGGATTATTGACAGCTGCAAAGAAAGAAAATGACCATTTCCAGTCTTTTCAATGGTACATCACACTCACAACGCAGCTAACTCTCTTGGCAACAAACTTACAACGAATGCACAGTGAGATTATTATTGTGTTAACAGACATTCGTCATAATACGATAAGTCCAGCACTGATCTCACCAAAACAATTAAAGCAACAATTGAATCAAATACGCGAACACCTGAAGAATAAACAAATGCTACCTGTCACGCCGGACAACATGCTATTGCTCTACAAAATGATGATCAAAATATCATTACCGCTAGTATCCACACAAATGCTTGAAATATTTAAGCTCAGTCCAATTCCGTCATCATCCGAGAATGGAATAATCAACTATGACATCAAGATTCCGTTCCTTGCAATCAACGATCATCGAGATGAATTTGTAGAATTGACAGAAATGGATTTTCGAAATTGCTATCCAAGAGACACTGACGATTTTATATGCAGAAATAAACAAACAAAATTCACAACTGAAACTAGTTGCGAAATGAAATTGTTTCACAACAGAACAGATGCATCATGTCATTTGACACAGTTAAATAAATCATTTACACTACTAAATATGCATGCAAGAAATCACTGGATATTCGCTACAAATTCTCAAGTGCAATTATCAGCGGTGTATCCGGATGGAGCATCAGACATCACTCTACAAAACTCTGGAATACTAAGTGTAACTGCTGGATGTACACTACGGAACTCACAGATGACTCTAACCAGTCAAGACACCATCAAGACAATCATACCTACGTCGTTCGCTCTTTTTTTGAGATATGATTAACAAATTTTAAACAACAACAGCACAACCTGGCACCACACTAACGAAGGAAGAGTTGATGCAACATTACATCGACTTACAACAACTACGAAAGAAACTCTTTCCAAGCAACACATTTCAATTACCTCAAGAAATTGAACCGATTAAACATCATCACATTGCGTTATACGGTGTACTCCTGTTCATGATGATCATGTTCATACTCTATATTAGAAACAAATACTACAAAGGAAGGACATCCACCAAATCAGATCCACCAGCCGACGAGAACCTACATCAATTCGGAATCAATATCGACGATTCTTGAACATATGTTCAACGGCCGGGAGGATGTACGATTTTGCATATCTGCAGAAAAACGTACGCTGCAGATGATACGCAGGCACACTGCTATCTTAAGCAGATAGGCGACAGGGCACGTTTCACACGTACCTAAATCAACAGTGAACCTTACTGATATGCACCGACCGTCGCTGGTAGGCATACACACATAATAAATACTGACGCTGATATGCAGGCGGACTTAGTAAATAAGGACTCTATCGTTATGCACGCAGATGCACGATTTCGCACCATCTGCATGCCGTAAATCACCAGATATCATTAGACTCAGATAATTAACATTTGTCTTTTATCATGTATTTAGAACCTAAGTAAATACCTAACTTGTAAGAAACGTGTATATAAACTCCACAACGAGGAAAATTAAATCAGTATGACTACTTGACTACTCGTTCTTACTCTTTTGTACTTATTGCGGCGACCTCTGCCACATGGTTATGCACCTGGGGCAAGCCAAATTAATAATAATACAATAAAATACAGTTGATATTACTCCGACGTTGAGTGATATCAATTCAAATCTTTACAATACCCTTCTACTCTATAAGTAGCGGGTATAAAAATTCGTGTGCTCAAGTTGGTAAATTCTTCATCGGCTTTGATACTACGTGAGTTCTCCGATAGAGTCAACGCACATATGCTTAGGGATTCGGAGCAAATATCAAGATAAATTATCATCACTATGCTGTTGGAAAAATGTAATGCCGAAACAAGATAAAAATGGGAAGAGAGTTTGTCGTTTGAAAAGGTACTAGCAGCTGACAAATTTTTCGCATTCTTAGAAAAGAGGTGCCAGATATCAAAAATGCTATGACAGCTCACATGCCTAGCTGTCAGGTGGGAGTATCTAATCATATTACTAACCGTAGCAGAAAGGCTTTCGTTGCCTCTCAAACTAATCCAAACACTGGTGGTTATAGTTTACTACATTTACAAGTCCAAATTATTTGGAAATTTGTCTCCTCTTCTCCGATTTAAAGAAATCAAGAAACTGGCTATTTGCTTTAACTGCTTAAAAAAGGGCATCAAACTCGAGCTTGTTATAGTGGAAACTGTCGCATTTGTAGTGATAAGCATCACACCCTATTGCACTTTGATCGATCAAAGTTTGCAAAGCTTCTCAGCAGAGTTATCATCTGCAGGCATTTGCTCTCCTAAGTGTTGGTTATATCAAGCTAGTGGGTAGATTGCCACTACTGTAAGAGATGGGTTATGTCAGGAGGTGGAAGGAGGCTCTGCAATACTTCCCTTTTATCTTTTCAGGTAGTTTGTAAGGAGAGCATCCAATTGGATATCCGTATTGATGTGTTGGTACGACGTTTCTGGGAAATTGATAATTGTGATCTAGCCATTGCAGGGATCAGAAAGGAAGAGTTGGATTTGGACAATGTTCGGTTAACTTGCCATTAAAGCTCAACGCTAATCTACTGGGGGAGTCATATAGCTCTTCTTATCAACGATTTCTCTTGAAGGATCAGAATTCTGACTTTATAAAGGAATCGAATCACATATCTCGAGGTTATACATTATACCCCTCGACTATTACGAATGCAATATTAACATATCTTCAAATTACAATCCAATCGGACCAATCACACAGAAGACATTTAAGTCAACTTTTTCAGTACAAATAATCGGTACGAGCAGCAGCCTGCGCGCTGCTATGACTCGTAGCTTTACTCTTTAGGCAGGTGTCTATGTGTGTGAGAGCAAGTAAGCCATACGTAGTAGAATAAATTGTGCAGAACTCTCTGTCTGAAATCATGAGTGTAGTTACATGTTTGTAACGGATTTTCAAAATTGGGAGAAGGGTACCTTACTGTCGGGCGCTCTCTAATGTAGCCTTTTCCACTTGTTTTAAAAGTATACTTTAAAAATATACACTAAAAATCCATGGTCTCTCACATTCACCGCGTTACTGTTGCCTTTCGATATGGTTATAATGGTCTTTGACAGATTATTCCTTTCGAACATTGAAAATTATCAAAAAAGGGTATAGTAACTTTAACACTGGCAGACACCTGAAATTAATATTCGTGCTCAGGTTCACCCGCCAGTAAGCTCCGTTTAATACTTAAGTATTCTTCTAGATGAATTTCAATTCGTTTAAGGGTCGAGAATTTGTGTCTAATCAGCATTGATGCTTAGTAACGTGGTACTGCAAGGTTACGTTAGGTATTAGGTTATATCGGCAGGCCCCCAAATGGGGGCCTCACATAGATCAGTATGATCCTTAGTGTTGCCGGATAGAGGCTGTTAATTTATCGATTAATTATCCCAGTCTAGTGTGCTGGTTAGTTTGGCTAAAGCCAGGAGTTTTTGGGGCGCCAGGCCCGCTGCTTCTTCAAGTGATGTAAGCAGGGGGCTTCCAAGGCATTTCGTTCTCGAGGTCATGAGTGCGGGGCAATCGCAGATGAGATGCTCCAGAGTTTCTTTTACTTCTGGTACCTTGCATTTCCTGTATTCTTCATTGTCGGTGATGCCCAACTTCTTAGCATGCGTTGCGGTCAGGCAGTGGCCTGTGAGTATGCCCATCATTATTCTGCAATCTCTTCTCGGGTGCTGAATGACATATTGGGCTAATTTCGCGTTTGAACTGTTGCACATAGTGCGGGCTATCTTGCAGTTTATTGTGCTGTGCCATCTTCTTCCTGCAATTACTGCAGCGCTTTCTTCTAAGCTGTGGCTTATAGATCGTAGCGGTGTCTTCAAGTCCTCAACCGTCAGTTGTCTAGATTCGGCACCCTCCTTTGCTAGCCTGTCTGCCATCTCGTTTCCGTCGATGCCGTGGTGAATGGGAACCCAAAAGATGCGTACCTCCGAGCGAATGCTTAGTGCATCTAATGCTTCTCTGCTTGCCAGTACACTTTCGGAGCTGATGACGTAGGACTGCATAGATTTGATAGCCGCCTGACTGTCGTCAAAGATGCTGACCCGATTCTTGTTGATCGTTGTCGCAAGTTCTGTAGCCTTCTTTATAGCGAAGACCTCCGCCTGGAAGATGCTACAGTAGTCCGGCAACTTATACAACACTTGAATGAGCGGATCTGCACAGTAGACCGCGGCGCCCACGCCGGTCTCCATTTTAGATCCGTCCGTAAATAGCTTTGTTGCGTTTTCGTCCATGCCGATTTTCCAATCTTCATGTCCCATTAGAACGGGCGTTCTAGAGAAGTTGTTTATGGAGATCATATAGTCCGTGCTATTGAGCAACCCTCCTCCTACTTCACTGTGCCCATAATTTGCAGGGGCCATATATTCCGTAGCACAGAGACGTTGCGCGGTCTTTTGTGCTATTAGTTTGGCCTGTATGTCTATGGGGAGAACTCCAAGTATCACTTCCATGGCTTTAGTTGGAGTAGATCTCAGTGCCCCGGTTATGCACATCAGTGCACGTCTTTGTACCCTTTCCATTGTTAGGAGGTATGTGGATTTCTTAGTGGCCTTCCACCATACTAGGACACCGTAGAGTAGTATTGGACGAACAATTGAGATGAAGATCCAGTGTATCAGTCTGGGAGACAGACCCCACGTGCTACTTAGCATCTTTTGTGATGCATATAGTGCACTTGTGGCTTTCTTCACCCGTTCCTCGACGTTGGTTTTCCAGCTCAACTTGCTGGCCAGTACTATTCTATTATGGCTATGTCATCTGCATAGGAGGTTATCTTTGGTGCTTTCCTTTTAAATTTCCGTAAGACGTCGTTTACCACTAAGTTCCACAGTAGCGGCGACAGCACCCCGCCTTGTGGCGTGCCTCTGTGCGCTGCTTTGGTTGTGGTGGTGGTTCCCCATTCGGCTCTTACTCTTCTGCAGCTCAATAGATTTCCTATCCAAGAGTTTACGGCCTCATGGGTTTCTACGGCTTTTAGGCTCCGCATTATCGCTTCCGTAGATTATTAAATGCACCTGAGATGTCCAGGAACGCTCCTAAGGCAAATTCCTTGTGGTGTAGGGCATTTTTGATGGTGGCTACTAGGGAGTGTAACGCTGTGTTGGTTGGGTTCTACGAGTCGGTTCGTGCCTCCTCTTATGTGTAGATCCAGGAGTTTTTCAAAGGTTTTAAGCAGGAAGGAGGTGAGACTTATCGGTCTGTAGTCTTTCGGTTGCATGTGACTGCATTTTCCTACTTTTGGCAGGAACACAACACGTGCTGTCCTCCAGGATACAGGTACATATCCCTGCCTCAGACATGCTTTGAATATTGATTCCAGCCATGGAGTGACCTCTTCTTCAGTCTTCTGCAACATGGCTGGTATTATACCATCTAGCCCAGGGGATTTGTAGCTCTCGAAGGAGTCTATGGCCCACTGGATTTTGTGTGGTGTGATTATGTTCCCAGGTACGTCAGTCACTGGGTTTGTGTGCACTGATTGTTGTGGATCGAGTACATCTGTGCATCCGGGGAAGTGCTCGCTCAGAAGGGCATTAGTCGCTTCCCTGCTGCTACTCGTCCATTGGCCATCGCTAGTTCTTAGTTGGCTGTGAATTGCCGGTTGGCTCGACAGAAGCTTCCTAAGTCTGGCGGTTTCCGTGACCTTCTCTATGGCAGAGCAGAAGGATCTCCATGAGTTTCTCTTGACTATCTGGACCTTTTTCTTAAAGTCACGGAGCCTTATCTAGTATTCCTCCCATACAATATCTTCGTTTGCTTGTTTAGCTAGTTTGAAGATTTCTTGTAGGTCGGTGCGTTGTGCCTTCAATTGTGGGTTCCACCAGGGTGGCCTGTGTTTCCTTCTTGTTATTGATTCCCTGTCATGCGCTAGATAGCAGGAAGCCATCAGGAGTGGTTCGTCTCTGCATCCCTCTAGCGCTATCACCGTGATCATCTGTACTGTAGTGTAATTAGACATAAGATAAGCATAGATGCCTTTTCTTACCAGAAGTGCAGTTCTAGCTTTACTTACGGTGGTGGGGTAGAAGATGGAGTAGTTGTTCGACCCTAGCCCGGCGATCTTACTGCCTGATGCAATCCAGGGTTCCTGGACTAGGGCCACGTCGACGGACTCCTCCTCCAGGGTTAAGAGGAGCTCCGCCGACGCCAACTTGCTCTTATTGAGGTTTAGCTGAAGGATCCTTCAGCTTCATGGCTGTTATTGGATTCCTTCTGCTCGGATGGGTTTGCTATGGTTGTCAGGTCACCATCCTCCATAATATCCTATATGTCGAGGCTGCCATTTGTTGGCCGTTGCCTTCCGGCTTGCCAACGTTTAGTACCGTCCAGTCAGCGGTAGGCACGTCAGGCACTGCAAGAGTTAGTTGCTAATAAATATTTTTCGACAGCACGTAAGATGCGTTTTATTTGTTTGTCTGATTTTATAAGAACACGCGAAGTCAGCCTCGTAATGATTAAAGCTGATATCTATTTTTTCATACATACGGACTGACAGACAGGCGGTCAAACTGACATAGTCATATCGACTCGGCTTTTGACACTACTCAAGAATTTAAGTTCTATCAATGTAGAGGGGTCGAAGAGGCCTAATTTTGCCTATTACAAACATTTTTGGTTGGCACAACGTTATATTAATTATACTCTATTAATACTTCGTATATTTGAAGTAAATGCGTAAAATTATTTCATGAATTCTGTTAAATGTATGCATTTGCCCTAAATGCCAGAGTTGCCAGAATTTTAAAATGAAGAAAGCTAGAGTAGACAAAACAAAAGCTGAAAAACTGAATTTATAATAAGTTGCCAAAAAGGGATAAAACAATTTCAACCAAAATAAAAACAAATTTTATTTCATCTTAGTCAAACCACTAAATATTTAGGTTACTAAAAATGTAATCATCATCTAATCCAAATAATTGAACGACTTTTTCTAAAGTGGCATTTTAAGTTTCAATCCCTAGTCTAGTCGTCTCCACATCCATTAGGCTAAATACCAGAGAACGGCTTCGGTTCAACCAAAAGTGTGTGGACACAATCAATCACATGAAAAGTCACGCAATTTGGCGGACAGCGTGAAGTGTGTATGCGTCAAAACATTCGCTGCTGAAGCGACAGCGTTACAGAATCCCCCTTTCCACTTTTCGTTTCATTTCTTGCTTGCCGATTCGCTGCCTCGTGTGTTTTATTTTCGTCTTGATTCATTTGGCCTATGTGGGTATGTATATGTTGAATTATCTTCGTCTCCCATTAGAGCGTAGCGCGTTTCGAACTTTTCACAGGCGACCACTCAAGCATACTGCCCTGCTCGTTTTCTAAAAGCCTATACGAAACCTCGAACCACACTCGGCGACAACGTCGCAACGCATTGTCGCGCAACTAAACAGGCGACGCGTCGTTGTCGCCCTGCTCCAACGGTACTTTCAGAAAAACGACGGACAACCACAATGCAAAGACGCAAAACATAATATGATGAAATAATTCGAGTTCATGCGTAATCTTTATACTCCGACATATACTAAGATTCGGTTTACACACAAATAGCTCGCCTCTACACAAATCATCCCTAAGGAAACACGTCAACAGTGTTTTATTAGGGCTATCTGGTTTTGCATGTATGCATGAGTATGCGTGCAATGCTGTTGAATGTTTAACTGAAAAAGGAATTCGAATTGAATAACACAGCCCCACAAAAAAATTTGTTTGTCATGATCTGGGCATGCGCCATATGCAGTAATATGTATTTTGGGTCGTTGAATCCGAATCCGGAGTTGGAATAACGTCATCACGTCTGGATTTCGACATAAATTCACAAAACTGTAAAATTTTAAAATTTCCCCAAAAAGATATAGAATCATGATCTGGTCATGATTTTGACCTTCTAAATTTGATTCTTTAATCAAAATGTATCCTGCACGTCTAAGTTTCGACTTAACCTCAAAAAAACATGAAAAATCTTCAAAGCACCAAAACATAATGGGAGTCATGACCTGGGGGTCCTTAATCCGAATCCGAAGTCAAAATATTTCCAGAACGTATACTTTTTGACATAACCTAAACAATTTTTTAAAAAATTTTTCAAAAACAGGGTTTTTGGTTTGAAAACTAAGCTTATTAATGTTATTAATGTAGATTTTGAAAATAAAAAATGAAAATAAAATAAAATTCGAAAATACCACTTTAAAAACTGTTTCAACGGTTTTTGCAATAGGCATTTTTTGGTTAGCCCATGAATGATCATTGAAAATATTTTAGCTGAATCCAGAACAAAAAAAATCCAGTTTTTCAAACATTTTTGTGGGGCTGTGTAATTGATAACTAATAGCAATTTAATATATCAATAAAAAAAAAACATGAAATAATTTATTATGTAATATTATAAGATTTATTTACTAACTTTTTTTAAAATTTGTATAATAAGACCATAGAAATAATAAACTGTCTCGGATTTCGGACCTATACGATTTCTTTTTTCCGTTATTATATTTCCCGCCATTGAAAATTCTCATTATGTTGCACTGCTAGCCGGAATCGAGTGAACGGATAGAGCGAATTTGGATAAGAGTGGATACCTTTGAGCATTTTTTGTCCACCATCTTAATGCGTCAAAGTCCTCTGTCATTGGGATAATTTCCCTACAATAACTGTATATTTCGTCTGTTGGGGTTCAATGTGTTGATTATGGAATGCTGGCTAATCAGCGGTTTTTTCTTCGGGGGTCAGACTTTTTAAATCTTTTGTCTCCTTCAACTCCGTACAGCATTTGTGCCTGCGCAAATTAGCCTTACTGACTACAGTATACCTTAATACTCTGTTGCACGATCGACTGTATAGGAATCCCTCTAAAACAGAGTCATATTCCATAAGGATTTCCGAAAAAATGTTCCAGATGATGCCCTTTTGCCGGCCCGACAAAGTGTAGGTGTTTTTGCGGATTTTTTGATAATGTTTTCTTAGTCCATTCTTGCTTTGCTTTTCTTTCAATTTTAAACACTTGATGTGGTAATGTTCAAGGTTGCACTTGTACTGAAGTGCCAATTTGTTATGAATGAATTTATATACATACTAATTATGCATATTGCATTGCTACCTAGAAAATACAAGGCATCCCAATTTTGGCACACTAAAAATGCTGGTACATATACAAATATTAGGTAATATTCGGTAACGAAAAGTAGGCACGTCAAACTTCCCATTCCTCAAAAATTTTACCTGTACCACGCCTTGCTTAATTATGTAAATAACCCAATACAAAATGAACCCTTTTGAGGGACATTCACAAAAAATTGCTAAGTTTCAAAATCTTGGAATATACTAAGAGTAGGTACGCAAACAATTGCAACTACCTTAAGGTAGAGGAAACAAGAAAGCAAGGTTACCTTCGGCTTGCCGAAGGTTTTATACCCTTGCAGTTATACAACTGACAATGGACTGACTGATTGTTCCTATAACAGCTTAGAATATAATCATCTAAGATATTTAAATGGAAAAAATAAGGGTGGGTTACTGTATAACATTAAAAGGTATTGATAATGTGCGGTATTTCCAAAAACAAAACAGGTTTGCATACAAAAACCCTGATTTCAGCCGATTGTTCCTATGGCAGCTATATGTTATAGTAGTCCGATTTTAATCTTGTTGCAATATCTTGAAAAACAACAAAAATCGGCCGATAGCTTCTATGACAGCTATACGATATATCAGTCCGATCTGGCTCGTTCCGACTTATTTACAGCCTACAGCAATAAGAAGCTTGTGTGCCAAGTTTCATGAAGATAGCTCAAAA
The DNA here is from genome assembly GCA_018901885.1 of Zaprionus kolodkinae. NCBI lineage: Eukaryota > Metazoa > Arthropoda > Insecta > Diptera > Drosophilidae > Zaprionus > Zaprionus kolodkinae. The sequence goes on along the minus strand of JAEIFM010000212.1, from coordinate 323,919 downwards.
ACTGAGAGACTAGTTTGCGTTGCAACAGACGGACGGACGGACGGACGGACAGACGGACATCCATTTTTCGACTCTCCTGGTGATGCTGATTCAGAATATATATACTTTATAGGGTCGGAGATCTCTCCTAAGGTGCGTTGCAAACTTCTGGCTAAAATTAATATACCCTCTGCAAGGGTATAAAAAAGGTCATCTAGACGCCGCGGCGCCACAGTAATTGCATATATGGCAATTACAAAAACAAAATACATACACACTGCCCGCTGTTAGGTTCAGTGAATTGAATTGAGCATGAAATTTCGCGTTTGATGCGATTCAAGAAAAATGTGATTTTGCAGTTCCCTGCTAAATACCATCTCAACATCCGCACTAGACCAAGAAAAATGGCAAGTTTGTACCAATTAGAACCTGTGAGGCCCTAGTATTATTTGTTTCGTTTTTGTCACATTTTTATTTGGTGAGCGATTTGCCTCCATACTCGTTTCAAAATTCAGTAATTCAAATTTAAATTTGAATTTGAACCACGGTTTGCACCACACCCAGAGTCACACCGATAATCGACCGGTCTGGCAACTCAAAATCGGCCGATCCGAACGATCAGTGTTGGGAAGTGGGGTGGGGATATATCGATTGCCTGGGCCACCTATCGCGCTCGATATTATTTTCCCTCTTCACTAATTGAGAAAAAGTTGGAGAACACGCGTCGATGCTAATTTTCAAATCGAAACAAATCAAAAGTGATCGCAAAAAAAATATTAAAGTGAACTCAAAAATTGTGGAGCTTGGACAATAAAGCTTTTGGTGCGGTTAATATTGTGGGTGTACGAGCCTGGACGTGAGTATAAGCTTTCCAAACATTGTTTGGCAGGTTCTAACCTCGTCTTGCTTTCTAGTAAACCGCTTGTGCCCAGAGGAGCCCTAGCGCTCTCGCGCCTTTTTGCTGGTAGGCGTGCGTATTTGCCCTCATCTATTCTGGTGCCGTGATCGTCCTGCTACCTTTAGTTGTTGTTTCGTGTTTGTGCCTGTATGGTTTCCGAAGTTTAACCTGATTATAAAACAGCGTGTAAAATTCCGGGGACTTCTGGAATGAGCATAGAACACATCTGCAAAATTTCATTACAACAAAACACGCAGACCTTAACTAATTATACACCAACACGTTCACTTTCATACACACATACGTACTTGCAGTACACATACACGTTCACTTTTATACACACATACGTACTTGCACTTGACATACACGTTCACTTTTACACACACATACGTACTTGCAGTACACATGCATATTCAAGCTTTATACACACATTTACATTCAAACACACGTATGTACTTGTAGTACACCAAAAACATTCACATCCACGTTTTTGTTCACACAATTCTCATTCATTCTTCTTTTTCACACTCATTCATTTTATTCATCATTCTATCATTTTTATTTTCATTTTTGTTTCATTTCATTTATATTGTTCATCCTTTTTGATTTAATCTTTTTATTTTTCTCATCTTTTTCATTCACTCAGTAGTTCATTCATTCATTCATTCGCATACGCACGTATGCGTATAACAAAATTCGTAACGTAAAATAAAACAAGATTGAGTGATAGGTCAGAAGATATTTTTTGTGTTTGGGTATTATTGGTGTCTTGGTTATTGTTGCCATTATTATTTTTCCTCAGCTGTGTCGTCGGGGCCCCAACGGATCACGGGTGAGTGGACAACAATTTCAAAATATCGAAACCAATTAATATTCAAACAATCGCTTGCCTATCGGGAGTAGAAATATCGTAATGGAATACTAAAACTATCGTCTGCCTATCGTTTGCAACATATTCCATCTCTTTCATTCATTCGAAACCAAATAAAATATAACTATCGAAACCAAGTAAACTAGAACTATCGACACCAAATGAGAAAAAAATATTTAATAGAAAAAAATCTAATTGCATTGAGATTGAATAAATAACAAAAAATAAATCAAAAAGGACTAAAAATTAGGGAAGTAAAATTAGAATTCTCGAATTCGTTATGCAGCACGAAGCTGCATGCGCTCATATTATTTGTCATTAAATAACGTTAAAGAAATTTAAAATGGAATAATCTTTCTTTTGTGAGGCACTAATGGCGGTTGCATAACAGCAACATGGGTAGTATCGATATTCCGATATCGATAGTACATGGTTGGGTGGGTGAAGAAGGAGAGCTTAACATCTAGCTCTCCGACTAGATCGTTTGTTAGGGGTAGTCCGTCCGTTTATTTTGGCCTTCCCTTTTCTTGCCATTCCCTCCTCTAGCAGTCCTATAACCTGTCGATATTTTCTAGTAACATCGATAACCGAACCTACGTGGGGCCGAAAAGGTTCCACTCGGCTATACCCTTTCCTTTCCATTCTCTTTTTCCTAGGAACCCGAAAATCCCTCCATTTTTATTAGTTTTTTGTAGATTCAGCCGATAGTTATATGCAATTTGGAACTGCTGGTTACTCTGATGGATATCGGATCCAGACCGATTGCATATAGCTATCCGAGTTCGATACTCTTCGATTCAGAGGAATATAAGTGGCGTTCGATGGTGGAATATAGGGTATGGAACTATCGAATTGGTATATATCGGTTCGATACCATATCTTAGCTCCATCGAACAAACACCTCGACTCGTGATGGCTGAGATTGTTTGTGCTGGACAGATTCGGCACGATCCTCAGCATCCGATTAGAGCTTCACGCAGTTTATTTTTATTAACGTAGCTTCAGTAATCGGAACTACTTCTAATGAACGATCACGTCACAAAATTGCTGTTATGTTACTTTAACTTAGGTAAGCCCTCTAATCTTGCATGAATATTATCATATATACAACTTTCACATCCTTGAGTTTGGCGTATTAAAATAAAATATACATATACACGTGTTTGTGTGCACAATTGCAACTTCATTACATTTTATTGTAATTGTTGTAGCTTGTGGGATACCTTAATCGTAGTCCCTCTGACATTTAGGAGCACATAAGTTTTTTTGTGTTAACCGGAGTTGAAACCGAGTAGTTTTGACCAAGTTCATTATTTTGTTTGGGATTTTATTATGGCGGTAAAACGGGGTAACGAGAGGGTAGGGGACCTGATGAACACCGCGATGGACTGTACCATCTGCAATGACACCAGTCAGGACCCAGACCTCATCGAGACCACCTGCAGACACCATTTTCACAGATCTTGTCTGTCCGGTTGGCTCGATAATAACGAAAACTGTCCGATATGCCGCCAGACGTGCTCAAAGGCTATCCTGACTGCTGCAGTTGAGCGCAGGGCTTCTTTGAATCCACCAACTGAGCAAGGACCATTGAACGCTACGGTTCATTCGGGAGCAATTCCAAAGAGCCGCATGAATACTCGTTCTCACGGGCGTGGCATGACCCATGTCAGCTCCTCACTCCCACTTCCAACTCGGGGAAACACCCGACGTGACCCAAAAACCCCTGATTAAAATGCGCTCGCAGAAGAGCGAATTAATACGCTCATCTCTAGCTCGATGGCGAGTTATAGAGATAGCATGTCGGTCGTGATTGCTGAGTAGATCTCCGCCGCGTTCCGCAACCTTAATATGACCCAATATGTTCGGGATACTCGAGATGATCCTCGTTACGGGGAGGAAGGCAAGGCAGCACCATCAGTTCGCCGCTCGAGCAACGCTTCGAGGCCTGAAGATAGTTTAGGTGGAAGGAAGCATGGAGCTCGTGTTTCTTTCGGCTATTCAAACATTGATCGCCCAGATAGGATCTTAAACACCATCTCGAACTGGCGCATTAAGTTCACTGGATCACCCAATGACCTTCCTCTCGAAGTCTTTATATTTCGAGTCAATTGCATGACCACTCAGAGCCTTAACGGCAACTTTTCATTGTTGTCCCAATTTGCTCATCTTTTGTTCTCTGGCCCAGCACTCGCGTTTTATTGGAGAGTGCATCACACGGTTCGCGATCTGGATTGGTACGAGTTGTGTAGTCGCCTGCAAGTGCGGTACCAGGACCAGAGAACAGACAGGGACTTCAAGGATGATATGCGTCGTCGTAAGCAAGGTAGCAACGAAAGCTTCGATGATTTTCTGGGTGCTATGCTGGCTATCACTGATTCCTTCCGAGAACCTATGTCGGATAGCGAGATTGCGGTTGAGGTTCGCCACGGTTTGCGTTCGGAGCTGCAACATGAGCTGTTGCATGTCGAAACTTCGGATTTGGCCAGTTTGCGTAGGGAATGTAACAGACACGAGGAGTTCTTCCGAAACATTCGACCCCAATATCGCTCAACCGTTAAGCGAAGCTTCGTGAATTCTCTTCAGGTGGAAGAGGATTCCGAGCCAGAGTCAAAAGAGGCATCGGAAGCGGAAATTTGCGCCGTTCGCTCATTCGACAACTCCAAATGCTGGAATTGCGAGGAGGTAGGGCATCGCTATCAGGATTGTCTTCAGCCAAGACGCATCTTTTGCTACGGATGTGGTGCGGTCGACGTATATAAGCGAGAGGCGACATCCGACGCTAATCTCGGAACCTGCAGCGCCACTTTATCCCACCAGACTTTCTATTTCACCAAACATGACCAAAATACCAGATTTGACAATCCCACAGCATTTTAAACCGTATCACGTGCGTCTACGCGAATATCTGAAGCGAAGAGCTGAGATTTTCAACGTCGATGCTACCGTTTCAAGTAGATCTAGGTCGGCAACACGTATGCGTGAATTTTGGCGACGCATACGGGGCTTGAAACGATATACTATCTCTTCTATCGTCCATCAAAGCGGTGACATACGCCCTTTTACCCAAGTCAACGTCTTCGGTGAGGATCACTTGGCACTCCTTGATAGTGGTGCTAACAAAAGCGTTATCGGTGGCAAGTTGGCACAGAAGTTAGTTGAGAAGGGATGTGTGTTCGGCAAGACGAAGAACGTCGTGCTCACGGTGGATGGGCAGACGCAGGAGATAATTGGGTTAATTGCTGTTCCCCTGACGTATCACTCGGTGACAACCGAGTTTGAATTTTTGATTGTTCCAACCATTAGACAGGATCTCATTTATGGAATGGACTTCTGGAAACGATTTAACATCTCCATCGTTCCAGCATCCATAAATGAAGTCTCCTGCCAATCTGATCCCGATTCGCCTCAGCTAAATTTGACTCACGTCCAAAAATCACAGCTTGATGGCCTAATTACCTTATTTCCATCCTTTGAGAAGAATGGCCTGGACTGACGACACTCATCCAGCATACTATCGATACAGCAGCCGCAAAGCCAATAAAGCAAAGGTTTTACCCCTTGTCTCCGGCTAAGGAGAGTCTCCTGTGCGCTGAGATCGATAGAATGCTGGCCATGGACGTGGACGAAGAGGCTCCTAGTTCTCCATGGTCTTCTCCAGTCACCTTGCATATAAAACCTGGCAAGGTGAGGTTTTGTTTAGATGCACGGAAGCTGAACGCAGTGACTGTGAGGGATGCGTATCCTATTTCAATCATGGATGGGCTCCTTAGCAGGCTCCCTCCAGTAGATCTCAAGGATGCATTTTGGCAGATCTGTCTGGATCAGGACTCTCGCGCGAAGACTGCTTTTACGGTACCCAATAGGCCATTGTACCAAGCGCATGCCTTTCGGATTGACCAACGCTCCTCAAACGATGAGTCGCCTGATGGACATTGTGATTCCTTACCAGTTGAAGTCGCACGTCTTAGTCTACTTGGATGATCTTCTGGTGCTTTCTTCCAGTTTTGAGGAACACCTCATCCATTTGACGGAGGTCGCAACTCAGCTGCGTAAGGCTGGACTGACCATCAACGTCCAGAAGAGTCAGTTTTGTCTCAGGAAGGTGGATTACCTTGGATTCATTGTTGGCGAGGGAACGCTTCAGGTTAATCCGAGCAAGATTCGCGCGGTCGAGGAATTTCCTGTTCCGAAGAAGCAGAAGCAGCTTCGCAGGTTTTTAGGAATAACTGGCTGGTATCAGCGGTTCATTCCAAATTATTCGGACGTTATTTTCGCCCTAACGGAGCTTCTGAAAGGCAAGGCATTCCAGTGGAATGACCGAGCTCAGGAGGCTTTTATTAAGATGGCTGTGAGCGACCCATTGCTTACATGTCCAAGAAGCTGAATAAGGCTCAACGCAACTATACAGTAACCGAACTCGAGTGCTTGGCGGTAGTTCTGGCCATAAAAAAATTTCGCATGTACATCGAGGGTCATCCGTTCAAGGTGGTGACAGACCATGCAAGCTTGCGCTCGATGGGCGATCAAGCTGCAAGGGTTCTCCTTCGACATTGAACATCGCAAGGGTAGCGAAAATGTCGTCGCGGACGCATTATCACGATCCTTTGAGAGCACGGATGAATTGTGCGCGTTGGATTGCGAAATTCTTCCCGAGATCGACCTCAGTTCAGAAGCATTCAAGTCCGAGGAGTACTGTGCGTTGAGGAAAAAGTTACTAGCGGCCAACCTTCCAGATTTTAAAGTAATAGATGACTACATCTATCTCCGTACAGAATTCGCTGGTAGTGAGGTCAGTCCAGATGACAGCTGGAAGCTGTTTGTTCCGGAATCTTTGCGGGAAGGCGTTATCAGATCCGCACACGAGCAGCCTTCTTCTGCCCATTGCGGCATGGCTAAGTGCGTCGATAAGATCCGCCGTAGATTTTTCTGGCCAAGCATGGTAGTGCAGGTAAGGGACTATATCCGGAATTGCGAGGTCTGTCGGACTACTAAGTATCCTACAGTGGCGCTAAAACCATCCATGGGAGCTCGGGTAGTAACCGATCGACCATTCCAACGTCTTGATATTGACTTTATTGGTCCGTTTTCAAGATCGAAAAAGGGAAACATTGGAATTTTCATTATATTAGATCTTTTCTCTAAGTTTACCTTTCTGAAAGCAGTGAAGAAGTTCACGGCCAAGGCAGTGATAGACATCCTTGGAGAGGAGATCTTTTCGTGTTTTGGGGTACCGGAAGTAGTCGTGAGCGATAATGGCACTCAATTTAAAAGCCATGAGTTCTCGACCTTTCTGACGAAGTTCGGAGTCCGTCACTTTTGCACGGGTGCGTATGCTCCGCAGTCGAACGCAGCGGAGCGGGTGAATCGCTCAATCAATGCGGCTCTGAGAGCTTATGTGTAGGGTGATCAAAGGGAATGGGACGTAGTCCTTAGTAGCATCAATTCGTCGCTACGAAAAACTATGCATCAGTCCATCGGCATGTCACCGTATCTGGTTGTTTTTGCGCAACACATGATGTCGCATGGATCTGATTACCAGTTGCTGAGAAAGCTTAGCATGCTTGGCGATGCCGAAGCGAACGTGGCAAGGCCGGATAGTCTACAGTTGATTCGATCGAAGATTGATAAAAATCTTCTCAAGGCGTTCGAGCAGAATCAACGTAGCTATAACCTAAGGGCCAAACCACGCTCCTTTGAAGTTGGCCAAGTAGTGATTAAACGTAACTGCGCACTGAGCAACGCTGCCACCAATTTCAATGCAACATTGGCGCCAGTAGGCACGAAAATCAGCGTTAAAGGGAGGTTGAGCAACACCCTTTATCTTTTGGAGGACTTGTCGGGCAAGGAATTTGGATATTTTCATAATAAAGACCTATGGACCTAGACTTCGACTCCAGGTTAGGTGTCCCATGCACTCATACTTCGTCCACATGAAACTACACCATCCTTTAATTTTTTGTTCAAGCTTAATTTCAGACCAGTGGCATGAAATTAAACATGAGGGTGTGAGGCCCGTGTATTATTTGTTTTGTTTTTGTTGCATTTTTATTTGGTGAGCGATTTGCCTCCATACTCGTTTCAAAATTCAGTAATTCAAATTAAAATTTGAATTTGAACCACGGTTTGCACCACACCCAGAGTCACACCGATAATCGACCGGTCTGGCAACACCAAATCGGCCGATCCGAACGATCAGTGTTGGGAAGTGGGGTGGGGATATATCGATTGCCTGGGCCACCTATCGCGCACGATATTATTTTCCCTCTTCACTAATTGAGAAAAAGTTGGAGAACACGCGTCGATGCTAATTTTCAAATCGAAACAAATCAAAAGTAATCGCAAAAAAAATATTAAAGTGAACTCAAAAATTGTGGAGCTTGGACAATAAAGCTTTTGGTGCGGTTAATATTGTGGGTGTACGAGCCTGGACGTGAGTATAAGCTTTCCAAACATTGTTTGGCAGGTTCTAACCTCGTCTTGCTTTCTAGTAAACCGCTTGTGCCCAGAGGAGCCCTAGCGCTCTCGCGCCTTTTTACTGGTAGGCGTGCGTATTTGCCCTCATCTATTCTGGTGCCGTGATCACCCGGCTACCTTTAGTTGTTGTTTCCTGTTTTTGCCTGTATGGTTTCCGAAGTTTTTTTTTTTTCTGCTTTGAACTTTTATTTGTTGAATCTTTTCAGTACCGAAAACTAACAACAAGTTAACAAATCTTACGTGTAAATACTAATTACCAGTACATTTCTTGAACTGTATTATAAAAGCGGCGCTAAAAAAAAATTACTGCTGGGTTGACAAATCGTTTCGACATAGGCGTGATCGGCTGCTTAGCCTTGTTAGACTCCTCGCGAGCTGGTTAGGATGCGTTGATAACTTGTTAAGGTACTTTTCCTTTTTTTCCGCAATTTCGTCTTTTACAGGTGGCACGTTTAGATCTTTGTGAATGTTGGCGTTTCGAACATACCACGGTGCCCCGGTGATAGTTCTCAATATCTTCGTCTGGGCTCTCTGGACGATATCGATGTTGCTGTTGCTGGCATTTCCCCATAGCTGGCAGCCGTAAGTCCAGATTGGTTTTAGCGCTGAGTTGTAGTTTGAAGTCCAAACTGAGTGGTGAGCGGGAGTTGATAAGCCAATGAAGGCTGTTGGCCTTGTTTTAAGTGAGTTCTCTTGGCTTCGATGTGTCGGCGCCAAGTTAGTCTTCTATCGAGGTGTACTCCCAGATACGTCACTTCGTTTGCTGTTGGAAGTGCGACGTTGTTCAGCGTGAGCGGTGGACAATCTTGCCTGTTAAGGGTGAAAGTTACTTGCTTGCACTTTTGTTCGTTTACCTTTATACGCCAGTCGGATAACCACTTTTCCACGTCGACCAGGTAGATGGCTTGCTGAGATGATGCTTTGATTGGACATCTGGAGCGGCTGAGAGTAGCTGTGTCATCCGCAAATGTTGGAACTGTCAGGTTGCTACTTGTAGGAATGTCTGCTGTGAATAGGACGTATAGTGTTGGGCCTAGTACGCTGCATTGTGGGACACCAACTTCAATTCTGTGTTCGTCGGATATCGCAGTGTTGCACCTCACTACAAACTTCCTGTTGTAGAGGTACGACTCTAGCAGTTTGTGAGTGTTGTTTGGAAGCGTTGTTTTGATTTTGTACATCAGACCGTCCAGACAAACTCTGTCGAATGCCTGCGAAACATCTAGAAATATCGCAGAGCAGTATTCCCGTTTTTCAAATGCGTTTCGTATTTCTGATGTTATGCGGTTAACTTGCTCAATAGTTCCGTGTTTTTCACGAAAGCCAAATTGGTGTGCTGGTATTGTGTTGTGCGTGTTCAGGAATGGAGTAATAGTCAGAGACAGTAGGCATTTTTCGAAAAGTTTTGATAAGCAGAATAGAAGGCTTAAGGGTCTGTACGACGATGGAACAGTGTGATCTTTTCCCGGCTTTGGTATCATTATTATTATTGACTTTTTCCATCTTCCTGGAAAGTAGCCAAGTTTGTTGATGGCATTGAAGAGCTGGGTAATGCTGCATACGGCACAGTAAGGCAGCTCAATGATCATCTTAGGGGTAATTAGGTCGCACCCTGCAGATTTTTTTGGGTTCAGATGTTCTTTGATGATTTTTGAGATTTCGATAGAGCGAAATACAACTGGAGCATGATGAAGCTGGGAGTCGTCTGTTGCGGGCGGAATTTCGAACGTGTTTGTTGCAGGGTTCGGTTGGAAGACTTTTTGTAGATGAGTGGCAAATGTGCTGGCTCTATTTTTGTCGCTACGGGCCCAACCACCTGTGTGGTTTCTAATAGGGACCACTGGTAGTGTGGGTGAGCCAAGAGTTGGGTGAGCTTTCCACAGTGAGTTTTTTGTACTGGATGTTGATAGTTTTTCAATATAAGTACGTTGGGCAAGCTCTTCTTCTTGCTTTAAAGCTTTTGTAAGTTTGCGTGTGGCGTCTTTTAACTTTTGTTTTGCCGACGGTGATCTTGAGGACTGCCATTCTCGCCGTAGGCGCCGTTGTTCGATTTGCAGGTTGGTCTTTTTGTGATTTGTAATTTTGCTTACTGTTTCCGGCGTTGAGCAGCGGGCTGCAGCAACGATGATTGAATCCAGTGAATTAACAAAACTATTAATGTCAGCTTCAGCTTCAAGAGGTGGGTTATGCTCAATGTGTGAGCTTATGTATTTTTTGTATATGAGCCAGTTGGTTTTTTCTGAAGTCAACTTATAAGAGTGGTTTGCTGGTTCTGGGTGTCGGAGCAGATTTATTAGGAGGGGCGAGTGGTCAGATGATAGGTCTGAGAGGCACTCGGCGCTTATCAGATTACGAGGAATGTTTTTGGTGACTGCGAAATCAATTAGATCAGGTAGTTTTTTGGGGTCAGTAGGCCAGGATGTAGGTGTGCCAGGAGAAACGTGGTCGAGCTTGTTGTTTGCTTTTATGTTGGCGTTGTAGAGCTGTTTTCCTTTTGGATTCACGAGTCGAGACCCCCAGTGTGTGTGCTTGGCATTTTAGTCCCCAGCTGCTATAAAATGTTCTCCAAGTGAGTTGAAGAATTCCATAAATTGGTCTTCAGATATAGTGAAACGATGTGGGCAGTAAACAGCGGCTAGGGTAAGCTGGTTACCATTATCCAAATGAATTTTTAATGATGTTGCTTGTAGATAGTTTTTGGCAGTCTCAATATGACAGTGGTGCTTGAGACGGATTCTTATCAAAATCCCTGTCCCGCCGTGGGCCTTACCATCAGGGTGATTGGTTCCGTAGAAAATATATCCTCTTATGTTGAAGTTATATTTGTTTGTGAGGTGTGTTTCCGAAAGTAGCATTACGTCGATGTGCTTTTCGAGTAGGAATTGAGCTAGCTCAAGTTTGTGCTGTGAAACGCCGTTGGCGTTCCACATAGAGATTCTTAGCGAGGCCATGAAGATGATTAATTTGATTGATGTGATACAAGCAATTGTATCAACATGTTTTGATTACGCATTAGATCTTGCATGGTTGTCCGCATAAACGCCATAAACTCCGCCATGCTCTGCTGCAAGGTAAGTATCATTGCTTCGAAATTGTTTTGTTGTTGTTCCATTGGCTGTTTGTCTTGTACAGAATTGAAGTCCATATATTTGGCTTGTGAACATGGCGCATTGGAGGCTGGGGGCTCTAGACCTGATCTTAGAGCGCTTGCATATGACGCGTTTTTGGTAACGAATCCTGTACCAAGTGAGGATCTGGCTGCGGTAGAGAAGAAAACTTCTGGGTTGTGTTTGGAGGGTATTTTTGTGATCGGTGCGTTTTGTGAGCGTACAGTGGCTACGCGCTGGTTAATGCGGCTTTTGAGATCTTTGTATACTGGGCAGCCTCTGTAGTTGGCTGTGTGATTGCCTCCACAGTTGCCATACCTTTTTCCGCTTGAGTCTTCTTTGGGTGCACTGCAGTTGGCTTTGTCGTGGAGCTCGCCACAGACTACGCACACTGGGAGCAGCTTACAGTAAGACTTTGAAATATGATTAGGCTTCATTGGCGGAACTATTTCTGAGAAACTAAAAAACATTTAGGTCGCCTTTGTCGTGTATTTAACACAAATTAAGCGAAATTTAAAACAGTAAGTGAGTCGTAGACAAAAAAATTTTGAAAAACAATCGCGCGATTTTGCACAGCAGTTATAAACATAAATGTATATAATTTAAAATAAACCTCAAGAAAATTTGCCGTTAAGAAACAGCAAACTTGTATAAATTGGTAACATTCACAAAAAAGCGTCCAATATTTTGTTGGGTTACGAAGAAAAAGTTATACCAGCACAGGCCTTATCAAATTTCAAACGCAAACTGACAACAAACACAGCTGATAAACAGTGAGACCATGATCATGTAACGGTCCTGGGTTAAAATATGGGTGATTATACTTTTTGAGATCTGGTCACATTGGTCAATTCGGCCTGCAAAATGTATGGAAATCGGCCAGTTATCGGAGTCTAAAAATTTTTACTTCTAATTTTCGTCTTATTTCGTCGAGTTCTATAAAAGTCAGTTTTCAGATCTAGGCGCCCCAGTTACCGCAATACTGCCCGTTCTCTGGACAATTACCATTTAATTTTGGTGTCATTAAGAAAATCACCGAAAACGAATATTTATTATATTTATCAATTATATTTAAACCTTGACCTCTGATATAAAAGTATTGTTTAACACTAGCGTAAACGTATTGTACATATATAATTAACCGGTATTTGTGATGTTTCAATTATCGATGTGTAAATATTTTATTTAATTTTTGTCCTTCAATCGTTAAATTTTGGTCGCGTTCAGAAAATCACCGAAAACGAATATTTGTTTTATTTATCGATTATATTTGAACATTGACCTCTTACAGAAAAGCTGCGTTTGCCCAATAGCATTTGGCGCCATCATTGCACCCCTCAATATACATTAAGCAAATTTCCAAAACTTTCTCTTCAAGCTTTGAAGAGCAAAGCTCTCATATTTCAGTTCGGTGCGGGAACATAGCTAATGTAGTTGAGTTTTTACACAAAGCGCCAAAAGAATTAAAGCTAAAATTTAATAAAAAAACAATAGCAAAAAAAGGAAAAACATGAAAAATATATATGAATTAAATACGGAAAGCATATAATACGATATATGATATAATTGATATAAGTGTTCGTGGTTAAACACGTGTTTCTTTATTTTAAAAAAAAAAAAAGCAAATGTCTATCAAGCAAACAAAAAAAGTTCTCTGTAAAGAAAAAATTTGAACGCATAAAAGCAGCCGGTTATATGTATGAAACTCTACACACCACAAATTACCTAAACAAATGTTGAAAGAACACCTACATATATTTTGTATGAATATTATTCGTACGTTTAAATTTATGTATATTCTACCATTATATATTTATGAATCATAATGACATGTATCATACATATTATATATATATTTGTGCACATGTATAAGTGCTCGTACTATAATTGTGAGCGCTAAAAAGCCGAAGAGCAGACGACAACTCTTACGCCGACGCCAAGTCTAGCACCACTTAGCTACATACATACTTACATACACATTTATATGCATATATAAAGCGATTCTCGTCGTGACAAAAGTTGTATCGAGCATAACACCCCTAGATGCGCAGAAACGAGCCGTCTTTGTTCTCTCGGTAAATTTGTTGATGTTACTGCTTGCCTCTGGCAGGGTGCCCCACCTGGAGAGAAGTAGCTGATAAACTGTCCACGGGGATAAGGGAAAAGGTGGGAGCTAAATCAACAGAGAGGGCGAGTGATGAAAGCAAAAGAGAATATTGAAGAGAGGATTTATACACACATCACTACACATACGCACACCTGAACACAAGTACATATGTATGTACATGCTCACATTCATACATTTGTAACGAACTGCATGTTTATAATCATAAATATATGTATATAAAAAAACAGAAAAGTTTTTCTTTATAAGAAAACCATTATTAGAAAACCAAGAAAAAATATATGGTGTAAACGTCGGTATTTCATTGTTTAATAGCGCGCCCAAAAAGTATGCTATGGGACGCTCGCACGCTCATGTCGCGAACACATAAGAATGGATATTGTATGTACATGCATACATATATGTACATATATACATATGGAAATTAAAATATAAATATTAAATATTAACCTTATAATAAAATAATAGTTTATAAAGTAAGATGATTGTGATAACGAGCATAAATAAAAAAAATAATTAAAAATTATAAGTTAATTTTTCACTAAGAGAAAGTATAACCTTGGAGTGAGGTACATACATCTTGTATGTATAGAACAACTGAAGCTACAGTCGAGCGAGCCCTAGAGTGAGATACCCTTCACCCAATTTCAGAAATCCGTTTTAATCATGGAACCACCCCTATTATTCTTATAGAAAAAGTTGATTTGAGTGACCTTTGTGTTATTTACCGATCGGATTGCAATTTGCATGGTAGACTCTTATTATATCTATTTGTATGCGATCTATATCTATATATATTTGTGTCTGTTAAATTTTTAGTGAAATGTACAAAATTAATAAGTAAGATAACTATAATCGAGTGTGCTAGACTGTGATATACCCACCTGTCCACCCACCACAAAGAAATTTTTGTTGAGTATTATGTGTTGCATACTTTTAATGTGCACCCCAAAATTAAAAGTTGACAAAACGGTCTAATATAAGTTATTTTGTAGAATAATCCAATTATTCAAACAACCTCATTGACAATGTCGATGTGTTAAGTGTGATTGCAATATGTTGAAAATTTACGAAATTAGACAGATATGCTCTAGGCAGCTAGCTATACGAGTTATCAATACAATCAAACTAGACGTATTTACTGCTTGCAACAATAAGAAGCAAGAGTGACGAGTTTCATATACTTACTTAGTGGGTTGTAGCCTCTCCTTGGAGACGCACGCAGAGAACGACATTGCTTACTGCTATGTCCGTCTTAAAGAGGGTGGCATACAAAGACCGATTGGCCAAGTCATCCCAGGACAAAACGTGTATCTGAATGGGACGCCTTAATAAAAGCGCATGCGTTGAGTATTAAAGGACTCGACTTCGAAATGAGAGTTGAGCAAAATAATAATTTACCAGTTTGTATTATATGTGAGCATTTCTATCGGTATATACATGTGTTAACACCCTGCATGTGTGAGCGCGGCAAAGTGTGCCCATGAATTTGTTATAGGGAACGTATTTTTAGGTCAAATTGAATATTCGAATAGAGTACTGGTCCCCTGTTAAGACCATTTTTTTTTTTTTTTTTGCTTTTTTGAGTTTTATTAGTATAAGGAAAGAGACGTAAGAAACGTGATAAAGTATATATATTATTGTTCAGGTTCACTAGCCGAGTCAGTCTGTCCATAGTAGTAAACGTAGTAGTAGCAATGTATTACAAACAAGTGGGTTAGGCTACAGTCGGGCACGCCCAACCTTCTCATGTAAACAGTGTCGCTTTACTCTTTACGCGCGTGTGTGTGTGTGAGTGATTAAGCCATATTTATTAAAATAAATTGTGTAGAATTCTCTTTCTGAAATCATGAGTTTGTTTACATGTTTGGTACAGATGTTAAAAATTGGGAGAAGGGTATATTGCTGTTGAGCGCGCCCGACTGTTGCCTTACCGACTTGTTTTTCAATAATATGTATATTCTAAAATAATATAAAAATTCTATATCATTTTAGAATGATCCTCAATTCAATTTTCTAAGTTATTGTGTAACAGAGAGGACCTGATTCCTCCTAGTACCTCGATCACTATCCGAATCGATGGAGCTATTTTCGTCTGTCTGTCTGTCTTTCGGTCAGTCCGTCTTTTTGTGTCTGTCTGTATTAGAACACAGCTTCTTAAAACGCTAGAGACACCAAATTTGGTTTAAATATTCCTATATATCATTGACAGATCAAGTTTATTTGAATTGTTTCAAAAATCGGTAATTTGAACGTATCCTCTAAATTACAATCCGATCCGACCAATAACACAGAAGTTATTCAAGCCAAATTTTTTAGTAAAAATGTTCGGTACCTGCAACAGCCTACGGCTACTATGAGCAGTTGACGTTGGCTTTGAAGTCGATGTCGATGTCGCGACGCTTCGCTGAACTTTTTACGCGCGTCGCTGTGTGAGTGCGAGCGAGTACGGCACATGTAGTAGAATCATTTGTTCAGAATTCTCTTTGAAATTATGAATGTGGGTACAAAAATTGTGTAACGGATATTGATAATTGGGCGTAGGTATATTAATGCTGGTCAGATTTAAGAAACGCACGTATAGACCGATCCTTAATATAAACTATATATAATCTGAATCAGAATCGACAGGGAATTTGAAATAGCTTTGTCCGTTTCTCCACCGGTCTGTCGCAACACAAACTAGTCTCTCCGTTTTACAGCTATCTTAATGAAACTTGATCGGAACGAGCCAAACCCGACCAATATATCATATAGCTCCCATAGATAGCGTTACCAAACTTATCACATCATTTCTTATTAATTAAAAAAGTATGCCTGTAAAACGAAACCTTAAATGAGAAATCTCTACAAGGGTGGATAATAATCGATGTGTTTAAGGTAATTTAATGGAAGTTACAAATAAAATTCCGGAAACAATATTTGGTTGTTTTACCAAGTTTGAATTCACCCAAAAAACAAGTACCTGATTATTAATACCCATGCAGAGGGTATATTAATTTTGGCCATATGTTTGCAATGCGTCTGTCCGTCCGACCGTCTGTTGGAACACGATCTAGAGTCTCCGTTTTAGAGCTACCTTTTATGAAATTTGATAGACATGATTCTTATTGCTGCAGGCTCTCTTAAGGTCGTAACGAGCCAAGTCCAACCGATATATCGTACCTACCATACAACCTATCGGCCGATTTTTGTTAGTTTTCAAGATAGTTTTAACAAACTTACCACATAGACTTTCATCACTCAAAATATTATGCAAAATTTGATGCGAATCTGACCACTATAACATAAACATGGCTTCCATATGAACACTCGGACAACAATGCTCACTGGTTGCGTCCATAGGCCAAAAATCAAAAAATTCATCACAAATTTTTGCAAAGTATTTGTGTGTAATCCATTGCAATGGGCTTTGCATGAAAACCCATACTTTAAAATTATATATTTGTTGAAAATTGTGCTTTACTCTTTTACAACGCAAGTACCCTTAACAGCTGTTTCTGGTACAGGTGTAAAAGACTTAAATGTTAAATAATAAATCTCTGCAAGGGTATAAAATCTTCTGCGTGGCGAAGGTAGCTTTGCTATTTTTAGGTTTCATATCCTGTTCGCCTCATTTAATCTCAATGCAGTGCCAAAGAAGAATATGTCTTTTTATTTATTGTACCCAGAAGTTTGTTTTGAAATTTGTCCACGCCTCCTGTTAATAACAAAACAAAAAGGGAAAACAAGTGGGTAAGGCTACAGTCGGGCGCCCGACAGTAAGATACCCTTCTCTCAATTTTCTAAATCCGTTACAAACGTGTAACCACACTCATAATTTCAAACAGAGAATTCTGCACAAATACTTCTACTACATATAGCTTACTCGCTCGCACTCATACAGCGACGCGCGTAAAGAGTAAAGCGACACGACGCAACGTCGACGTCGGCGTCAACTGCTCAAAGCAGCGCAAAAGCTGCTGCCCGTACCGAACATTTGTACTGAAAACGTTGACTTGAATAACTTCTGTGTTATTGATCCGATCGGATTGTTATTTGGAGAATATGTTAATATTGCATTCAGCTTTATACTTTATATAACTTTATAGGTTCATTACTTTGCTTAATAATCGTAAATAACCGATTTGCGGGGGTGGTGGGCGTGGCATCAAACATTTGACATAAACTTCACCTGCCCCGGATATAGAGGAACCTTCATACCAAATTTGGTGTCTCTAGCTTTTTTAATAGCTAAGATCTGTTGTCTCAAACAAACAGACGGACAGACGGACGGACGGACAGACGGACAGACGGACAGACAGACGGACATGTCTCAATCGACTCGGCTAGTGATCCTGAGCAAGAATATATATACTTTATGGGGTCTGCCACGCATCCTTATGCCTGTTACATACATTTTGCAAAAAGTTAGTATACCCTTTTTTGACCATTTTCAATGGTCGAAGGGTATAAATAGCAGTTTCAATGCATAAGTTTTAATTTTCTGTGTTTAGTATACGCCGTGTAAAATAATTTGTGCAAATCTAGTTACGATCGGATATAAAACGCAAATGTAATAACACTCAAAAGTATGCAAATCAAAATACGTTTAATTAAAGGTAGAAAGGTTACCAACTGGCAAAGCGGGCCTATCTCAGTCGAGCACACTAGACAACAGCTTTGTTTTCAACTTTAATCTCAAAAATACTTTAATTATAGTAATATTGTGGAGATTTCAGTTCAGTGTATCTGTTCATTAAATAGGTAAATCCACTTTATTAGCGCAAGTTTGGTTGGTTTGCTTACATAAAAAATACCTTTCACTTATTTCTGTAGTGTTGTTATTGATTGAAATCACTCATTTTTATGTCGCTCGTTATGCCTCTTGCTCGGTTGGACATTTAATGGTAGTATTACATACTACATACCGACAGACCGAAAGACGGATTATCAGGAATATCGATCCGACTGGAAATCCTGAGCAAGAATATATATACTTAGTGGGGTTAGCTGTCTTTGAAATATACTATGAACTTTATTTAAATGACAGACAGTAGCATTACAAATCAATTTTTACACCCTTTGACCATTGAAATGTATGTGACAGGCATAATGAGACGTGTCGGAACCCATAAAGTGCATACACGTGTGTCCCAAAAAATAACCGAACTTTATATTTAAATCATACAACATACAGCGCCATCTATTGAAAATTTGCAACATTAACAAGTGGGTAAGGCTACAGTCGGGCGCCCGACAGTAAGATACCCTTCTCCCAATTTTCCAAATCCGTTAGAAACGTGTAACCACACTCATAATTTCAAACAGAGAATTCTGCACAAATACTTCTACTACATATAGCTTACTCGCTCGCACTCACACAGCGACGCGCGTAAAGAGTAAAGCGACACAATGCAACGTCGACGTCGGCGTCAACTGCTCAAAGCAGCGCGTCGGCTGCTGCCCGTACCGAACATTTGTACTGAAAACGTTGACTTTAATAACTTCTGTGTTATTGGTCCGATCGGATTGTAATTTGAAGGATATGTTCATATTATGTTATGGATTTAATACTTTGCTTAATAATCGTAAATAACCGATTTTGACATAAACTTCACCTGCCCCGGATATATAGGAACCTTCATACAAATTTGGTGTCTCTAACGCACCTAACTTCTTGACAGATGTAAAAGTGACAGCCATTTCAATAAAACCAAAAGTGTGCTAATGGTTCAAAAATAAAATGGAACGAAGAGCAAATATAAAATTTTGTGTCAAACTTGAAAAAAAATTTGCTGAGTCATACGAATTAATGAAAAAAGTTTATTGTGATGATTGTATGAGTCGTACGCAAGTTTACAGGTCAAATGTGGACTTAAATGACGACCCTAGAGAAGGACGTCCAGAAACTAGTAATCGTGCTGAACTGGTGGAAAAAGTCCGTGAGATCATTGGTATCGATGCAAATTTTGCTACGAGAATGTTGGCTGAGGAACTGAATACGAGTAAAAACACTATTTGGTGAATTTTAACTGAAGATTTGGGAAAAAGAAAGGTCTGTGCGCGATTTCTTCCACATAAATTAAATGACGACCAAAAAATCGCTCGCGTGGATCATTGCAGACATTATTGAAACTTCTAAAAACGATCCAGACTTCCTTGATTCGATCAAAACTGGTGATGAGATATGGTGTTTAAATATGACCCTGAAACTAAGCGTCAATCTGCTGAATGGAAGTCCAAAGGCGAGCCAACACCAAAAAAATTGCGTTTCCAGTCTCGAATCAAGACAATGTTGATTACTTTTTATGATTTGAAGGATATTGTCCACAAGGAATTTGTTCCAGGCGTTTTAGGCGTTTTACATCGTTTGAGGAAAAGAATCGATCTTTCCAGAATATCCAGCAGGAAAACAGCTGTTTTTATTGCACGATAATGCACCACCTCACAAGACCCAAAAAGTGAACTAATTTTTAATGAAAAAAAGGTTTCCTCTTATCGACCATCCTCCGTATTCGCCTGATCTATCACCGTGTGACTATTTATACCCTTCGACCATTGAAAATGGTCAAAAAGGGTATACTAACTTTGTGCAAAATGTATGTAACAGGCATAAGGAGGCGTGGCAGACCCCATAAAGTATATATATTCTTGCTCAGGATCACTAGCCGAGTTGATTGAGACATGTCCGTCTGTCTGTCCGTCTGTCCGTCTGTCCGTCTGTTTGTTTGAGACAACAGATCTTAGCTATTAAAAAAGCTAGAGACACCAAATTTGGTATGAAGGTTCCTATATATTCGGGGCAGGTGAAGTTTATGTCAAATGTTTGATGCCACGCCCACCGCCCCCGCAAATCGGTTATTTACGATTATTAAGCAAAGTATTAAACTTATAAAGTTCTGCTTTGGTATGTAAAATGCAATATGAACATAATCTCCAAATTACAATCCGATCGGACCAATAACACAGAAGTTATTAAAGTCAACGTTTTCAGTACAAATGTTCGGTACGAGCAGCAGCTTTTGCGCTGCTTTGAGCAGTCGACGCCGACGTCGACGTTGCGTCGTGTCGTTTTACTCTTTACGCGCGTCGCTATGTGAGTGCGAGCGAGTAAGCTATATGTAGTAGAAGAATTTGTGCAGAATTTTTGTTTGAAATTATGAGTATAGTTACACGCTTGTAACGGATTTTAAAAATTGGGAGAAGGGTATCTTACTGTCGGGCGCCCGACTGTAGCCTTACCTACTTGTTTTTAGTTCCAAAATTGAAAACCAAGGTGAAAGGAGCATTTTATGATGATATCCCAGCCATTCAAGCAGCCGTAACAGAGGTACTGAAGAACATTTCTATAAATGACTTAAAAATCCTATGCATGCGCTGGTTGATCGTTTCAAACGTTGTGTTGAGTCAAATGGAACCTATTTTTAATAAATAATAACTTTCAAAGATAATATAATGTGTATTTTTTTGGGATACACCGAGTATTTTTCTGCTCAGGACCACTAGCCGAGTCGATTGAACCATGTCAGTCTCTGTCCGTCTGTATTAGAACACAGATCTCAGCTTTTATAAATTCTAGAGACACCAAATTTGGCATGAAGGCATAACGAAGCTGCTTCGGTAAGCTGAATGCAATATGAACATATCTTTTTTATTCGATCGGATCAATAACACAGAAGTTATTAAAGTTAACGTTCTTAGTACAAATGTTCGGTACGAGTAGCAACCTCAGCGCTGCTATGAGCAGTTAACGTCGACGCATCGCTTTACTTTTTGCAGGAGTGACTGTGTGAGTGCGAGCGAGTTAGCCATTTGTAGCAGAATAATTTGTTCAGAGTTCTTTGTTTCAAATTATGAGTGTTACACTTTTGTAACGGATTTTGGAAATTGGGCGCAAATTTGATTGCGCTCGATTGTAGACTTATCGACTTGTTTTATGTACATTTTGTTGCGATTGGACAATAACATAAAAACAAGAAGTTTAGTTTAGGTTGGTATATTTTAAAATTCACGCTTACTTGATTTGGGTTTTTTTTTTACTTATTTTTTATTTATTGAATTGCATTTAAAGAAACAAATGAAAAAATTAACAACCTTTGCTTTCAGACTAGTTCATATTCACGAATCAAATAAAAGTTATTATATTTTAATAACCCAAAATGGGTATAATGTTCAATTTAATGAATAATACACATTATTATCAAATATGTATATGTTAATTGTAAATTACTTTCATCAATAATGCATTAATACAACGAAAACAAACAACAATCACAGAAATATAACTGATAAATACATAATACAATACAAATACAATAATAAGTGTTAAATTTCAATCTTCGAGCTAATCAAAATTAGTTTATTATGTGTTCGTTGTGGCAGAAAAGGACTTAATTATCTAAACAACAGTAGCAACGAACCAAGCCGCCAACTTCTTACCAAATGAAAGCCCAACGCTTGAGTTTCTTTGTGGCCCTCGTGCTGTGCGGAATGATATTTAAAATACTAATAATCCCCACAGCTGGCGACCAGGATGAAGATATACCACACAACGAGTGAGTTGCAATCGAGCTTTTTCTCACCTTTGACCCACGCCCATATACCATTTCCCAACATTTCCAGTCAACCTTTAAATCCTTTTTGAAATATGACTTTTAGGTAAAGTTACACAAAACTCGAATTAAGTTTAATTTAAATGAAGCCTTTAGCCCTGTAAATAAAAGTATAAACAATGTGTATTCAGTAAGCGCGGCGAGGTGTTGTGCCTAACGGTATGGTCTATTTCGAAAAATCCTGCCAAAAGCAGATTTTGCACAGATAAGTGTAGCATGTTGGATATAAAATAATGTAAAACTACAGGATAAACAAGTAGGTAAGGCTACAGTCGGACGCCCGACAGTAAGATACCCTTCTCCCAATTTTTAAAATCCGTTACAAGCGTGTAACTATACTCATAATTTCAAACAAAAATTCTGCACAAATTCTTCTACTACTTATAGCTTACTCGCTCGCACTCACACAGCGACGCGCGTAAAGAGTAAAGCGACACGACCCAACGTCGATGTCGGCGTCAACTGCTCAAAGCAGCGCGTCGGCTGCTGCTCGTACCGAACATTTGTACTGAAAACGTTGACTTGAATAACTTCTGTGTTATTGGTCCGATCGGATTGTAATTTGCAGGATATGTTCATATTGCATTCAGCTTTATACATACCGCAGAACTTTATAAGTTTAATACTTTGCTTAATAATCGTAAATTACCGATTTGCGGGGGCGGTGGGCGTGGCATCAAACATTTGACATAAACTTCACCTGCACCGAATATATAGGAACCTTCATACCAAGTTTGCCTTTAGCTTTTTTAATAGCTGAGATCTGTTGTCTCAAACAAACAGACGGACAGACGGACAGACGGACAGACAGACGGACATGTCTCAATCGACTCGGCTAGTGATCCTGAGCAAGAATATATATATATGGGGTCTGCCACGCCTCCTTATGCCTGTTACATACATTTTGCACAAAGTTTGACCATTTTCAATGATCGAAGGGTATAAAAAGATTAATCGCCGGTGCTGTAGTTAGGCGCAAAGCGCTGATCAGTTATTTGCGATCGACACGTCATATGACAGCTACAATAAACCATTGCCATTGTCACCGATGTTTTCAAATTATTTATTTATTTATTTATTTTATTTATTTATTTATTAATTTCACGTCAACTTCGAGCAGTCGACTCAAAGATATTAAAAAGAAGATAAAGAAAATTACAAATATAAAATGAATTAAAAATAGAAGTATAATTAAAGTTAGAACTAAGAATAATAAAATTAATTTTTTTGTTCTTTAAATTTATAAGTATTTGAGTTACTTGTTTTTTTTTTTTAAATTATAAATTTTAAAATTTTAAAATATATTATTATTTAATCATTTAATTTAATTTAATTTGGGAAGAAAATTACAATTTTAGTTGATCCAACATTTCCTGCAATGGGTTGGGGAAACCCAGAAAAACCAATTAGATCAAAATAAATATGTTAATAGATTAAGACGCTCATAACGACCGAGGAGCGCAGTTAGCGTATAAGAAGGTCGTGAGAACTTCTTGCTAGGTAAGAAAGTAGTACAAATTTAAGGATATTAGTTGATTGGTTACTCGATATGATAAAGTAGAATTTGTTGTAGTCCGAACATTATACCCTGAACGGTTCGTGCAGGGCATTGTTCGACCTAAAACTAGGAAGAGTTAGAGGAATATAATTTCTCGCTAGTCGGCAAGGGACAGAGAAGTGTAACCGGCTAACCAAGTCATCACTGTCAATGTCACCTTTAATAAGGTTATTAATGAAGGTAGATTTAGTAGAAGAAGTCTGTTAGCATAGGAGGGTAGTCTTAAATTGGAATCCCAATTAAGTCCGCGCAATGGAAAAATCAAAAAGTTGTTTTGAACGGATTCAATGCGATCCTTGGAAATTGAAAATCGAGGACACAAAACACATGACCCGTATTCGAAAATAGGACGCACAAGTGAAGTATAAAGCGTCTTAGTTATATAAGGATCGTTAAATTCTTTAGTCCACCTCTTAATAAATCCGAGTACACTCATAGCCTTATTGACTATGGAAGAACTGTGCTTGGAGAACTTGAGGTTAGCGTCCAGGCGTTCTCCAAGGTCGTCCACAGAGGTAATTCTTTCCAGAGGACAACCACTTAAAGTGTAAGATTCGTACTTAGGATTGGCTCGAGAGAATGTTATTAGCTTGCATTTGGAGCTGTTCAGATTTAACAGGTTTGCACCACACCAACTGTAAAAACTATTGAGGTCGGGTTGAAGGGAAGAATGACAGGTGGCGTCATTAAATTGATATGAAAGCTTTACATCATCTGCATACATAAGAGTACGCGAGTTAAAAATGACCGAATGAAGGTCATTGATGAAAAGCGTAAAAAAAGGGGACCTAAATGGCTTCCCTGAGGAACACCTGAGGCAACTTGAATGGGGTCTGAAAGAACATTTTTAAAGAGGACTCTTTGTGTTCTGTTAACCAAAACTCACAATCCAACTTAAAAGATTTAGTCAGAAACCAATAAGATTTAGTTCATGTGCAAGGAGAGAGTGATTTACTGAGTCAAATGATTTACTGAAATCAGTATAAAAGACGTCAGTTTGAAGATTATTCTGAAAACCTGATATTATGATCGGCAAAGTATCGAAGTACGGAACTTTGGAAACAGATCAGCCATGTCCTGGTCACTGTTTGCTTCAAACGATAGATTAGATGGATAGGCAAATGACTTACGCTTCATGTTAACAAAATTATAGAACTGTCTGATATTCTGTCGGAACAGAATCCCGCAACGAGTCAAATAATTTTTGTAACATGTAGCATTAAGACGAAAAAAAACACAAGTAGGTAAGGCTACAGTCGGACGCCCGACAGTAAGATACTTGAAAATGGTCAAAAAAGGGTATACTAACTTTGTGCAAAATGTATGTAACAGGCATAAGGAGGCGTGACAGACCCCATAAAGTATATATATTCTTGCTCAGGATCACTAGTCGAGTCGATTGAGACATGTCCGTCTGTCTGTCCGTCTGTCCGTCTGTATGAGACAACAGTTCTCAGCTATTAAAAAAGCTAGCGATACCAAATTTGGCATGAAGGTTCCTATAAATCATAGGCAGATCAAGTTTATATCAAATGCTTGATGCCACGCCCACCGCCCCCGCAATTCGGTTATTTACGATTATTAAGCAAAGTATTAAACGCATAACGTTCATCTTTGGTATGTATAAAGCTAAATGCAATATGAACATATTCTCCAAATTACAATAACAATAGCACAGAAGTTATGCAAGTCAACGTTTTCAGTACAAATGTTCGGTACGGGCAGCAGCTTGCGCGCTGCTTAGAGCAGTCGACGCCGACGTCGACGTTGCGTCGTGTGTGAGTGCGAGCGACTAATCTATATGTAGTAGAAGTATTTGTGCAGAATTCTCTGTTTGAAATTATGAGTGTGGTTACACGTTTGTAACGGATTTAAAAAGTTGGGAGAAGGGTATCTTACTGTCGGGCGCCCGACTGTAGCCTTACCCACTTGTTTATACCCTTCGACCATTGAAAATGGTCAAAAAGGGTATACTAACTTTGTGCAAAATGTATGTAACAAGCATAAGGAGGCGTGGCAGACCGCATAAGGTATATATATTCTTGCTCAGGATCACTAGCGGAGTCGATTGAGACATGTCCGTCTGGCTGTCCGTCTGTCCGTCTGTATGGGACAACAGATCTCAGCTATTAAAAAGCTAGAGATACCAAATTTGGCATGAAGGTTCCTATAAACCATAGGCAGATCAAGTTTATATCAAATGTTTGATGCCACGCCCACCGCCCCCGCAAATCGGTTATTTGCGATTATTAAGCAAAGTATTAAACCCATAACCATTTGGTATGTATAAAGCTAAATGCAATATAAACATATTCTCCAAATTACAATCCGATCGGACCAATAACAACGCAGATATTCAAGTCAACGTTTTCAGTACAAATGTTCGGTACGGGCAGCAGCCGACGCGCTGCTTTGAGCAGTTGACGCCGACGTCGTCGTTGCGTTGTATCGCTTTACTCTTTACGCGCGTCGCTGTGTGAGTGCGAGCGAGTAAGCTATATGTAGTAGAAGTATTTGTGCAGAATTCTCTGTTTGAAACTATAAAAGTGGTTACACTTTTGTAACGGATTTAAAAAATTGGGAGAAGGGTATCTTACTGTCGGGCGCCCGACTGTAGCCTTACCCACTTGTTATACCCGCTACTAATAGAGTAGAAGGGTATTATAACTTTGTTCGTTCCGAAAATGTATGTAACAGGCAGAAGGAGACATCTCCGACCCCATAAAGTATATATATTCTGAATCAGTATCAACAGCCGAGTCGATATAGCAATGTCCGTCTGTCCGTCTGTCCGTCCGTCCGTCTGTCTGTCTGTCCGTCCGTGTGAACACCTGGATCTTAGCTATTATAAGAGCTAGAGTTCCCAAATTTGGTGACAACATGTGTTATTACTGCAGGCTAATCAAGTTTATTTTGGATTTTTGCCACGCCTCCACCCGCCCCCATAAATTGAAAAAAATTGATTACAGCCGCAATATTAGCTTTACAGCAACAGTAATAATAATAATACGTAATAAATACCATATGGCGGACGTTTCGTGTAAATTTCAGTAAGATTGGACTATAAATGTGGAAGATATTAAGGAAATAGTAGTGCCATGTGACCACGTGTTTTTGTCTGTTTTATATTGTTAGATATGCAAGATCCAGGTTCAACTTCGGCGACAAGCTTTTTTTTTTAAATTGATGTACCAAAATTATTTGCACCGATCATCATTACAATTTTTTGCTAGTTGTGTAATAGACTTGGTGGCTAAGTGGATGTGGTCGCCGACTGTCGTGCAGAAGGGTACGGGATCTAATACAGCCCGGTGCGAGGCGGGTTTTTTATGGATGGTTTTTTTTCAAGCATTTAAAATATTTTAAGTTTAGTATTTAAATGTATTTCATTAAACAGAATTTTAAAGGGAGTGAGTTACAAAATTACATAATAATAATTTGTTTTTGCCCTGTACGACAAGCTGAGTGGTCTTATAATGCAACTTTACCGTTTAAATTCAAAATGCGCTAATGGCAGAGCTGTAATAGTTGCAGACTACAAATGCCGAGTTTTTTGGAGGTCCAGGTTCAAGACCTCCTCACGTCGGTAAAAAAATTTTTTGTTTTTTTTCTCTGTTCTTTTTTTTTGTAAATGCGTTATCTTTATTTAAAATCAATGTTAACGAAGTTTTTACAATATTTAAGGAAATTTTAGTCATATTTCGCAGCATACAGCAATGTTTGTACAACATAAACGACAAATCTGGTTGGATTATTAAATTTCTCAACAAATATGTGCAGCATTATATAAGCATCTCTTTTACACATTCATAATTTAAAGAGTGCTGAGTTCTAATTGGAAAGCACTGTAAGCAGTGCGGCAACATCTAATAGGAACAACGTGCAACATTCATAGTCACAACAAATTTGAGACTGTGAGACATGTTTTTCTTCGCATAGTTGTAGCGGGTATACCACAGTCGGGCGCGCTCGACTGTAGCCTTTACGACTTGTTTTTTATTCAATACATTTTATCCAGTTTCAAAAACATCTTCGAACGTTGGATGAAAGGGTTGGGTAAGTGGTTGGACTCTAGTCAAAGTTACCCTACTCTGATTGCAGACAAAACACAAATCGATTCGATTCAGTGAATTAAGTACGTGGTTGAACTGCAGCAGTGAAATGTCATGCAGGCCGTCAATAAGATTGTGTTGTTGTGAGGGCATCACTTGTGTTTGCCTCATCACTTGGTGTCCAACTACACTCAGTATGTTAAAGTCGCCAAGGACTATGAGATGGTCTTTGTTAGATAACAAATTGATGACATACTTTATTGCCAGCAAGTGTTGAGTGTAGATACGGATATCAGACGAAGGTGGTTATGTAAACATGATAACCGGGAAGGTGTAATCTTACACAAATTATTTCAATATCATATTGAATCTCCGGATGTACATGTTCTGACGCGATATCAGAATTTACAGCTATTATAACTCCGCCTCCCCGCCGATCATGACGATCAAATCTATACGTAGTGAACTTGCTTGGAAAAACTTCAGGGCTTAGAATCTCTGATTTTAACCAAGTCTCCGTGAACACCAGCACATTGGATTCAAACGTTTGACTAGATAAAAATAACGTAGGTAGTTTGCTACGCAAGCCCCTTACGTTTTGGTAGGTTAATATTTAAGTTTTAACTAGTTTTTTGTCGTCGAATTTTTATACCCTTGCAGAGGGAATCAGCATCACCAGAGGAGTCGAAAAATGGATGTCCGTCTGTCCGTCCGTCCGTCCGTCCGTCCGTCCGTCCGTCCGTCCGTCCGTCCGTCCGTCCGTCCGTCCGTCTGTTGCAACGCAAACTAGTCTCTCAGTTTTTGAGCTATCTCCATGAAACTTGGCACACAAGCTTCTTATTGCTGTAGGCTGTAAATAAATCGGAACGAGCCAGATCGGACCGATATATCGTATAGCTGTCATAGAAGCTATCGGCCGATTTTTGTTGTTTTTCAAGATATTGCAACAAGATTTGGCAATTCTTATTCTTATTACGTTCGTAATGTGCTGTCAAAATTGTATCAAAATCGGACCACTATAACATATAGCTGCCATAGGAACAATCGGCTGAAATCAGGGTTTTTGTATGCAAACCTGTTTTGTTTTTGGAAATACCGCACATTATCAATACCTTTTAATGTTATACAGTAACCCGTCCTTAGTTTTTTCATTTAAATATCTCAGACGTTTATATTATATAGCTGTTATAGGAACAATCAGTCCGTCCGTCTGTCTGTTGCAACGCAAATTAGTCCCCCAGTTATTGAGCTATCATCATGAAACTTTGCTCACAAACTTTTTATTTCTGCCCTCTTTAAATAAGTCGGAACGGGCCAGATCGACTGATATATCGTATAGCTGTTATGGAGCCTATCGGCCGATTTTCGTTATATTTCAAGATATAGCTATCAGGCTTACCACATCCAAATCAAACTTTTATAACTTATAACGATCAACGATCGGCCTAATGAAGGTTCTTGGTGCAATTTTATGGAAATCTGAGTACTATTACATGTAGCTGTTAAACAAAAAATCATATAGTTGTTATTCAAACGCATTTTTGAATGAGAAATTTCCAAATTTAGATTTTATGACCAACAGATCCTTTACAACACAAAGATATTCGACCAAATGCTGTTTCTAAGAATTGTATACTGATATATGCAAAACAAAATATATTCTTATATGAAACAGTTACAGTTGATAATGTAAGAAATATATACCAGTCCATAACATTTAAATACTTGCATACAATAGTCATAGTTGTTTATTTATTTATTTAACGTCAACTAAGGCAGTCTACTTGAAATTAGAATTAATTTTTAAGTTTAAATTAAAATTAGTTATAATTAAAATTAAAAAAAAGAATTTTTTAAAAAACAGTATAAATGAATTAAAAATATATTTATATTTTAAAATTTAGGCTGGGAAATATAAAAAAAAAAAAACGATCAAGCATTTGCTGCAAAGGATTGGGGAAAACCCAATCAGATCGGTAGATTAGTATTAGTTGTTAGGATGTATAGTTAATTGTTGTTAGGAGAAAAAGTTAGGTAGTTTAATATAGATAATTTTATAGATGAGAGGGAGGATTCCGTGTTGATTATTCTAAAAAGCTTATTGTAATCAAACAGAGAACTCTAAAAGAATCATGCAAGCTATAGTTATTAGTACAAAAGCTCAAAGAAAGTGGTAAAAAATTTCGTGTAACCCTAGAAGGAACACAAAAGTTTAGTTGGTTAAGCAGGAAAGGAGAGTCGATGTCGTATTTTATTAGTTTTATTATGACCATAACACCTAGCATAATACGACGGTTAGTTAAGGAGGGTAGGCATCCAGCTTTTCCTATTACAAGGTTTCGAAATGAAATCAAAAATGATGTTGAAAGGCTAACGTCAGCTGAAAATAATACAAAATTGGTAATATTAGGAGATTTTAACATTTGCCGATCAACAACCACTGATCAGCTCGAGTCTACTTTAAATAATAACAACAAAATGTGCCAACAACAAAACATTTAACTCAAATTGATTGGATATTTTGTGATAACACAGTAAGCAGTGCTGCCGCAATCACTTATCAAACTCCATATAGTCACCATGACGGCGTGTTCCTTAGCTATAATCACTAATTTAATAATTTATTTTTAAATATTAAGTTAATTAGATTATTTTATTATTGTAACTAAAGAATATATGTGCAATGTTGTTAAAGGTATTGTAAATATTCCTCCTCGAGGATTGCGACCTTGCCGTGGTGAGGAGGCTGAGTATTCGAAATTATAAGAGGTTGATATAATCGATGTACTGTTATAATTGTTCAGTAAATGCCACTGAAACCAGCAGCAATCCAAATATATTTTATATTTTGTATACCTGCAAGGGTATGAAACCTTCGGCAAGCCAAAGGTAGCCTTGCTTTCTTGTTTTTTATACCCTTGCAGAGGGTATATTAATTTTAGCCAGAAGTTTGAAACGCACCTTAGGAGACATCTCCGACCCTATAAAGTATATATATTCTGAATCAGCATCACCAGAGGAGTTGAAAAATGGATGTCCGTCTGTCCGTCCGTCCGTCCGTCCGTCCGTCCGTCTGTTGCAACGCAAACTAGTCTCTCAGTTTTTGAGCTACCCTCATGAAACTTGGCACACAAGCTTCTTATTGCTGTAGGCTGTAAATAAGTCGGAACGAGCCAGATCGGACCGATATATCGTATAGCTGTCATAGAAGCTATCGGCCGATTTTTGTTGTTTTTCGAGATATTGCAACAAGATTTGGCAAATCTTATTCTTATTACGTTCTTAATGTGCTGTCAAAATTGTATCAAAATCGGACCACTATAACATATTGCTGCCATAGGAACAATCGGCTGAAATCAGGGTTTTTGTTTTGTTCGTCCATTTAAATATTTCAGACGTTTATATTCTATAGCTGTTATAGGAACAGTCAGTCAGTCCGTCTGTCTGTTGCAACGCAAATTAGTCCCCCAGTTATTGAGCTATCATCATGAAACTTTGCTCACAAACTTTTTATTTCTGCCCTCTTTAAATAAGTCGGAACGGGCCAGATCGGACTGATATATCGTATAGCTGTTATGGAGCCTATCGGCCGATTTTCGTTATATTTCAAGATATAGCTATCAGGCTTACCACATCCAAATCGAACTTTTATAACTTATAACGATTAACGATCGGCCTAATGAAGGTTCTTGTTGCAATTTTATGGAAATCTGAGTACTATTACATGTAGCTGTTAAACAAAAAATCATATAGCTGTTATTCAAACGCATTTTTGAATGAGAACTTTCCAAATTTAGATTTTATGACCAACAGATCCTTTACAACACAAAGACATTCGACCAAATGCTGTTTCTAAGAATGGTGTACTGATATATGCAAAACAAAATATATCGGAAAACATAACATTCTTATATGAAACAGTTACAGTTGATAATGTAAGAAATATATACCAGTCCATAACATTTAAAAACTTGCATACAATAGTCATAGTTGTTTATAGGAATCCAGCTTTTCCTATTACAAGGTTTCGAAATGAAATCAGAAATGATGTTGAAAGGCTAACGTCAGCTGAAAATAATACAAAATTGGTAATATTAGGAGATTTTAACATTTGCCAATCAACAACCACTAATCAGCTCGTGTCTACTTTAAATAATAAGGGGTTATATCCATTGTTTAATGTGCCAACAACAAAACATTTAACTCAAATTGATTGGATATTTTGTTATAACACAGTAAGCGGTGCTGCCGCAATCACTTATCAAACTCCATATGACGGCGTGTTCCTTAGCTATAATCACTAATTTAATAATTTTTTTTTAAATATTTAGTTCATTAATTTATTTTATTATTGTAAATAAAGAATATATGTGCAATGTTGTTTAAGGTATTGTAAATATTACTCCTCGAGGATTGCGACCTTGCCGTGGTGAGGACGCTGAGTATTCGAAATTATAAGAGGTTGATATAATCGATGTACTGTTATAATTGTTCAGTAAATGCCACAGAAACCAGCAGCAATCCAAATATATTTTATATTTTGTATAACTGCAAGGGTATGAAACCTTCGGCAAGCCGAAGGTAGCCTTGCTTTCTTGTTTTTTAATATATTACTTTGCTTTTATTTATTGAATCTTCTTGTATAAGAACTAACAATAAGTTTAACAAGAAACGGACGGACGGACAGACGGACATCCATTTTTCGACTCCTCTGGTGATGCTGATTCAGAATATATATACTTTATAGGGTCGGAGATGTCTCCTAAGGTGCCTTGCAAACTTCTGGCTAAAATTAATATACCCTCTGCAAGGGTATAAAAATCTTAACTATAAAAGTTCTGAACAGTTGTATTATTTTTCCAACGGAGACGGGAACGCCTGCTGAGCTGGGTTAGACCTCTCGCTAGGTGGTTGGGGTGCGAGTAATGCTTGCTATTGTATTTCTCCTTAAGTTCCGTAATTGCATTGATAACTGGTGGGATATTTAAGTCACTTTAGATGATTTCGTTCCGGACGTACCACGGTGCCCCAGTGATTGTTCTCAGAATCCTTGATTGTGCTCGCTGTATGATGTCAATATTGCTGTTGCTGACATTGCCCCATAACTGTGAGCTATAGGTCCAGATAGGTTTCAATACAGAACTGTAGAGTAAGACCTTGTGATCTAGGCTTAGCGGAGAAGGAGAGTTGATGAGCCAGTGTAAGTTGTTGGCTTTGAGTTTAAGTTGAAATTTTTTGGCTTCAATGTGCCTGCGCTATGTGAGTCTTCTGTCAAGGTGGACTCCTAGGTACGCTACCTCATCTACTTTGGGGAGTGGTATGTTGTTCAACAAGAGTGGTGGGCAATCTTGTCTATTTAGCGTAAACGTCACGTGCTTGCATTTTTGCCTGTTTACTTTTATTCGCCAGTCAGAGAGCCACTTCTCAATGGCGATGAGGTGCTTGGTGCTTGGATTGGGGACCTTGAACGGCTAAGGATAGCTGTATCGTCGGCAAATGTGGATACCGTTAAGCGACTATTTGTTGGGATGTTGGCTGTATAGTTGAGGTATAAGGTAGGCCCAAGAACGCTGCCTTGGGGGACTCCAGCCTCAATTTTATGATCTGTGGAGGTAAGACTGTCATAGAGGTAAGACTTTAGAAGTTTGTGTTTGTGTGCTTTCGGGTAGGGCTGTTTTAACTTTAAACATTAGGCCGTCCAGCCAGACTCTGTCGAATGCTTGGGATACGTCTAAAAGTACTGCTGTACAGTATTTGTGATTTTCAAATGCAGTTCTTATTTCCGTTGTTATACGATTCACCTGTTCAATGGTTCCGTGGCTTTCGCGAAATCCAAATTGATGGGCTGAGATTATGTTGTGGGTGCTCAGATGTAGATTAAGTCGGATCAGCAGGCATTTTTCGAATAGTTTCGAAATACATGAGAGTAGACTTATTGGTCTGTAAGATGAAGGGACTGTGTGGTCCTTACCAGGCTTTGGAATCATTATGATAATCGATCCCTTCCATCGGTGTAGAAAGTAACCAAGTTTGGTGATGGCATTAAAGAGCTGGGTAATATAGCGAACTTCAGAGTGTGGCAGCTCGATGATCATTTCCGGTGTTATAAGGTCGCAGCCGGGGGATTTTTTTGGGCTGAGATTGTCTTGGATTATTTTACTGACTTCTTTTGGATGAAACTCAATTGGGGTGTGTTGCTGGTGGCAGTTTACGGGTGAGGACGGTAGAGCGAATGTGTTAGCCTGGTTTGGAGATAATACATTTTGTAGGTGTGCGGCAAATGTGGTGGCTCTGTCTGCATCACTTCGGGCCCAGCCGCCTGCGGAATTCCTTATCGGCAAAACGGTTTCAGTCCGTGGGCGGAGAGTTGAGTGGGCTCTCTACAGTGACTTATGTTTTGTACCTGTTGGTGTGAGTTGCTCTATATATCGGCACTGATCGTCTTCCTCCTGTTGTTTCAGGGCGTTGGCCAGTTTCCGTGTGGCTACTTTCAGCTTTTGTTTTGCTGTTGGGGATCTGGTAGATTGCCATTCTCTGCGTAGGCGTCGTTTTACGTGGACGAGTTGCTCGATTTGTACGTTGGTCATATTCGAATTAACTGTAATGTTTGTGATTTTTGGTGTTGCAGTAAGAGCTGCTGCAGTAAGGATAGATTGCAATGTACTCACGCACCTCTCTATATCAGATTCAGTATTGAGTTTTGGGTTTAGCTCAATGTGTAAAAATATATATTTTTTATACCTGAGCCAGTTTGTTTTGTGTGAAGTCAATCTGTATGGTGGTTTTCTGCGTACCGGCGAAGGTGAATTAGTACAGGCGAGTGATCAGATGACAGATCTGGCAGACATACAGCTTTGACCAACCTGCGGGGAATATTTTTCGTAACTGCGAAGTCGATCAGGTCAGGCAGCTTATTGAGGTCTGATGCCCAGTATGTAGGACTCCCAGGAAAAACATGGTCAAGTTTATTAGTGGCATTTATTTAGGTCTTATAAAGCTGTTTTCCTTTTGGGTTCACAAGTCGCGATCCCCAGTGAGTATGTTTAGCGTTGTTGTCGCCTGCTGCTATGAAGTGTGGCCATAGTGCTTGGAAGAAATTCAGGAATTGATCTTCCAATATTGTGAAACGGGGAGGTCAGTATACGGCCGATAGTGTGAGATGAGTGTTGTGCTCCAGCTGTATGTTGATAGATGTGGCCTGAAGATGATTTTCAGCAAACTCTTTGTAAAAGTGGTGCTTTATACGGTTCATTATGAGTATGGCGGTCCCACCGTGCGCTTTTCCGTCGGGATGATTTGTACCATAGAAGTGGTAGTCTCTCATTTGAAAATTGTACTTGCTTGTGAGATGAGTTTCCGAAAGAAGCATTACGTCGATATGCTTCTCATGTAGGAATTGAGCTAGCTCAAGTTTGCGCTGTGAAACGCCATTGGCGTTCCACGTAGCTATGCGTAAGGAAGCCTTTTTTTATTTTTTTATTGTTGGGCTACAAGCATTTGTATTAAAAGGTTTTGATTACGCATCATGTCTTGAATGGTGGTCCTCATGAATGTCATAAACTCCATCATGCTCTGTTGTAAGGCTTGCATCATGGCTTAAGTTTTTGTTTCTTGCTATAAACGTTGTGCTTTAAAACGTTAGTAAATGTTATCTTGTTAGTGGTGGGTAAAGGCCATGGAGCGGAGCTCGTTGCTTTCGAAAAAAATACTTCTGGGATTGTTTCTGATGGTGTCAGCGTATCTGTTCCTTGCTGTGCCTGCGCCGTGTTCATTCTTTTGTGAAGACGGCTTTTGAGCTCTTTGTAGATTGGACAGCCTCTGTAGTTTGCTGTATGATTGCCTCCACAGTTATTGCACTTTTTCTCGCTTGCATTTTCTTTATGAGTTTGGCAGTGTGTGGAGTCGTGGGGATCTTCACAGACTACGCACATCGGGCGAAATGTGCAATACGACCTCGTGTGACCGTATTCTTGGCAGTTTGTACATTGTACAGGAGCGTTCCGTTTATGCGGCTCTTCTACCGTGATCCTACGGTGCAGAAGGAGCTTGAGTTTGTAAATTGGGTGAACCTCGTTATACCCTTCGACCATTGAAAATGGTCAAAAAAGGGTATACTACTTTGTGCAAAATGTATGTAACAAGCATAAGGAGGCGTGGCAGACCGCATAAGGTATATATATTCTTGCTCAGGATCACTAGCGGAGTCGATTGAGACATGTCCGTCTGTCTGTCCGTCTGTTTGTTTGAGACAACAGATCTC
The DNA here is from genome assembly GCA_018901885.1 of Zaprionus kolodkinae. Lineage (NCBI taxonomy): Eukaryota > Metazoa > Arthropoda > Insecta > Diptera > Drosophilidae > Zaprionus > Zaprionus kolodkinae. The sequence continues at coordinate 287,998 of JAEIFM010000212.1, read as the reverse complement.
AGCTATTAAAAAAGCTAGAGACACCAAATTTGGCATGAAGGTTCCTATAAATCATAGGCAGATCAAGTTTATATCAAACGTTTGATGCCACGCCCACCGCCCCCGCAAATCGGTTATTTGCGATTATTAAGCAAAGTATTAAACGCATAACGTTCTTTGGTATGTATAAAGCTAAATGCAATATGAATATATCCTCCAAATTACAATCCGATCGGACCAATAACACAGAAGTTATTTAAGTGAACGTTTTCAGTACAAATGTTCGGTACGGGCAGCAGCCGACGCGCTGCTTTGAGCAGTTGACGCCGACGTCGACGTTGCGTCGTGTCGCTTTACTCATTACGCGCGTCGCTGTGTGAGTGCGAGCGAGTAAGCTATATGTACTAGAAGTATTTGTGCAGAATTCTCTGTTTGAAATTATGAGTGTGGTTGCACGTTTGTAACGGATTTTAAAATTGGGAGAAGGGTATCTTACTGTCGGGCGCCCGACTGTAGCCTTACCTACTTGTTTTTTTTAAGATTATTGTTTTCTGGTACAAGCTCAATCTTGAAGAGTGGTTGCGGATGCCTGTTCCTGTTTTTGATGTTGAACACGCTTTTGGCGCAAAACCCCTTTTCCTTTAGCGCCTCAGTTATCTCTTCGGGCGTAACATCAGGCTCAATGCCCTTCAGTACTACTTGTAGGCCCTTGCTGCTTTTAAGCTGGTAGGTGTAAAAGCCTGTTTTTTGTGCGGTAAGATATTTTTCAGTAGTTGTCCTCCGTTTTCGTTTGCAGTTTGATTTCATTGATAGTACCTCTTACAAGGGAAATTATATGAAAGCTATTTTTTTCAAATGAGCTGAATCAAAGTATTTACCAGACCGCTTGTGCTCTTCTTGCTGATGTATATTGGAGGAGGCTTCGATTTCAACGGATCACAGCGGCAGGTCCTCAGCGGTATCTGCCAGCAAAGCGAATCTGTTGGTATTTGCGGGTGCTACATTGTTGATCAGGGAAAATTGTCGCGTGTATTTTTCGGCTTGTTTACTGAATCTGAATTTTCCGGGCTAAGCTTTCGCTTTATTTTAATGTAGCGGTTCATGCCAGTCTGCCAGCTTTTTTGTTTACGTTTTCGTTTCGTTTTGCTGGTAGTGTAGCAGTACCGTTTGTTGCTTGCGGTTTCGCTTTCGCTGACTCAGTAAGAGCTTGAGCGGGTGCAGCCGACGACGAGATAGAGCGGGCTGTAGGTATTGATCCAGCTGTTGTTGTTGGGGGTAGCGGGGCTTGTGTCGGAGCTAAAAGAGCGGGAGAGCAAGAGCGCGCTCTTTCTTGATTTGTTGGTTCCCTGGGCTATGGGTTATTGACGGCACGATGTCTGCGTTTGTCGTTGAGACGTATGAGAAGTACGCGTTATTGCGTTGAATTGAGAGCCGGCGTTCGTCTTGCTCACGCTGACGCTGTGCACGAGTGTCGATCTGACGCATAGTTTTATTATTTAAGGTAAAGAATCACTTTATTTATTTTAGCGATCTTGCATCGCATAGATCGTCTCTTTCGCTTTCAGATTATTTATTTAGTTTATATTATTAGTCGTTCACTTCACTCAAAACAACCGATTTTGTGCGGAGATCGATAAAAACACGTCTTCACACGTCAACGATCGCGTCGAACCACAATATGATCAGGCCAAAAGTTTCCTGAGCATATCTGGTTAAATAAATCATTTGAGACACGAATTTTAAAGGATGATATATCCCTTTCATCTGAAAATTTAAATTGTTCCACTTTTACATCATGGGCTTGAGATTTGGCATGGATATAAGCCATAAGCCTCTTCGAAGGAATCCCGGTGACAGGCTTAGATATAGGTACAGTGGGAACAGGTTGAGCCGATAATCCAAAAGGCCTGGGGAACTATCGGTAATTAATATTTGCGGTCCCACAGGAATAGAGATCACAGATAGAAGATCGGCCAAAGGTGAGACGAGCTTCACGGTCTCAACAGGGATACATTTTTGTGCTGCTGATCTTGTGACTACAGGTGTAGTAAATGATAGCACTGGTGTGCTGAGTTGCTTAACGTTCTGAGGCTGTTTTGCACTAGATGACGACTGCTCCATTTGCGCTGATATTTTGCGCCTGGGATAGGCTTTAATAGCTTAAGGCTATTCAATGAAGTGTCCAGCACGGAGAACTGTTCGGCAAGTTTGCGAAAATTACCAAACAGTTCCCTAAATTCCGTCCTAGCTTGGCGCATGCACGATACGTAATCGTTCTCAACCTCATGACACGAATCGCAACAATAGTGCAACCCGTTTCCCTTGGCTACAGCATCGGCGGTTGGGCCACTGTAAACCGCACATTTTGCATCTGCAACGTTATTTCGGATCCAACAGCAAATGCTTGCCTGAGCAGAAGTGATCAGCATACGGCAAGTTTTTTTAAAGCAAACAATACCACATTCCATTGTTAAGAGTGATCACTGTAAAAGATAAACACAACAGAAGTAAAGAGAGAGGAAGTATTAGGCGCACACATAAACTGCGATAAGAAGAGCGCGTTCAAAGAGTTTTTGTTGAAGTGCACAACAACAAAGAAATAAAGAGAGTAGAGTTAGCGAGAGCGCGAGAGAGTCAAATAGGCTCGCGAAAGACGAAGTGATAGAATTAATGCAGAAGCAATAACAACGTTTCTAAAAATATAAACGTAAGCAAATGATGTAAAAACAAGAAAGCAAGGCTACCTTTGGCTTGCCGAAGGTTTTATACCCTTGCAGCTATACTAAATATAAAATACATTTGGATTGCTGCTGGTTTCTGTGGCATTTATTGAACAATTATAACAGGACATCGATTATATCATCCTCTTATAATTTCACATACTCAGCCTTCATTAGGCCTATCGTTGATCGTTATAAGTTATAAAAGTTCGATTTTGATGAAACTTTATTATTAGGGACACACTTAGATTTGGATGTGGTAAGCCTGATAGCTATATCTTGAAAAACAACAAAAATCGGCCGATAGCTTCTATGACAGCTATACGGTATATCAGTTCGATCTGGCCCGTTCCGACTTATTTACAGCCTACAGCAATAAGAAGCTTGTGTGCCAAGTTTCATGATGATAGCTAAAAAACTGAGAGACTAGTTTGCGTTGCAACAGACGGACGGACGGACGGATAGACGGAAATCCATTTTTCGACTCCTCTGGTGATGCTGATTCAGAATATATATACTTTATAGGGTCGGAGATGTCTCCTAAGGTGCGTTGCAAACTTCTGGCTAAAATTAATATACCCTCTGCAAGGGTATAAAAAGGAAAGCGAAAAACAAGATTAGTTTGTCAAATTAAAAGAGTGCACTCGCGAACACGGATTTTTATAAATCAGCAGATTAAGATTAAATGTTAGTATTTTTATAAGCTATTAAAACACCGATGACTGTTAATCGCTATCTAAGCTTCAGAGAGCAAGAAAAAAACGTTCCGTTTACTTTGAAAGAGTATTTTATTTTATGGATAAGCTTGATTAATCCTGAATTTAGGTGACAAAAATATATATCGGAGGCCTCTAATTTTGTATACCCTTGCAAAGGGTATAATAATTTTGGCCAGAAGTTTGCAACGCACCTTAGGAGGCATCTCTAACCACATAAACCATATATATTGTAAGTCAGCATCTACAGGGGAGTTCATTAAGCTTTGTCTGTCTGTTGCAACACGATCTAGTCTTTGATTTTTTAGAGCTTTAGATCCTAATCGAAACAAAACAAGTAGGTAAGGCTACAGTCGGGCGCCCGACAGTAAGATACCCTTCTCCCAATTTTTAAAATCCGTTACAAGCGTGTAACTATACTCATAATTTCAAACAAAAATTCTGCACAAATTCTTCTATTACATATAGCTTACTCGCTCGCACTCACACAGCGACGCGCGTAAAGAGTAAAGCGACACGACGCAACGTCGACGTCGGCGTCAACTGCGTCAAAGCAGCGTGCTGGCTGCTGCCCGTACCGAACATTTGTACTAAAAACGTTGACTTTAATAACTTCTGTGTTATTGGTCCGATCGGATTGTAAATTGAAACAAGTGGGTAAGGCTACAGTCGGGCGCCCGACAGTAAGATACCCTTCTCCCAATTTTAAAATCCATTACAAACGTGTAACCACACTCATAATTTCAAACAGAGAATTCTGCACAAATACTTCTAGTACATATAGCTTACTCGCTCGCACTCACACAGCGACGCGCGTAAAGAGTAAAGCAACACGACGCAACGACGACGTCGGCGTCAACTGCTCAAAGCAGCGCGTCGGCTGCTGCCCGTACCGAACATTTGTACTGAAAACGTTGACTTGAATAACTTCTGTGTTATTGGTCCGATCAAATTGTAATTTGGAGGATATATTCATATTGCATTTAGCTTTATACAAACCGAAGCAGAACGTTATGCGTTTAATACTTTGCTTAATAATCGCAAATAACCGATTTGCGGGGGCGGTGGGCGTGGCATCAAACATTTGAGATAAACTTTATCTGCCTATGATTTATAGGAACCTTCATGCCAAATTTGGTATCTCTAGCTTTTTTAATAGCTGAGATCTGTTGTCTCATACAGACGGACAGACGGACAGACGGACAGACAGACGGACATGTCTCAATCGACTCGGCTAGTGATCCTGAGCAAGAATATATATACTTTATGGGGTCTGCCTCGCCTCCTTATGCCTGTTACATACATTTTGCACAAAGTTAGTATACCCTTTTTTTGACCATTTTCAATGGTCGAAGGGTATAAAAAAGGATATACTAACTTTGTGCAAATGTATGTAACAGGCATAAAGAGGCGTGGCACACCCCATAAAGTATATATATTCTAACTCAGGATCACTAGCTGAGTCGATAGACCCATGTCCGTCTGTCTGCCCGTCTGTCTGTTTGAGACAACAGATCTCAGCTATTAAAATTGCTAGAGACACCAAAGATCTCAGCTATTAAAATAGCTAGAGACACCAACTTTTGTATGAAGGTTCCTATATATCCGGGGCAGATGAAGTTTATGTCAAATGTTTGATGCCACGCCCACCGCCCCCGCAAATCGGTAATTTACGATTATTAAGCAAAGTATTAAACTTATAAAGTTCTGCTTTGGAATGTATAAAGGTGAATGCAATATGAATATCCTCCAAATTACAATCCGATCGGATCAATAACACAAAAGTTATTCAAGTCAATGTTTTCAGTACAAATGTTTGGTACAAGCAGCAGCCGGCGCGCTGCTTTGAGCAGTTGACGCCGACGTCGACGTTGCGTTGTGTCGCTTTACTCTTTACGCGCGTCGCTGTGTGAGTGCGAGCGAGTAAGCCATATATATTAGAATAAGGTGGGCCGAATTCTTTGTCAGATGTCATGAGTGTTTCTACATGTTTGGACAGACATGGCTAGATCGACTCGGCTAGTGATCCTGAGCAAGAATATATATACTTTATAGGGTCGCAAATGTCTCCTTCTCCCTGTTACGCACATTCCGACAAACCTAATAGACCATGTATTTTTTTAAAATCCATGGCCTAAAAAAAAAGTATATATTACACAACCCTTTTACAATGTAACTACCCTTTAAAAGTTTGTATTTTAGGTATAAAAGACATAAATATTACTTTAAATGAGAAATCTTAGCATGGATGTATAATCTTCGTCATGCTGAAAGTAGATTTTCTTTCTGGTTATACCCTTGCAGAGGGTATATTAATTTTAGCCAGAAGATTGCAACGCACCTTAGGAGACATCTCCGACCCTATAAAGTATATATATTCTGAATCAGCATCACCAGTGGAGTCGAAAAATGGATGTCCGTCCGTCCGTCCGTCCGTCCGTCTGTTGCAACGCAAACTAGTCTCCCAGTTTTTGAGCTATCTTCATGAAACTTGGCACACAAGCTTCTTATTGCTGTAGGCTGTAAATAAGTCGGAACGAGCCAGATCAAACAGATACATCGTATAGCTGTCATAGAAGCTATCGGCCGATTTTTGTTGTTTTTCAAGATATTGCAACAAGATTTGTCAACTCTTACGTTCTTAATGTGCTGTCAAAATTGTATCAACATATAGCTGCCATAGGAACAATCGGCTGAAATCAGGGTTTTTGTATTAAAACAGAAACCAGCAGCAATCCAAATGTATTTTATATTTAGTATAACTGCAAGGGTATAAAACCTTTGGCAAGTCGAATGTAGCCTTGCTTTCTTGTTTTATATTTAATTACGGATTCAACTTTGTTTGTAGGCCATGGATTTAAAAAAAAAATGATGAGGTTTGTCGGAATGTGCGGAACAAGCAGAAGGAGACATCTGCGACCCCATATATATATTCTTGCTCTGGATTACTAGCCGAGTCGATCTAGCCATGTCTGTCTGTCCGTACGTCCGTCTGTCTGTCGTCTGTTTGTCCGTCTGTGTGTCTGTCTGTTCGTCTGTCTGTCTGTATCTCTGTATGAGCGCATGATTCTCCGCTATAAAGAAACCTAGAGTATCAAAATTTGGAATGCATATTTAGGGTATCACAGTAAGTTACAGTCAGATCGGATAATAAACATAGAAGTTATGCAAGCTAACGTTATCTGTGTTGCCTGCGTGTTTTGGTCGTTCGTATGTATTTTGTCAAATTGTTGTTCTGCTGCAATATAAAGCTGAATGCAATACGAAGATATCCTTCAAGTTACAATCCGATCGGACCAAAAGCACAGAAGTTTTTTATTCTCCGTAAAAATGTTCCGTGCGAGGAGCAGTTGACGTCGACGTCGCGTCATGTCGATTTACTCTTTGCGCACGTGTGATAGCGAGTAAGTCATATATATTAAAATAGGTTGTGCAGGATTCTCTGTCTAAAATCATGAGTGTGTTTACATGTTTGGTACGGATGTTTAAATTTGGGAGAAGGGTATTTTACTGTCGGGCGCGTCCGATTGTAGCCTTGCCCACTTGTTTATATTGAACTCATAGCTTTCTGGTGCGGTGTATTTAAAGCTAAATGCAATATGAACATATCCTCTAAATTAATATCCGATCGGACCAATAACACAGAAATAATTCAAGTCAACGTTTTCAGTTTAAATATTCGGTACTAGCAGGCTGCTGTTTTGAGCAGTTGACGTCGACGTTGACGTTGCAAGGCTTCGCTTTACTTTTTACTCGGGGCGCTGTGTGAGTGAGAGTGGATAAGACGTATGTAGTAGAATAAGTTGTTCAGAACTAGCTGTCTGAAATCATGCGTGTGGTTATATGTTTGTAAGTGATATTCGAAATTGGGAGTAGGATATCTTACTGTCGGGCGTGCTCGACTATTTATTAATGTGTTCTTAATAATCCAACAATATATATCATAACATGTCTTTTTCGCGCAGAGTCCGCAACTGGGCGCTCAAATTTGGCGTTGACTTATGGGAGTTCGGCCGTCAATTTACAAAAATGAATGAGATCAAAAATGTAAGTAATGCTGCTTTTCGAAATGATCATAATAATCACATCACTGGATGTTGTATTTGTGATAACAACTTGAGAAACTTTACATATTATGTATGTAATATAGTGATAGCAGGCATATTGCGATCCCTGACGTCAACGACGATGCCAATGGAAACATATACTCCGTTTAATTTTCCATATTTTTTCGGTGAAAAAAGACCGTTTTTTGTGCTCTCTGAACTTTTACCAGATTGGAAAAGAAACGGTGTTATTTGTTTACCTTTTTATTGATTTCTGCTAGTAGCTTGCAAGGCACCTTAGGAGGTTTCTCCGACCCCATATACTATATATATGCTGAATCAGCATCGAAAGCTTTGTCCCTCTGTCTGTTGCAACACGACCTTGTCTCTCACCTTAAGAGCTGTCTTAATGAAATATTGTAGATATTCTTATATTTGCTGCAGTATATATATAAATCGGAACAAGTCAGACCGGACCGATGTATCGTAAAGCTGTCATTATATCTGCCGGTTTTTGTTAATTTTTAAGATAACATTACCAAACTAACCATCAATTAATACATTATGCCTGTAATTTCATCAAAAACAAACCACTATAAGGAGGTTTGATGAACTTTTAAATAACTTATTTGTAAAAAATTGTTCTCTACTATTACGCAATACTTTTACAATGCGACTAACCTTAAACAGATATTTGCAGCACAGTAATACAAGGCTTATATGTAACCTTGTGTGAGAAATCTCTGCAAGGATATATTATATAATCTTTGGCGATTCGAAGGTAGCATTGCTTTTTCTAGTTTTCATGACCTCTATAAATTTTCTGGATAGTCTATTACTATTATTAAGTAAAAGGAGAAGAATCCAGGCAATGCGACCAAGATGATATTTTGTATCTATAAGGCTCTTCCTATCATTACAAGAGCTGCTCTGCTTCCTTAATGATAAAGAGCATGTCTTTCGTCGAAAAACATATTTAATGCTGGGGCCTTCCGGTGTCCACGTGCAGATGTTTTCTCCAAGTCCATACAAAAAATCGCACAAGCAGTGATCCCCTGTTCAGTGAATGCCCATGGGCTCACTGATAGGGTTGCCAACCTCCCATTCCATAGATCCGGACTATTAGGCTACATATCCTCTAAATTAAAATCCGATCGGACCAATAACACAGAAGTTATTCAGGGTTGCCAACTTCCCATTCCATATTCCATTATGCTAACGTGTCCTAATTCGGTTGCTAGAAACCCGCATTTTTAGAAAGCTTATATGTAGCAGCAAATTTTTTGTTTGGATACGCACTGAAGTCTGATTCAGAATCACTTCCATAGCTGCGGCAGGAAAGGTGCGAAGTATACCCGTCAGTAGGAGGCAGAGTAGCCTATGCAATTTGATGCATATGCTGATGGCAGGGACTTGATATACCTTTGACAATCAAACAACGTAGCCTTCTTCCAAATAAGCGTTCTATCCAGAATTACCCCCAGATATTTAACATCGTCCCACAGTGAAGCCGCCAACGTAGAGTTTACCTATGTTAATGAAATAGCGTTAAGTGAAGTTAACTACAATTACCTTTTGTGGATTGATGCTATACTCTACGACTTCGCACCATCTACAAACCGTGTTCAGAGCTGATTGCATCAGCTACGTAACGGTGCTACCATAGTTCCCGTTTACTGCTTCAACGACCTACTTGTCCTACTAGAATCACTATCAGCTCGTCAATCACCAAGGACCAAAATAGACGGGATAAAACCTCACCTTTAACTGCATTGATGCATGTAGTCGTAGAATCGAGGGTACCAGTGTGATCAGTGTGACCTGTGTTTGAGCATGGAATCAACCCACCGGACTATGGGGCGGGGAATATTTCTGTGCGTGAACGAATCAGAAATGAACCCGTAGCTGGTATAGTCAAACGTGATTCCTATGTCAAGAAACGAGCTCAAAGCTATGTTCTTTAATTCGAAGAAAAAAGATCTGGCCGTTATGCTCTTGGCAGCTGCCAAAGGGCGTCCACTGATGACAGTTGGCTTTGTGGAGCCTGGGCGCCGCAGTGACCACCACATTATTTGCTGCAGCTACGCCACTGGCGACCAAAGACACAGTTGCCAGCGATCTTTATCAATTTCCCGGCGATATACACATAGTGCAGAAGAATATATATATCTGTGAGCATTTCCGCAGTCTTAAGCGAATGGAAGACTGATTGGCCCATCCAAATTAAGCTGATCAAGAGCATGATTAGGAATTTAAACCACATTAACTTTCCTCTAAGAATACCAATCAATGGATCGACGATCTACAGCCCATGTGATCTTTTCACATCAAAGATAATACCAAACAGACCGGAATCACAATTGTCTGGTGACCAAGTGGCGTCAGAGTGAATTGAGTGAATGGGAAATGAAATTGTGGAAAAATCTCAAGTGTTCCCATGCGATCTTGATTGAAAGACCCATTGGAAGCGGTTCTATTATATCACAGGAGGTGCACGTCTACCGTTTTCGTTGTAGTTGGGGAGAGTGTCCCTTAGGTTCTTCCGAACTGAGATGTCCTTGAAGGATATGAAAGACACATCTTGGAGCAAATTGGCAGCTGGGTTAACATCAAGATTGACTTGGGGATGCTTGGGGTCAGCTTTAAAAGCCATAGAGAATTTAAAGATCTTCACGTCGTTTTCGGAAACAAGGACGACGGGAAATGTCGACTTGGCCAGGAAGGTTAAAACCTAATGGTCTGAAAGTCCGACAAAGTGGCTTACTCTGAGACCTGCCCGTTGACAAGAGAACTCGCTACCGAGTTGCATTACTTGCCGGACGCCTTCGGCCTTGACTATTTCTATAACCGTCGCCACCAGGTCTCTCTGTAGATCCCGAGGGGGACAATGCATTCTACGGGGAAAGATATTTGCAGACATATGTAATACTTTCGGAAAGGATTGATCTCCGCGTGCAACTACATCAACAATTATTAATGGGAATGAAAGCACCGGGCTTCATCAAAACGACGCATAAATCAATTTGTTGCAACAACAACATCAACTTTCCGACAGCTAGCTGTAACTTAATCAGCAAGAAATGCAACGGTTTTCAAAGCCGTAGTGACGGGCGACGACGCGGCGCAAGCAACATCAAATTCTTCGGTGGGACGCGCATCAGACTTGACATCAGGGTTTCAAAGCGATTTACCAAAAAATTAAATTATTTAAAATCAACTTACTGGTAGCTACACAGAGTGGACAGCTTTTCAACACATATATGAAAACACGATTCATGGCAAACAGCATTTGTCTTATACTTAGAAATTGCATCTTTAAAAAATAGTATTAACACTTGGCTATTACAAATACAGCTTATAACACGGCTTGGGAACGCCTTTAGGAATGGTAAATCGTCCACGGAATATTGTAAATTCGTTTTTGGAGCGATTTACAAGTTTGCTAACAAGAACAAAGATCGATGGCAATCTTATTGCCAATTCATTAGTTTTTGGATGGGTTATTACATCGCTTATATTTACCCAAAGCAATCAAGCTATTTTGCTCACTACAATGCAACGCTTCAGAGGTAATGGGAGCTGGAAAATGTTAGTAACATCACAAATAGGTGGAGTGATTACTTTCTCACTACACACACACGAGATGGGAATTCAATACTACAATTCCATGTCGCCTCACTGGTGGACAATGGCATGCCCAAAGACATGCAAAAATCTGGCAAGCCACACCAGATCCCAATTTGCGTATCGACCAGGTGGGCGTGCAGCGCTCCATTGCACAGAACTTGATATTTCGAGAGTTGGTGACGCCATTCAACATTGGTCGCATGCAGGAGCTGGTACGACGTGGCAACTCCCAATACCCTGGAGCCAAATACATTGTGCGAGACACTTTAGAACGTATTGATATGCGTTTCCATCCCAAATCGTCAGATCTGCATTTGCAGTGCGGCTACAAGTTTGAAAGACATTTGCGCGATGACGATCTGGTGATCTTTAACCGACAGCCCACACTTCACATGATGAGTATGATGGGGCATCTCGTGAAGGTCTTTCCCAGGTTCACCTTCCGTATGAATCTGTCATGTACTTCGCCTTACAACGCTGATCTCGATTGTGACGAGATGAATCTCCACGTGCCACAGTCCATGGAGACAAGAGCTGAGGTTGAGAACATCCATATTACTCCACGTCAGATCATTACGCCATAGGCCAACAAACCCGTCATGGGTATTGTGCAGGATACGCTGACAGCTGTTCGAAAGATGACGAAGCGAGATGTGTTCATAACCCGCGAGCAGGTGATATGTTCTAGCCCACTTGGGATGGCTAAGCACCGCAGCTGTGCATCTTGAAGCCACGTCCTCTGTGGACGGGGAAGCAGATCTTCTCGTTGATCATTTCCGGTTACGTAAACATGATACCCACTCATTTAACACATCCTAACCCTATAAGTGGATATCGCCTGGGCATTCTCTGCAAAAAGACGCTGGGTACCTCTGCTGGTTCACTTCTGCATATCTGTTTCCTTGAATTGGGTCACGAAATTTCTGGTCGCTTCTATGGTAACATTCAGACGGTGATCAACAACTGGTTGCTTCTGGAGGGCCACAACATAGGTATTGGTCACACCAAGGCCGATTCGCAAACCTACACGGGAATCTAGATGTCGATCAAGAAGGCTTATGATGATGTCATAAACGTTATCCAAAAGGCGCACAACATGGAGCTGGAGCCGACGTCCGGTAATACGCTTCAGACAAACTTTCGAGAACAAAGTGAATCGTATCCTGAACGATGCTCGTGACAAAACTGGTGGCTCTGCTAAGAAATCCCTAACAGATTTCAACAATCTAAAGTCTATAGTGGTGTCGGGCTCAAACGGTTCTAACATTAACATTTCCCAGGTTATTGCTTGTGTGGGTCAACAAAAGACGGTAAGAGGGTAAGCGTATACCATATGGTTTAAGACAGTGTACCCTTCCATATTTCATCAAAGACGATTATAGTTCCGAGTCCAGAGAATTCGTGGAGATCTCTTATCGTGCCGTTTTTACTCCCTCTGAGTTCTACTTCCACGCTATGGGTGGACGTGAAGGTCTCATTGATACCGCCGTCAAAACATCCGAAACCCGTTACATCCAGCGTCGTTTAATAAAGCCTATGGAGTTTGTTATGGTCAACTATGACGGCACCGTGCGTAACTCTGTCGGTCAGCTTATCAAACTGTGTTTCGGCGAGGATGGTCTTTGCGGAAAGTAAGTCGAGTTCCAGAACATGCCCACAGTGAAGCTGTCGAACAAGGTGTTTGAGAAACGCTTCAAGTTCGACTGGTCCAACGAGCGCTACATGCGTAAAGTTATCATAGTCGATATCATGAGATGACGGACAGCAGCGATGCCATAAAGGAACTGGAGTGCAAGTGTGATCACAGATCGTTATGCTTTTCATTCTGCTGATGTGTTTTTAAAGAACGTAACCCTGGGTGTGCCCCGACTCAACGAAATTATCAACATCTCTAAGAAGCCCAAGGTGCCTTTTCTCACCGTGTTCCTAACTGGCGGTGCAGCCAGAGACGCGGAGAAGCCAAAGAATGTGCTTTGCCGGTTGGAGCATACAACGCTTCGCAAGGTGACCGCCAACACGGCCATCTACTATGATCCAGATCCACAACGTACGGTGATTGCTGAAGATCAGGAATTCGTGAATGTTTCCTATGAGATGCCCGTCTTTCATCCCACTCGCATCTCACCCTGGCTGCTGCGTATAGAGTCGATTGCAACAGAATTACAGACAGATTGCCGAGAAGATCAATGTGGGCTTCGACGAGGATCTGAACTGTATCTTCAACGATGACAATGCAGAGAAACTGGTGCTGCGTATTCGTATCATGCCGTGGATAAGATGGAAGACGACATGTTCCTGCGGTGCATCCAAGCGTACATACTGTCGCAGAGTATCGAGAACATTGGCAAGGTGTACATGCATCTGCCCCAGACAGACAGTAAGAAGCGAATCGTCATCACGGAGACGGGTGAATTCAAGACCATCGGCGAGTGGCTGCTGGAAACTGATGGTACCTCACTGATGAAGGTCCCCTCTGAGCGAGACGTCGATCCCATACGCAGATCGTCCAAGTCTGTGGAGAAGGAAATGAACGCCGTGCTGCAGTTCTATGGCCTGTACGTGAACGATTTCGCCCTGTTATGCGATGTGATGACAGCCAAGGGCCATCTGATAGCGATCACACGTCAAGGTATTAATAGACAGGACACTGGTGCCCATTTTCCGCTGCTCCTTCGAGGAAACATTTGATGTGCTGATGGATGCAGCTTCTCACGCCGAGACGGATCCAATGAACGGCGTCTCTGAGAACATGGACATTTGAGCATCATAACGCCTGGTGGAACCAGTTTCTTGCCTTCAGCTGCATCGGACGCATCAGGTATGTCGCTAAACTGGTCACCAGCGCATCCTGGCTTTTCGCTCAGTTCGCCAGGTCCCTCGATGTCGCCATACTACCCGGCCTTGCCCAGTGTGTCACCCTCGTACTCGCCGACATCGCCCAATTACACTACATCATCACCAGGAGGTACCTCACTGAACTATTCGCCTTCAAGTCCGAACTACTCACCCACTTCACCGCTGTATGCGGCGCCGGGCTACTTCCCCTCGACGTCAGGCTACTCCTCGACTTCGCAGTACCAATCGGGTCCATCGTTTGCCGGCAGTTGAAGCAACTTGTATTCGGGTGGCAATGCGTATTCGCCAAACTCGTCGAACTATTCACCAAATTCGCCGTCGTATTCACCGATGTCGCCATCGTATTCTCCATGCAGTCCCTCGTACTCGCCGACCTCGCCTTGCTATTCGCCCACATCGCTCTCGTATTCGCCAACGCAACCAAACTACACGCCTGCATCGCTGGCCTACTCACAGACGGGTGTTAAATATTCGCCAACATCACCGACATATTCGCCGCCATCGCTCTCGTAATCAGCAAGCGGTTTCTTCCAAAAAGTCTTTTGTAGTACAAGTCCTCGGTAAACTCATCACTGTTTATTGTTCGGTTTGATAGGAGATTTCTCACAGCTATGATCGTCTTCATCCTTCTAGGCTTCCAGCTTTCTTTGCATAACCAGGTATCCTCTTTTTCCTGTTGACAGCGATTAACTTCCCCCTCAGTCATGGGGTGATATGCGTTAAGTTCGGTGCTGTAGATAAGGGATTCTGTTTTCATCTTCGGAATCCACTTCCTGTCCTTGATTTTATTTGGTATTGGAACGACCTTGAATAGACTGGCATGTTGATTGACGTAAATGGGTAGGCGTGCATCCACCAGAAGTTCGTTGTCCTTAAATATTGCCTGAGCTTTCATTGGCTTGTATGCTAACTGTAAGCTGCTAGGGGACCTTCCGCCGGGTAAGAGCTGATCCCTCTTTAATTTATTTTGAATTTTATCCAGCTCGGCTACCATTTTTTGGGTCAATCAAGTCATTTTTTATTATAGCTAATATATCTAGATAAATTGATAAAGAAGTTCTTAAACGGTAAGGTAAACATAATAAAAAAATACACAGAAATCAGCAAGGGAAACACAGTAAACATGAGTAATACGTATGAAGTTCTGAGTACACGTATAAAGATCTAAGGTAACTAGGCAATTTTAGTTTTGGGTTTTGAGTGCGCGCTTGTTGTAAGTTACTGTAACTAGGCCTAAAACATTATACGATTATATAAATTTTCTCATCTTTTTTTGCGTATTCAGACGGCAACAGAAGGCAACAGAAGGTATCGTTGTGTTAGCCTAGGGTTTAAGCTATAAGTACACTTGATTTGTCTTTTATCTGCTATTTTTGTGTTTGTACCTCAATTTTTATCAAATTATTTTCGCATTAATATTAGTATTTAGTAGCGGGGGGCATCGCTAGAGTTTTGTTGAGTTTAAATATTATATATTTTTTGAGTTTTACATAACGCTGAGTTGAGGTTACTTCTGAACTATATTGCGTATATTGCTGGTACTGTGGATGGAAATTGTGAATAGCATCTGTCATAATATCCTTGGGATTCATGGTTTCCTTGAGACTGCTGGAAATCGACTGCATTGTCACAGAGCGACCATCGCCAATGCAGCTGCGGGCATATACCTGATAAGGGAAAGCATAACGCAACACAATGGCAGCGAACAGCATTTCAATGCATATGAAAAAGTTTTGATATCCAGCGGAAACGGTACCCGCTGTTACCGTAGTGCCAGCACTATCCACAATGGGCGATATGACCTGAGCCTTCTCGAGTATGGCCAGGTCCACACCCTGCCAGAATGACAAGTATATAACCGATTTGATGGTGCAGAATTTCAGTACAGGATCGAATGGAGTCAGCAAGTCGCGTGTGGCAAAGTAGAATAGGTAGAGACCGTACAAAGCCAGCGATACGGATATATTATAAATGATGGTTATATAAATATAGCCGCCATCAGCACTCCAGTCACCATCGTGATAGTGTCCGAATGCCTGGAGAAAGATGATTATAAATGCCTGCTTGCAGAAGCGCAAAAAGCCAATAGTGTATGTCTTGCCCTTGAGACAGCATGTGCCATACAAACAAGATGTCTTTATGGGCTTGCCGCGTATCTCAGACATGATGTTACCCTCTCCACCCAAATATTCATAGCACAGCGACAGAAAGTTGTAGATGACAAAGGCTTCGTAACAGTCGCGCACGGTAAAGAAGTATATGTAAACATTGTCCGAGTTGAAGAATAGCAAGCTTATCCTTGAATAGGTGGCATAAATGGGGACAATAAACAATATGCGAACAATCCAACGTTGCTCCTGTGGATTGGTATACCAGCGCAAATGTTGATAGATCTGTTGACATGTGACAAACAGCGCCGCCCACACAAACAAACCCGCTAGCACCTGTGCGGTTTAAGTTTGCAGGAAGATTCCATCGCCCACATGTAGCAGCGGATCCAGTGGCTCCTGTGAGACCGATGGCGTTTTCATTTGTACAACGTAGTTTGTATTCGGTTTCAAAGTTGTTGACGTTACAGTGTTGTTGCTAGTCGTAGCAGCAGCAGCTGCCACAGTCAATGCCGCGTCAATGAGAGTGGCCTGCGTTCCACTCATTCTTTTATAACTGCAACTCTTTACGATTTGCTTTTACGTATCGCTTTTCACAGCCCGAAATTCCGTTTAATTTTGCCAGCACTCCGACAATTGCTACTCTAATTTTTTCTACTTCGTCGTCTACGACGCGAACGTGAGTTCGTGTTTGATGTTATCAACTATTCCAATTTATTTATATTTTGCATTTGCAACAAAGTGAGAGATTTGTTTCTTCTTGTAAAAGTAGACTTTACACAAGAAGTAGATATATGACATGATGTACCTTTCCAAGGTTAACGTCCGTTATAAGGGCGATGGCCGCGGATTGTAGTTTTTCCGTCGCTTCGGAGTACATATAAAAATGGTCCTTAAGCGTGTTTTGTATTTTGTTCATTTTGCTTGTAACGCATTCGAAGTTTTTGTTTACTTCCTCTGTGCTTATTCACACTAGATCGGAAATTGCATTTATAATGGAGGCTTGTCATTCCATATATTTAGTCAGTTGCTTCTCAATTTTGATAATTTTCTCCATATTCTCCTTTAGTCTCTCTGCCGTTCCGACGTCAAAGAACATAATAAATTTCCTTTATATTTTTGATGATTGAGTTATTATCTTATTTTTGTCCTGTATGATGTCTACTTTGGCCTACATGGTACTGCAAACTGATGAGCAGTAATCGGTGAATCCTCCCAATTCTACATAAATTGAGGTAGTTGTGTCCAGGAGATCAACCGCTTGTTGAATAAAAGTGAAGTAAGCTTGCATATCGTAGTAAAATAATAGCTGCCAACTTGACGATACGACTTCAACTTTCATAATTTTATCCATCATTATCGTCGTTTTCTCCTCTAAATTTTGGATATTTAGCCTGCTTACATTGGTTGTAGGCGTTGCAGCGGTGCTGGCAACTTGAAGAATCGTCAGAAGGCTCATGATCGCATTTTTATACCCTTGCAGAGGGTATATTAATTTTAGCCAGAAGTTTGCAACGCACCTTAGGAGACATCTCCGACCCTATAAAGTATATATATTCTGAATCAAATCACCAGAGGAGTCGAAAAATAGATGTCCGTCTGTCCGTCCGTCCGTCTGTTGCAACGCAAACTAGTCTCTCAGTTTTTGAGCTAAGTTCATGAAACTTGGCACACAAGCTTCTTATTGCTGTACGCTGTAAATAAGTCGGAACAAGCCAGATCGGACCGATATATCGTATAGCTGTCATAGAAGCTATTACGTTCTTAATGTGCTGTCAAAATTGTATCAAAATCGGACCACTACATATAACATATAGCTGCCATAGGAACAATCGGCTGAAATCAGGGTTTTTGTATGCAAACCTGTTTTGTTTTTGGAAATACCGCACATTATCAATACTTTTTTATGTTATACAGTAACCCGCCCTTAGTTTATCCATTTAAATATCTCAGACGTTTATATTCTATAGCTGTTATAGAAACAATCAGTCAGTCCGTCTGTCTGTTGCAACGCAAATTAGTCCCCCAGTTATTGAGCTATCTTCATGAAACTTTGCTCACAAGCTTCTTATTTCTGCCCTCTTTAAATAAGTCGGAACGGGCCAGATCGGTCCGATATATCATATAGCTGTCAAGGAGCCTATCGGCCGATTTTCGTTATATTTTAAGATATAGCTATCAGGCTTACCACATCCAAATCTAAGTGTAATAAAGTTTTATCAAAATCGAACTTTTATAACTATTTTGTATAACTGCAAGGGCAAGCCGAAGGTAGCCTTGCTTTCTTGTTTTGTGTGAATTTCGCTTTATTTCTGCGCTGCCTCTTTTCATCGGTTTGTTGGTGGACAGAATCTTGCGTTTTCTCGCTGTTTTGTTCCCCTCCATTCGATGGCAGCAGTCAGACCTTATTTAATGGCCTTTTAACTTCGTCATTGTTGGTCTTAATGGTGACTACTCGAACTTCATTATCCTGTCCCTTGGTAGTCTTCACGATTCGGCCCAATAGCCATCTGGCTGGAGGCGTGTTTTCATATTTAATGAAGGCTAATTGACCTTCTTCCGGGTTTGGCCTATCCTGACGCCATGTTGTCCTTTGTTAAAGAGATACCATGTAATCCTCGTTCCACTTCCTCCAGGATTCCCCTCTGATGCGCTGCAAACGTCGCCATCTTTCCAGGATCCCATTCTTTGATTTTCATCAAAGTGTTCTGGAGCTCCAATTAGTGGTCTTCCCACGATGAAGTGTCCTGGCGTCAATATCTCCTCTCCTTGGTCGTCATTATTTAGATTCAACAACGGCCGGGAGTTTAATACCGCTTCGATTTGACAAAGGAGTGTTGTGAACTCCTCAAAGGTGAAGCTGTTTTCGCCGATGACATGCCTGAGATGGTGTTTCACCGACTTAACACCAGCTTCCCACAATCCTTTCATATGGGGGCTTGCCGGCGGAATAAAATGCTAGTGGATGCCTTCCTTTACGAGAATTGGCGTCAGATGATTATTGTTCCTAAGCGCGGTTACAAGCTCCTTGTCCAATATTCTGGCTGATCCTACGAAGTTAGTGCCGTTGTCTAAATGCAGGTGTTCGCTTTTCCCGCGTCTAGCGAAAAATCGCCGTAAAGCTTCCAGAAATCATTCTGTTGAAAGATCGCCGACTGCTTCGAAATGAATTGATGCCTTTGTTGACATACAAACAAAAAGGAGTTGGCACAGAACCGAAGTATACAAGCGGGAACACCGTAAGGGGAAAAAACTGACGTAACTAAATAAAGATCCTTGACAAGGGCTGAGCTTTTGATTAGAAAGGGGGAGACAATACCATTCGAACTTGGAATGTTGTATGGATAAAAGTGAGTATTATGTGTAGAAGGGGAATAGGTCGTTTGGAAAAGCTATGCAACTTTGCAAAAACTTGACAACTCTCTTGTAAACTATGGCGGCTTACTCGAGGATGATGGATAATAGCACGGCACACAAATATCAAAAAATGAGTAAATTGTTTTAAAAAAAATATTAGTCGCTACTGATATATTGGTAGTCACATACAATTCAAATTGGGAAATTAAAATATTTAATAAGTTTATCCATACATGCCCCAAAATCAAAACTAACTTCAAAAGTATGATGGTTGAGTCTTGACTATATTCGCTCTAGATGGATCGGAGACAAAGCATAAGTTTAACGATCTGTTACTACAGTTTAATGATTGACCTGCGACAATGAAATATCGAACCGACCGTCAAAAAGGTCGTGTTACAGTGAGAGCAGCAGAGAATTTGAAAAAACACTTGTTGTCCAATTACAATCTGGAATGTTTAAGTCCCCTAGCACTAAACAAGTGGGTAAGGCTACAGTCGGGCGCCCGACAGTAAGATACCCTTCTCCCAATTTTCTAAATCCGTTACAAACGTGTAACCACTCTCATAATTTCAAACAGAGAATTCTGCACAAATACTTCTAGTACATATAGCTTACTCGCTCACACTCACACAGCGACGCGCGTAAAGAGTAAAGCGACACGACGCAACGTCGACGTCGGCGTCAACTACTCAAAGCAGCGCGTCGGTTGCTGCCCGTACGGAACATTTGTACTGAAAACGTTGACTTGAATAACTTCTGTGTTATTGGTCCGATCGGATCGTAATTTGGAGAATATGTTCATATTGCATTAAGCTTTATACATACCAAAGCAGAACGTTATGGGTTTAATACTTTGCTTAATAATCGCAAATAATCGATTTGCGGGGGCGGTGGGCGTGGCATCAAACGTTTGATATAAACTTGATCTGCCTATGATTTATAGGAACCTTCATGCCAACTTTGGTATCCCTAGCTGTTTTAATAGCTGAGATCAGTTGTCTCATACAGACGGACAGACGGACAGACAGACGGACAGACAGACGGACAGACAGACGGACATGTCTCAATCGACTCGGCTAGTGATCCAGAGCAAGAATATATATACTTTATGGGGTCTGCCACGCCTCCTTATGCCTGTTACATACATTTTGCACAAAGTTAGTATACCCTTTTTTGACCATTTTCAATGGTCGAAGGGTATAAAAAAATTATTTACCCACGTGAGGAACTCCAGAAAAAACTCGGACTGTGCAGTCTGCAACTATAACCGATTTGCTATTAGCACATAATTGGTTCGACAAGTAGCATTCAGCTTGTCGTACAGGACAAAAACAAATTATTATTGTGTCGTGTATGTGTGTGTGTGTGTATGAAAACACCAACTCACTTCCCTTAAAATTCTGTTTAATCAAATGCATTTAAAATGCTAAACTTAAAATATTTTAAATGATTGAAAAAAGCTGGTATCCAAAACAATCCACATGTATCGGGTTCGATAAGAACCCGTACCCTTCTGCTCGTTAGTCGACAACCAAATCCACTTAGCCACTGCATCTGATATGCAAATACTATACAATTGCAATGATGATCAATGTAAATAATATTGGTACATATAATTGAAACAAGAAAGCAAGGCTACCTTCGGCTTGCCGAAGGTTTTATACCCTTGCAGTTATACTATATATAAAATACATTTGGATTGCTGCTGGTTTCTGTTTGCATACAAAAAACATGATTTCAGCCGATTGTTCCTATGGCAGCTATATGTTATAGTGGTCAGATTTTGATACAATTTTGACAGCAGATTTGCCAAATCTTGTTGCAATATCGTGAAAAACAACAAAAAACGGCCGATAGCTTCTATGACAGCTATACGATATATCGGTCCGATCTGGCTCGTTCCGACTTATTTACAGCGTACAGCAATAAGAAGCTTGTGTGCCAAGTTTCATGAAGATAGCTCAAAAACTGAGAGACTAGTTTGCGTTGCAACAGACGGACAGACGGACGGACGGACGGACGGACGG
Source organism: Zaprionus kolodkinae (assembly GCA_018901885.1). NCBI lineage: Eukaryota > Metazoa > Arthropoda > Insecta > Diptera > Drosophilidae > Zaprionus > Zaprionus kolodkinae. The sequence goes on along the minus strand of JAEIFM010000212.1, from coordinate 266,559 downwards.
ACTGACGGACGGACGGACGGACAGCCGGACATCCATTTTTCGACTCCTCTGGTGATGCTGATTCAGAATATATATACTTCATAAGGTCGGAGATGTCTTCTAAGGTGCGTTGCAGTTTGCAAGTTTCTTGCTTAAATTAATATACCCTCTGCAAGGGTATAAAAAAAGTGTATCTGAAATAATAAAACAGACAAAAACACGTGGCCACATGACACTACTATTTCCTTAAAATCTTCCATATTTATGGTCCAATCTCACAGAAATTGTAACAGAACGTCCGCAAGATGGTATTAATAACGTATATATGTATATCGCAGAACATTTAAATTTAACGACATTTCTAGCAAATGCGTGTTTCTGCTTGGCACGCCCCATGCAGGCGCCTTTTCTATTTTTTTGATGCGCGGCAGACAACCGTTAGAGTTTCTGCCGAACTTAGGCTGGTCGCGGGTAGGAGCGGAGGGAAGTAGATGTCTGCACCAGAGAACTGCAACATGCATGCATGCACAACAAGCCACTCAAAAATGAATGAGATTTTTGCCACTCGATCTTCATTTTGCACAGGCCGCACATAACACACGCCTCAAGCCGCGCAAGCCTCTAATAGCAAGAGCCTCAAATAGCAGGAGACTCTAAAAGCAAGAGCCGCAAAAGGCAGGAGCCGCAAAAGGCAGGAGCCGCAAAAGGCAGGAACGTTTTGGCAAAAAAGACAAGTAAGCCCGAACATTTTGGCAATAAAGACAAGTAAGGCAGGAACGTTTTGGCAAAAAATACAAGAGACGCATGCCCAAAGGCTCGGTAGGCTCGGTAGGTAGCATACAAATTTGTTCTGCCTACAATCAAATGGGTATTATCACCGTAGTTGAAACATTTACGTGTCCTATTGTCATTGCTAATCTTCTTAGATTCAGAACTCTGTTTATCAACGAATGATCCAGGCTTGTTTGATGACTTGCTTGAACTACACACTTTTTTATTAACATCCAAACTAACTTTAAGTTCTTTTAATGTTTTTGCTTGATACAGTACTACTTTGTTTGCAGGGGAATCCTGAATGCCATTTATGAAATAATCTATGATACTTTCATCTTCAAGCTTTGCTGGCTTGGCTATTTCCATCAATGCGTACAAAAGTGCATGTAAGCTCTCATCTTCTGCTGTCTATTTAATCTTCGATGGATTTCTGCTGATGACACTTAAACTTCAAACTCATCTTGCAATGCAGTTTTTAATGTTTCCCAACTATGACTTTTGACAAACGATATAGCAGCACCTCGTAAAAGCTGCTTGGCATAGATAAACGTTTGCAATTGGTTCTACTGAACTGTACTCCAACATTCTTCTAGCTCATTTATCCTCTGATCAACATCAACACTACCTATTGTACCTGAAAATTCTAAAATTTACCTTCGACATCTTTTAAAGTAAACCATGACTTATGTTTTTCATTTGTCATCATTGGTGCAGTTGCTACTGACTCATCGTCCGAAACGTCTTGTTCTTCGTTATTTAATCTGAAGTGAGCAAGGAGTCGCTGCTGCAGCATGGTTTTAGTACCACTTGTCTGCAAATTTAACTCAAACAGCATATTTCGTAGGTCATCAACGCGCAGTGCAAGAATTTCAATCAGAACCATTCTTAATAGTATACAATTTATCAGTATGAAATTCGTGATACTCTCGCCTCTTCGCTGTTCTCGCCGCGACATCCGTCGTTTTCGTGGTTGCTTCACCGTTCTTCTTCTTCTTCTACTGCGTAACTGCTGTTTTGTCGTTATTCTTCTGCCACTGATGCGACGTCACTATCGTTTTTCTGGTTGCTTCGCCTTTCTTCTGCTTCTGCCACGGCGTAACTGTCGTTTTGCCGTTCTTCGATAATCTGTTCGCAATTCCTATGACGTAGCCTTCAACTTTTGGTCACCGCCATTTCGGAATAAACACAGCGTTTCCAACACCTTTTGGCCTCCGTCGTCTGAAGTTTCCAATGTACACGGCGTCACAAACACCTTTTGCTCGCCGTTGTTACAATTGCTACAGCGTCACCGTTACTTTTACTTCGTTGTCGTTTTTCTTTTAATTGATGCGGCGTCACATTCTTCATCGCTCGCACAAACTTAGTTCGTACTCATCCACAACTTAGGCTATCTCGTTTGAGCCTCCAAAATTGTAGTAGGTTTATTTTAACGTGCATTGTTATTGTTTGATGACAATAGTTCTTTCTTATAATTATTAATTTAATTGTTTGATGACAATTGTTAGCTCTAATTGTCTATTTAGCACGATGGAAAAACTTGCGACTGCTCTCGTTCAACATTCTACACGAAGTCCTTGTTTTGTTTCGGCCGTTAATAAGCGTTGCCACTGCGCGTTACTCTCATGCTCTCTTTTTTGTCATGAGCCTTAGTTCCCTGATCTGGTCCATTTCCTACATTTCGTTCTCCACCTTCCTACACACATCGAGCAATAACGCAACTCAGTACGCTTGGCTACGGCGTCAGCTGTCGGGCCGTCCTGCTTAAGGCAGGATTTTTTTAAACAAATTAAAACGTCCATTATAGAGGACACCTACTGTATTAATAAGATCAGCCAAAAAGAAAACAAACACAAACAAAAGAAGGTAGGTGAGCGAGAGAAATACAATTAGAGAGCAGAAAGAGCAAAAAGAATAGGCAAAATTAGTGTTAGAGTTAGAAGATATAAGAAGAGAGAGTGATAGCGGTGAGCCACTAACAACTATGTCGCTTACCGAAAAGAGATAGATGAAAACAAATGCACCAAGAAACCAGAACCAATGCACAATATATCTTATATTAGCAAACACAGAATAGTTTGATCAATTTAACTGGCATTCACACGCGTCGTGAAAGGGTTATTGTTAAAAGTTCGGTTAAAAGTTAGTGCAAAAGTAAAAATACTTACTATATGTGTTCGTGTTATTGCGTGCCGAATTTCGAAACACGCACGCCCATGGACACAATCTTAATTTTGCGCACGCACACGCAAGCGCCTGTTGTGTCACGATGTGAAATGAAGAAATCAACTCTACTCTGAGCTGAGAATCATCTCAGCTCAGTACAAGAGGCTCATTTTGAAGGTTAAAGAGGATAACTTGAGGAAATTCGTGGGAGAGAACAAGAACGACCCATGGGGGCAAGTCTTTAAGATTTGCAAACGCAAACGGACATGCGACCTCGGTTGTCTACGCTCAGATGACAGGCAGTACGTAACCTGGCACGACTGCGCTGGAACTTTTTCCCAGTTTCGGAGTTAACGGAGTTAATGCTGTATCAAAAGTGGATACTTTCCCACCGAGTGAAAGCGTTCTCGTTTTTGTGGCGCTCCTTAAAGGACCGGGTAAGGACAGGAGTAATCCTGCTTCTTACCGCGGTATCTGTCTGCTGCCAGTTTTCGGCAAGGTGCTGAACCGATTGAAAGACGTTCTACCCGATGGAAACAGATGGCAATTTGGATTCTGAGAAGGACGATGCATTGTGGATGCTTCGAGTTACGTCGTGAGCGGTGTTGCTGCCAGTCCGGCGCAATATGTACTCGGTGTCTTTATGAACTTCAAAAGAGCCTTCGACCACGTGTAGTGGAATGTCATTATGCGACGATAGACCATCTCCAGCTGCCGACAGGCCAGCTTGTAGAAAAGTTTAGTCAGCAGGTATGGGGAAGTTACTGTTCCGGTAACACGAGGTTGCCCACAGGGCTCCATAAGTGGTCCATTTATTTGGAACATGATGATGGAGTCGCATCTCCTCTGGAGCCACTTTATGGTTTCAGAGTCGAACCTCATGTCCGTCTTAGGAGCATGGAGACTGGAGGTCGGCGTTGCCTTCTCCACCAGCTAGACGGCGATCATGTTGCTGAAAGGGCGGATTGTTGAACGCGTTCTTGTACAAAAGAGGTCTGAGTGACACGCCCGCATGTCTATACAGTGCGTTGAGTGAAGACTGGCAGCACGTGTTATGCGACTGCTCCCTTTATGCGGATCTGCGAGAACTCAATGGAATAAGGAGCACCAATTGCGTTTGGGATGTTTCTGGAATAGTGCAAACCCCAGAGACAAGGAGACTGTGTATGCGGTACAGTGACAGTCTCTTCCAAAGGCGGCTGGAGTTGCACCAAGGCCAATCCCGAGCTGAAAAGCCTCGGGACACCTTTCCTTGGTGTCCCAAAATCCGGGCTTGTCGGAGCCTTAATTGGTACCATGCCCCGCTCATGCGAGGTCGGCCCCCTAGTGGGAGTTTTATGGTGGTTGTGGTTGCTTAATCTAGAAAGATCCCCTTCACCAAAGGAGTTTGCATAACCCGACAAGTGTGCAACCGAATCGGTACCTCTGACGTGGTTGTAATCCTTCGAATGGAACACGCCACCTAAAATAAGCACAGAGAAAAATGTTACAGTGGTGACGTACCCGGCTGTCTGCACTTACTCTGTCATACATCTTTACGCGCCTAAGCTGCCTCACGCTCTTTTCTCATCCTTACTTGTTAAACCCGGTACTCATAGAGTAGAAGGGTATTATAACTTTGTTCAAACCGAAAATGTATGTAACAGGCAGAAGGAGACATCTACGACCCCATAAAGTATATATATTCTGAATCGGTATTAACAGCCGAGTTGATATAGCCATGTCCGTCTGTCCGTCTATAACACCTGGATCTCAGCTATTATAAGAGCAAGAGCTTCCAAATTTGGTGACAATATGTGTCATTACTGCAGGCTGATCAAGTTTATTTTGGATTTTTGCATCGCCTCCACCTGCCCCCATAAATTGAAAAAAAACAAGTAGGTAAGGCTACAGTCGGGCGCCCGACAGTAAGATACCCTTCTCCCAATTTTCTAAATCCGTTACAAACGTGTAACCACACTCATAATTTCAAACAGAGAATTCTGCACAAATACTTCTAGTACATATAGCTTACTCGCTCGCACTCACACAGCGACGCGCGTTTAGAGTAAAGCGACACGACGCAACGTCGACGTCGGCGTCAACTGCTCAAAGCAGCGCGTCGAAAGTATTAGGAACCACGTCCAACTTTCATAGTCAGAACAAATTTGAGACTGTGAGAAGTGTTTTTTTGCGTGCACGACAATAGACTCTCCGACTTGTTTTTTTGTTTTTTCTGTTCTTATTCTTATTTTTTTGCATTATGCTATATCTGCTTTAAAAATCGATGTTAACGAAGTTTTTACTATACTTAAGCACATTTAGAATCGTAAGTGATATTTCGCAGCAGCACAACATAAACAACAAATCTGGTTGGATGTATAGGCATAGGAGTGTACATATATAGGCATATTAAAGGCGTCTCTTTTACACATTCATAAATGAAATGAAATGAAATGAAAATCGGTAGTTTGCAATTATGAATCATCGTACTTAATTCATAACGCATATAAATGAATGCAATGTGAACTAATCCTCCTAACTATAATTGGTCACACAGAAGATATTAAAGTCTGATATGAGTATTTAACGTAGGTTATCGCGACGCGACTCTTTACTTTCCGACTTGGTTACTTTAGAAAACTTGATTAATTTATTTATTTGCTATGTATAATAAATTTTATTTGGACACGCAAAGCCATTATAAACGTCTTAAATTGTCACGAGAGTTCACAGATTGCGTAAGATACCATGTCAATCCGAATGATCAATGCTCAACGTCAATGCGAACGAACCTTTTAAAGTACATGCGAATAGACTCATTAACAAACTTACGAAGACTAGGCAGAAACGAGGGAGCTAAGGCATTAGCAGATTTCGCAAAAGGATCGATTACACGAGTAGTTTTATGACTTTGTTAATAAAAACGAGAGAGTTATAATGTTATGCGACTTTAACTAGCAACAATTTCTGTAAAATGCTTTGGATCAGTTGCAGTCGAATTGCGTAACATGTTGACATGTATGCATACAAAACAAAACTATGGCTAAACAAAATTATATAAAATGTATTTTGATTTTATTTTATTTGTACCGCTTTCCAGCGCTTTAAAGACAACGACATCGAAGTAAAGCGTAAGGATGGGATCATTCTGCTTCGAGAATTAGCTGCGGAGGTTAAAAATTTTATGGATTTTAAGCGTAATGCTGTTATGGTAAGTGTAAACCAGCTCACTTTGCCTTAAAATTGACGTCTTTGCCCGAAAATCAACACTAAACCCAAAACCTAATAATTAAATTAAAACATCATAAGTAAACTAGCCCCAATGTTATCATTATTGTCATCGGCAAATGACGCTCATTTGCCATGATATTTTTAGTAGCCCAGGCTAATATTATTATTAGTTATATTATTTTGGTCAGATGTTTGTATCGCACCTTTATTCTTTAATATTCCGACTCAGTATCAACAGAACAGTCGACCCATCCATGTTAGTAAAACTATATGTCCGTCTGTCTGTTGCTATCCCAATTACACATACACAAATAACAATTTGAGGGAATTCATTGTCATTAACAACACGCAGGCAACGTTTCACAAAGCAATAAAGAACGTTAACTTGCATAATTTCAATGTTTATTATCCGATCGGGCTGAAATTTATGGAATAGTGGTACCTAAACATTGAAAATGGCGTTCACAGCTTATGATACACAGGAACCATGATGTCAAATTTTGAGGGTTTAACTTTCTTAATAGCTGAGAATCAAACGCTCATACAGACGGACAGAAAGACATGGCGATTGACTCGGCTAATGATCCTGAGCAAGAATATATATACTTTATGGGGTCGTGAATGTCAAATTTTCCCTGTTACTCACAGTCCGAACAACCTAATTGATCATGAACTTTCTTTAAATCCATATCTTAACAAGTAGGTAAGGTTATAGTCCGTAAGTAAGGTTACTGAAAACGTTGACTTGATTAAATTCTGTGTTATTGGTCCGATCCGATTGTAATTTGTAGGATATGTTCATATTGCATTCAGCTTTATACATATCGAAGCAGAAGATCGATACTTTGCTTAATATTCGTAAATTACAGATTTGCGGGGCCGGTAGGCGTGGCATCAAACATTTGACATAAACTTCATCTGCCCCGGATATATAGGAACCTTCATACCAAATTTGGTGTCTCTTGCTTTTTTAATAGCTGAGCTCTGTTGTCTTCTTGGAATGTATAAAGCTGAATGCCATCTGAACATATCCTCCAAATTACAATCCGATCCGACCAATAACACAGAAGTTATTCAAGTCAACGTTTTTCGTACAAATGTTCGGTACGAGCAGCAGCCTGCGCGCTGCTTTGAGCAGTTGACGTCGTGTCGCTTTACTCTTCACGCGCGTCGCTGTGTGAGAGCGAGCGAGTAAGCTATATGTATTAAAAGTTTTTGTGCAGAAATTTCTGTTTGGAATTATTAGTATAGTTACACGTTTGTAACGTATTTTGAAAATTGGGAGAAGGGTATCTTACTGTCGTGCGCTCGACTGAAGCCTTACCTACTTGTTATACCCTTGCAGAGGGTATATTAATTTTAGCCAGAAGTTTGCAACGCACCTTAGGAGACATCTCCGACCCTATAAAGTATATATATTCTGAATCAGCATCACCAGAGGAGTCGAAAAATGGATGTCCGTCTGTCCGTCCGTCCGTCCGTCCGTCCGTCCGTCCGTCCGTCTGTTGCAACGCAAACTAGTCTCTCAGTTCTTGAGCTATCTCCATGAAACTTGGCACACAAGCTTCTTATTGCTGTACGCTGTAAATAAGTCGGAACGAGCCAGATCGGCCCGATATATCGTATAGCTGTCATAGAAGCTATCGGCCGATTTTTGTTGTTTTTCAAGATATTGCAACAAGATTTATTTCTTATTCTTATTACGTTCTTAATGTGCTGTCAAAATTGTATCAAAATCGGACCACTATAACATATAGCTGCCATAGGAACAATCGGCTGAAATCAGCAAACCTGTTTTGTTTTTGGAAATATCGCACATTATCAATACTTTTTAATGTTATACAGTAACCCGCCTTTAGTTTTTCCATTTAAATATCTCAGACGTTTATATTATGTAGCTGTTATAGGAACAATCAGTCAGTCCGTCTGTCTGTTGCAACGCAAATTAGTCCCCCAGTTATTGAGCTATCTTCATGAAACTTTGCTCACAAGCTTCTTATTTCTGCCCTCTTTAAATAAGTCGGAACGGGCCAGATCGGACTGATATATCGTATAGCTGTCATGGAGCCTATCGGCCGATTTTCGTTATATTTCAAGATATAGCTATCAGGCTTACCACATCCAAATCGAAATTTTATAACTTATAACGATCAACGATCGGCCTATTGAAGGTTCTTGTTGCAATTTTATGAAAATCTGAGTACTATTACATGTAGATGTTAAACAAAAAATCATATAGCTGTTATTCAAACGCATTTTTGAATGAGAACTTTCCAAATTTAGATTTTATGACGAATAGATCCTTTACAACACAAAGACATTCGACCAAATGCTGTTTCTAAGAATGGTATACTGATATATGCAAAACAAAATATATCGGAAAACATAACATTCTTATATGAAACAGTTACAGTTAATAATGTAAGAAATATATACCAGTCCATAACATTTAAATACTTGCATACAATAGTCGTAGTTGTTTATAGGAATCCAGCTTTTCCTATTACAAAGTTTCGAAATGAAATCAGAAATGATGTTAAAAGGCCAACGTCAGCTGAAAATAATACAAAATTGGTAATATTAGGAGATTTTGACATTTGCCGATCAACAACCACTGATCAGCTCGAGTCTACTTTAAATAATAAGGGGTTATGTCCATTGTTAAATGTGCCAACAACAAAACATTTAACTCAAATTGATTGGATATTTTGTGATAACACAGTAAGCGGTGCTGCCGCAATCACTTATCAAACTCCATATAGTCACCATGACGTCGTGTTACTTAGCTATAATCACTAATTAAATAATTTATTTTTAAATATTTAGTTAATTAATTTATTTTATTATTGAAAATAAAAAATATATGTGCAATGTTGTTTAAGGTATTGTAAATATTCCTCCTCGAGGATTGCGACCTTGTCGAAATTATAAGAGGATGATATAATCGATGTACTGTTATAATTGTTCAATAAATACCACAGAAACCAGCAGCAATCCAAATATATTTTATATTTTGTATAACTGCAAGGGTATGAAACCTTCGGCAAGCCGAAGGTAGCCTTGCTTTCTTGTTTTTAATTACATGTACCAAAATTATTTGCACTGATCATAATTGCAATTTAGAGTATTTGCATAACAGACTTAGTGGTGGATGTGGTCGTTGACTGTCGAGCGAGAGGGTGCGAGTTCGAATCCTACCCCGATGCAAGTGGGTTTTTTTAGGTTCTAGCATTTTTTCAAGCATTTCAAATATTAAAAGTTTAGTATTTTAATTAAACAGAATTTTCAGGGGAGTGGGTTGGTATTGTCTGACACGACGCACACGAGGACACAATAATAATTTGTTTTTGTCCTGTACGACAAGCTAAATGGTCTCGTAATGCAACTTTACCGAACCAATTCAAAATGCGCCAATGGCAGAGCGGTTAAAGTTGCAGACTGCAAGTTTTTTTTGGAGGTCCGTGGTTCAAGTCCTCACGTGGATACATTTTTTTTGTATTTTTCTGTTCTTATTCTTTATTTTTTTCAGTATGCTATATCTTCTTTTAAAATCGATGTTAACGAATTTTTTACTATATTTAAAAACATTTAAAATCTTTAGTGATCTTTTGCAGCAACACAACATAAACGACAAATCTGTTGGATGTATAGGCATAGAGATGTACATATATAGGCATAATATAGGCGTCACTTTTACGCATTCATAATTAAAAGCCCTCTGATAAATTTGAACTTGGAAGCACTGAAAGCAAAGTGACAACATCTAATAAGAACCACGTGCAACTTTCATAGTCAGAACAAATTTGAGACTGTGAGACGTCATTTTTTGGCAATGGATTTAAAAAAAAAAACAAGAAAGCAAGGCTACCTTCGGCTTGCCGAAGGTTTCAAACCCTTGCAGTTATACAAAATATAAAATATCATTGGATTGCTGCTGGTTTCTGTGGCATTTACTGAACAATTATAACAGTACATCGATTATATCAACCTCTTATAATTTCGAATACTCAGCCTCCTCACCACGGCAAGGTCGCAATCCTCGAGGAGGAATATTTACAATACCTTAAACAACATTGCACATATATTCTTTAGTTACAATAATAAAATAATCTAATTAACTTAATATTTAAAAATAAATTATTAAATTAGTGATTATAGCTAAGGAACACGCCGTCATGGTGACTATATGGAGTTTGATAAGTGATTGCGGCATCACCGCTTACTGTGTTATCACAAAATATCCAATCAATTTGAGTTAAATGTTTTGTTGTTGGCACATTTTGTTGTTATTATTTAAAATAGACTCGAGCTGATCAGTGGTTGTTGATCGGCAAATGTCAAAATCTCCTAATATTACCAATTTTGTATTATTTTCAGCTGACGTTGGCCTTTTAACATCATTTCTGATTTCATTTCGAAACTTTGTAATAGGAAAAGCTGGATTCCTATAAACAACTACGACTATTGTATGCAAGTATTTAAATGTTATGGACTGGTATATATTTCTTACATTATTAACTGTAACTGTTTCATATAAGAATGTTATGTTTTCCGATATATTTTGTTTTGCATATATCAGTATACCATTCTTAGAAACAGCATTTGGTCGAATGTCTTTGTGTTGTAAAGGATCTGTTGGTCATAAAATCTAAATTTGGAAAGTTCTCATTCAAAAATGCGTTTGAATAACAGCTATATGATTTTTGTTTAACAGCTACATGTAATAGTACTCAGATTTCCATAAAATTGCAACAAGAACCTTCATTAGGCCGATCGTTGATCGTTATAAGTTATAAAAGATGTGGTAAGCCTGATAGCTATATCTTGAAGTATAACGAAAATCGGCCGATAGGCTCCATAACAGCTATACGATATATCAGTCCGATCTGGCCCGTTCCGACTTATTTAAAGAGGGCAGAAATAAAAAGCTTGTGAGCAAAGTTTCATGATGATAGCTCAATAACTGGGGGACTAATTTGCGTTGCAACAGACAGACGGACTGACTGATTGTTCCTATAACAGCTATAGAATATAAACGTCAGAGATATTTAAATGGAAAAACAAAGGGCGGGTTACTGTATAACATTAAAAGGTATTGATAATGTGCGGTATTTCCAAAAACAAAACAGGTTTGCATACAAAAACCCTGATTTCAGCCGATTGTTCCTATGGCAGCTATATGTTATAGTGGTCCGATTTTGATACATTTTCGACAGCACATTAAGAACGTAATAAGAATAAGATTTGCCAAAACTTGTTGCAATATCTTGAAAAACAACAAAAATCGGCCGATAGCTTCTATGACAGCTATACGATATATCGGTCCGATCTGGCTCGTTCCGACTTATTTACAGCCTACAGCAATAAGAAGCTTGTGTGCCAAGTTTCATGAAGATAGCTCAAAAACTGAGAGACTAGTTTGCGTTGCAACAGACGGACGGACGGACGGACGGACGGACGGACGGACGGACGGACGGACGGACAGACGGACATCGATTTTTCGACTCCTCTGGTGATGCTGATTCAGAATATATATACTTTATAGGGTCGGAGATGTCTCCTAAGGTGCGTTGCAAACTTCTGGCTAAAATTAATATACCCTCTGCAAGGGTATAAAAATGGTCTATTAGGTTTGTCGGAATGTGCGTAACAGGCAGAAGGAGACATCTGTGCCCCATAAAGTGTATATATTCTTGCTCAGGATCACTAGCCGGGTCGATCTTGCCATGTCTGTCTATACGTTTGTCTGTCTGTCCGTCTGTATGAGCGTCTGATTCTCAGCTATTAAGAAAGCTACAGACTCCAAATTCCATATAGATTCCTGTTTACCCTAGGCAGTAAACGTCATTTTCAAATTTCGAGTACCACGCCCACCGCCCCCGTAAATCAGAAATTTAGTTTCATATGCGAATGTTAAGCAAATTATTGAAGTTTTAACTTTCTGCTTTGGCATACAGAAATATAAATACAGTGTGAACTTATTCTATGATTTGCAACCCGATCGGATATTAAACATAGAAGTTAACGTTTTCTGTTGATTTGTGATGCCTTGTCTGCAAGCTGCTGCTAGCCACGTTTTCGGTCTTTTTAATGCGAAAATGGTTATGTGTGTGTATGAGATCGAAGAGTAACTTAGGCGCACAGAGAATCAATGCGCAATAGTCGAATGTGTAGAGCAGCCGGCAATCAAGCTAGATGATGGAGGTTCAATCCCTCGGGAAGGCGGGTTGATTTTATTTACTTTTGCACTATTATAAATTTTTTTTCATCATCATAAAATTGGATTTCATTCATCAAATTTCAACAAATAATCTTCACTACATAGTATCAAACAAAGTCGCTTTATCTGTCTCTATGTCCCTTTGTATGCTTAAATTTTTGAAACTACGCAACGGATTTTGATACGGTTTTTTTTAATAGATAGAGTGATTCAAGAGGAAGGTTTATATGTATAATAACATCTATGAAATAGTGGAGAAGTACTGTTATTTTTGAGGTTTCTAGTGTGATGTCGTAAATAATTACATTTTTTTTGCAAATGCCGGCTGAACCCTACGAGTTTTATTAAAATAATGTACTTAGTTTTGTAAAGGTCTACAAAAAAGTCCAATACATTTTTTTGTCATTTACTTTTTACGACAAATAATTTTGGACGTTGAATACAATGAATGTATTAACAAGTGGTCCAACGACACCAAGCCGATGCTTGTTGCGCGCGGAACCCAGACGAAGTCCACCTCCCGCCTAACCGACCGAGAGGCACCGTCGAATAGACACGCGAGAAGAAACTAACGCGATAAAGAAAGAAAACGCGGATAGGAGATAGGATAGGAGCATGCAAAATCAAATAAATAATAAAAAAGAATATCGAGGAAATAATATTACTAATTATGTACTAGAAAGAGAAGAATTAAAGACTTCATAGTGGCAATAGAGTTAGTGCCAGCTACGACATGTTGAAGTTTATTGTAGTCCGAACATAATACCCTGAACGGATTGTGCAGTGCGTAGTTCGATCTACAATAAGGAAGAGTTAGTGGAAGATAATTACGAGTACTTCTGCAAGGGACAGATAAGTGAAGCTGCATTACAAGGGCCTCACTGTCAATGTCACCTTGCATAAGGTTGTTAATAAATAATACCCCTAGCATGGTTCTGCGATTAGTTAGGGAAGGCAAATTTAATAATAAGAGTCTATTGTTATAGGAAGGCAGTCTTAAATTTTCCTCCCAGTTAAGGCCACGTAACGCAAACAATAAAAAGTTCTTTTGTACGGACTCAATGCGTTCTTTATGAATAGTGTACTGGGGACACCATACGCATGAACCATATTCAAGAATAGGACGAACAAGTGAGATGTAGAGGGTCTTTGTAAGATAAGGATCGTCAAATTCCTTAGACCATCTCTTAATAAAGCCTAGAACACCCATGGCTTTAGTGACCATATTAGAAATATGATTGGAAAACTTTAGTTTTCGGTCCAAACGGACCCCCTAATCATCAACGAGGGTAGAAGAAGTATACATTGGATTGGCTCGAGAGAATGTCATCAGCTTGCATTTAGAGCTGTTCAGGTTTAAAAAATTGGCACAACACCACGAATGAAAACTATTTAGGTCGGCTTGTAAGTGTGACTGACAGTGGTCGTCTTTAAATTGATAACAAAGCTTTACATCATCCGCGTACATAAGAGTACGAGAGCTATGTATGACCGAAGGCAGGTCATTGATGAAAAGCGTACAAAGTAGGGGGCCGAGATGACTCCCTTGAGGAACGCCAGATGTGGCGTGAAGTGGAATTGAGGGGCTGGTTTTAAAGAGGACTTTTTATGTTCTGTCAGTCAGATAGCTTACTATCCAACTAAGTAATTTAGGTGAAAAACCTAGAAGGTCAAGCTTATGTGCCAAAAGGGAATGATTCACTGAGTCAAAAGATTTACTGAAATCAGTATAAATGACATCAGTTTGAAGATTTTGCTGAAATCCTTTTACCACAAAGGATGTCAGCTCAAGCAAATTTATCGTAGTTGAACGACGTTTAATAAATCCGTGTTGAAAAGGTGAAATAACGGATCTGCATAAATGTTGCAAGTGGGGAGTTATAACATTCTCGAAAAATTTAGGTATAGCCGACAATTTAGAGATACCTCTATAATTGCTTGCTTCAGATTTGCTGCCCTTTTTCAATAAGGGATAATAAAAGATTCCTTCCAAATGGAAGGAAAGGGTGAAGTTTCTAAGGACAGCGAAAATAGTTTGAGCAATGGCTTACTTAAGGAGTTGGCACAGAACCGAAGTATACAAGCGGGAACACCGTCAGGTCCAGGTGAAAAAACTGGCTTCACTAAATAAAGATCCTTGACAAGGAAGCTTTCGTTTAGTAAGGGGGAGAAGATACTATTCGAACTTGGAATGTTGTATGGATAAAAATGAGTAGTATGTGTAGAAGGTGAGTAAGTCGTTTGAAAAAACTTTGCAAACATATCGGCCATGGTTTGGTCGGTATTTGCACTAGCATTTTCAAACGTTAAGTTAGTAGGAAATGCGGAAGACTTACGCTTCGTGTTAACAAAACTATAAAACTGTTTGGGGTTCTGAATGAACTGAACCTTACAACGAGCTAAATAGTTTTTATAACATTTCGCGTTTAAGACTGTAAAGTCTGACCGCGCGCTTAAGTAGCGTGAAAAGGCTAAGGGCGAGTTACTACATTTAAATTTTTTGTAAAGGCTTGACTTTAAATTTTTTAACCGTGACAACTCTCTTGTAAACCATGGCGGCTTACTCGAGGATGATGAATAAAAGCACGGAACGCAAATATCAGAAAATGAATTAATATTTTTATAAAAAAGATTGGTCGCTACTGATATATCAGTAGACAAATATAATTCCGACCAATCAAATTGTGAAATTAAAGAGTTTAATAAATTAAAATCTGCTTTTCTAAATCACAATTTTTCATGTTTATCCATACAAGCCCCAAAATCAAAAGACACTTCCAGAGTAGGATGGTAAGGATCTTCTGGTAAAGAAAGTGGTTTAGTCTTGACTAAATTCACTCTAGATGGAGCGGAGACAAAGCATAAGTCTAACGATCAGTTACTACAGTTTATGATATGATTGACCTGCGACAATGACATATCAAACAGACCGTCAAAAAGGTCGTGGTGCCGTGAGGGCAGCAGAGAATTTGAATCAACACTTGTTGTCCAATTGCAATCTGGTATATTAAAGTCCCCAAGGACTGAAAGGTGATCTCTGTCTGATAACAGATTAAAAATAGTCTTTATTGCAGACAAATGTTGCAAATAGACAGATACATCTGATGACGGCGGAATATACAATAGGGACAGGTTATATAATGAAAAAAACCGGGAAAGAGTAATTTTACACAGATGAATTCAATAGCAAGTTGAATCTCCGGCTGTAAAAGTTCCGAATTGATGGTGGAATCGACTGCAATAAGGACTCCACCACCACAACGGTCAGGTCGATCACACCTGTAGGTTGTGAACTTGCTTGGAAAAACTTCGGAGTTTAGGATATCCGGTTTTAACCAAGTCTCAGTAAACACAACAATTTGAGAAGAAAAAGAAAGACTGTTTATATATAAAGTTGAAAGTTTAGTACATAGACCTCTAACATTTTGATATGAAAGAGTTAAGGAGCATGTTAGTTTTTATACCCTTCGACCATTGAAAATGGTCAAAAAAGGGTATACTAACTTTGTGCAAAATGTATGTAACAGGCATAAGGAGGCGTGGCAGACCCCATAAAGTATATATATTCTTGCTCAGGATCACTAGCCGAGTCGATTGAGACATGTCCGTCTGTCTGTCCGTCTGTCCGTCTGTATGAGACAACAGATCTTAGCTATTGAAAAAGCTAGAGATACCAAATTTGGCATGAAGGTTCCTGTAAATCATAGGCAGGTAAAGTTTATCTCAGTTTTTGATGCCACGCCCACCGCCCCCGCAAATCGGTTATTTGCGATTATTAAGCAAAGTATTAAATCCATAACGTTCTACTTTGGTATATATAAAGCTAAATGCAATATGAACATATCCTCCAAATTACAATCCGATCGGACTAATAACACAGAAGTTATTCAAGTCAACGTTTTCAGTACAAATGTTCGGTACGGGCAGCAGCCGACGCGCTGCTTTGAGCAGTTGACGCCGACGTCGACGTTGCGTCGTATCGCTTTACTCTTTACGCGCGTCGCTGTGTGAGTGCGAGCGAGTAAGCTATATGTACTAGAAGTATTTGTGCAGAATTCTCTGTTTGAAAATATGAGTGTGGTTACACGTTTGTAACGGATTTAGAAAATTGGGAGAAGGGTATCTTACTGTCGGGCGCCCGACTGTAGCCTTACCCACTTGTTATACCCTTGCAGAGGGTATATTAATTTTAGCCAGAAGTTTGCAACGCACCTTAGGAGACATCTCCGACCCTATAAAGTATATTTATTCTGAATCAGCATCACCAGAGGAGTCGAAAAATGGATGTCCGTCTGTCCGTCCGTCCGTCCGTCCGTCCGTCCGTCCGTCCGTCCGTCCGTCCGTCCGTCCGTCCGTCCGTCTGTTGCAACGCAAACTAGTCTCTCAGTTTTTGAGCTATCTTCATGAAACTTGGCACACAAGCTTCTTATTGCTGTAGGCTGTAAATAAGTCGGAACGAGCCAGATCGGACCGATATATCGTATAGCTGTCATAGAAGCTATCGGCCGATTTTTGTTGTTTTTCAAGATATTGCAACAAGATTTGGCAAATCTTATTCTTATTACGTTCTTAATGTGCTGTCGAAAATGTATCAAAATCGGACCACTATAACATATAGCTGCCATAGGAACAATCGGCTGAAATCAGGGTTTTTGTATGCAAACCTGTTTTGTTTTTGGAAATACCGCACATTATCAATACCTTTTAATGTTATACAGTAACCCGCCCTTTGTTTTTCCATTTAAATATCTCTGACGTTTATATTCTATAGCTGTTATAGGAACAATCAGTCAGTCCGTCTGTCTGTTGCAACGCAAATTAGTCCCCCAGTTATTGAGCTATCATCATGAAACTTTGCTCACAAGCTTTTTATTTCTGCCCTCTTTAAATAAGTCGGAACGGGCCAGATCGGACTGATATATCGTATAGCTGTTATGGAGCCTATCGGCCGATTTTCGTTATACTTCAAGATATAGCTATCAGGCTTACCACATCTTTTATAACTTATAACGATCAACGATCGGCCTAATGAAGGTTCTTGTTGCAATTTTATGGAAATCTGAGTACTATTACATGTAGCTGTTAAACAAAAATCATATAGCTGTTATTCAAACGCATTTTTGAATGAGAACTTTCCAAATTTAGATTTTATGACCAACAGATCCTTTACAACACAAAGACATTCGACCAAATGCTGTTTCTAAGAATGGTATACTGATATACATATGCAAAACAAAATATATCGGAAAACATAACATTATTATATGAAACAGTTACAGTTGATAATGTAAGAAATATATACCAGTCCAAAACATTTAAATACTCGCATACAATATTCATAGTTGCTTATAGGAATCCAGCTTTTCCTATTACAAGGTTTCGAAATGAAATCAGAAATGATGTTGAAAGGCTAACGTCAGCTGAAAATAATACAAAATTGGTAATATTAGGAGATTTTAACATTTGCCGATCAACAACCACTGATCAGCTCGAGTCTACTTTAAATAATAACAACAAAATGTGCCAACAACAAAACATTTAACTCAAATTGATTGGATATTTTGTGATAACACAGTAAGCGGTGATGCCGCAATCACTTATCAAACTCCATATAGTCACCATGACGGCGTGTTCCTTAGCTATAATCACTAATTTAATAATTTATTTTTAAATATTAAGTTAATTAGATTATTTTATTATTGTAACTAAAGAATATATGTGTAATGTTGTTTAAGGTATTGTAAATATTCCTCCTCGAGGATTGCGACCTTGCCGTGGTGAGGAGGCTGAGTATTCGAAATTATAAGAGGTTGATATAATCGATGTACTGTTATAATTGTTCAGTAAATGCCACAGAAACCAGCAGCAATCCAAAGATATTTTATATTTTGTATAACTGCAAGGGTTTGAAACCTTCGGCAAGCCGAAGGTAGCCTTGCTTTCTTGTTTTTGTTTAAGATTGTTTTTGTTTGAGCTGAAGCTAGAGACGGCAAAGGAAGATTAATCGGTTGGCGATTTTTCTTCTTCTTTGTTTCGAACTCTTTGACCATTACATGCTCCGGCCAAAATTGAGCCGAGCATATAATGCCCATGAGTTCGTTGGGGACACTTATTTTGAAGGATGATATGTCCCTCTCATAAGAAAACTTAAATTTTTCCAATTTGATATCCAAGGCATGAGTATTTCCTTGGATATACATAGGCTGTTACATCATTTGATGTGAGGTCAGGGGCAAGCCTGGAAACAAAAATTTGTTTCCTTTGTGGAACACCTAGAATCTTTTTAGGCGCCTCGGGTGTAACTCCAGAGCATAGGTTCTCTTCTGGTAAACCGGAACTTGAACACGCCTTCGGTAAAACTATAAACTGTGGCACGGGCAACGAGACCACAGCAGACTTGTCAGAAATTATGGGCGTCACGGGTTGCTCACACTCAATGACATTATCGGGAAGCGAAACCGATTGAGCCGAAGACCTCGTTACTATTGGGGAATTGGTGAACGAAATCAACGGCTGGGTCACTGGCGTGCCTGGCTGATCAATTAGAGGGAGCTGGGTGGCGCTAAATGAAGACTTTTGATTTCGCGAGGTTTTCTTGCGCTTTGGCGATTCATTCAATAACTTAAGGTTATTGAAAGACGAATCAAGCGCTGAGAACTGGGCGGAAAGTTTGCGAAAACTTCCAAACAGTTCCCTAAAACCAGTCTTCGTTTGACGCATAAACGAACACATTTCGTTCTCCACCTCCCTACACACATCACAGCAATAACGCAATCCCGTGCGCTTGGCTACGGCGACAGCCGTGGGGCCAGTAAATCCAGCACACTTCGCGTGTACTACGTTGTCACATAGCCAACACGAGATGCTTGCCTGGGCGGCAGTCATCTGCTTAAAGCAGGATTTCTTAAAACAAATTAAAACGTCCATTATAGGGGACACCTACTGTTAAAATAAAATCAGCCAAAAGAAAACAAAACCAAAACAAGAAATGGGATGAGCGCAAAGGTAATAAAAAAGATAAGTGCGAGAGCGGCAAAGCGAGAGAGCTGCTTAGGCGCGCTTAAAGAATTAGGAGAGGTAAGTAGGAAGAGAAATTAGCGGTGACTAACAACACTAACAACTACGTCGCTTACCCAAAAGAGAATAAATAAAAAGAAATGCACCAAAAGAGGCAGAACCAATGCACAAAACAGAAAAAAAAAAATAAGATCTAAAATAAGCAAACACAGATTAGTTTGACTAATTTTAAGAACATGCACACACGTCGTGAACGGGCTGAAGTTAAAACTTCGGTTATAAAGTAAATTAAAGTAAAAACACCGGTTGTTTTTAATAAAAAAAGCCGAAAAATCGAAAGGCACAAAAAAAAACACGTCCGTTCACTAGGGAATGAAAGCATTATATTGATGCCTAATTTTCGAAGCGATTATAACCAATACAGCATTAATCCTTAACCAATTAAATACCTTGAATACATTGTTAATTTAATATAGACTATAAGGCCCTACTATGTAGTGAACCACTTTTAATTTAATTAAAATCGTTGTTTAAGTTATTCAACGACTTTTTCCTTCAACGACTTCTGTGTGTTGTGTACGCGATCTTCTTCTTACTTGAACCAAAAAAGACCATTTTAAGGGAACAATCGATTAAAAACTATTGATGGGTTAGACGATGTTGCATCGAGGAGGGTACGCTGCTAAAGTGATACTATTCCAAACCTACAGAACTGAATAAATTTTGTACAGAAATTATAAAGTCATGTCTGGAAGACGTCGTCGTTCGAACATAGGTCGTAGTACAGTGAATACCAGAAGAGTACGTTCAGCAAGAGATAACGAATAAATACCAGAAGAGTACGTTCAGCAAGAGATAACTAATTGTCAACGAAATGTGCGAAGCCAGGGCGGGTCGCTAGTATTATATATAAATGAATAACACTCGCGTTTCTTGTGCTCATTCAAGACAGTATTAGTGTTATTGTTGTAGAAGACAAATATGACATTTTTGAGCAAATGGTTTAAAAATGCAATTTTAACGGGCCCGGTGCGCTGCGACGGTGGTTGTTAGGATGACGAACTCCTATACAAACGGCCAGGGTTCGATTCCCCACGACGAAAAGAGAATTTAGCTATTTTAATTTTGTATGTGTTGTATTTCATACTTGTTTACATTTATAATTATAAAGCATATGCCTTTTTTTAATTATTTGCTATTTATTTATATTTATCCAATAATTTATATATTAAGTGTTACATTTTGCCTTTTTAAGATGTTTTGCATGCTGTACTTATGCGTGCATGCATATAATACATGCACGCGAAGCTCACACATGCATACATATGTATATGCGTGTGAGGCAATACACAAAACATGAGGCAGGTCTGTGTAATTGTTAATGGACGTCTAAATTCAAGAAGAAGCAGTTGACGCTGCTGTGTGTGTATGTAACGAATTTTGGCACGCGCCAAAAATTCACATATCTCTCTCTCTCGTTCTAACTCTTATGCTGTCGACTCGAATCGGCAAGCGAGAAACGAAACGAAACGAAAAGTGGAATGGGCGATTCTGTAACGTTGTCGCTTTAGCAGCGAATGTTTTGACGCATACATACTTGTCGCTGAGCGCCGAATAGCGTGATTTTCTATGTTTGATTGTATTTACACACTTTTGGTTGAACCGAAGCCGTTCTCTGCTATCGACTCTTGCTTTTTCGCTATTTTAATTTTTGTTTTTAGGCCATGGATTTAAAAAAAAAACATGGTCTATTAGGTTTGTCGGAATGTGCGTAACAGGCAGAAGGAGACATCTGCGACCCCATAAAGTATATATATTCTTGCTCAGGATCACCAGCCGAGTCGATCTAGCCATGTCTGTCTGTCCGTCTGTTCGTCTGTATGAGCGTCTGATTCTCAGCTATTAAGAAAGCTAGAGACTCCAAATTCGGCATACAGATTCATGTATACCCTAGGCAGTAAACGTCATTTTCAAATTTTGAGTACCACGCCCACCGCCCCGTAAATCAGTAATTTGTGATTATTACGCAGAGTATTAAACTCATAACGTTCTTTCTTTCTGCTTCGGTATACATAAAGCTGAATTCAATATGAAAATGTCCTCTAAGTTACAATCCGATCGGACTAATAACACAAAAGATATTCAAAGTCAACGTTTTCAGTACAAATGTTCGGTACGAGCAGCAGCCTGCGCGCTGATTTGAGTAGTTGACGTCGACTTCGCGTCGTGTCGCTTTACTGCCTACGCGCGTGTCTGTGTGTGTGTGAGCGAGTCATATATATTAGAATGAGTTGGTAAGAATTCTCTGGCAGAAGTCATGAGTGTGTTTACATGTTTGGTACAAATGTTAAAGGGTATTTTACTGTCGAGCGCGACCGTCTGTAGCCTTGCACACTTGCTTTTGTTTCATTATATTAAAATTTGTATTTCAATATATATATTTTATGATATATAAAAATAAACTGAAAATCCATGGCCTCTTACAGTCAGTGACTGTAGCCTTTCTGACTAGTTTCGCATTGTTGTAGCGGGTATACCACAGCGCGCTCGACTGTAGCCTTTCCGACTTGTTTTAGAATTTTGTTTGTGCATTGGCTCTGTCTTTTTTGGTGCATTTGTTTTTATCTATCTTATTTCGGTAAGCGACGTAGTTGTTAGTAGCTCACCGCTATCACTGTCTCTCCCTAATTCTCCTAATTCTTTGAGCGCGCCTAAGCAGCTCTCACGCTTTGCCGCTCTCACACTGTTCTTGCTTATTATTTTTTTCTCTCTCTGCTCTCTGCCCTTTATGCGTGTTATTTTCATTCTCTCGCGCTCATCCTTTTCTTGTTTTTGTTTGTTTTCTTTTTGGCTGATGGCATCAAACATTTTACATAAACTTCATCTGCCCCGGATATATAGGAACCTTCATACCAAATTTGGTGTCTCTAGCTTTTTTAATAGCTGAGATCTGTTGTCTTCTTGGAATGAATAAAGCTGAATGGCATCTGAACATATCCTCCAAATTACAATCCGATCCGACCAATAACACAGAAGTTATTCAAATCAACGTTTTCCGTACAAATGTTCGGTACGAGCAGCAGCCTGCGCGCTGCTTTGAGCAGTTGACGCCGACGTCGACGTTGCGTCGTGTCGCTTTACTTTTTACGCGCGTCGCTGTGTGAGTGCGAGCGAGTAAGCTATATGTAGAAGAAGTATTTGTGCAGAATTTCTGTTTGGAATTATGAGTGTGGTTACACGTTTCTAACGGATTTGGAAAATTGGGAGAAGGGTATCTTACTGTCGTGCGCTCGACTGTAGCCTTACCCACTTGTTTTAAATCGTGTTGGTTCAAATCAACGAACTTACAAATAAGCGTCAGTCAGCTGGCGCGGCGGTCCGTTTACCCAAACACATGATCTGGGTGAATCGACGATTGACACACAATTGCTTTGAATCACATATACACATTTATACCGTCGGACAGCGTGTATTTTATAACCGCTACTCATAGAGTAGAAGGGTATTATAACATTGTTCCAACCGAAAATGTATGTAACATGCAGAAGGAGACATCTCCGACCCCATAAAGTGTATATATTCTGAATCAGTATTAACAGACGATTCGATATAGCCATGTCCGTCTGTCCGTCCGTCCGTCTGTCTGACTGTCTGTCCGTCTGTCCATCCGTGTGAACACCTAGATCTCAGCTATTATGAGAGCTAGAACAACCAAATTTTTTGACATTATGTGTTATTACTGCAGGCTGATCAATTTTATTTTGGATTTTTGCCACGCCTCCACCCGCCCCCATTAATTAGTAAGATTGGACTATAAATATGGAAGATATTAAGGAAATAGTAGTGCCATGTGACCACGTGTTTTTGTCTTTTTATACCCTTCGACCATTGAAAATGGTCAAAAAAGGGTATACTAACTTTGTGCAAAATGTATGTAACAGGCATAAGGAGGCGTGGCAGACCCCATAAAGTATATATATTCTTGCTCAGGATCACTAGCCGAGTCGATTGAGACATGTCCGTCTGTCTGTCCGTCTGTCCGTCTGTATGAGACAACAGAGCGTAGCTATTAATAAAAAAGCTAGCGATACCAAATTTGGCATGAAGGTTCCTTTATATCCGGGGCAGATCAAGTTTATATCAACTGCTTGATGCCACGCCCACCGCCCCCGCAAGTCGGACCAATACGATTTCTTGTTTCTGTTATTATTATTATTATTATTCCTGCCAATGGAAATACTCGTTCTGCGGCTGCACTGCTAGCCGGAATCGAGTGCACAGCTAGAGCAAATTTGGGGAGGAGTGAATACCTTTGGGCATTATTTGTCCACCATTTTAATGCATCAAAGTCCTCTGTCATTGAGATAACTTCCCTACAATAGTTGTCCATTTCGTCTGTTGGCGTTTTTTGTATTGCTAATGAGTTCTGGGAAAAAAGTGCACATCATTGCGCTTACCTAATTTATTACTCGGATCAAGTGTGTCAGGTGAATCTATATTAATTGGAAATGGATTTACGCTTGAGACGAACGGACTTGGACTTTCTAAGGCAAGAGGATCAGACGATGGACTTAAATCCAATATATCCATTTCAGAAATACAAAATGCTTTTATAATGTTTTTTCAAATGGTTGCATATTAAGGGCAGGCGGATACAAAAGAAGAATACCTTATGCCAAATGTCTATGTTTGGTATCCACACTTCCTCGAGATTGTTAGCGACTCTTTGTTTTAACGCGCATAAGGCAGGAATATCTGTCTGTCTAGGTTGACACAGAAACTAAAAACATTAGCAGCAGTCGAACTCTCAAAATCCATTGATTTAAGACCCAAAATTATATAGTATAATTTTGAGTATTTCTCATACCTAAAAAATTCTGTCCACAGATCAATTGTTGCTGTTGCTCCTCTACTACGCACAATGCAGGCGATTTCCTCTCGGATCCCTTGTTTTTTCCGCTAATTTTTGTGTTTTCCGCGACACTGTTGTTGCATCAGGCAGCATGTCATCGAAGTCCACGCCCTCTCTGTATTTCGCTCCAATCGAAATGGAATAGACCTTGAATCCTGATCCACTAACTCTGAGAAAGGCCGGTAATCCTTTGTGACCCAACCCACGTAAGCGTCTATAGCTGCGGTTTTTTCTTCGGGGGTGACACGTTGTAATACCTTTGTCTGCTTCAGCTCTTTACAACATTTGTGCCTGTGCAAATGAGACTTACTAACTTCAGTATACCTTAATACTGAGTTGCACGATCAGTATAGGTATGGGAATCCCTCTAAAACAGAGTCATTTTCCATAAGGATTTCCGAAAGAATGTTCCATTTGATGCTCCTTCCCTTATGCTGGCCCAACAAAGTGTGTTTTCGCGAATTTGTATACCCTTGCAGTGGGTATATTAATTTTAGCCAGAAGTTTGCAACGCACCTTAGGAGACATCTTCGACCCTATAAAGTATATATATTCTGACTGAGCATCACCAGAGGAGTCGAAAAATGGATGTCCGTCTATCCGTCCGTCCGTCCGTCTGTTGCAACGAAAACTAGTCTCTCAGTTTTTGAGCTATCTTCATGAAACTTGGCACACAAGCTTCTTATTGCTGCACGCTGTAAATAAGTCGGAGCGAGTTAGATCGGACCAATATATCGTATAGCTGTCATAGAAGCTATCGGCCGATTTTTGTTGTTTTTCAAGATATTGCAACAAGATTTGGCAATCTTATTCTTATTCTTATTATGTTCTTAATGTGCTGTCTAAATTGTATCAAAATCGGACCACTATAACATATAGCTGCCATAGGAACAATCGGCTGAAATCAGGGTTTTTGTATGCAAACAGAAACCAGCAGCAATCCAAATGTATTTTATATTTAGTGTAACTGCAAGGGTATAAAACCTTTGGCGAGCCGAAAGTAGCCTTGCTTTCTTGTTTTAATAATGCTCTCTAGATCCATTGTAGTTTGCTTTAAATTTTAAACACTGATCAAGGTTGCACTTGTACTGAAGTGCCAATTTCAATTTCGTCCACAGAGGTAATTCTTTCCAGAGGACAACCACTTAAAGTGTAAGATTCGTACTTAGGACTGGCTCGAGAGAATGCCATTAGCTTGTATTTGGAGGTGATCAGATATAACAGGTTTGCACCACATCAACTGTTTAAACTATTGAGGCTTGAAGGAAAGACTGCCAAGTGGCGTCATTAAATTGATATGAAAGCTTTACATCTTTTGCATACATAAGAGTACGCGATTTAAGTATGACCGAATGAAGGTCATTGATGAAAAGCGTAAAAAGAAAGGGACCTAAATGGCTTCCCTGAGGAACACCTGAGGTAACTTGAATGGGGTCTGAAAAAACATTTTTGAATAGGACTCTTTGTGTTTTGTTAGCCAAATAACTCACAATCCAACTTAAAAGATTTGATGAGAAACCAATGAGATTTAGTTTATGTGCAAGGATAGAGTGATTTACTGAGTCAAATGCTTTACTGAAATCAGTATAAATGACGTCAGTTTGAAGATTATTCTGAAAACCCTTTTATGATTAAGGATATTCAAGTAAATTTGTCGAGGGGAACGACGTTTTAAAAATCCGTACTGACAAGGAGATATGACGGATCTACAGAAATGCTGCAAGTGAGGACTTAAGACATTCTCGAAGAGATTTGGAATAGCCGAAAATTTTGAGATCCCTCTATAGTTTTTAGCATCAGACTTGCTGCCCTTTTTTGAAGCGGTAAAGTGAAGGATTACTTCCATATGGAAGGAAAGAATGAAGTTTTCAGGGACAGCGAAAAAAGTTTGTGCAAGAGCTTAGATAGAGGATCGGCACAGTATCGAAGTACGCAATTAGGAATTCCGTCAGGACCTGGTGAGAAAACAGGTTTTATCAAACATAAATCCCTGAAAATCGAACTTTCGTTAAGTTGTGGGGCGAAAATGCTATTCGAACTTGGAATGGTGTATGGATGCAATTTACATCGCGAGAAATTGAATAAGTCGTTTAAAGGAACTTAGCAAGCAGATCAGCTATGTCCTGGTCAGTGGTTGCCTTTGCACTTTCAAACGATAGGTCAGATAGATATGCGGATGACTTACGCTTTACGTTAACAAAATTATAGAACAGTCTGGGATTCTGTCGGAACTGTATCCCACAACAAGTCAAATAATTTTTGTAGCATGTAGCGTTAAGTTATCTTGAAACAAGTCGGAAAGGCTACAGTCGAGCGCGCCCGACTGTGGTATACCCGCTACAACAATGCGAAAGAAAGACGTCTCACAGTCTCAAATTTGTTCTGACTATGAAAGTTGCACGTGGTTCTTATTAGATGTTGTCACTTTGCTTTTAGTGCTTACTAGTTAGAATTTATAAGAGGGCTTTTAATTATGAATGCGTAAAAGTGACGCCTATATTATGCCTATATATGTACATCTCTATGCCTATACATCCAACAGATTTGTCGTTTATGTTGTGTTGCTGCAAAAGATCACTAAAGATTTTAAATGTTTTTAAATATAGTAAAAAATTCGTTAACATCGATTTTAAAAGAAGATATAGCATACTGAAAAAAATAAAGAATAAGAACAGAAAAATACAAAAAAAATGTATCCACGTGAGGACTTGAACCACGGACCTCCAAAAAAAACTTGCAGTCTGCAACTTTAACCGCTCTGCCATTGGCGCATTTTGAATTGGTTCGGTAAAGTTGCATTATGAGACCATTTAGCTTGTCGTACAGGACAAAAACAATTTATTATTGTGTCCTCGTGTACGTCGTGTAAGATAATACCAACCCACTCCCCTGAAAATTCTCTTTAATTAAAATACTAAAGTTTAAATATTTGAAATGCTTGAAAAAATGCTAGAACTTAAAAAACTCCACTTGCATCGGGCTAGGATTCGAACACGCACCCTCTCGCTCGACAGTCAACGACCACATCCACGCAGCCACTAAGTCTATTATGCAAATACTCTAAATTGCAATTTTGATCAGTGCAAATAATATTTTGGTACATGTAATAAAAAAACAAGAAAGCAAGGCTACCTTCGGCTTGCCGAAGGTTTCATACCCTTGCAGTTATACAAAACATAAAATATATTTGGATTGCTGCTGGTTTCTGTGGCATTTATTGAACAATTATAACAGTACATCGATTATATCATCCTCTTATAATTTCACATACTCAGCCTTCATTAGGCCGATCGTTGATCGTTAGTTCGATTTTGATGAAACTTTATTATTAAGGACACACTTAGATTTGGATGTGGTAAGCCTGATAGCTATATCTTGAAATATAACGAAAATCGGCCGATAGGCTCCATGACATCTATACGATATATCAGTTCGACCTGGCCCGTTCCGACTTATTTAAGTAAATAAGTCGGAAATAAGAAGCTTGTGTGCAAAGTTTCATGAAGATAGCTCAATAACTGGGGGACTAATTTGCGTTGCAACAGACAGACGGACTGACTGATTGTTCCTATAACAGCTATAGAATATAAACGTCTGGATATTTAAATGGAAAAACTAAGGGCGGGTTACTGTATAACATTAAAAAGTATTGATAATGTGCGGTATTTCCAAAAACAAAACAGGTTTGCATACAAAAACCCTGATTTCAGCCGATTGTTCGTATGGCAGCTATATGTTATAGTGGTCCGATTTTGATACAATTTTGACAGCACGTAGGAACGTAATAAGAATTAGATTTGCCAAATCTTGTTGCAATATCTTGAAAAACAACAAAAATCGGCCGATAGCTTCTATGACAGCTATACGATATATCGGTCCCATCTGGCTCGCTCAGACTAATTTACAGCCTACAGCAATAAGAAGCTTGTGTGCCAAGTTTCATGAAGATAGCTCAAAAACTGAGAGACTAGTTTGCGTTGCAACAGACGGACGTACGGACGGACGGACGGACAGACGGACATCGATTTTTCGTGTCCTCTGGTGATGCTGATTCAGAACATATATACTTTATAGGGTCGGAGATGTCTCCTAAGGTGCGTTGCAAACTTCTGGTTAAAATTAATATACCCTATGCAAGGGTATAAAAAGTGTTTGCCGCCGGAGTTGAACCCGGATCTTGCATATCTAACGTAACAAACAAGTGGGTAAGGCTACAGTCGGGCGCCCGACAGAAAGATACCCTTCTCCCAATTTTTTTAAATCCGTTACAAACGTGTAACCACACTCATAATTTCAAACAGAGAATTCTGCACAAATACTTCTAGTACATATATGTAGCTTACTCGCTCGCATTCACGCAGCGACGCGCGGAAAGAGTAAAGCGACACGACGCAACGTCGACGTCAGCGTCGACTGGTCTAAGCAGCGCGCAAGCTGCTGCCCGTACCGAACATTTGTACTGAAAACGTTGACTTTAATAACTTCTGTGTTATTGGTCCGATCGGATTGTAATTTGGAGAATATGTTCATATTGCAATTAGCTTTATACATACTGAAGCAGAACGTTATGGGTTAAATACTTTACTTAATAGTCGCAAATAACCGATTTGAGGGGGCGGTGGGCGTGGCATCAAACATATGATATAAACTTGATCTGCCCCGGATATAAAGGAACCTTCATGCCAAATTTGGTATCTCTTGCTTTTTTAATACCTGAGATCTGTTGTCTCATACCGACGGACAGACAGACGGACATGTCTCAATCGACTCGGTTAGTGATCCTGAGCAAGAATATATATACTTTATGGGGTCTGCCACGCCTCCTTATGCCTGTTACATACATTTTGCACAAAGTTAGTATACCCTTTTTTGACCATTTTTAATGGTCGAAGGGTATAAACAGACAAAAACACGTGTTAACATGGCACTACTATTTCCTTAATATCTTCCATATTTATAGTCTAATCTTACTGAAATTTTTACGAAACGTCCGCAAGGTGGTATTTAAAACGTATTTATAAAACTGTTGCAGTAAGGCTTATATTGCGACTGTGCGTGGCAATAATCCAAAATAAACTTGATCAGCCTGCAGTAATAACACATATTGTCACCAAATTTGGAAGCTGTAGCTATTATAATAGCTGAGATCCAGGTGTTCACACGGACGGACAGACAGACAGACGGATGTGGCTATATCGTTTCGGCTGTTGATACTGATTCAGAATATATATTCTTTATGGGGTCGGAGATGACTCCTTCTGCCTGTTACATACATTTTCGGTTTGATCAAAGTTATAATACCCTTCTACTCTATGAGTAGCGGGTATAAAAATAGACGAGTATATTTTTTTTAAGAGTCTAGACTTTCGATTTTTAAGACTGAATAGTTCTTTAGTAAGCCATGGGGGTTTACTTGAATGCCTCGGATGAGAAAAAGGCACGCAATTGTCAAAAAAGTTATTTAAGTTTCAATAAAATATATTAAGAGACATATACATCAGAGAACTGCAACATGCATGCATACACAACACTCAATGAATGAGATTTTTGCCACTCGATCTTCATTTTGCACAGGCCGCACATAGCACACGCCTCAAGCCGCGCAAAGCTCTAATAGCAAGAGCCTCAAATAGCAGGAGACTCTAAAAGCAAGAGCCGCAAAAGACGGGAACGTACTGGCAAAAATGACAAGTAAGGCAGGAACGTTTAGGGCATGCGTCCCTTGTCTCTTGTCATTCATAGAGACCTCAACATATATCTCGTCAACGAGGAAGTCCAGATGAGAAAGAGTAAACATCAAGCAAAGCTCGCAGCACCCGAAAATCCTCTCGCGAAGTCGCTCACGCGTGTATGTAGTCACAGCAGACTAAAGCGCAAAGATTCTCCAGCCCAGCAAAGAAATCCTAAGGCCGTCTCTAACTTATACAATTATGTCAAATTGTACTTAATCTAATTTATATAATAAGATTTGAATAATTATTGTTAGTCTCATAATACGAGAAGATTCAAAAAAAAAAAAAAAGGTAGAGAAAATCATGTAGCTGATGCACTCTCGCGTCAGAACGTGAATGCCCTCCAGGGGAACCATGGCGAACCAGAATCCGATGCGGCTACTATCCACAGTGAATCGTCCCTTTCATACACAGTCTGTTCGACGAAGAAGCCTTTGAATTTCTTCCGCAACCAGATTGTGCTAGAAGAAGCGCGCTTCCCGCTTAAAAAAAATTTCATCATTTTCGGAGAGATAATCCGCCATCTGATAAATTTCACTGACAAAAACACCCTTGTGGAGATAGTTAAATCAGTCGTCAATAAGAATGTGGTTAATGCTATTCATTGTTACCTCCTGACCTTGGCTAGCTTCCAACATGAGTTGGTGATGGCCTTTCCTGCAACAAAGTTCTGGCATTGCAAAAACATCGTAGCGAACGTGTTCGGCATAGATGATCAACGAGAAATCATCACCACAGAACATAATCGGGCGAATAGAGCAGCCCAAGAAAATGTCAAACAGGTCATGTCGGAATACTACTTTCCAAAGATGACTAAAATGGTGATTCTGAACTGTAAAATTTTCTCAAAAGCAAAATACGACAGGCACCCAAAAATGCAGGAACTCGGCAAGACGCCAGTACCTACTCAAACTGGAGTAATGCTACACATCGACATCTTCTCCACCGATAAAGAATACTTCCTTACCTGAATTGAATAGTTCTAAGGTCGCGGTAGTCCAGCCAATCGCGTCTAGAACCATATTGGACACGAGACCGCCCCTCTTGGTACTAATGAACATTTTCCCACGGGCAAAACAGGTATACTCCGACAACGAACTTGCGTTTAAATCGGAGACCATTAGGTCCTTGTTGTTGAACAATTACGGCGTAACCGTGATTAACGTGATTTTACACGCGGAGTCAGTAAGTGAGTCCTTGTAAAGGCAAACCGCAGGTTAGAGAACAAGCTTTCGCCCCTTTGCAGCGAAGAAAAGGTTAAGTCGGACTTGGGGACAACGGTCCTCACTAAGGGAAGGGTGGTCCATAAGGACAACCCCCGTTGACTTACGACTAACCACAAACACTTTCTGTCTTTATAAGGATTGTTTTGACGATACTTTCAATAGTGAACGGCACGGGTGACGGACTGTACGCACGCGGACTACATACCAATTGTGGACGGAGACATCTTACTATGGGACGGCTACGGGTACCTCCGGCATACGGCCAACCTCACGGACTATAAGATCATGACGGAGGAGACCATGAAACTGACTGAAATGTTGAATTCCCTATTATAAGAAAGCAATGCAAGAAGATAACGATTTTCCCAGTCGCCCACAACGGATTCGTACTCCAGCTACACGAAAATTTGGTGGCTGATTGCAACGGCCAGGTGCTGGCTGTATCGAATTGCTCGAAAACAACGACTGCGACATTCTGCAGGCAGGCGAGCGGCAGTACTTGCGCACAAAGCCTCCATGCTGGGGGCACAGCCCATTGTCTGACACAGCCGAGCCACCTCGAACCCCTCCCCATAGTGGAGGACGGCATAATTATCAACAACGACCGCAGCGCAAACCTCTCATACGACAACACTGCCGCGACAAGAGTAAATGAAACAAATCTCGTCGCCTTCAAGACGCACGCCACCATCAACGGCACGCGATACATCAACCGCAATGGCGTACAGAGTCGGTTCCCAGCGGTGGCGGCTTCGCCATTGCTCAACATCAGTGGGCACAAAATGGTCCTCAGTCTCCCATACATCCATCGACTGAGCGAAGACAACCTCAACTACATCAAAAAGGTTCGGGACGACATTGCGGTAGGCAACCAATCGATGCTCTCAATCGGCGCAATACTGTTGGTTTGCATCGTAGGAGTTGGAATCTTCTGGTACCGTCGGCAAACGGCTGAGCGCCGCAACTGACAAGAAATAAACAAGATTCTGGAGAGCTTGAAAGCGACCCTTAACCCTTAACATTATGCTGCCGTATCGCACAATAAGTAGCTAGTGTGGGAACGCCGACCTAAGCAGTTATGTCAGAGTTCCGGGTGCATTGCGCTTTGACGAACGTTGCAACAAGTTTCAATATAACACCGCGCACGAGGCGCGTGGTCTGAGTTCTGAATAACAGCAGCGGTGACGCCGACAGCGCAGCTGGCGGCTGAAGACTTCTTATAGAGCTACTTTAATTTTGATAATTTAGTCTAATACTACCTTTGAAAAAGGCGCCCGTAATTAATTCGAAAACCTTTGATTTAGTTAACTCGGTATAAAAAACCTAATTTATATACGTTATAAATACCATCTTGCGGACGTTTCGATAGTAGTGCCATGTGACCACGTGTTTTTGTCTGTTTTATTATGCAAGATATGCAGGTTTAACTCCGTCGTCGGCAAGCACTTTTTTTCAATTATATGTACCAATATTATTTACATTAATACATAGATGCAGTGGCTAAGTGGATGTGCTTGTCGACTGTCGAGAAGAAGGATACGAGTTCTAATCTTTTGGATACTATATTTTTTCAAGCATTTAAAATATTTTAAGTTTAGTATTTAAAATGCTTTTGATTAAACAGGGAAGTGAGTTCGTATTGTCATACACACACACATACACGACACAATAATAATTTCACGACACAAAAAAATTGTCCTGTACAACAAGCTGAATGGTCTTATAATGCTACTTTGTCGAACCAATTAATTATGACTGCAGACTGCACAATCCGAGTTTTTTTCTGGAGTTCCATGGTATAAGTATTTTGTTTTTAGGCCATGGATTTTAAAAAAATTCATGGTCTATTAGGTTTGTCGGAATGTGCGTAACAGGCAGAAGGAGACATCTGCGACCCCATAAAGTATATATATTCTTACTCAGGATCACCAGCCGAGTCGATCTAGCCATGTCTGTCTGTCCGTCTGTCTGTCTGTCTGTCTGTATGAGCGTCTGATTCTCAGCTATTAAGAAAGCTAGAGACTCCAAATGAAGAAGGCATGAAAATTCCTGTATATTCTAGGCTGTAAACGTCGTTTTCAAATTTCGGGTACCACGCCCACCGCCCCCGCAAATCGGTAATTTGTGATTATTTAGCAAAGTATTGAACTTATAAAGTTCTGCTTTAGTATGTATAAAGCTTAATGTAATTTGACCATATCCTCCAAATTACAATCTGATCGGACCAATAACACAAAAGTAATTCAAGTCAACGTTTTCAGTACAAATGTTCGGTACGAGCAGCAGCCTGCGCGCTGCTTTAGGCAGTTGACGTCGACGTCGACGTCGCGTCGTGTCGCTTTACTGTTTACGCGCGTGTATGTGTATGTGTGAGCGAGTAAGCCATATGTATTAAAATAAGTTTGGAAGAATTCTCTGTCAGAAGTCATGAGTGTGTTTACATGTTTGGTACGGATGTTTAAGGGTATCTGTCTGTCGAGCGTGTCTGTAGCCTTGCGTACTTGTTTTTGTTTCATTATATTAAAATGTATATAAATATTAACTTATATATATTTTATGTATATAAACGTAAACTGAAAATCCATGGCCTCTTACAGTCACTGCGTGACTGTAGCCTTTCCGACTAGTTTTTTTTATTTTTATACCCTTCGACCATTGAAAATGGTCAAAAAAGGGTATACTAACTTTGTGCAAAATGTATGTAACAGGCATAAGGAGGCGAGGCAGACCCCATAAAGTATATATATTCTTGCTCAGGATCACTAGCCGAGTCGATTGAGACATGTCCGTCTGTCTGTCCGTCTGTCCGTCTGTCCGTCTGTATGAGACAACAGATCTCAGCTATTAAAAAAGCTAGAGATACCAAATTTGGCATGAAGGTTCCTATAAATCATAGGCAGATAAAGTTTATCTCAAATGTTTGATGCCACGCCCACCGCCCCCGCAAATCGGTTATTTGCGATTATTAAGCAAATTATTAAACGCATAACGTTCTGCTTCGGTTTGTATAAAGCTAAATGCAATATGAATATATCCTCCAAATTACAATTTGATCGGACCAATAACACAGAAGTTATTCAAGTCAACGTTTTCAGTACAAATGTTCGGTACGGGCAGCAGCCGACGCGCTGCTTTGAGCAGTTGACGCCGACGTCGTCGTTGCGTCGTGTTGCTTTACTCTTTACGCGCGTCGCTGTGTGAGTGCGAGCGAGTAAGCTATATGTACTAGAAGTATTTGTGCAGAATTCTCTGTTTGAAATTATGAGTGTGGTTACACGTTTGTAATGGATTTTAAAATTGGGAGAAGGGTATCTTACTGTCGGGCGCCCGACTGTAGCCTTACCCACTTGTTTGTGTTTGCATTGTGCCACATTTTCTTTTAAAATCGATGTTAACGAAGTTTTTACTCTATTTAAGGAAACTTAGAATCCTTAGTGATATTACGGAGCAACATACAACATAAACGACAAATCTGGTTGGATTATTGAATTTCTCAATAAATATGTGAAGCATTTACTCATTCATAATTAAAAGCCCACTGAAAAGTTCTAACTGGAAAGC
Organism: Zaprionus kolodkinae; assembly: GCA_018901885.1. Lineage (NCBI taxonomy): Eukaryota > Metazoa > Arthropoda > Insecta > Diptera > Drosophilidae > Zaprionus > Zaprionus kolodkinae. The sequence continues at coordinate 231,762 of JAEIFM010000212.1, read as the reverse complement.
ACTAAAGCAAAGCACCAACATCTAATAGGAACCACGTCCAACTTTCATAGTCAGAACAAATTTGAGACTGTGAGACGTGTTTTTGTTTGCATAGTTGTAGCGGGTATACCACAGTCGGGCCCGCTCGACTGTAGCCTTTCCGACTTATTTTTATATTATACCCTTATAGAGGTTATATTCATTTTAGCCAAAAGTTTGCAACGCACCTAAGGAGACATCTCCGACCCTATGAAGTATATATATTCTGAATAAGCATCAAGAGAGGAGTTGAAAAATCGATGTCCGTCCGTCCGTCCGTCCGTCCGTCTGTCTGTCTGTTGCAACGCAAACTAGTCTCTCCGTTTTTGAGCTTCATGAAACTTGGCACACAAGCTTCTTATTGCTGCACGCTGTAAATAAGTCGGAACGAGCCAGATCGTAGCGATACATCGTATAGCTACCATAGAAGCTATCGGCCGATTTATGTTTAGGCCATGGATTTTAAAAAAATACATGGTCTATTAGGTTTGTCGGAATGTGCGTAACAGGCAGAAGGAGACATTTGCGACCCCATAAAGTATATATATTCTTGCTCAGGATCACTAGCCGAGTCGATCTAGCCATGTCTGTCTGTCCGTCTGTCTGTCTGTCCGTCTGTATGAGCGTCTGATTCTCAGCTATTAATAAAGCTAGACCCTCCAAATTTGGCATGAAGATTACTGTATATCCTAGGCAGTAAACGCCGTTTTCAAATTTTGGGTACCACGCCCACCGCCCCCGTAAATCAGTAATTTGTGATTATTAAGCGAAGTATTGAAGTCTTAACTTTCTGCTTTGGCATACATATAGATAAATGCGATGTAAACTTATTTTATAAATTGCAACCCGATCGGATAATAAACATAGAAGTTACGCGAGTTAACATTTTCTATAGATTTGTGATGCTTGCCTGCAAGCTGCTGCCAGCCACGTCCCTTTCGATCTTTTTAATGTGAAAATGGTTATGTGTGTATGAGAACGAAATAGTTACTTAGCCGCACGGCGAGTCAGTGCGGCGATGGTCAAATGTGTAGAGCAGCAGGCAATCAAACAAAAGATTGGAGGTTCAATCCCTCGGGAAGCCAGCCGGTTTGATTTTATTATACCCTTCGACCATTGAAAATGGTCAAAAAAGGGTATACTAACTTTGTGCCAAATGTATGTAACAGGCATAAGGAGGCGTGGCAGACCCCATAAAGTATATATATTCTTACTCAGGATCACTAGCCGAGTCGATTGTGACATGTCCGTCTGTCTGTCCGTCTGTCCGTCTGTTTGTTTGAGACAACAGATCTTAGCTATTAAAAAAGCTAGAGACACCAAATTTGGTATGAAGGTTCCTATATATTCGGGGCAGGTGAAGTTTATGTCAAATGTTTGATGCCACGCCCACCGCCCCCGCAAATCGGTTATTTACGATTATTAAGCAAAGTAATGAACCTATAAAGTTATGCTTTGGTATGTATAAAGCTGAGTGCAATATGAACATATTCTCCAAATTACAATCCGATCGGACCAATAACACAGAAGTTATTAAGGTCGACGTTTTCAGTACAAATGTTCGGTACGAGCGGCAGCCGACGCGCTGCTTTGAGCAGTTGACGCCGACGTCGACGTTGCGTCGTGCCGCTTTACTCTTTACGCGCGTCGCTGTGTGAGTGCGAGCGAGTAAGCTATATGTAGTATAAGTATTTGTGCAGAATTCTCTCAGTGAAACTATGAAAGTGGTTACACGTTTGTAACGGATTTAGAAAATTGGGAGAAGGGTATCTTACTGTCGGGCGCCCGACTGTAGCCTTTCCCACTTGTTTTTACTATTTAGAAGTTAATATTTTATTTTCTTTTTTCATGATTATAAAATTTGATTTAATTTATCAAATTTCAACAAATAATCTTTTTAAATATTAATAAATAACATTTGGCTTTCTTGTGGTCATTCAATCTTGTAGTTGTGTTATTGTTGTGCATGACATAGTTGACATTTATGAGCAACTGGTCTAAAAATGACATTTTAACGGGCGCGGAGCGCAGCGACGGTGGTCTATTTGTTAGGATGACAAACTCCTATGCAAACGGCCAGGGTTCGATTCCCCACGGCGAAAAGAGAATTTAGCTATTTTAATTTTTTATGTGCTGTATTTCATATTTGTTTACATTTATATTTAATTATTTATATTTTTAATTATTTGCCATTTATTTATATTTATCTAATAATTTATATATTAAGTGTTACATTTTGCCTTTTAAGATGTTTTGCATGCTGTACTTATGCGTGCATGCATACAATACATGCACACGAAGCTCACACATGCATTCATATGTATATGCGTGTGTGGCAATACACAAAACATAAGGCGGGTATGTGTAATTGTTAATGGACGGCTAAATTAAAGAAGAAGCAGTTGACGCTGCTGTGTGTGTATGTAACGAATTTTGGCACGCGCCCAAAATTCACATATCTCTCTCGTTCTAACTTATGCCATAGACTCTTGCTTTTTCGTTATTTAAATTTTTGTATTTATTATATTAAACATTTTATTGCAATATGTAGTTTTTATGGCACATAAAAATAAACTGAAAATCCATGGCCTCTTACAGTCACCGCGTGACTGTAGCCCTCCGACTTGTTTTTATTTAAAGTCAACTAAGAGCAGTCGACTCAAAGACTAAAATAAAATAAAATTACAAATATAAATTTAAGTTAGAACAAGAAAGCAAGGCTACCTTCGGCTTGCCGAAGGTTTTATACCCTTGCAGTTATACTAAATATAAAATACATTTGGTTGCTGCTGGTTTCTGTTTGCATACGAAAACCCTGATTTCAGCCGATTGTTCCTATGGCAGCTATATGTTATAGTGGTCCGATTCTGATACAATTTTGACAGCACATTAAGAACGTAATATGAATAAGATTTGCCAAATCTTGTTGCAATATCTTGAAAAACAACAAAAATCGGCTGATAGCTTCTATGACAGCTATACGATATATCGGTCCGATCTGGCTCGTTCCGACTTATTTACAGCCTACAGCAATAAGAAGCTTGTGTGCCAAGTTTCATGAAGATAGCTCAAAAACTGAGAGTCTAGATTGCGTTGCAACAGACGGACGGACGGACAGACGGACATCCATTTTTCGACTCCTCTGGTGATGCTGATTCAGAATATATATACTTTATAGGGTCGGAGATGTCTCCTAAGGTGCGTTGCAAACTTCTGGCTAAAATTAATATACCCTGTGTAAGGGTATAAATATATGTATAATTTAAGTTGAAGGTAAGGATATTATTTCAAAATTATTTATTTAATTTATTTAATCTGGGAATAAAAAGATAATTTTAGTTGATCCAACATTTGTTGCAAAGGATTGGGGAAACCCAGAAAACCCAATCAGATTAAAAGTAGTGTGTTAATGGATTAGAGCGCTCGTATCGCCCGAGGAGCGCAGTTAACGAATAGGAAGGTGGCGAGATCGCTAACTTCTAGCTAGATGAGAAAGTAGTGAAAGTTTTAGATTATTAGTTGATTGGCTGTTAGATATAATAAAGTAGTATTTGTTGTAGTCCGAACATAATACCCTGAACGGTTCGTGCAAGGCATAGCTCGACCTACTACTAGGAAGAGTTAGTGGAATATAATTTCTCGTTAGTCGGCAAAGGACAGAGAAGTGTAACCGGCTAACCAAGTCATCACTGTCAATGTCGCCTTTAATAAGGTTATTAATAAAAACCACACCAAGCATAGTACGCCGATTGGCTAAGGAAGGTAGATTTAATAGAAGAAGTCTGTTAGTATAGGAAGGTAGTCTTAAGTTTGAATCCCAATTAAGTCCACGCAATGCAAAAATCAAGAAGTTCTTTTGAACGGATTCAATGCGGTCCTTGCAGGTTGAAAACTGAGGACACCAAACACATGATCCATACTCGCAAATAGGACGCACAAGTGAGGTATAAAGGGTCTTAGTTATATAGGGATCGTTAAATTCCTTAGCCCACCTCTTAATAAATCCGAGTACACTCATAGCCTGCTATGGAAGAAATGTGCTCAGAGAACTTGATTTTAGCGTCCAGGCGTACTCCAAGGTCGTCCACGTACTCCAATGTCGTTACACATACAGTGTAAGATTCGTACTTAGGACTGGCACGAGAGAAAGCCATCAACTTGCATTATGAACTGTTCAGATTTAATAGGTTTGCACTACACTAACTGTTAAAACTATTGAGGTCGGCTTGAAGGGATGAATGACAAGAGGCGTCTTTAAATTGAAAAAAAAGCTTTACATCATCTGCATACATAAGAGTACGCGAGTTATGTATGGCCGAAGGAAGGCCGAATTGATGAAAAGCGTAAAAAGAAGGGGACCTAAATGGCTTCCCTGAGGAACACCAGAAGTATTTGTACTTGAAACGGGTCAGAAAGAACATTTTTAAAGAAGACACTTTGTGTTCTGTTGGCCAAAAACCTCACAATCCAACTTAAAAGATTTTGTGAGAAACCAATGAGATTTAGTTTATTAGCAAGGAGAGAGTGATTTACTGAGTCAAATGCTTAACTGATTTCAGTACTAATAACGTCAGTTTGAAGATTATTCTGAAAACCTTTCAAGGATGTCAGCTCAAGTAAATTTGTTGAGGAGGAACGACGTTTTAAAAATCCGTGCTGACAAGGAGATATGACGGATCTACAGAAATGCTGCAAGTGAGGAGTTATGACATTCTCGAAGAGTTTTGGAATAGCCGACAATTTTGAAATACCTCTGTAGTTTAAAGCATCAGACTTGCTGCCCTTCTTGTGAAGCGGTAAAATGAAAGATTCCTTCCATATGGAAGGAAAGGTGGAAGTTTTCAGGGACAGCGAGAAAAGTTTGAGCAATAGCTTAAATAGAGGATCGGCACAGTATCGAAGTACGCAACTAGGAATTCCGTCAGGACCAGGTGAGAAAACTGGTTTTATCAAACATAAATCCCTGAAAATCGAACTTTCGTTTAATTGTTGCCCCACAATGCCGTTTGAACTTGGAATGGTGATAGGATAAGAATTTACATCGCGTGTTGAAATTAAATATGTCGTTTGAAAGAACTTTGCAAACAGATCAGCCATGTCCTGGTCAGTGTTTGCATTTGCACCTTCAAACGATGGATAGGCAGATGACTTACGCTTCATGTTAACAAAATTATAGAACTCTCTGGGATTCTGCCGGAACTGAATCCCGCGGCGAGTCAAAAAATTTTTGTAGCATGTAGCGTTGAGAGCAACAAAATAAGACCGAACTATCTTATTATATTTCTTGAAAAAATAGACGAGAAATAACATCTAGTATATTTTTAAAAGAGTCTAGACTTTAGATTTTTAAGACTGGATAGTTCTTTAGTAAACCATGGGGGTTTACTCGAATGCCTCGGAGAAGAAAAAGGCACACAAATGTCAAAGAAGTTATATAATTTTTATAAAATAAATTAAGAGACATATCCATATTGTTACATTGATAAAAATTATACCAGTCATAATTTGAAATTAAATAATTAATTTTATCAAAATCGGCTTTACAAAAACAACGTGCTCTCTTACACGGCGTAACTTTTTTATCCAATACGTTCAAACCAGTTTCAAAAACAACCTCGAACGTTGGATGATAGGGATCTTCTGGTTGGGTAAGTGGGTGGACTCTAGTCAGAGTTACCATACTCTGATCGAAGACAAAGCATAAATCGAGTGTTCGATTTAGTGAATTTTGTACGTGGTTGAACTGCAGCAGAGAAATGTCATGCAGGTCGTCAATAAGATCGTGTTGGTGTGAGGGCATCAGGAAATTTGCCTCATCATTTGGTGTTTAACTACACTCAGGTATGTTAAAGTCGCCAAGGACTATGAGGTGGTCTTTGTTAGATAACAAATTGAAGACAGACTTTATTGCAAGCAAATGTTGAGTGTAGATAAAACTAGTAGGAAAGGCTACAGTCACGCGGTGACTGTAAGAGGCCATGGATTTACAGTTTACGTTTATACTATAAAATATATATAAATTTATATTTATATAAATTTTAATATAATGAAACAAAAACAAGAGCGCAAAGCTACAGACGGGCGCGCTCGACAGACAGATACCCTTTAACATTCGTACCAAACATGTAAACACACTCATGACTTCTGACAGAGAATTCTTCCAAACTTATTTTAATACATATGGCTTACTCGCTCACACACACACATACACGCGCATTAACAGTAAAGCGACACGACGCGACGTCAACGTCGGCGTCAACTGCCTAAAGCAGCGCGCAGGCTGCTGCTCGTACCGAACATTTGTACTGGATTCGTTGACTTGAATAACTTCTGTGATATTTCTCCGATCGGATTGTAATTTGGAGGATGTGTTCATATTGTATTCAGCTTTACGTATACCGAAGCAGAACGTTATGAGTTTAATACTTTGCTTAAAAATCAGAAATTACTGATTTACGGGGGTGGTGGGCGTGGTACCCGAAATTTGAAAACAACGTTTACTACCTAGAAATCTTCATGCCAAATTTGGTGTCTCTAGATTTCTTAATAGCTGAGAATCAGACGCTCATACAGACGGACAGACGGACAGACAGACAGACGGACAGACAGACATGGCTAGATCGACTCGGCTGGTGATCCTGAGTAAGAATATATATACTTTATGGGGTCGCAGATATCTCCTTCTGCCTGTTACGCACATTCCGACAAACCTAATAGACCATGTATTTTTTTAAAATCCATGGCCTAAATATCAGACGAAGGTGGGATGTACGAGCAGGTTATAAAAACCTGGAAGCCGAGAAGGTGTAATTTTACACAGATGAATTCAATATCATATTGAATCTCCGGATGTACATGTTCTGACGCGATATCAGAATTTACCGCAATAAGAACACCGCCGCCCCGCCGATCATGACGATCAAACCTATCAGTTGTGAACTTGCTTGGAAAAATTTCAGAGCATAAAATCTCAGGTTTTAACCAAGTCTCAGTGAACACAAGCACATGGGATTCAAACGAAAGGCTATTTAAGGATAACGTAGGTAGCTTGCTACGCAGGCCCCTTACGTTTTGGTAGGTTAATGTTAAAAATTTGATTAGTTGTTTGAAGTCGCATTTTTGGAAGTGGTGGCCTGGTTTGGCAAAGGTAGTCTTATCGGTTGACGATTCTTTTTAGGCCATGGATTTAAAAAAAATTCATGGTCTATTAGGTTTGTCGGAATGTGCGTAACAGGCAGAAGGAGACTTCTGCGACCCCATAAAGTATTTATATTCTTGCTCAGGATCACTAGCCGCGTCGATCTAGCCATGTCTGTCTGTCTGTCTGTCTGTCTGTATGAGCGTCTTATTCTCAGCTATTATGAAAGCTAGACCCTCAAAATTTGGCATCAAGATTCCGGTATATCCTAGGCAGTAAACGTTGTTTTCAAATTTTGGGTACCACGCCCACCGCCCCCGTAAATCAGTAATTTGTGATTATTAGGCAAAGTATTGAAGGTTTAACTTTCTGCTTTGACATGCATATAGATAAATGCGATGTGAACTTATCTTATAAATTGCAACCCGATCGGATAACATAGAACAAACATAGAAGTTACGCGAGTTAACATTTTCTATTGATTTGTGATGTCTTGCCTGCAAGCTGCTACCAGCCACGTGCTTTTTCGATCTTAATGCGAAAATGGTTATGTGTGTGTATGAGAAATAGTTACTTAGCCGCACAGCGAGTCAAAGCGGCGATGGTCAACTGTGTAGAGCAGCAGGCAATCAAACAAAAGAATGGAAGTTCAATCCCTCGGGAAGGCGGGGTTTGTTTTTATTTTTACTATTTCACTATTTAGAAGTTAATATTTTATTTTTTTTTTATCATTATAAAATTTTATTTTATTTATCAAATTTCAACAAATAATCTTATTAAATATAAATAAATAACATTTGGCTTGTTTGTGGTCATTCCATCTTGTAGTTGTGTTATTGTTGTACATGACATATTTGACATTTTTGAGCAAATGGTTTAAAAATGCAATTTGAACGGGCGCGGAGCGCAGCTACGGTGGTCTAGTTGTTAGGATGACGAACTCCTATTCAAACGGCCAGGGTTCGATTCCCACGGCGAAAAGAGAACTTAGCTATTTTAATTTTTTATGTGCTGTATTTCATATTTGTTTACATTTATATTTATAAAGAATATGCATTTTTTAATTATTTGCCATTTATTTATATTTACCTAATAATTTATATATTAAGTGTTACATTTTGCCTTTTAAGATGTTTTGCATGCTGTACTTATGCGTATATTTATGTATGCATATACATACATATGTATATGCGTGTGAGGCAATACACAAAACATGAGGCAGGTCTGTGTAATTGTTAATGGACGTCTAAATTCAAGAAGAAGCAGTTGACGCTGCTGTGTGTGGATGTAACAAATTTTGGCACGCGCCAAAAATTCACATATCTCTCTCTCGTTCTAACTTATGCTATCGAATATTGCTTTTTCATTATTTTAATTTTTGTTTTTATTATATTAAACATTTTTTTTCAATATATATTTTTTATGGTATATAAAAATAAACTGAAAATCCATGGCCTCTTACAGTCACCGCGTGACTGTAGCCTTTCCGACTAGTTTTTCTTTGCTTCGAATTCTTTAACCACAATATGATCAGGCCAGAAGTTAGCTGAGCATATTTGGTTAAATAAATCGTTAGAGACACTAATTTTAAAGGATGATATATCCCTTTCATATGAAAACCTAAATTGTTCCACCTTTTAATCTTGGGCTTGAGATTTGGCTTGGATATCAGCCATGACATCTGAAGATGTGAAACAAATATGTGCCTCTTCGGTGGAATTCCGGTGACAGGCTTAGGTCCCACAGATATAGGACCAGTGGGAGCAGGTTGTGCCGATAATCCCAAAGGCGAGCAAGCCTGAGGGACTATCGGTTTGGTAATTAGTATTTGCGGTTTCACAGGAATAGAAATCGCAGATGGAGTATTGGGCAAAGGCGAAATGAGCTCCACGGGCTCAACACAGACATTTTTCTGTAAGCGATAGCAGCGGCAACGTCACTGGTGTGCTGAGTTGGTCAACGTTCTGAGGCTGATAGGCACTAGTTGACGGCTGCTCCTTTTAACCTGATTTTTTGCGCTTGGGAGACTCATTTAGTATTTTAAGGTTATTTAATGAACTGTCCAGCGCGGAGAAATCCCGTCCTAGTTTGGCGCATGAACGATACCAAATCGTTGTCAACCTCACGACACCCATCCCAACAATAGTGCAGCCCGTTTCGCTTGGCTACAGCATCGGCCGTTGGGCCACTGAAGCCCGCACATTTTGCATGAGCAACGTTGTTGCAGATCCAATAACAAATACTTGCCTGAGCAGATGTAATCTGCTTTTGGCAGGTTTTCTTGAAGCAAACAATTCCTCCTTCCATTATTAGGGGTGACCACTGTCAAAAATGCACACAACAAAAATAGAGAGAGAGGAAAGGTTAGGCACATACAGAAACTGTGATAAGAAGAGCGCAGTAAGAGACTTTGTGCTGCAGTGCTCAACAACAACGATCAAAGAAAGAGTAAGTGAGAGCCCGAGAGAGTCGAATTCGCTCACGAAAGTCGATGTAAAAGAAATATTTTGCAGAAGCAATAACAACGTTTCTAAAAATAGAAACGTAAACAAATGAAATTGAAAGAAGAAAGCGAAAAAACTCTTTTGCAAACAAGATTAGTTTGGCAAATTAAACAAGTGGGTAAGGCTACAGTCGGGCGCCCGACAGTAAGATACCCTTCTCCCAATTTTCCAAATCCGTTACAAACCTGTAACCACACTCATAATGCCAAACAGAAAATTCTGCACAAATTCTTTTACTACATATAGCTTACTCGCTCGCACTCACACAGCGACGCGTTTAAAGAGTAAAGCGACACGACGCAACGTCGACGTCGGCGTCAACTGCTCAAAGCAGCGCATCGGCTGCTGTCCGTACCGAACATTTGTACTGAAAACGTTGACTTGAATAACTTCGGTGTTATTCGATCGGATTGTAATTTGGAGAATATGTTTATATTGCACTCAGCTTTATACATACCGAAGCAGAACGTTATGGGTTTAATACTTTGCTTAATAATCGCAAATAACCGATTTGCGGGGGTGGTGGGCGTGGCATCAAACATTTGAAATAAACTTTATCTGCCTATGATTTATAGGAACGTTCATGCCAAATTTGGTGTCTCTAGCTTTTTTAATAGCTGAGATCTGTTGTCTCATACAGACGGACAGACGGACAGACAGACGGACATGTCTCAATCGACTCGGCTAGTGATCCTGAGCAAGAATATATATACTTTATGGGGTCGCAGAAGTCTCCTTCTGCCTGTTACGCACATTCCGACAAACCATGGGGGTTTACTCGAATGCCTCGGAGAAGAAAAAGGCACACAAATGTCAAAGAAGTTATATAATTGTTATAAAATAAATTAAGAGACATATCCATATTGTTACATTGATAAAAATTATACCAGTCATAATTTGAAATTAAATAATTAATTTTATCAAAATCGGCTTTACAAAAACAACGTGCTCTCTTACACGGCGTAACTTTTTTATCCAATACGTTCAAACCAGTTTCAAAAACAACCTCGAACGTTGGATGATAGGGATCTTCTGGTTGGGTAAGTGGGTGGACTCTAGTCAGAGTTACCATACTCTGATCGAAGACAAAGCATAAATCGAGTGTTCGATTTAGTGAATTTTGTACGTGGTTGAACTGCAGCAGAGAAATGTCATGCAGGTCGTCAATAAGATCGTGTTGGTGTGAGGGCATCAGGAAATTTGCTTCATCATTTGGTGTTTAACTACACTCAGGTATGTTAAAGTCGCCAAGGACTATGAGGTGGTCTTTGTTAGATAACAAATTGAAGACAGACTTTATTGCAAGCAAATGTTGAGTGTAGATAAAACTACTAGGAAAGGCTACAGTCACGCGGTGACTGTAAGAGGCCATGGATTTACAGTTTACGTTTATACTATAAAATATATATAAATTTATATTTATATAAATTTTAATATAATGAAACAAAAACAAGAGCGCAAAGCTACAGACGGGCGCGCTCGACAGACAGATACCCTTTAACATTCGTACCAAACATGTAAACACACTCATGACTTCTGACAGAGAATTCTTCCAAACTTATTTTAATACATATGGCTTACTCGCTCACACACACACATACACGCGCATTAACAGTAAAGCGACACGACGCGACGTCAACGTCGGCGTCAACTGCCTAAAGCAGCGCGCAGGCTGCTGCTCGTACCGAACATTTGTACTGGATCCGTTGACTTGAATAACTTCTGTGATATTTCTCCGATCGGATTGTAATTTGGAGGATGTGTTCATATTGTATTCAGCTTTACGTATACCGAAGCAGAACGTTATGAGTTTAATACTTTGCTTAAAAATCAGAAATTACTGATTTACGGGGGCGGTGGGCGTGGTACCCGAAATTTGAAAACAACGTTTACTACCTAGAAATCTTCATGCCAAATTTGGTGTCTCTAGATTTCTTAATAGCTGAGAATCAGACGCTCATACAGACGGACAGACGGACAGACAGACAGACGGACAGACAGACATGGCTAGATCGACTCGGCTGGTGATCCTGAGTAAGAATATATATACTTTATGGGGTCGCAGATATCTCCTTCTGCCTGTTACGCACATTCCGACAAACCTAATAGACCATGTATTTTTTTAAAATCCATGGCCTAAATATCAGACGAAGGTGGGATGTACGAGCAGGTTATAAAAACCTGGAAGCCGAGAAGGTGTAATTTTACACAGATGAATTCAATATCATATTGAATCTCCGGATGTACATGTTCTGACGCGATATCAGAATTTACCGCAATAAGAACACCGCCGCCCCGCCGATCATGACGATCAAACCTATCAGTTGTGAACTTGCTTGGAAAAATTTCAGAGCATAAAATCTCAGGTTTTAACCAAGTCTCAGTGAACACAAGCACATGGGATTCAAACGAAAGGCTATTTAAGGATAACGTAGGTAGCTTGCTACGCAGGCCCCTTACGTTTTGGTAGGTTAATGTTAAAAATTTGATTAGTTGTTTGAAGTCGCATTTTTGGAAGTGGTGGCCTGGTTTGGCAAAGGTAGTCTTATTGGTTGACGATTCTTTTTAGGCCATGGATTTAAAAAAAATTCATGGTCTATTAGGTTTGTCGGAATGTGCGTAACAGGCAGAAGGAGACTTCTGCGACCCCATAAAGTATTTATATTCCTGCTCAGGATCACTAGCCGCGTCGATCTAGCCATGTCTGTCTGTCCGTCTGTCTGTCTGTCCGTCTGTCCGTCTGTATGAGCGTCTGATTCTCAGCTATTAAGAAATCTAGAGACACCAAATTTGGCATGAAGATTTCTAGGTAGTAAACGTTGTTTTCAAATTTCGGGTACCACGCCCACCGCCCCCGTAAATCAGTAATTTGTGATTATTAGGCAAAGTATTGAAGGTTTAACTTTCTGCTTTGACATGCATATAGATAAATGCGATGTGAACTTATCTTATAAATTGCAACCCGATCGGATAACATAGAACAAACATAGAAGTTACGCGAGTTAACATTTTCTATTGATTTGTGATGTCTTGCCTGCAAGCTGCTACCAGCCACGTGCTTTTTCGATCTTAATGCGAAAATGGTTATGTGTGTGTATGAGAAATAGTTACTTAGCCGCACAGCGAGTCAAAGCGGCGATGGTCAACTGTGTAGAGCAGCAGGCAATCAAACAAAAGAATGGAAGTTCAATCCCTCGGGAAGGCGGGGTTTGTTTTTATTTTTACTATTTCACTATTTAGAAGTTAGAATTTTATTTTTTTTTTATCATTATAAAATTTTATTTTATTTATCAAATTTCAGCAAATAATCTTTTTTTTTTTTTTTTTTTTTTTGGACGTTGAATACAATGAATGTATTAGCAAGTGGTCCAACGACACCAAGCCGATGCTTGTTGCGCGCGGAACCCAGACGAAGTCCACCTCCCGCCTAACCGACCGAGAGGCACCGTCGCGTAACGGACGACACGGAAACGCGATAAAAATGCGAATAGACACACGAGAAGAAACTAACGCGATAAAGAAAGAAAACGCGGATAGGAGATAGGATAGGAGCATGCAAAATTAAATAAATAATAAAAAAGAATATCGAGGAAATAATATTACTAATTACGTGCTAGATAGAGAAGAATTAAAGACTTCATAGTGGCAATAGAGTTAGTGCCAGCTATGACATGTTGAAGTTTATTGTAGTCCGAACATAATACCCTGAACGGATTGTGCAGTGCATAGTTCGATCTACAATAAGGAAGAGTTAGTGGAAGATAGTTACGAGTACTTCTGCAAGGGACAGAGAAGTGAAGCTGCATTACAAGGGCCTCACTGTCAATGTCACCTTGCATAAGGTTGTTAATAAATAATACCCCTAGCATGGTTCTGCGATTAGTTAGGGAAGGCAAATTTAATAATAAGAGTCTATTGTTATAGGAAGGCAGTCTTAAATTTTCCTCCCAGTTAAGGCCGCGTAACGCAAACAATAAAAAGTTCTTTTGTACGGACTCGATGCGTTCTTTATGAATAGTGTACTGGGGACACCATACGCATGAACCATATTCAAGAATAGGACGAACAAGTGAGATGTAGAGGGTCTTTGTAAGATAAGGATCGTCAAATTCCTTAGACCATCTCTTAATAAAGCCTAGAACACCCATGGCTTTATTGACCATATTAGAAATATGATTGGAAAACTTTAGTTTTCGGTCCAAACGGACCCCCAAATCATCAACTAGGGTAATTCTTTCCAAGACAGAACCACAAAGAGAATAAGAAGTATACATTGGACTGGCTCGAGAGAATGTCATCAGCTTGCATTTGGAGCTGTTCAGGTTTAAAAAATTGGCACAACACCACGAATGAAAACTATTTAGGTCAGCTTGTAAGTGTGACTGACAGTGGTCGTCTTTAAATTGATAACAAAGCTTTACATCATCCGCGTACATAAGAGTACGAGAGTTATGTATGACCGAAGGCAGGTCATTGATGAAAAGCGTAAAAAGTAGGGGGCCAAGATGACTCCCTTGAGGAACGCCAGATGTGGCGTGAAGTGGAATTGAGAGGCTGGTTTTAAAGAGGACTCTTTGAGTTCTGTCAGTCAGATAGCTTACAATCCAACTAAGTAGTTTTGGTGAAAAACCTAGAAGGTCAAGCTTATGTGCCAAAAGGGAATGATTCACTGAGTCAAAAGCTTTACTGAAATCAGTATAAATGACATCAGTTTGAAGATTTTCCTGAAATCCTTTTACCACAAAGGATGTCAGCTCAAGCAAATTTGTCGTAGTTGAACGACGTTTAATAAATCCGTGTTGAAAAGGTGAAATAACGGATCTGCATAAATGTTGCAAGTGAGGAGTTATAACATTCTCGAAAAATTTAGGTATTGCCGACAATTTAGAGATACCTCTATAATTGCTTGCTTCAGACTTGCTGCCCTTTTTCAATAAGGGGATAATAAAAGATTCCTTCCAAATGGAAGGAAAGAGTGAAGTTTCTAAGGACAGCGAAAATAGTTTGAGCAATGGCTTACTTAAGGAGTTGGCACAGAACCGAAGTATACAAGCGGGAACACCGTCAGGTCCGGGTGAAAAAACTGGCTTAACTAAATAAAGATCCTTGACAAGGAAGCTTTCGTTTAGTAAGGGGGAGAAGATACCATTCGAACTTTGAATGTTGTATGGATAAAAATGAGTAGTATGTGTAGAAGGTGAGTAAGTCGTTTGAAGAAACTTTGCAAACATATCGGCCATGGTTTGGTCGGTATTTGCACTAGCATTTTCAAACGTTAAGTTATTAGGAAATGCGGAAGACTTACGCTTCGTGTTAACAAAACTATAAAACTGTTTGGGGTTCTGAATAAACTGAACCTTACAACGAGCTAAATAGTTTTTATAACATTTCGCGTTTAAGACTGTAAAGTCTGACCGCGCGCTTAAGTAGCGTGAAAAGGCTAAGGGCGAGTTACTAAATTTAAATTTTTTGTAAAGGCTTGACTTTAAATTTTTTAACCGTGACAACTCTCTTGTAAACCATGGCGGCTTACTCGAGGATGATGAATAATAGCACGGAACGCAAATATCGAAAAATGAATTAATATTTTTATAAAAAATATTGGTCGCTACTGATATATCAGTAGACAAATATAATTCCGACCAATCAAACTGTGAAATTAAAGAGTTTAATAAATTAAAATCTGCTTTTCTAAAGCAGCGTACGCGCTTACACAATTTTTCATGATTATCCATACAAGCACCAAAATCGAAAGACACTTCCAGAGTAGGATGGTAAGGATCTTCTGGGAAAGAAAGTGGTTCAGTCTTGACTAAATTTACTCTAGAAGGATCGGAGACAAAGCATAAGTCTAACGATCTGTTACTACAGTTTAAGATATGATTGACCTGCGACAATGACATATCAAACAGACCGTCAAAAAAGTCGTGGTGCCGTGAGGGCAGCAGAGAATTTGAATCAACACTTGTTGTCCAATTGCAATCTGGTATATTAAAGTCCCCAAGGACTGAAAGGTGATCTCTGTCTGATAACAGATTAAAAATAGTCTTTATTGCAGACAAATGTTGCAAATAGACAGATACATCCGATGACGGCGGAATATAGGAACAGGTTATATAATGAAAAAAACCGGGAAAGTGTAATTTTACACAGAGGAATTCAATAGCAAGTTGAATCTCCGGCTGTAAAAGTTCCGAATTGATGGTGGAATTGACTGCAATAAGGACTCCACCACCACGACGGTCAGGTCGATCACACCTGTAGGTTGTGAACTTGCTTGGAAAAACTTCGGAGTTTAGAATATCCGGTTTTAACCAAGTCTCAGTAAACACAAAAATTTGAGAAGAAAAAGAAAGACTGTTTAAATATAAAGTTGAAAGTTTAGTATTTAGACCTCTAACATTTTATTAAATATAAATAAATAACATTTGGCTTGTTTGTGGTCATTCAATCTTGTAGTTGTGTTATTGTTGTACATGACATATTTGACATTTTTGAGCAAATGGTTTAAAAATGCAATTTGAACGGGCGCGGAGCGCAGCTACGGTGGTCTAGTTGTTAGGATGACGAACTCCTATTCAAACGGCCAGGGTTCGATTCCCACGGCGAAAAGAGAACTTAGCTATTTTAATTTTTTATGTGCTGTATTTCATATTTGTTTACATTTATATTAAAAAGAATATGCATTTTTTAATTATTTGCCATTTATTTATATTTACCTAATAATTTATATATTAAGTGTTACATTTTGCCTTTTAAGATGTTTTGCATGCTGTACTTATGCGTATATTTATGTATGCATATACATACATATGTATATGCGTGTGAGGCAATACACAAAACATGAGGCAGGTCTGTGTAATTGTTAATGGACGTCTAAATTCAAGAAGAAGCAGTTGACGCTGCTGTGTGTGGATGTAACAAATTTTGGCACGCGCCAAAAATTCACATATATCTCTCTCGTTCTAACTTATGCTATCGAATCTTGCTTTTTCATTATTTTAATTTTTGTTTTTATTATATTAAACATTTTTTTTCAATATATATTTTTTATGGTATATAAAAATAAACTGAAAATCCATGGCCTCTTACAGTCACCGCGTGACTGTAGCCTTTCCGACTAGTTTTTCTTTGCTTCGAATTCTTTAACCACAATATGATCAGGCCAGAAGTTAGCTGAGCATATTTGGTTAAATAAATCGTTAGAGACACTAATTTAAAGGATGATATATCCCTTTCATATGAAAACCTAAATTGTTCCACCTTTTAATCTTGGGCTTGAGATTTGGCTTGGATATCAGCCATGACATCTGAAGATTTGAAACAAATATGTGCCTCTTCGGTGGAATTCCGGTGACAGGCTTAGGTCCCACAGATATAGGACCAGTGGGAGCAGGTTGTGCCGATAATCCCAAAGGCGAGCAAGCCTGAGGGACTATCGGTTGGGTAATTAGTATTTGCGGTTTCACAGGAATAGAAATCGCAGATGGAGTATTGGGCAAAGGCGAAATGAGCTCCACGGGCTCAACACAGACATTTTTCTGTAAGCGATAGCAGCGGCAACGTCACTGGTGTGCTGAGTTGGTCAACGTTCTGAGGCTGATAGGCACTAGTTGACGGCTGCTCCTTTTAACCTGATTTTTTGCGCTTGGGAGACTCATTTAGTATTTTAAGGTTATTTAATGAACTGTCCAGCGCGGAGAAATCCCGTCCTAGTTTGGCGCATGAACGATACCAAATCGTTGTCAACCTCACGACACCCATCCCAACAATAGTGCAGCCCGTTTCGCTTGGCTACAGCATCGGCCGTTGGGCCACTGAAGCCCGCACATTTAGCATGAGCAACGTTGTTGCAGATCCAATAACAAATACTTGCCTGAGCAGATGTAATCTGCTTTTGGCAGGTTTTCTTGAAGCAAACAATTCCTCCTTCCATTATTAGGGGTGACCACTGTCAAAAATGCACACAACAAAAATAGAGAGAGAGGAAAGGTTAGGCACATACAGAAACTGTGATAAGAAGAGCGCAGTAAGAGACTTTGTGCTGCAGTGCTCAACAACAACGATCAAAGAAAGAGTAAGTGAGAGCCCGAGAGAGTCGAATTCGCTCACGAAAGTCGATGTAAAAGAAATATTTTGCAGAAGCAATAACAACGTTTCTAAAAATAGAAACGTAAACAAATGAAATTGAAAGAAGAAAGCGAAAAAACTCTTTTGCAAACAAGATTAGTTTGGCAAATTAAACAAGTGGGTAAGGCTACAGTCGGGCGCCCGACAGTAAGATACCCTTCTCCCAATTTTCCAAATCCGTTACAAACCTGTAACCACACTCATAATGCCAAACAGAAAATTCTGCACAAATTCTTTTACTACATATAGCTTACTCGCTCGCACTCACACAGCGACGCGTGTAAAGAGTAAAGCGACACGACGCAACGTCGACGTCGGCGTCAACTGCTCAAAGCAGCGCGTCGGCTGCTGTCCGTACCGAACATTTGTACTGAAAACGTTGACTTGAATAACTTCGGTGTTATTGGTCCGATCGGATTGTAATTTGGAGAATATGTTTATATTGCACTCAGCTTTATACATACCGAAGCAGAACGTTATGGGTTTAATACTTTGCTTAATAATCGCAAATAACCGATTTGCGGGGGTGGTGGGCGTGGCATCAAACATTTGAAATAAACTTTATCTGCCTATGATTTATAGGAACGTTCATGCCAAATTTGGTGTCTCTAGCTTTTTTAATAGCTGAGATCTGTTGTCTCATACAGACGGACAGACGGACAGACAGACGGACATGTCTCAATCGACTCGGCTAGTGATCCTGAGCAAGAATATATATACTTTATGGGATCTGCCATGCCTCCTTATGCCTGTTACATACATTTTGCACAAAGTTAGTATACCCTTTTTTGACCATTTTCAATGGTCGAAGGGTATAAAGAGTGCACTCGCGTAGTAAACGGATTTCTGTATATCAGCAGTTTGTTCACTTTGAAAGAGAATGATTATACCCTTCGACCATTGAAAATGGTCAAAAAAGGGTATACTAACTTTGTGCAAAATGTATGTAATAGGCATAAGGAGGCGTGGCAGACCCCATAAAGTATATATATTCTTGCTCAGGATCACTAGCCGAGTCGATTGAGACATGTCCGTCTGTTTGTTTGAGACAACAGATCTCAGCTATTAAAAAAGCTAGAGACACCAAATTTGGTATGAAGGTTCCTATATATCTGGGGCAGGTGAAGTTTATGTCAAATGTTTGATGCCACGCCCACCGCCCCCGCAAATCGGTAATTTTAGATTATTAAGCAAAGTGTTAAACTTATAAAGTTCTGCTTCGGTATGTATAAAGCTAAATGCAATATGAACATATCCTCCAAATTACAACCCGATCGGACCAATAGCACAGAAGTTATTAAAGTCAACTTTTTCAGTACAAATGTTCGTTACGGGCAGCACCTTGCGCGCTGCTTTGAGCAGTTGACGCCGACGTCGACGTTGCGTCGTGTCGCTTTACTCTTTACGCGCATCGCTGTGTGAGTGCGAGCGAGTAAGCTATATGTAGTAGAAGAATTTGTGCAGAATTTTTGTTCGAAATTATGAGTGTGGTTACACGTTTGTAACGGATTAAAAAAATTGGGACAAGGGTATCTTACTGTCGGGCGCCCGACTGTAGCCTTACCCACTTGTTATACCCTTCGACCATTGAAAATGGTCAAAAAAGGGTATACTAACTTTGTGCAAAATGTATGTAACAGGCATAAGGAGGCGTGGCAGACCCCATAAAGTATATATATTCTTGCTCAGGATCACTAGCCGAGTCGATTGAGACATGTCCGTCTGTCCGTCTGTCTGTCCGTCTGTTTGTTTGAGACAACAGATCTCAGCTATTAAAAAAGCTAGAGACACCAAATTTGGTATGAAGGTTCCTATATATCCGGGGCAGGTGAAGTTTATGTCAAATGTTTGATGCCACGCCCACCGCCCCCGCAAATCGGTAATTTTAGATTATTAAGCAAAGTGTTAAACTTATAAAGTTCTGCTTCGGTATGTATAAAGCTGAATGCAATATGAACATATCCTCCAAATTACAACCCGATCGGACCAATAGCACAGAAGTTATTAAAGTCAACTTTTTCAGTACAAATGTTCGTTACGGGCAGCAGCTTGCGCGCTGCTTTGAGCAGTTGACGCCGACGTCGAAGTTGCGTCGTGTCGCTTTACTCTTTACGCGCGTCGCTGTGTGAGTGCGAGCGAGTAAGCTATATATAGTAGAAGAATTTGTGCAAAATTTTTGTTCGAAATTATGAGTGTGGTTACACGTTTGTAACGGATTAAAAAAATTGGGAGAAGGGTATCTTACTGTCGGGCGCCCGACTGTAGCCTTACCCACTTGTTATACCCTTCGACCATTGAAAATGGTCAAAAAAGGGTATACTAACTTTGTGCAAAATGTATGTAACAGGCATAAGGAGGCGTGGCAGACCCCATAAAGTATATATATTCTTGCTCAGGATCACTAGCCGAGTCGATTGAGACATGTCCGTCTGTCTGTCCGTCTGTTTGTTTGAGACAACAGATCTCAGCTATTAAAAAAGCTAGAGACACCAGACATTTGGTATGAAGGCTACAGTCGGGCGCCCGACAGTAAGATACCCCTTTCCCATTTTTTTTAATCCGTTACAAACGTGTAACCACACTCATAATTTCGAACAAAAATGTTGCACAAATTCTTCTACTATATATAGCTTACTCGCTCGCACTCACACAGCGACGCGCGTAAAGAGTAAAGCGACACGACGCAACGTCGACGTCGGCGTCGACTGCTCAAAGCAGCGTGCAAGCTGCTGCTCGTACCGAACATTTGTACTGAAAACGTTGACTTGAATAACTTCTGTGTTATTGGTCCGATCGGATGGTTATTTGGAGGATATGTTCACATTGCATTCAGCTTTATACATACCAAAGCAGAACTTTATAAGTTCAATACTTTGCTTAATAATCGTTAATTACCGATTTGCGGGGGCGGTGGGCGTGGCATCAAACATTTGACATAAACTTCACCTGCCCCGAATATATAGGAACCCTCATACTTTTTGGTGTCTCTAGCTTTTTTAATAGCTGAGATCTGTTGTCTCAAACAAACAGACGGACAGACGGACAGACAGACGGACATGTCTTAATCGACTCGGCTAGTGATCCTGAGCAAGAATATATATACTTTATGGGGTCTGCCACGCCTCCTTATGCCTGTTACATACATTTTGCACAAAGTTAGTATACCCTTTTTTGACCATTTTCAATGGTCGAAGGGTATAAATAGTCACATGGTGATAGATCAGGCGAAGACGGAGGATGGCCGATGGGAGAAATCCCTTTTTATACCCCATACCCCATAACCATAACGTTCTGCTTTGGTATGTATAAAGCTTAATGCAATATGAACATATTCTCCAAATTACAATCCGATCGGACCAATAACACAGAAGTTATTCAAGTCAACGTTTTCGTGTGAGGCAATACACAAAATTAAAGACGAAGCATTTAGCGCTGCTGTGTGTGTATGTAACGAATTTTGGCACGCGCCAAAAATTCACATATCTCTCTCTCGTTCTAACTTATGCTATCGACTCTTTATTTTTCGTTATTTTAATTTTTGTTTTTATTATTTTAAACATTTTATTTTAATATATATTTTTTATGGTATATAAAAATAAACTGAAAATCCATGGCCTCTTACAGTCACCGCGTGACTGTAGCCTCCTCTGCCACGCCTCCTTATGCCTGTTACATACATTTTGCACAAAGTTAGTATACCCTTTTTTGACCATTTTCAATGGTCGAAGGGTATAACAAGTGGGTAAGGCTACAGTCGGGCGCCCGACAGTAAGATACCCCTTTCCCATTTTTTTTAATCCGTTACAAACGTGTAACCACACTCATAATTTCGAACAAAAATGTTGCACAAATTCTTCTACTATATATAGCTTACTCGCTCGCACTCACACAGCGACGCGCGTAAAGAGTAAAGCGACACGACGCAACGTCGACGTCGGCGTCGACTGCTCAAAGCAGCGTGCAAGCTGCTGCTCGTACCGAACATTTGTACTGAAAACGTTGACTTGAATAACTTCTGTGTTATTGGTCCGATCGGATGGTTATTTGGAGGATATGTTCACATTGCATTCAGCTTTATACATACCAAAGCAGAACTTTATAAGTTCAATACTTTGCTTAATAATCGTTAATTACCGATTTGCGGGGGCGGTGGGCGTGGCATCAAACATTTGACATAAACTTCACCTGCCCCGAATATATAGGAACCCTCATACTTTTTGGTGTCTCTAGCTTTTTTAATAGCTGAGATCTGTTGTCTCAAACAAACAGACGGACAGACGGACAGACAGACGGACATGTCTTAATCGACTCGGCTAGTGATCCTGAGCAAGAATATATATACTTTATGGGGTCTGCCACGCCTCCTTATGCCTGTTACATACATTTTGCACAAAGTTAGTATACCCTTTTTTGACCATTTTCAATGGTCGAAGGGTATAAATAGTCACATGGTGATAGATCAGGCGAAGACGGAGGATGGCCGATGGGAGAAATCCCTTTTTATACCCCATACCCCATAACCATAACGTTCTGCTTTGGTATGTATAAAGCTTAATGCAATATGAACATATTCTCCAAATTACAATCCGATCGGACCAATAACACAGAAGTTATTCAAGTCAACGTTTTCGTGTGAGGCAATACACAAAATTAAAGACGAAGCATTTAGCGCTGCTGTGTGTGTATGTAACGAATTTTGGCACGCGCCAAAAATTCACATATCTCTCTCTCGTTCTAACTTATGCTATCGACTCTTGATTTTTCGTTATTTTAATTTTTGTTTTTATTATTTTAAACATTTTATTTTAATATATATTTTTTATGGTATATAAAAATAAACTGAAAATCCATGGCCTCTTACAGTCACCGCGTGACTGTAGCCTTTCCGACTTGTTTTATAGAGTGGAAGCTTCAACTGTTCAAACCTTGCATGCAAATTTTGATATCACAGCTCGATATTCTAGCAATTTTTTTGAAGGTGTCGCCAGTAATTGGTATTGGAAATTGGGTATTTCTATGGTCAGCATCAAAAGGACAATTCAAGGATGCAAGGTCAGTCCTAGGGATATCAGATGGAAACAGAGCTTCGAAAGCAACGCCATAATGAGTCTTTTGGCGACTTTTATGGAGTCAGTGCATCGTTAGCTGATAAATTGTCAATTTCTATTCACGAATCCGCCTTGGTTGAAACACTCAGAGCAGAAAGGCTACAGTCACGCGGTGACTGTAAGAGACCATAGATTTTCAGTTTTTTTTTATATACCATAAAAAATATATATTTAAAAAACATGTTTAATATAATAAAACTAGTCGGAAAGGCTACAGTCTCGCGGTGACTGTAAGAGGCCATGGATTTTCAGTTTTTGTTTATATACCATAACAAATATATATTGTAATATAATCACTACACTAACATATTTTTGCAAATGCCGTTTGAACTCTACGAGTTTTATCAAAATAATGTACTAAGTATTGTACACATTGAAAAGGTCTATAAAAAGTCCGCGATGGTATATGTCTACCTCTTATGGATAACCCACAATACACTTTTTTTTGTCATTTACTTTTTACGACAAATAATGCCTAATTTTCGAAGCGATTTTAACCAATACAGCATTAATCCTTAACCAATTAAATACCTTGAATACATTGTTAATTTAATATAGACTATAAGGCCCTACTATGTAGTGAACCACTTTTAATTTAATTAAAATCGTTGTTTAAGTTATTCAACGACTTTTTTCTTCAACGACTTCTGTGTGTTGTGTATGCGATCTTCTTCTTACTTGAACCAAAAAGACCATTTTAAGGGAACAATCGATTAAAAACTATTGATGGGTTAGACGATGTTGCATCGAGGAGGGTACGCTGTTACAGTGATACTATTCCAATCCTACAGAACTGAATAAATGTTGTACAGAAATTATAAAGTCATGTCTGGAAGACGTCGGCGTTCGAATATAGGTAGTAGTACAGTGAATACCAGAAGAGTACGTTCAGCAAGAGATAACGAATCGTCAACGGAACGTGCGAAGCCGGGGCGGGTCCCTAGTTTTTAATATAATGAAACAAAAACAACAACAAACACACGGACGCGCCCGACAGTAAACACACTCATGATTTCAGACAGAGAATTCTGCACAACTTATTCTAATATATATGGATTACTCGCTCTCACACACACGTCGACGGCGACGTCAACTGCTTTTGTACTGAAAACGTTGACTGCTTTTGTACTGAAAACGTTGACTTGAATAACTTTTGTGTTATTAGTCCGATCGAATTGTAATTTGGAAGATATATTCATATTGTATTTGTCTTTATGTATACTAAAACAGACCGTTATGAGTTTAATACTTTGCTTAATAATCGCAAATTACTGATTTACGCGGGCGGTGGGCGTGGTACACAAAATTTGAAAATAACTTTTACTGCCTAGGATATACAAGAATCTACAGCCAAATTTTAAGGCATTATTTATAATTATTTTAAACAAACAAGAACAAAAAACCATTTTAGCTGCCGTAGAGGGCAAATTAACTGACATGCGACCTTTTGCAAGTGTCCAGAATTAAGGCAAAAGTATTATCGTCCAGGTGCATCAATAAGTTGTGCAGGAGGTGGCTTTGCTGCTGAATTGAAAAATAATAAAGAAAATGTAAAATCCTTTGCAACCACAGTTCGAACAGCTGATGGCCATTGGCAAAATGTTGTAGCTATAATTATTAATAATATAAAATTTAAAGCCGAGTCCAAGCCAATTGTTTAATACGTAGTCCCACATTATCTCAGGATCTTTATTTAGATATTGAGTATTGGAGGAGCTTTGATTCGCTGTCAAAAGATTTGGAGTTAGAATTAGCAGAGTTATCAGCTCTTAAAAATTATTTAAGACGCCCACTGACTACCCATCATGAAGCCACTTTGGAAAATATTATTAAGCAATTTCCGTCATTTTTAAAAATAGGCTTAGGCAAAACGTCTCTTATTTCTCACCATATTGAAATAACTAATATAAATACAATACAACATCGCCATTATCCAGTTTCACCAGCAGTAGAAAAATTAATATATGCTGAGATTGACAAAACGTTAGATTTGGGAGTTATTGAAGAATTGAAGTATTGGTTCAAAAGCCAGGCAAAGTTAGGTTGTGCATTGACAAATTAAATTAAGTTACTGTAAAATATCCATATCCGATGCCCATTATAGGTGATATTTTAAGCAGGCTGCCTGAAGCAGAATTTATAATCAGTTTGGATTTAAAAGATGCCTTCTGGCAAATGCCACTTGACCAAAACTCACGAGACAAAACAGCATTTTGTATACCTGGAAGACCACTTTATCAGTTCAAAGTTATGCCCGTTGGACTTAGAAACTCGCCTCATACCATGTAGAGATTAATGGATAAAATTGTACTACCTCAATTCAGAAAGAAGATTGTTATTATTCTGGACGTTTTATTAATCGTGTCAGATACTTTTGAACGACACATAGCAGTACTATTATTAATAGCTTAAGAATTGAAAAAAGCAAACTTAACTATATAAGTTAACATAGAGTTAACATACAGGAGTTAACGAGACTGTCTGTAACGTTCCCACGTTCGCCGGCCACCTGACATTTGAGCCGTTTGGCAACACTAGATCAACACTTTTTGGTGACAGGGCTAGCTTCGCGTTAAGAATATTTTGTACTTAGTTTTTAGTTGGACTTTGACGATTAAAGAGTTCAGTATCGTAACAGGACAAAGTCTTTTTATTTGGAACATTAATCTGAATAAATAAATAACTGGCGCCCAACGTGAAAAAACCCGAGTGAAATCAACTCACATTTTTTCGATACAGAAGTACGAAACAAATAAATAAAACAATTAAACTTTCATATAATTACAAAGATAAAACCCTGACCTTAAGACCAAATGAACTGTGGCTGGCTTGGTGTATAAAATTGTATTATATTGAAAAACATAAAATAAATAAAGAAAATAACAACCAAATCAATAAAAAAAATATACAACTAAAACGGCAGCAAGCAGCAAGTGACAACCGCCACCAGCAACAACAACGAAGAGCAAAAAAAACTGATGACAGCGGAAGAAGCACCAGCAGAAGCAGCTATTAATTTTATAAAAAAACATGTGAGTAGAGTGCTCATTTTTTACAAAACTGAAAAATAAAAATCCGAGAATAGAAACAAAATTTCAATCTAAGGGCATTTCAAAATCAATCTTTGTAAGGAAAATTTTTTTGGCCCTCTATATTTGAGCAACTTTATGAGTGACAGTGAATTGGAGGAGCTGGTGTCTGATATTTCTAAACGACTAAAAGAAATTAAGACAGAACGAAGCACTGCTAATAGTGAAAATAATTGGTGGTCCGATCAACGATTAATAGGCAAAATGAACATTGATGCTAATAGTTTAAAAATTCTAATCGAGACTGCAGTCAATGCTGCACTCGACCACCAAGCAAAAAGTTTTGCATCGAAGTTACAAGAAGTAGAAGATAAATTCAAAAGTTCTCAAATAACCACACCAGAGGTTGAGGTATTTAAAGACGCAGAGATAGATACGAGCGTCGAGTGCCATGAGACACTTGACATTGTAAAATCAGTCCCCGAATTCGAAGGGAAACATGAGACATACGTGTCTTGGCGAAAAGCTGCACACACAGCATACAAAGTTTTTGAGGTATACCAGCGCAGCTCAAAACATTACCAAGCATTGGGTATTATAAGAAACAAAATAAAGGGCCCTGCTGACATGGTGCTGTCCTCATATGACACACCACTGAATTTCAAAGCCATTATAAATAGATTAGACTTTACGTACGCTGACAAGCGACCAATCTATCTAATAGAACAAGAGCTGTCAACACTTCGTCAAGGAAACTTGACATTGATAGAATATTATGATGAAGTTGAGCGAAAGCTTACGCTCCTCGTAAATAAAACTATCATGACATATGACGCTTACTTGGCTGCTTCTCTCAATGAGAAGTACAGAGCAGATGCTTTAAGAGTATTTATCTCTGGAACTAAGAATCAGCTAAGCGACATACTCTTCTCAGCGCGACCAAAGGATTTGCCATCGGCCTTAGCATTAGCTCAAGAGGTCGAGTCAAATCACGAACGCTTTCATTTTGCAAATAATTATGCAAGAAGTCTGGAAGACAGGGTTCAGCGAAATGAGCAACGTTATCAAAAACAACAGACTACAGAAAGCTCGCAGCAAGATATAAACCCATATTATCTTAAACCGCGAGTACGTAATAATGGCCCGCCTCAAAGGCAAGAGGCACCACAGCCAATGGACATGGACAGTTCGTCTAGATTTAGGCAACCCACACAACACCAGGCAAATCAAGGGGTTCGCGCCTACTCCCCTTTTCAAAAAAGACCCAATAGTGGAACAGCTAGGTTTACAGGACCAAAGCAGCAGAGAATAAATAACATCTCACAAGAAGATCACCAATATGACCCAAGTGATCAAGAATATGATACGATCGACGAGTCCGAGGTAGCTGATTTTGAAGGTGAAATTGCACAAACTGAAGAGCTTAATTTTTTAGAAATGACTCCCTGTTACCGTTTGTAGAGCGAATGATAGCAGGGAACACAATAAAATTACTGATCGATACAGGGGCCTCGAAAAACTATATAAAACCTCTAGGGAATCTTAAAAACATAACACCGGTAAACAAACCCTTTTTGGTAAAATCCCTTCACGGTTTTAACCCTGTTCAAAAAAAATGTTGTATGCATCTCTTTAACACTACAACAACATTTTTCATTTTGCCGAACCTTTCAACATTTGACGGCATAATAGGACTAGACCTACTTAACAGAGTCAACGCTACACTAGATTTTAAAAATAAGATATTGCGTACCGAATCTGGATCTGAGGAAATTCAGTTCCTAAGGTGCGCAAATGTAAATTTCACAGAAGTTGAAAACATAGAGGTCCCAGAAAAAATAAAAAAAGAATTTCAGGAAATGCTGAAAGCTAGAACTAATGTCTTCGCAGACCCTAACGAAGCCCTTCCATACAACACCAACATTGTAGCGACTATAAGAACGGAAAATGAGGACCCGATATATTCAAAATTATACCCCTATCCGATGGGAGTGACTGATTTTGTAAACGCAGAAACAGAAAGTCTGCTAAAAGATGGTATAATAAGACCATCACGATCGCCCTATAATAATCCTGTGTGGGTAGTAGACAAGAAAGGAACAGACGAAAAGAGTAACAAAGAAAAAGATTTGTAATTGACTTCAGAAAATTTAACTCTAAACATATTGCCGACAAATACCCCATACCTAATATTGTAGCCATACTGTCAAATCTTGGTAAAGCAAAGTATTTTACAACGCTTGACCTAAAATCAGGATTTCACCAAATCCTTCTTGCAGAAAAAGATAGAGAAAAAACAGCTTTTTCTGTAGGTAACGGGAAATATGAGTTTTGCAGACTGCCTTTTGGACTAAAAAATGCTCCTAGTATTTTCCAAAGGGCTATTGACGATGTGCTTAGAGAGAAGATCGGAAAATCATGCTATGTTTACGTTGATGACGTAATCATTTTTTCAGAAAGCATGGAAGAGCACGTGCAGCACATCGCATGGGTATTAGATCAATTGTATCAGGCAAATATGAGAGTTTCATGGGAAAAGTCACAGTTTTTCGGATATTCTGAAAGGAGACAATGGTAAGGTTAGTGCTGGTCGATCCAAGAGAATACCAGTGAACCTTGACGAAAAGCAATGTCAAACATTTGAGAAATTGAAAAATGTTCTGATTTCGGAAGATGTTATGCTACTTTACCCTGATTATCAGAAACCATTTGACCTGACAACCGACGCCTCGTCCACCGGCCTAGGAGCAGTCCTATCTCAAGATGGGAAGCCGATTACTATGATATCCAGAACTCTTAAGGACCACGAGTTACATTTCGCAACAAACGAGCGCGAATTACTCGCAATAGTGTGGGCTCTTAAAAACCTAAGAACTTATCTTTATGGCGTACAGAATTTGAACATCTACACTGATCACCAACCCCTTACCTTTGCGGTCTCGGATAAAGATCCTAATGCAAAGATTAAAAGGTGGAAGGCTTTCATTGACGACCATAATGCAAACATTTTTTATAAGCCAGGGAAAGAGAATAATGTAGCCGATGCTTTGTCCCGACAAAGTTTTTTTGCCCTTGAAGAGGATGCGTCTTCCGATGTTGCAACCATACACAGCGAAGAATCACTAACTTACACTATCGACTCTTCTGATAAGCCTATAAACTATTTAGGAATCAAATTATTTTAGAAGAAAATGCGGTAGCTTCAACACGTACTATAATTATTTTTGGTCAGAAAACAAGGCACATCATACATTTTAACGATAAACAAAAACTAATAGAGTTGATGTTTGATGCGGTTAACAAAGATGTAGTGAACGCAATTGCATGTGACCTACCAATTCTCGCATTTGTTCAGAACAAACTTGTGGAAACATTTCCATCCACAAAATTCTGGCATACTAAGCGAATGGTCATTGATGTTTTTGATAAGAATGAACAGAAAGAAATAATTATTGCAGAACATAACCGAGCACACAGAGCAGCTCAAGAAAATGTAAAACAAATAATGCAAGATTATTTTTTTCCGAAAATGACTCGCTTAGTAAACGAAACTGTAGTCAACTGCAAAATTTGTAACAGAGCCAAATACGATCGGCATCCACAAAAGCAAGTTATTGGTGAAACACCCATTCCTTCCCAAGTAGGAGAAATACTACACATTGACATTTTCTCAACGGACAAAAAGTACTTTTTAACTTGCATAAATAAATTTTCAAAATTCGCCATTGTGCAACCGATAGCCTCCAGAACCATTATCGATATAGAACCGCCATTACTACACTTATGAATTTTTTCCCAAATACCAAAACCATTTACTGTGACAACGAACCTTCTCTAAATTCCGAAACAATTAAATCACTATTAAATAACCGTTTTAATGTCCAAATCTCCAACGCTCCACCCCTACACAGCTCATCGAATGGGCAAGTAGAAAGATTTCATAGCACTCTTGCAGAAATAGCGCGGTGCCTAAAAATAGAAAAACACCTGAATGACACAGTTGAACTGATTCTTCAGTCAACTATTGAATACAATAAAACAATACACTCTGTTACCAACAAAAAACCAATCGAGATAATACATTACTCTGCACCAGATTTTGAAGCAGGTATAAAGGACAAAATGAATAAAGCTCAGGAAGCACAGATGAAAAGGTTGAATGAAACTAGAAGGAATAGAATTTTTCAAGTAGGTGAAAGAGTTTTTTTAAAATAAAATAGAAGATTGGGTAATAAATTGACTCCCTTGTATGAAGAAGAGGTAATAGAAGCCGACCTGGGAACAACAGTTCTCTTTAGGGGGAGGGTGGTCCATAAGGACAATTTGAAATAATAACTTTTTTTATTAATATTTTTTTATTCAGGATTTTGATCGTGCTACTTCTCGGAAATAGCCGAGGAAACTAAAGCATTAATGAATCATTTTTCCTAATCACACATAAAAAAGATTTTAGAATCTAATATAGGTCATTATATTACAGAGACATTATTAGATACAGTGAAAATTCAACATAGAAACGCTAGGAGTATTAACATTCTTGGTACTGCTCTAAAGGTGGTAGCAGGAACTCCTGATTTTGACAACTTTGACAGGCTAATTTTAGCAATTTTTAATTCAATCAATAGACAAACAAGTTGTTATAAATACAAGAGTGCAGGAAAAAATCAATAAACTAACGGACACAATAAACAAAGTAATCAATAATGAAAAAACAAAACAAATCGACACCGGTCACCTCTATGAAACACTTCTCGCAAGGGATCGAATTTTGATTTTAGAACTCGAAGCATAAATATTGTCAGTAACCCCTGCAAAGATTGAAATTGTAAACCCCACCATTCTTGATTCTAAAGATTTAGAAAATTTATTAAATGAGCACTCTACAAAGTTTTGTCAGACGATAATTTTTACATTTTATTATTAAATTCCCAAGCCCTAGTTAAGTTTGTAAAAAGGTCACTCTATGACACAATAATAAATTTTACTGGATATAAGAGCGTAGCGGATTGCGATAATCATATTCTGGCGATTGGAAACTGCAGTACTACCCTCACATCAACATTCTGCAGAGAACTCCCTTTTACAACTTGCGCACAACAGCTGCACGCCGGCACTACTCGTTCCAGCCACCTCGAACAAGATGAAGTCGTGGATGACGGTGTCATATTTATCAACAATGGAATGGCAACCGTTACTAAGTCTAGCGGCACGGAGAAGACTATCTACAGCACATTTCTTTTAACGTTCGAAGATGAAGTTAAAATAAATGGATCTTTGTTCCGAAACTCGAGAGCCACAGTTCAACGTCACCCAGGTTCGGCGGCAGCGGCACTCCTCAATATCACTGGACATCAAGAGGTTTTGAGCCTGCCATATCTACAACGACTGAACATTCAAAATCTGAGGTACATCGGCGACATCGAAAAACAACTCGTTACAAAACCTACAACCTTCAGTGTAACTATGCTTCTCGTGGCAATCATTGGACTCTCCATTTGGAAGACGTATAGAACCGCATGAGAGCAGGAAAATCAGCTTCCTTGTGAACTGCCATCGACAACTTAAGGAAGTCCGAGGACGGCCTTCAACTTAGTGAGGGAGGAGTTAACATAGAGTTAACATACAGGAGTTAACGAGACTGTCTGTAACGTTCCCACGTTCGCCGGCCACCTGACATTTGAGCCGCTTGGCAACACTAGATCAACACTTTTAGGTGACAGGGCTAGCTTCGCGTTAAGAATATTTTGTACTTAGTTTTTAGTTGGACTTTGACGATTAAAAAGTTCAGTATCGTAACAGGACAAAGTCTTTTTATTTGGAACATTAATCTGAATAAATAAATAACTTATATGTTTGAAAAGTAAATTGTGCTTAAACGAAGTAAAATACTTGGGTCATGTGATTTGCAACGGTATAATCAGTACAGAGCCAGAAAAGTTTATATAAAACAAGTAGGTAAGGCTGTCGGGCGCCCGACAGTAAGATACCCTTCTCCCAATTTTCGAAATACGTTACAAACGTGTAACCACACTCATAATTTCAAACAGAAATTTCTGCACAAAAACTTTTAATACATATAGCTTACTCGCTCGCACTGACACAGCGACGCGCGTAAAGAGTAAAGCGACACGACGCAACGTCGACGTCGGCGTCAACTGCTCAAAGCAGCGCGTCGTCTGCCGCTCGTACCGAACATTTGTACGGAAAACGTTGATTTGAATAACTTCTGTGTTATTGGTCGGATCGGATTGTAATTTGGAGGATATGTTCATATTGCATTCAGCTATATACATACTTTGTAAGTTAAATACTTTGCTTAATAATCGTAAATTACCGATTTGCGGGGGCGGTGGGCGTGGCATCAAACATTTGACATAAACTTGATCTGCCTATGGTTTATAGGAACCTTCATGTCAAATTTGGTATCTCTAGCTTTTTATACCCTTGCAGAGGGTATATTAATTTTAGCCAGAAGTTTGCAACGCACCTTAGGAGACATCTCCGACCCTATAAAGTATATAT
Organism: Zaprionus kolodkinae; assembly: GCA_018901885.1. Lineage (NCBI taxonomy): Eukaryota > Metazoa > Arthropoda > Insecta > Diptera > Drosophilidae > Zaprionus > Zaprionus kolodkinae. Next base: position 199,313 of record JAEIFM010000212.1, on the reverse strand, counting down.
ATTCTGAATCAGCATCACCAGGAGAGTCGGAAAATGGATGTCCGTCTGTCCGTCCGTCCGTCCGTCCGTCAGTCCGTCCGTCCGTCCGTCCGTCCGTCTGTTGCAACGCAAACTAGTCTCTCAGTTTTTGAGCTATCTTCATGAAACTTGGCACACAAGCTTCTTATTGCTGTAGGCTGTAAATAAGTCGGAACGAGCCAGATCGGACCGATATATCGTATAGCTGTCATAGAAACTATCGGCCGATTTTTGTTGTTTTTCAAGATATTGCAACAAGATTTGGCAAATCTTATTTTTATTACGTTCTTAATATGCTGTCAAAATTGTATCAAAATCGGACCACTATAACATATAGCTGCCATAGGAACAATCGGCTGAAATCGGAGTTTTTCTATGCAATCCTGTTTTGTTTTTGGAAATACCGCACATTATCAATACTTTTTAATGTTATACAGTAACCCGCCCTTAGTTTTTCCATTTAAATATCTCAGACGTATATATTCAATAGCTGTTATAGGAACAATCAGTCAGTCCGTCTGTCTGTTGCAACGCAAATTAGTCCCCCAGTTATTGAGCTATCTTCATGAAACTTTGCTCACAAGCTTCATATTTCTGCTCACTTTCAATAAGTCGGAACGGGCCAGATCGGACTGATATATCGTTTAGCTGTCATGGAGCCTATCGGCCGATTTTCGTTATATTTCAAGATATAGCTATCAGGCTTACCACATCCAAATCTAAGTGTGTCCCTAATAATAAAGTTTGAAATCGAACTTTTATAACTTATAACAATCAACGATCGGCCTAATGAAGGTTTATGTTGCAATTTTATGGAAATCAGAGTACTATTACATGTAGCTGTTAAACAAAAAATCATATAGCTGTTATTCAAACGCATTTTTGAATGAGAACTTTCCAAATTTAGATTTTATGACCAACAGATCCTTTACAACACAAAGACATTTCCTCATAACATTTTGTGTTAAGTATATAAGAAATCCAGGTATATAAAAGCATTAAAAAGGTAGAATTATTTTTTTTCGTAGCCTTAATCAGGTAAAAATCTCGACTTCCTACATTTTAACGGAAAAATTATGTAAACATGGGTACCTGCAATGTACCTTAATGACAAATAGGAACATAATAAAAAGGTTAAGATAAAAAGGTTAAGAAAATTAGTTGCCTGTTTATACCCTTGCAGAGGGTATATTAATTTTAGCCAGAAGTTTGCAACGCACCTTAGGAGACATCTCCGACCCTATAAAGTATATATATTCTGAATCAGCATCACCAGAGGAGTCGAAAAATGGATGTCCGTCTGTCCGTCCGTCCGTCCGTCCGTCCGTCCGTCCGTCCGTCTGTTGCAACGCAAACTAGTCTCTCAGTTTTTGAGCTATCTTCATGAAACTTGGCACACAAGCTTCTTATTACTGTAGGCTGTAAATAAGTCGGAACGAGCCAGATCGGACCGATATATCGTATAGCTGTCATAGAAGCTATCGGCCGATTTTTGTTGTTTTTCAAGATATTGCAACAAGATTTGGCAAATCTTATTCTTATTACGTTCTTAATGTGTTGTCAAAATTGTATCAAAATCGGACCACTATTACATATAGCTGCCATAGGAACAATCGGCTGAAACCAGGGTTTTTGTATGCAAACCTGTTTTGTTTTTGGAAATACCGCACATTATCAATACCTTTTAATGTGATACAGTAACCCGCCCTTTGTTTTTCCATTTAAATATCTCAGACGTTTATATTCTATAGCTATAGGAACAATCAGTCAGTCCGTCTGTCTGTTGCAACGCAAATTAGTCCCCCAGTTATTGAGCTATCATCATGAAACTTTGCTCATAAGCTTTTTATTTCTGCCCTCTTTAAGGGCCAGATCGGAATGATATATCGTATAGCTGTTATGGAGCCTATCGGCCGATTTTCGTTATATTTCAAGATATAGCTATCAGGCTTACCACATCCAAATCGAACTTTTATAACTTATAACGATCAACGATCGGCCTAATGAAGGTTCTTGTTGCAATTTTATGGAAATCTGAGTACTATTACATGTAGCTGTTAAACAAAAAATCATATAGCTGTTATTCAAATGCATTTTTGAAAGAGAACTTTCCAAATTTAGATTTTATGACCAACAGATCCTTTACAACACAAAGACATTCGACCAAATGCTGTTTCTAAGAATTGTATACTGATATATGCAAAACAAAATATATCGGAAAACATAACATTCTTATATGAAACAGTTACAGTTGATAATGTAAGAAATATATACCAGTCCATAATATTTAAATACTTGCATACAAAAGTCATAGTTGTTTATAGGAATCCAGCTTTTCCTATTACAAGGTTTCGAAATGAAATCAGAAATGATGTTGAAAGGCTAACGTCAGCTGAAAATATTACAAAATTGGTAATATTAGGAGATTTTAACATTTGCCGATCAACAACCACTGATCAGCTCGAGTCTACTTTAAATAATAACAACAAAATGTGCCAACAACAAAACATTTAACTCAAATTGATTGGATATTTTGTGATAACACAGTAAGCGGTGCTGCCGCAATCACTTATCAAACTCCCCATGACGGCGTGTTCCTTAGCTATAATCACTAATTTAATAATTTATTTTTAAATATTAAGTTAATTATTGTAACTAAAGAATATATTTGCAATGTTGTTTAAGGTATTGTAAATATTCCTCCTCGAGGATTGCGACCTTGCCGTGGTGAGGAGGCTGAGTATTCGAAATTATAAGAGGTTGATATAATCGATGTACTGTTATAATTGTTCAGTAAATGCCACAGAAACCAGCAGCAATCCAAAGATATTTTATATTTTGTATAACTGCAAGGGTATGAAACCTTCGGCAAGCCGAAGGTAGCCTTGCTTTCTTGTTTAATAGCTGAGATCTGTTGTCTCATACAGACGGACAGACGGCAGACGGACAGACAGACGGACATGTCTCAATCGACTCGGCTAGTGATCCTGAGCAAGAATATATATACTTTATGGGGTCTGCCACGCCTCCTTATGCCTGTTACATACATTTTGCACAAAGTTAGTATACCCTTTTTTGACCATTTTCAATGGTCAAAGGGTATAACAAGTGGATAAGGCTACAGTCGGGCGCCCGACAGTAAGATACCCTTCTCCCAATTTTCTAAATCCGTTAAAAACGTGTAACCACAGTCAAAATTTCAAACAGAGAATTCTGTACAAATACTTCTACTACATATAGCTTACTCGCTCGCACTCACACAGCGACACGACGAAACGTCGACGTCGGCGTCAACTGCTCAAAGCAGCGTGCAAGCTGCTGCTCGTACCGAACATTTTTACTGAAAACGTTGACTTGAATAACTTCTGTGTTATTGGTCCGATCGGATTGTAATTTGGAGAATATGTTCATATTGCATTTAGCTTGATACATACCAAAGCAGAACGTTAAGATGGGTAATATAGGTATTTTTGTGGCCCTGGACCACCTTTCAAAATTTCTATTCCTAAGGGCAGTAAACAAATTTACGGTAGAAAGCATAATTGAATTCATGGTACCTGATAATGGTGTCCAATTTAAATCAAATATGTTTAACAACTTGTTAAAAAATATAATGTTAAACATGTTTATACAGCTTTTTATTCTCCTCAGATCCGTTTTAGCCGCTATAAAAGCTTAGATTCAGCCAGATCAAAAAAAAACTGAGATGAGCAACTTTTTATACCCTTGCAGAGGGTATATTTATTTTAGCCAGAAGTTTGCAACGCACCTTAGGAGACATCTCCGACCCTATAAAGTATATATATTCTGAATCTGCATCAACAGAGGAGTCGAAAAATCGATGTCCGTCTGTCGGTCCGTCCGTCCGTCCGTCTGTTGCAACGCAAACTAGTCTCTCAGTTTTTGAGCTATCCTCATGAAACACACAAGCACACAAGCTTCTTGTTGCTGCACGCTGTAAATAAGTCGGAACGAGCCAGATCGGAGCGATACATCGTATAGCTGCCATAGAAGCTATCGGCCGATTTATGTTGTTTTTCAAGATATTGCAAAAAGATTAGGCAAATCTTATTCTTATTACGTTTTTAATGTGCTGTCATTGTTTAAAAATCGGACCACTATAACATATAGCTGCCATAGGAACAATCGGCTGAAATCAGGGTTTTTGTATGCAAACAGAAAACAGCTGCAATCCAAATGTATTTTATATTTAGTATTACTGCAAGGGTATAAAACCTTAGGAAAGCCGAAAGTAGCCTTGCTTTCTTGTTTGTTATTCTCTTCGTTCCAGCTTGCACTCAAAGATAGGTTCATATCGTGTTGCATTTGGTCAGCACATGGTATCAGATGGTGGCAACTATCAGTTATTGCGACATTTAAAATTGCTAGATGATCGGACTACTTGTTTTTCGAAAGAAGACTTGTTTGAGCTGATTCGAAAAAAGCCAACGTTCTGATTCTCAATCAACGTAATTGGAACAAAAAGTCGAAGATCTGCAAGGGCGTTGTTGGTGTTAAAATTCAGCTAATGCCAATACAAGCGCATATCACACGTTGTTGCCTTTACCACAAAGTGTGATTTAAGTGGGGGGGAATTTGTATGGCGCTTGATCAAATGTAGTTAGTCAAATTTCTTTTTTTGCCTAAAAAAATGCTTGCAAAGCAGGCAGAAAATAGGTTGAAGACCATGCGAGATAACAGTATATTAGTTTGAGAGATTGAATTGCATTTAGATAAAAGGATCCAAAAATGATGCCTTTTTCTTGAAATGACTGGTAAAAATGCCTTCCTGCAACCATGTTTCTTGTCGAAGAATTCAATTGGCAATGGAAAAAAAACTTTGACAGATAATCTCTTATTGGTCATTATTATTATTATTATGGTCATGGTTTATTATATACATATGTCATCCTCTTAATAAGTTAACTCAACAAATTTTCACTGCCAACTGCACCAAAAATTTGACCGCCAAAAAAAAAAAAAATGCTAGCAAATCAACCTACACATATAACCTACACAGTTATTATAAGCAAATATATAAGCGCTCGTCTGCAACCACAATCATACACAATACCCATATATAAATACATCTCCGCCGCCAACAGCTGGACAGGCCAGTGACCCCGCCAAGAAGTGTAAATGCAATCGAAAATTGAGAGACTCAGAGAATGAGGGAATAGCTAATTAAAATCTCGCGCTCAACTGCATCGGCTGTGCAGCTGTTCAAAACTCGCGAATTGATAGTTAATTGTGAAAGAAAAAAAGTAAAAGTGCATATATATAGGCGAATTTTTTTATTGTTAATTTGGAAAATTTTTCTTTAAAGTTACAAAAATATTCATTGTTTAGTGATATATGAGTTGATATGTGCTTGGCTAGTGAGATATGAAATAAATAATATCTTTATTATAATTATTGAAGTGAAAAAAGCCGCCAATTTAACAAAATTAAGGTTTTGTTAAATTGTTAGTGCATTTAATTGAAGTTGCGCTTAAAAAAAAAACAAGAAAAAGAAAAGAAGAGAGCAAAGAGAAAAAAGTTTACCGTTTTTGAGTGAACCTTCCCTCCTTTTCCCTCAATTCTTATTTACACCATTACAGTAACGTCGGCTGAGAGCGCTTTCAACGACGAACAAACTAAGAAAGTGAGCATATTCTTATCTTCGTCTCTTGATTTTCGCATTGAGTGAAGTGGGTAAGGGCAGAAAACACTCAATGATCTAAACATTTTGTTGTAACTCTTTACATTGAATTTTAATCCACTTTGCCAAGCAAATAGAACTAACAGAAAAAACCTATGTATATTTAATACCCTTATATATAATTTATAATTTTTAATAAGCGTCAGCTAAAATGTTGTTATTTATAATTTTTATTATTTCTTTTCAAATGTTCTGTATTTTTATTTGGCCTTAGTCGGCATAATAGAGTTTATAATATTAGAATAGTTAAGAATAAAATAATGGAAAAATTGTCCATATGTGAGTTGCTAAATACCCTTTATTTTGTTGGAGACATGTGGGAGAAAAGGAATATTATATATATTATAAAAGTCTTAGACTTTTATTTGGGTTCACCGACCGAGTGATAGGTTATGCGACCTCAGGTGTTCTATGGTAGGGTGGGCATTCGCTGTTGCCAAAAAATCAGCACTGCAAATTAAAGCACCAGCTGCAGCAGCAATACCAGCGAACCTCCAAATGAAAAAAAATAAACTCGTTTAATTATATGTTTTGACATTTGCAGTTTTTAGTCCATGGATTTTAAAAAAATACATGGTCTTTTAGGTTTGTCGGAATGTGCGTAACAGGCAGAAGGAGATATCTGCGACCCCATAAAGTATATACATATATTCTTGCTCAGGATCACCAGCCGAGTCGATCTAGCCATGTCTGTCTGTCCGTCTGTCTGTCTGTCTGTCTGTCCGTCAGTCCGTCTGTGTGAGCGTCTGATTTTCATATATAATATATAATGAAAGCTAGAGACTCCAAATTTGGCATGAAGATTCCTGTATATCATAGGCAGATCAAATTATATAAAATGTTTGATGCCACGCCCACCTCCCCCGCAAATCGGTAAATCGGTATACATAAAGCTGAATGCAATATAAATATATCCTTAAAATAGCAATTCGGTCAAACCAATAACACAAGCCAACGTTTTCAGTAAAAATGTTCGGTACGAGCAGCAGCCTGCGCGCTGCAATGAGCAGTGATCCTGAGCATGAATATTTATACTTTATGGGGTCTACCTCGCCTCCTTATGCCTGTTACATACATTTCACAAAATTAGTAACCCTTTTTTGACCATTTTCAATGGTCGAAGGGTATAAAAACGTACACTTGAATAACTTCTGCATTATTGGTCCGATCAGATTGTTAATTGGAGGATGTGATCATATTGCATTCAACATTATGTATGCCGAAGCCTGCGCGCGTCGTGTCGAATTACTCTTTACGTGCGTGTCAGTGTGCGTGAGAGCGAGTAAGCCATATATATTAGAATAAGTTGTGCAGAATTATCTGTCAGAAATCATGAGTGTGTTTACATGTTTGTCGTGCGCGCCCGCCAGTAGTCTTATCCTCTTGTTTTATTAGGGCGGATGAAGGTGTGACTCAAGTCCTAAATAAACTTAATCTGCTTACAATATTAAGTCACATGGTAGCTCTAGCTCTAGTTCTTATAATAGGACAAATCTAGTTGCTTATTCAGACGACCGGGCTATATCGACTCGGCTGACTAACACTGCCTATGAGTAGCGGGTATATTGAGGTGTTTTGCATTTAAATTTGTATTAAAATCAAACAACTACAAATATATCCCATAGGAGCACTTAGTGAAGAGTTAGTCAATATATTTTATGAATTCAGCTTAAAAACAAGAAAGCAAGGCTACCTTCGGCTTGCCAAAGGTTTTATACCCTTGCAGTTATACTTAATATAAAATACATTTGGATTGCTGCTGGTTTCTGTTTGCATACGAAAACCCTGATTTCCGCCGATTGTTCCTATGGCAGCTATATGTTACAGTGGTCCGATTTTGATACAATTTTGACAGCACATTAAGAACGTAATAAGAATAAGATTTGCCAAAACTTGTTGCAATATCTTGAAAAACAACAAAAATCGGCCGATAGCTTCTATGACAGCTATACCATATATCGGTCCGATCTGGCTCGTTCCGACTTATTTACGGCGTACAGCAATAAGAAGCTTGTGTGCCAAGTTTCATGAAGATAGCTCAAAAACTGAGAGACTAGTTTGCGTTGCAACAGACGGACGGACGGACGGACGGACGGACAGACGGACAGACGGACAGACGGACATCCATTTTTTGAGGTTAAGTCGAAACTTAGACGTGCAGGAGAGATTTCGATTGAAGAATCGGATTTAGAAAGTCAAAATACATGAGAAAACATATATCGCATGACCAGATCATGATTCTATATCTTTTTGGGAAAATTTTTCAGTTTTGTGAGGTTATGTCGAAATCCAGACGTGATGACGTAATTCCGACCCGGATTCGGATTCAGCGACCCAAAATACATATAACTGCATATGCCGCATGCCCAGATCATGACAAAAAAAAAATTTTGTGGGGCTGTGTTATCAGCTTAACATATACCACAAGCTTTAAGTGTTTAAAACCTTTAGCAAGCCAAATTTTCAATGTCACTAAAAACACGATTCTTGATTTGTTTATTGCATTTATTTACGGGTATTTTTGCAGAAAGTATTGTTCTCCTATCCCTGATTTCTATGCTGCTGCTGCACACAATTGAAGAGCGCGGGCAGATTGTTTATATCTATAACCAAATTCCCATTTTTGGCATAGAAGCCATCATTGCAAGCAGGTGCCGCTAACAAGCCGACTAAAATACAGCCAATAAGCCACAGGCGGAAAATCTTTGTAAACATAGCGTAGTTCGTATCGCGACCTGTAATGCGTTTAAAGTGCAAGTGCTAACTGTTTGTTGCAGCTGACAGACAGGCGGCAATATATGTGGGTTATGCGTTGAATTACCCCATTGCATGGGCAATTCCCTGGCTCAGGTTTGCAAATGCTTACAAAAGATTAACATAGAGTCAACGCGTAACGACTTAGTGTAATTCTAATATAATAGCGTCTGTGCTATTCAGGTTTTTCAAGCACCTAACGCGTAATTTTATGTATATTCACACATTTTGTCTGATTATAATTTATTATCAGTGTCTCTAATAGCTGAGATCTGTATATAAATACATAACGAACAAGCAGACAGAGAGACAGACGCACAAGACTCAGGTGATTTGGTGAGGAATTCTGATTTCGCCTTTGATATACTTTTGTGCAAAGTTATTACACAATTTTCCCCCATTTAAGTCGTCGAACGGTGCTAAAAAGCGCATGTCTAAATTACTCAAATATTTTTTATAGTCTATTATGAGCATTCAACTAAAAGCAATTTAAGTTGAAATATTGCCAGTAATTTGGAATAATATATATTATATCATTTTAATTATACATAAAAATTTTTCAAACCTATTCAGTTGAGCGGCACTGTATAACTAGTCGCTAAGACTACAGTTGAGCACGCTCGACAGTGAGATACCCTTCGCATAATTCCGTAACAAACATGTAACTACATTTATAATTTTAATCCGAGAACTTGAACTTCGGTGCTGTTGATCCGATTGGATTGCAATTGGAATTGGAATATAAGTCCACCTTGCAATCATTTATGTGTACACTGAAGAGGGATGTTTTGACTTCAATGCTTTTAACAATCGCAAACTACCGATTTAAGGGGGCGATGGGCGTGTTACTAAAATAAACTTCAAAGGCTCTTCTTTATAATAGATGTCTCCATCTGCCTGTTACGGAAATAAACACAAATTATGTATACCTTTTTTACCATTTTTATAGAATAATAATTTATTTTAAATAAATTAAATAAATAATTTAATGATTAATTAATAATAAAAAAATTTAAAACAAAAAAAAAAAAAAAAATTTTTCAATATTATACTTACCTTCAATTTAAATTATACTTATATTTTTAATTTAAATTTTCATTTGTAATTTTATTATATTTAAGTCTGAGTCGACTGCTCTTAGTTGACGTTAAATAAATAAATAAATAAAAAGAAGAGTAGAAATATAAGTGTGCTGAACTATTATATACCCGCTTAGCAATGGTTAGACCCCCACAAACTGAATCGCATACTTTTAGGCGGTGCCAGTGTAATCTTATCTTATCGATATCTACAATTATCGGATTATCTACAATTTTAAAAATGATTTATACATAAAGAGAGTTATAGTTTTAAAACAAGTAATGGCAGTATTACGGTAACTGGGGCGCCATGATCTGAAAACTGATTTTTATAGAACTCGACGAAATAAGACGATAAACACAGCTGATTAACATTGGGACCATAACCATTTAACGGTACAGGGTTAAAATATACAAATAGTCAAAATATTATACCTTTTGAGGTATGGAAATTGGCCAGTTATCGGAAGCTATATCTCCTAAACTAAGCTGAAAATCAAAAATTTTAACTTAGTATTTTTGTCTTATTTCGTCGAGTTCTCTATGTATTCCCAAGTAATTGTTGCAGTAGTCCACTGCGCATAAGTAAATGAGAGATACTGCGGTAACTGGGACCCCAAGATCTGACGACTGATTCTTATAGAACTCGATATATGACGAAAATAATAAATAACATGTCGGTAAGGCTACTGTCGAGCGCACCCGACGTCGTGTCGCTTTACTCTTTACGCGTGTGTGTAAGTGCAAGACAGTAAGGCATATGTAATACAATTATTTATTGAGAATTCTCTGTTTATGAGTGTGGTTACACGTTTCTAACTGATTTTAAAAATTGGGCGAAAAATACATTACAGTCGGGCGTGCTCGCTGTAGCCTTACCGACTTGTTTGTTTCTAACTGTTAAACCACTTAACTTAGCACTTCTCCGCCAACGGATTCGGATTCAGGTTTTCATACATAACTGTGAGCCTGTTCTCTAGACAATAACCTTATTTTTATGTACCATAAAAAATATATATTGAAATAAAATGTTTTCATTATATTAATGAAAAACAAGTGGGTAAGACTACAGTCGGGCGCCCGACAGTAAGGTACCCTTCTCCCAATTTTCTAAGTCCGTTACAAACGTGTAATCACACTCATAATTTCAAACAGAGAATTCTGTACAAATACTTCTACTACATATAGCTTACTCGCTCGCACTCACACAGCGACGCGCGTAAAGAGTAAAGCGACACGACGAAACGTCGACGTCGGCGTCGACTGCTCAAAGCAGCGCGCAAGCTGCTGCCCGTACGGAACATTTGTACTGAAAACGTTGACTTGAATAACTTCTGTGTTATTGGACCGATCAGATTGTAATTTGGAGAATATGTTCATATTGCATTAAGCTTTATACATACCAAAGCAGAACGTTATGGGTTTAATACTTTGCTTAATAATCGCAAATCACCGATTTGCGGGGGCGGTGGGCGTGATATCAACCGTTTGATATAAACTTGATCTGCCTATGATTAATAGGAACCTTCATGCCAAATTTGGTATCTCTAGCTTTTTTAATAGCTGAGATCTGTTGTCTCATACAGACGGACAGACGGACATGTCTCAATCGACTCGGCTAGTGATCCTGAGCAAGAATATATATACTTTATGGGGTCTGCCACGCCTCCTTATGCCTGTTACATACATTTTGCACAAAGTTAGTATACCCTTTTTTGACCATTTTCAATGGTCGAAGGGTATAACAAGTAGGTAAGGCTACAGTCGGACGCCCCACAGTAAGATACCCTTCTCCCAATTTTTAAAATCCGTTACAAGCGTGTAACTATACTCATAATTCCAAACAAAAATTCTGCACAAATTCTTCTACTACATATAGCTTACTCGCTCGCAATCACACAGCGACGCGCGTAAAGAGTAAAGCGACACGACGCAACGTCGATGTCGGCGTCAACTGCTCAAAGCAGCGCGTCGGCTGCTGCTCGTACCGAACATTTGTACTGAAAATGTTGACTTGAATAACTTCTGTGTTATTGGTCCGATCGGATTGTAATTTGAAGGATATGTTCAGATTGCATTCAGCTTTATACATACCGAAGCAGAACTTTATAAGTTCAATACTTTGCTTAATAATCGTAAATTACCGATTTGCGGGGGCGTTGGGCGTGGCATCAAACATTTGACATAAACTTCACCTGCCTCGGATATATAGGAACCTTCATACCAAATTTGGTGTCTCTAGCTTTTTTAATAGCTGAGATCTGTTGTCTCAAACAAACAGACGGACAGACAGACGGACATGTCTTAATCGACTTCGGCTTGCCGAAGGTTTCATACCCTTGCAGTTATACAAAACATAAAATATATTTGGATTGCTGCTGGTTTCTGTGGCATTTATTGAACAATTATAACAGTACATCGATTATATCATCCTCTTATAATTTCACATACTCAGCCTTCTTTAGGCCGATCGTTGATCGTTAGTTCGATTTTGATGAAACTTTATTATTAAGGACACACTTAGATTTGGATGTGGTAAGCCTGATAGCTATATCTTGAAATATAACGAAAATCGGCCGATAGGCTCCATGACAGCTATACGATATATCAGTCCGATCTGGCCCGTTTCGACTTATTTAAATAAATAAGTCTGAAATAAGAAGCTTGTGAGCAAAGTTTCATGAAGATAGCTCAATAACTGGGGGACTAATTTGCGTTGCAACAGACAGGCGGACTGACTGATTGTTCCTACAACAGCTATAGAATATAAACGTCTGGATATTTAAATGGAAAAACTAAGGGCGGGTTACTGTATAACATTAAAAAGTATTGATAATGTGCGGTATTTCCAAAAACAAAACAGGTTTGCATACAAAAACCCTGATTTCAGCCGATTGTTCCTATGGCAGCTATATGTTATAGTGGTCCGATTTTGATACAATTTTGACAGCACATTAAGAACGTAATAAGAATAAGATTTGCCAAAACTTGTTGCAATATCTTGAAAAACAACAAAAATCGGCCGATAGCTTCTATGACAGCTATACGATATATCGGTCCGATCTGGCTCGTTCCGACTTATTTACAGCCTACAGCAATAAGAAGCTTGTGTGCCAAGTTTTATGAAGATACTCAAAAACTGAGAGACGGACGGACAGACGGACATCCATTTTTCGACTCCTCTGGTGATGCTGATTCAGAATATATATACTTTATAGGGTCGGAGATGTCTCCTAAGGTGCGTTGCAAACTTCTGGCTAAAATAAATATACCCTCTGCAAGGGTATAAATATAACATAAGTATAATTTAAGTTAGAACTAAAAATATTAAAATTTATTTTTTTTTCTTTAAATTTTTAAGTATTAAGGTTACGTGAATTTTTTTTAAATTTTAAAATATATTATCAGTTAATCATTTCATTTAATTTAATCTATGAAAAAAAGGGCAATTTTAGGTGATCCAACATTTTTTGCAATGGATTGGAAAATAAATATGTTAATAAATTAAGGCGCTCATAACGAACGATGAGCGGAGTTAACGTATAGGAAGGTCGCGAGGTCGGTTTAAAACTGAGGACACCATACATATGATCCCATACTCGAGAATAGGCGCACAAGTGAGGTATAAAGGGTCTTAGTTATATAAGGAATCTTTGCATCCCAGAACATTCATAGCCTTATTGACTATGGAAGAAATGTGCTCGGAGAACTTGAGTTTAGAGTCCAGGCGTACTCCAAGGTCGTCCACAGAGGTTATTCTTTCCAGAAGACAACGACCTTAAGTGTAAGATTCGTACTTAGACTTGCATTTTGAGCTGTTCAGATTTAATAGGTTTTCACCACACCAAGAAAAAGAACGACAGGTGGCGTCGTTAAATTAAAAACAAAGCTTTACATCATCTGCATACATAGGAGTACGCGAGTTAAGTATGACCGAAGGAAGGTCATTGATGAGAAGCGTGAAAAGAAGGGGACCTAAATGGCTTCCCTGAGGAACACTCTAGGTAATTCGAATGGGGTCTGAAAGAACATTTTTAAAGAGGACTCTTTGTGTTCTGTTAGCCAAATAACTCACAATCCAACTTAAAAGATTTGGTGGGAAACCAATGAGATTTAGTTTATTTGCAAGTAGAGAGTGATTTACTGAGTCAAATGCTTAACTGATTTCAGTACTAATAACGTCAGTTTGAAGATTATTCTGAAAACCTTTCAAGGATGTCAGCTCAAGTAAATTTGTTGAGGATGAGCGACGTTTTAAAAATCCGTGCTGACAAGGAGATATGACGGATCTACAGAAATGCTGCAAGTCAGGAGTTAAAACATTCTCGAAGAGTTTTGGAATAGACGATCATTTTGAGATACCTCTATAGTTTAAGGCATCAAACTTAGGACGGGCAATATTTCTGCGCTCCAGCGCAGCTGAGATAGACCCGTAGCCGGTGCTATCGGAAGCACCCTCTATATCAAGAAAATAGCACAGAACAATGTTTTTGGATACGAAGGCTTTTTTGATTTTACCCACTTATTTGTGGAGAGCGACATTTGTCATCTACTGATTATATACGCGAACTGCGTGTGGTGCAGAGGGTTACTTTATTGCAGAGAGCACCGTATGTGCATGTCTAAAAGGCTTTCCGCAGTCTTGAGTAGAAAGGAGGTAAGACTGATCGGCCGATAGGACTTAGGCTGGTCAAAGGATGTTTCCCCTGTTTGGGAATAACTCTCATCCAAGAGTTGGGTATGTGTCTCCACGTGAGACTCGCTCCAAAAAAACACAAAATAAAAGAATAGACCCACGAAAAAAAAGACAGAAAACAGGACAATAGGTTTTTGATTCAAAATAACTAATATATTATTATATGAATATCAGCGAGCTTTGCAGTAGGTGCAGCAGGAACTGTCTTTATCTTTATGATCTCCGGCAACCCATTGTTAAAATCGTGGGGGATATTTCACAACTAATTAAAAACCGAAAGGCCGATAGCGGGGGAAAACGATTTTTACACAAATTATGGTGATATTTCAAATTTAATGACAATCCAACAAGAATAAAAAAATGATGTAAAGATATGTGGAAAATTATAGGAAATTAACAGAAAAAAAACCTATGTAAATATCATTTTATTGGGCACACCAAAAAGGACAGATTTTGATTTTGAGATTTTCGCAGGCTAGACGGCAATAAAAAAGGACATTTCTGTCCGGAAAAAGGCTGACCTGACAGCCCTGCCTTGAGGAGTTTTGCTGCCTCTGGCAGCGATTCAATTCTACCATAGAAGCTGCGCCACGTAGATCCCAATTATCTTACGTTGGAAGTTGTTTTTGAAACTGGTTCAAATGTATTGGATAAAAAAGTCACGCCGTGTAAGCGAGCAAATGGCTTTTGTAAAGCCGATGTTGCTAAAATTAAATATATAATTTCAAGTTATGACTGGTCTAATTTTTATCAATGTAATAATATATATATGTCTCTTAATATATTTTATTAAACATTTAATAACTTTTTTGACATATGCGTGCCTTTTTCTCATCCGAGGCATTCAAGTAAACCCTCATGGTTTACTAAAGAACTATCCAGTCTTAAAAATCTTAAGTCTAGACTCTTTAAAAGATATACTAGATGTTATTCTTCGTCTATTTATATACCCTTCGACCATTGAAAATTCTCAAAAAATGGTAAACTAACTTTGTATGTCACAGGCATAAGGAGGCATGACAGACCCCATAAAGCATATATTCTTGCTCAGGATCACTTGCCTAGTCGATTGAGCCATGTCCGTCTGTTTGTTTGAGACAACAGATGTCAGCTTGTCAAATAGCTAGAGACACCAACTTTGTCATGAGGGTTTCTAAATATCATAGGCAGATGCATCAATGCTGGACGTAAAACAAGCATTCGACAGAGTATGGCACCCTGGGCCATTATCATTATTCTCATTAGATTTGTACACACTTGCAGAGGGTATATTAATTTCGTTTTCAGTTCAAATAGTTAGTACGGGCAGCATCCGGCGCGCTGCTTTGAGCAGTTGACATAGACCATAATACCGCGATGCGTCGCTTTACTTCATACGTGCGTCGCTATGTGGGTGCGAGCGAACGAGGCACATGAAGTAGAATACTTTATTTAGAATACGCTGATTGAAATTATGAGTGTGGTTACACGTTTGTAACGGAATTTGGGAAATGAGCGAAGGGTTTCTTACTTCCAGGCAGCGTGCCTGGACGTAGCCTTACCCACTTGTTTTTATTTCGTTCTTTTACGATGCCTCAAAGGCCTTTTTAGGTTATGTCAAAAGCAAAGACGTATCATGACCAAATCAGATGTCTATATGTTTTTGGAGGACTTTCAAATATTTTCAGCTTCGTCGACATTTAGACTATGTCTATTTCTTTACCGCATTGCCGAAGTTGGGTGTTATCTTAAGCGTCTAAATCCAAAAAAAATAAGTGATACACCAATTGTAACCTTAACAAATCGGTGTGAAGTCAGTGATATACATAAATTGTTTTCTATATTTACAAAATTATGTATGTATGTATGTATGTATCTAAAATAGATTTGAGTTTAACTAATTTGTCGTATTTTCTTTGGCAGCGATTGATGGACTCCGCAGAGCAAGCAGCACTTTCAGAACTGGATGGCCAAGGTAGATCAGAGGAGGGAGTAGCTACTGGGCAACAGCATTACGACGCTAGACGCATTAATGAGTACAATGCTGACGGTAAGCTGGCAGATGGGGCTCGTCACATGGATATTCGTTTCATGCGTCGATTCGAACGTCTGCCAGTTAATCTCAGTTTAAGCTCTATTTTGGTGCCTCACGGTGTCGACCTAGAAGAGATAAACGTGAACTCAGCTTTGCAGTGGAGCGCCCATTTGGATCCACTCTTTCAGAACAATTTGGAGCGAGATCCGGCATTATCGTGGCAATACTTTGGCTCTTCATCGGGTTTCCTACGCCGCTTCCCAGGGACAGCGTGGCCACCAGAGGGCTCTAAGGGCAGTAAGCAAATTAACGACTTTCGCACGCACAACTGGTTTGTACAGGCCGCGTCCTCGCCCAAAGATATTGTAAGTGAATACCTACAACCGTCAAAGATCCAACAATTACATCGCCCACAAATTTAAAAATTTGTCTTATAATATCGAATTATTACTTGTCTTATAATATCAAATATGCACTTGTAAATTCACATAAGCCGGGGATCATGGCAAAATTATTACTTGTTCTATAATATCAAATATGCACTTGTAAATTCACATAAGCCGGGGATCATGGCAAAATCACTTCGGCTTACAATTTACAATTTTGATAGTTATTGTACATTTATTGAGCCATGAGCCATTTATTATTATTATAATTATTTTAAAGAGGGAGTCTCCCAGTAGAAAAGGGGCGAGGCATTGCTACCAAGTCTTTTGTACCTTAATGCTCTCCTTATCTTGGAAAAGCTGTTCTGTCATCAATGAAGCATAACAGGTCTTTTGTCGAGGAACGAACAATATGCTCGGAACCTGCGGTTTTCACGTACAGATGTTTCCTCCTAGTCCATATTAAGGCTAGACAACCGCACAAGATGTGTTTGGTGGTTTCGTCATCCTCTGTGCAGAGCTTGCACTTTGCATCCGAAGACAAACGCATTTTGGTGACGTGATAGTTCACCAAGTGGTGGTCGGTAACGTAACCAACAAAGAAGTAAAGGTCCATCCTAGTGAGTAAAATTGTCCTTCGCTTTACTGAGGAATTGGTAGGTTCTTTAGCCTGCCGAATCCCTGGTTTGAAGTTTCAATAGCGTTCGGTCAACCTTTCAGCTCAATTTTTCAAAAGGGATGAGATAGTTGACCACCACACGCCACAGAAGGGCTCGAGGCCATGCGAGAGGGTCAATAACCCCGCCCTCGCTAGTTCATCCGCCAGCTCGTTGCCCTGGAAGCCAGAGTGTCCATGGGAGGCTAACTTTTTTCTTTTTGGACAGTCTCTGGAGACAGTTCCAGCTGTCAGCCACCATACGCGAGCTTACTCTTTTTGAGGAGAGGGCTAGTATGGCCGCTTGGCTGTCCGAGAAGATATAGAAATCTGATGGGGTTGCCAGCATTCCAGTCCCTACTGTCCAGGATGAGGGTTCTGAATTTTGCACCAAAGAAAAGTTCCTTGGCCTGGAATATCTTTGATTAGTCTAGCATGCCCTGATTCGATAGTTAGAAACCCAGATTGAAGCTGAGAAGGCTCATAGCAGCAGCTTATATTTTTTGGATGTGCAGCGGAGTCAGCTTCAAGATCGATTCCATTGCAGCGGTGGGACAGGTGCGTAGCGCACTCGTCAGTGAAAAGCTAAGCAGTCCATTTAATTTATTGCATTTATTGATGGCAGTAACCTGCGTAACTTTTGGCCACCACTCAATAGCAGCATACGTAACGATGAGTCTTACCATCATATAAAAGTCACCGAATTGTGCAAGATTTGAGACCAAAAAATCTTCTACAGGGCCGAATGGCATGAGTTGCCTTTGATAGGGTGTTGTTAAGGTGGGAGTTCCAGTTTATCCTTTTGTCAAGATTTACCTTTAGATATTTAACCTCGTTGGAATTTCCCACAGGAGAGGTACCAATGTGCAATTGACTAATGTCAATTATCAACAATATTTGCCTTTTGTGGAATGATGTACTTACCATGTTCAGAGCTGATTGCCTCAAATCTGTGAAGGTGTTGGCCTTATTCACGTTCACTACGACATCCAGGTCGTCCGCATAGCAGATTACTTCCACACCCACACCCACACCCTGCAAGTATAATTAGTAGTTCCTCAACTTCCAGTGACCAGAAAAAGAGGGATAAGCCCCTGACTGGAGACACCTTCTTACCGCACTTATGCAGGCACTCGTGGAGTGCAGGGTAGAAGAGATAGTCCTAGTGTTTTAGCATAGCATCAATCCACAGTAATATGGAACGGGCAATTGTCCATGCTGTTTTGGAGAAGGGCTGGAAAGATTTGTTTGATTTGACCTTTTCAGGGTCAAAGATGGTTCCAGATAGACTGGCTCCACGTGAGTCTGGTGACAAGGTGGCGTCAACGTGACTGGAGAGATCTGGGTTCGCCACGGAACCTGGGAAGTGAACTTGTAATAAAAGGTCAAGTGCTTCCCTGCGATCTTGAGTGACAGAGCCGTCTGCTCTTTTAAGAAGCCCTATTCCATTAGACGATCCTTTAGCTAATACCTTGTGGAGTCTCGCTGCCTCTGGCAGCGATTCAATGGTACCACAGTAGCTGCGACACGCATCGCGTTTGGCACGTCTTATGTTCTTGTTATAGTTTGTGCGAACGTCCATATAGACGTCCCAACTTACGCGGTTAGATCTGGCCTTGTTGGGTAGGCTTCTAACATTCCTAAATGTAAAGACAGCTCTGCGTTCCACCATGAAACTGTACGGTTGACCTTTAGGGTCTTTCAAACTGAATGATGTGATTAGCACATCTTGACGCAGGTTGGAAGCAAGTTCAATCTCAGTGATAGATTTTGGATTGCTGAATAACAGGTCTGCTTTAAAAGCCACAGAGGCTTTGAAAAGTTCCAAAATTTGTCTTTTTGGGACAGAAGGAGTTGTGGTGACCAGGAAGGTCGATACTGATGAGCGACAAGGTAGCTTCATCTGTGACCCGCCAGTTGACAGGCCAACTCGCAATTCAGTTGCTGACTAGGGTGAGATCTAAGACCTCTACCCTAATGTCGTTAATAAATGTAGGTTTGCACCCTACGTTAGCTACATCTAATTGACAACACAATAGATAGTCTAGAAGGGACTCACGTTTGTTGACGTCCCTGCTCCCCCAGATCGGTTGATGCGCATTGGCGTTACAGCGGATCACAAGCGAATTGTTAAGCTGGCGGCAGAACTCCAGCCGCTGAATCTTTGCGGCGGAACTTCATCCACTTCACCCAGAAAGTATGCAGAGTATGCGATCACCACCACCCGAACACCCTCAGCTGTGGCTACCTCAATAGCCATTGTCACCAGGTCTTTGAGGATGGAGTTGATAAAAGAGAAATGTCTAACACTGTTATCTACTAGTATAGCAGTGGGAGGGGCACCTCTTACGCGGTCAAATATGAACTTACATGATCCGCATGACAGTCTACAGATGTGGCCACCGATCAACCATGGCTCTTGTACAAGAGCCAGGTTGATTGTGTCTTTGCAGACGACCCTGAACAGGGTATCAGACGCTCCTCTGGCGTCATGCAGGTTAGAGGTTAGCCTAGAGCACTTTAATGGCGCACGGCATTCTCCTTCAGCACTTTTCTGACTCTTTTCTTGCACCCCGAGAGACATTGCCTAAGATGCCCTTCGGCAGCCTGGAAGAACTGCTTGGGGGAGGTCGCCTAGCGACCCCGATCGCAGGAGGTGCCTCTACGGGTAAGTTACGCCCGGCGTTGGCTGTGGGCCTAGTTCGGCCTGTTGCGGGCTAGGAGTTTTCGGATTGGGGCTTTTAGCGGCAGCCACTGCTGTTACGCCGGTAGGAGCAATCGTTGTCGCTCCGGAGGGGCGCTGATTGGATGGGAAATGGTAGGATATATGGATGGGGACAGGATAGGAGTGTGGGAGACCCAGAGAGTGGAGTTCTTCAGGTTTCGTATAATCCTGCCAAAACAGAATTTAACCTTCCCGTTGCACACCGTCTGGGCAAAAGGTGCGTCGTCGTGTGTTTTACCACTCGCAACAGCTTCGTTGAGAAGCAGTTACCATTTTGGAGAACCAAGTACTGGTGAACCAAGTAAATGGTGGCGAGTGGGATTTCAGCCCTGCTGGGTAAGTACCCTCTAATGATGTAAACTCGCGGGAACTCCGTTTCTTCCAGCAGTTTAATATCACGAGAGCTGATGGGCCTGATGTGTCTAACAGGTCCACTGACCCAGTCGGCAGTGCTACCATCCTCGCACACCAGGAGCAGCCTCTCAATTAGAGGTATACAGCCATCAAAACCTGGACTGACATCCGGTGTTTAAGAGTAGTAACACCGCTTTAAGGATGCTGGCTTTTACCGTAGCCAGTTTCCCGATGAAAGCGGTTTAGTGGGGTCCTCCGAACTGAAGTCCAGTTTCACGCTGCTTGCCACTGGGCTGTAGAGTGGCTTTGTGGACTCCACATGAGTCTTATTGGGCTTCTTTGAAAACCTTTGGGGTTCGGGGAGTGTGTCGTCAGCGTGCGTTCGTTTGGCCTTGGGACGGGGCGCAGTAGCGATTGCAAGAGCCTCCGCTCGGTTCGAACCCTTCGCGAGTGCAAATTTGAAAAGCCTCTCTTCGAGTGTCTTCAGTTTCACAAAGGCGTTTCCAAAGTCCAGTCGCAGCGTCTGGATTCGAGAGCCTGCTCTTGTAAGGCCTGACCTCTGAGAGGCCACGAACGCGCCGTCAGCAAAGCTGACCAGGTCAACGTCAGCTTCAGCATCGGAGGACATCATCTCGACGGTGTGTGCCTGCCTGATCATCTGTTGGAAGAAAAGGCAGCACTTGCGAACTCAGTGTCCAATGGAGTCTGTGGCCTGTCCGAGTCCTGCAGAATACTAGAGTTAAGATCCGCACTTTTGGGGGTGGAAGCCAGCAGTCCAATTACTGTACTGCTGGTGTCGGGGTCGGCCGTGAAGGCTTCGCCCTGGTTGGATGCTTTTAAAGTCGCTTCAGACTGTTCATGTTTTTTAAAACCTTCCATTAATTTTGAACCCACAAGTAGTCGGGAAGGAAAGGTCGCCCACGGCATAGCCCGCGTGCCGTGGGAAGTCTAACTGAAACTGGGAGGGCGACAGGTATCCAGAGTCCGCATACTAAAGACCGGTCTACCCGATCGGGCATGCAACCATTGGCGTCTGCTGTTTTGCCTTGGATTGGGGTGATTAAAAGATGCACAATCTTCGCCCGACTACGATTAGTCAGCACCGCTAGCAGAGACATGACCGTACTAGAGGCCTACTTCCAGCCGACCTCGTGTGGAGAGTATAGCCGCACTTCTGACAGAAGAAGCAAGGACGGCACGTATCCCAGCCGAAACTGAGGTTACATGTAGTTCCCCTTGCTGCCTCTGACGGCTGACGTTCGTGTGAGCCATTGAGTGGCAAAATGTGTTACTTCTGCAGTATTTTGGTACGAGCAATGTTTCCAATGCACTGCTATGATTAGTTGACGCGTCACAGGGGGGACTTTTGCCATTTAACGTTGCAAAAATCAAAACTTTTGAACCAGACAATAGATGACACTTATAGCTTATGAATATATGCTTATTTGAACTGCTGCATGCAACATACAGTTGTTTTTTAAAAGGGTATTAAAATCAACATATGCTGCCGTCCAAATAAAGCCACGTTTAAAGTACTAAAATAACAGCAATGCAGTTACGAATGTTTCATTGTTTAAAATATTGAATGTTTTGTTTTTAGGTTTATTTATTTATTTAACGTCAACTTAAAGCAGTCGACCTAAAAATTAAAATAAAAAAAAATTACAAATATAAATTTTAATTTTAATTAAAAATATAAGTATAAATTAGTAAAGATATAAAAAATAATTTTTTAAATTTAAAATTATTTTAATTATAAGTTTTTTATTTTTAAAAATTTTTTAAATTATTTTATTATTTAATCATTCAATCTGAGAGTAAAAAGTTAATTTAAGTTGATCCAAAATTTGTTGCAAAGGATTGGAGAAACCCAGAAAACCCAATCAGATAAAAAGAAGTGTGTTAATGGATTAAAGCGTTCGTACCGACCGAGGAGCGCAGTTAACGAATAGGAAGGTCGCGAGATCGCTAACTTCTATATAGGTGAGAAAGTCAGGGCTGCCAGCTACCCCTCTTAAAAAAAGGATAGATCAAGACGAAAAAAAAACAGAAAATACAAGGATACCCCACGTAAAAAAGGACAGTAAAAAGCGGTGTTCATTTGGAGCATCGATAGGCATGTATCGACGAACACAGCTGCGCTGGTACAAACATCGGCTGGCGGAGCAAGCAGTGCGAGCCTTTACGAGGCTTTGGGCCTGTTAACAGCCAAGACGGTCACTGACCCAAGGTTCCCGTTGGGCCAAGCGCCGTTTGATGCCGGAAGATGCCCGAATGTCCAGGCATATGACCGCCAATATCGCTTTCAAGGGCGGCCGACTCTTCAGTTGCCTTTGAGCGAGCGGTCAGCGCAGATGAATCTGCAAATAATTGAGTGCGTGTTACATTTTTGTTGAAAATTATAATTATTTATTAAATTAATATTTTGTGTGTGTACAGAAGCGATTCCTGGACCTCTCGGCAACCAACGCCTACCTGCCCTGGTGAGTCTGTTCCTTGCGGGGATCCGCCAGGGCCTATATTGTCCCCCGTGCAAAATCTTTGCAAGATGTGCGGCACCAGCAACGGCTGCCGCAGTGATCCTACGCTGCACTGCATCACCAGCAACGGCTGCCGCGGGCATCGTCCTTGGCTGCAGGCCATATATATTTTTCCTATTAGGCGGCTCTCCACGTCCGGGAGCAGCACCTAAAATAGAATATAAAAATGTCCCATTAGTTATAATTATATAAATCATTATTATTATTAGCCTTAATTTTTCTGTTAGTCTTTTAGCGTTCAGTTTCCCACGTGGGGGTTAGTTATGAAAGTGAGGTTTATTAGCATTAAATAAATGTTTAAATTTATAATAATGTACTAAATTACCTTTTGGGGGAGATGTAGGCCAGGACGGACTCTACGATCTAGGGTGATGCTCCGAAACTCCTGAGCAGGAGCATCACATGGTTGGGTGGATGCGCGGTGACTTGGCAGTCACCAATGGCTTTGTTGAGTGTTGTTTGTCCCACGTAGAGTAGCTGTTCCTGTAAATAAATCAACAAATGTAAAAATATGTGCAGTATCTGTCTGTTTTTACTGTTTGGTTTGTTTAGCTTTTTTGTTAGTGATGTGTTTTATGTGCTAAATACCGATGTTAGTCGATATTTGGTGCGGACTGCAGGGCTGGAGGAAAAACCCCTCCCCAAGTGCTGCTGAGCTAGCTGGCGCGGCCCTCACAAAAAAAGCAGTCCGTAACAAAAGGACAATAGGTTTTTGATTCAAAAAAGGCTACATTTCTTATAACTTATACTTTTATATGAATTTCAGCGAGTTTTAAAGACACTTGCAGTAGGTGAAGCAGGCGCTGTCTTTATCTTTATGATCTCTGGCAATCCATTGTTGCAATCGTGCGGTTTCAGCAACAAAATTCAAAATTTTTGCTAATAAATTTATCTTGGGATATTTCACAATTAATTAAAAACCGATAGGCAGCGAATCGATAGCGGGGAAAACGATTTTTACACAATCCAACAAGAATACAAAAGATTATGTAAAGATATGTGGAAAATTAGAGCAAATTACCAAAAAAAAAAACCTTTGTAAATATAAATTTATTGGGCACACTAAAAATGACAGATTACCAGACAGTATCATTTTGCGATTTTTTCAGACTAGACAGAAGTAAAAAAGAACAGATCTATCCGGAAAAAGGCTGACCTGGCAGCCCTGGAAAAAGTAGTGAAAATTTAAGGATATTAGATTAGCTGTTAGATATTATAAAGTAGAATTTGTTGTAGTCCGAACATAATACCCTGAACGGTTCGTGCAAGGCATAGTTCGACCTACAACTAGGAAGAGTTAGTGGAATATAATTTGTCGTTAGCCGGCAAGGGACAGAGAAGTGTATCCGGCTAACCAAGTCATCATTGTCAATGTCGCCTTTAATAAGGTTATTAATAAAGACCACACCAAGCATAGTACGCCGATTGGCTAAGGAAGGTTGATTTAGTAGAAGAAGTCTGTTAGTATAGGAAGGTAGTCTTAAGTTTGAATCCCAATTAAGTCCACGCAATGCGAAAATCAAAAAGTTCTTTTGAACGGATTCAATGCGGTCCTTGTAGGTTTAAAACTGAGGACACCAAACACATGACACATACTCGAGAAAAGGACGCACGAGTGAGTTATAAAGGGTCTTAGTTATATAAGGATCGTTAAATTCCTTAGCCCACCTCTTTGAATCCGAGTACACTCAAAGCCTTATTGACTATTGAAGAAATGTGCTCGGAGAACTTGAGTTTAGCGTCCAGGCGTACTCCAAGGTCGTCCACAGAGGTAATGCTTTCCAGAGGACAACTACATAAAGTGTAAGATTCGTACTTAGGACTGGGTTGAGAGAATTTCACCAACTTCCATTTTGAGCTGTTCAGATCAAATAGGTTTTCACCACGCCAACTGTTAAGGTCGGCTTGAAGGGAATATGATAGGAGGCGTCTTTAAATTGAAAACAAACCACCTGCATACATCTGAGTGCGCGAGTTAAGTATTATCAAGTGTAGCAATAACTTACTTTAACTTCAAAGACAACAAAACTCGTCAACTAGTAGTAAACTGGTAAAGTAGTCGGAGGAGCTCCAGTCGAGCGCCCCGCCTGGACATACCAGTTACAACTATGCGAAAAAACACTCTTCACCGCCTCAATATATGCGAATTTCACGTGATTCGTATTGGATGTTGGAAGTTTATTTTCAGTGCTTTAATGTTAAAACTTGGCAGAGGGCTTTTAATAACGAATGTGTAAAAGAGACGCCTATATAAACGGGGTACCTCACATAATAATGTGAGAAATTCAATACATCCAACCAGATTTGTCGTTTCTGTTTCTGTAAAATATCTTTAGTATCATATATCAATATTGTAAAAACTTCGATTTTAAAAGAAAATATTGCATAAAAGCATAAAAATAAAAAGTCGGTGAGGCTACAGTCGAGCGCGTCCGACTGTAAAATGCATTTCGCCCAGTTCCCAAAAACCTTTACAATCGTGTAACTCATAATTTTAAACAGAGAGTTCTGTACAAATTTGTCCACAACATGTGGCTTACTCGCTCGCACTGACAATGACACACGCGTAAAGAGTAAAGCGTTGCTTCGCGACGTCAACTGCTCATAGAAGTGGGCAGGCTGCTAATCATACCGAATATTTATACTGAAAACGTTAACTTGAATTACTTCTGGTTATTAATTATTAATTACTAATTGTAATTGGGAGTACATGTTCATATAGCATTCAGCTATGTTTATACTAAAGCAAAACCTTATGTAAACTTGAAATGTATGGGAGCCTCCATGCCAAATTTAATGTGTCTAGATTATATATTTTAGCTTTGTTCCAACCAAAAATATATGTAACAGGCAGAAGGAGACACCCCATAAAGTATATATATTCTTGATCAGTATCAACAGCCGAGTCGATAAAGCCATGTCCGTCCGTCCGCCTATCCATCCGTGTGAATTATAAGAGCCAAAACTTCCAAATTTGGAAAATTGACAATATGTGCTATTACTGCAGGCTAATCAAGTTTATTTTGGATTTTTGCCACGACGCCATCCGCCGCTATAAATTGAAAAAAATCCTACCCAATGTAAGTGGGTTTTTTAAGACACTAGCTTTTTTTAAGCATTCAAAATATTTTACGTTTAATATTTAAAATGCGTTTTATTAAACAAAATTTCAAGTGGAGTCTTACACACACACATGACACAATAATAATTTATTTTTTTTTAAATGCAACTTTGCCAACCCAATTAAGTATGCGCTAATGGCAGAGCGGTTAAAGTTGCAGACTACATATTCCGAGTTTTTTGCAGGTCCATGGTTCAAATTCTCGCGTGGATAAATTCTGTTTTTGTTTTTTCTGTTCTAATTTGTATTTTTTTTATTCCTTTAAAATCGATTTAACTGAAGTTCTTACTATATTTAAGGAGTTTTAGAATCTTGAGAGATATTTTGCAGCAATATACAACATAAACGACTGGTTTATCATATCATGTAACATAAACGTCTGGTACATCTGGTTGGATGTATTGAATTTCTCAATAAAAATGTGAAGCATTATATAGGTGTCTCTTTTACACATTCATAATTTGAAGCCATCTGATACAACATCTAATAAGAACCACGTGCAACTTTTATAGTCGAAACAAACTTGAGACAGTGAGACGTGTTTCTTATAGTTGTATCGGGTACAGTCGGGCGTGTTCGACTGTAGCCTTCTCGACTTGTTTAATAGCTGTGATCTGTCGTCTCAAACTAACAGACAGACAGACGGACATGGTTCAATCGATTTGGCTAGTGATCCTGAGCAAGAATATATGTACTTTATGGGGTCTGCCTCCTTATGCCTGTTACATACATTTGCACAAAGTTAGTATATCATTTTTGACCATTCCCAATGACACCAAATTTGGTATGAAGGTTCCTATATATTCGGGGCAGGTGAAGTTTATGTCAAATGTTTGATGCCACGCCCACCGCCCCCGCAAATCGGTTATTTACGATTATTAAGCAAAGTATTAAACCCATAACGTTCTGTAAACATATTCTTCAAATTACAATCCGATCGGACCAATAACACCGAAGTTATTCAAGTCAACGTTTTCAGTACAAATGTTCGGTACGGGCAGCAGCTTGCGCGCTGCTTGAAGCAGTTGACGTCGACGTCGACGTTGCGTCGTGTCGCTTTACTCTTTACGCGCGTCGCTATGTGATTGCGAGCGAGTAAGCTATATGTAATAGAAGAATTTGTGCAGAATTTTTGTTTGAAATGATGAGTATAGTTACACGCTTGTAACGGATTTTAAAAATTGGGAGAAGGGTACCATACTGTCGGGCGCCCGACTGTAGCCTTACCCACTTGTTCATCATAGTCACTCGAACATTCACGAGCACCGAGGGATTTTTCATATTAACTGGTGTTGGAATCCAGTAGTTTTGACCAGGTTAATCATTAATATTATTATTATTATTTTTGTAATTTTATTTTGTCGGCAAAACGGGGTACCGAGATGGTAGGGAGCCTGACGAACATTGCGCTGCCATTTGCAATGACACCAGTCAGGACTCCGATCTTATCGAGACAACTTGCAGACACCATGTCAGACACCATGTCACCACGCCAGCTCCTCATTCCATTTTCCAGCTCGGGGGAAAACCCGACGTAAAATATTTTAAATGCTTAAGATACTAGCTTAAAAAACTACTTGCATTGGGTAGGGTTTTGAACTCGTGCCCTTTCGCTTGACACTCAACAATGATCCACTCAACTGTTTTGCAACTTCCATAAAATTGCAATGATGATCAGGGCAATAATTTTGGTACAGATAATTGAAAAAAAAGTGCTTGCCGCGAAGTTGAACCTGGATCTTGCATATCTAACATAATAAAACAGACAAAAACACGTGGTCATATGGCACTACTATGATTGCACATTGCAATGATTGTATATACTTCGAACTATAGTAATAGTTTCCGACCTTTTATCTATACTGTTGTATATATATATATATTTATATCTCTTTGAAGATGATTTTGTTGGACGCCTCAGCGAGCATATCTGAGAAGTCATTTGATCTGACTATTGCTACAGCCTATAACATACTTGATACGCTTGGCGAAGATGACTTTGTTAATCTTATAACATTCACGGAGGTGGTTAAGACACCAGTTCCCTGTTTTAAAGATCGTATGGTACGCGCTACCCCCGACAATGTGCAAGAAATTAAGTCGGCAGTGAAAGCCATCAAGTTACAGGATACGTCAAATTTTACCGCCGGCCTGGAGTATGCCTTCAATCTCCTACATAAGGTATGTTGCAACTGAGATAACAAAGTTTCATTTTTTTAACCAGTTCCTTCCGCTTGTAGTACAATCAGTCTGGAGCTGGTAGTCAGTGCAATCAGGCTATTATGCTTATAACAGAAAGCACTTCGGAGTCCCACAAGGAGATCATTAAGCAGTACAACTGGCCTCACATGCCGGTTCGGATCTTTACTTATTTAATAGGCAGCGATTCGGGAAGTCGAAGCAATCTTCATGAGATGGCTTGCTCGAACAAGGGTTTTTTTGTGCAGATTAACGATTATGAGGAATCCAGGCAAAAGGTTATCGACTATGCGTTGGTTATGGCTCGCCCAATGATCATGTACCAGGCTGACCACCCGGTCCATTGGACCCCAGTTTTCGTCGCGGGTAAATCTGGCGGCCTGGGACGAGACTCCGAATATCAACGGCGCTTGGTTACGACAGTTTCATCTCCGGTCTTCGATAGACGAAATCAATCAGTGCGGGTAGCGAATCTCTTAGGCGTAGTGGGCACCGATGTGCCCATAGAGGAAATTCGCAAGATGATCCCACAGCACAAGCTGGGCCCGAACGGATATTCATTTATCGTCGATAACAATGGGAGGGTGCTATACCATCCGGATCTTCGACCTTTAAGCGATGGTAATCAGTTTATTGATCAGTTGAGGCCAAAATATGCTTCCGTTGATATCACGGAGCTGGAATTGCCGGAAACAGAAATGGGCAATAACCACGAAATGGTCGAGATGAACAAGAATCTTCTCAATGAGGTGAGTAAATACTGTTTCTGGTTGTTTTAGTGGAATCGCTTGTCCTACTAATTTTTTGCGTCTCTTCTCTTTTTTGATTTGATAGATGCGCGGCGACATGATTCGTCCTAAGGAGGGTGAAACAGAGTTCACTGTGCTAAGTCATTACGATGAATCGAAGAGAGTTTCGACTCGCACTCACCGATACTTTTATGGGCCAATCGAGGACACGCCTTTTACACTGGCCATTGTCCTGCCGGAGAAATATGGAAGCCACGAGTTAGTCTCCCAGCAGGAGATTCGGCATTCGCGTAACAATGGTATGCTGTATTACACAGAACCATCACATAAACTTTTCAAACTGTTTTTCTTTGGATTTTCTTTGTGCCAGTTACTGAATTTTTCAAAGGAGACAATTGGCGCGTGCATCCCGATTGGGTCTACTGTGAGTACAATAGCGTTAGCGATCTGGAGAAAGAGCGTGAGAGTTCCGGCGAATACACCTCGCGTGACCAAGAACCCAGTTTTGGCTCACCTGAAGAGCAAGTACTGCATTTTTTAGCACGCGCTGGACGCCCAGGTTGGAAGTGGATGTCGGTAAGCGAATTATATTCGATTTTGTAATTTACTTATTTATTCCTTACCTTTTCTCATATAGGTACGACCAAAGTCCCCACAACCGCATCACAATTTGCATGGTGCCTCGCCAAGCGCCACCCATTATGGGGCACAACATCTGAATGTGCAGGGTTCTCGCAAAGCTGAGCCCTATTACTGCGATCGAACCCTACTTCAGAGTTTGGTTCGCGATGCGATGGTCACCGATGGTCTGGACCGCAACACTACTGGAACCTCCAATGGCAAAGAAGATAAACAGTAAGTACCCAGTCCTAGATTTTTTAATTTAACGCTAAGTTTAACATTTTAGTTCAAGGCTAACAGTAAATGTACTATATTTAAAATCTTGTAGATACAATTTTTATTATCATTTCATTATATATTTATACACTATGAGAGAGTGGATAACTTTGAGCATCAACAGGGGAGTCGAACTTAACACGTTCGTATGTATGTGCGTTTCTCTTATATTGCCAATTGACAATTGTCAATTGTACCCAAAATTTAAAAACATTAAGAGAAAAGGGCAGGCACTTGGCAAAAACTGTATTTTAATTTAAATAATAGGGTTTTGGCGACCTTTGTTATACCCTTGAAGAGGGTATATTAATTTTAGCCAGAAGTTTGCAACGCACCTTAGGAGACGTCTCCGACCCTATAAAGTATATATATTCTGAATCAGCATCACCAGACAAGTCGAAAAATGGATGTCCGTCCGTCCGTCCGTCTGTTGCAACGCAAACTAGTCTCTCAGTTTTTGAGCTATCTTCATGAAACTTAGCACACAAACTTCTTATTGCTGCACGCTGTAAATAAGTCGGAACGATCGGACCGATATATCGTATAGCTGTCATAGAAGCTATCGCTGTCAAAATTGTATCAAAATCGGACCACTATAACGTATAGCTGTCATAGGAATGGCTGAAATCAGGGTTTTTGTATGCAAACAGAAACCCAGCAGCAATCCAAATGTATTGTATATTTAGTATAACTGCAAGGGTATAAAACCTTCGGCAAGCCGAAGGTAGCCTTGCTTTCTTGTTTTTTTATTAACATGGTGGCCAGCTTGAGGTCAAAAATAACACAATTGTTTCTTATTTTACTTTTTCCGATATATTTCGGATACTCCACAGTAACCGTGTTCAGGGATTTATTTTCCACGTCTGCTCTTGCGGGCGCGGAGTTCCTAACTTTTTACTGAACTACTGTTGTTTTTTCAGTATATCTTATATAAACTCTGCACTTTTAAATTATGTTCTAATTTATATTAAAACCGGAAACAATTACTTATTGTATATATTTAAATTATTCTTATTTCAAGTAGCTAAAATTTATGAGCATTTATTTATTTATTTAAAATCGACTTATATCAGTCGACGTAGTAATAATAATGAAAAACTGGGTAAAAATTAGTTATGATAAAAAAATAAAATTAATAAGTAACGAAAACTACAGTCGAGCATGGCCGACGGTAAAATACCTTTCGCCCAAAATCTGTACAACCATGCAACCACACCTATAATTTTTAAAATTCAAACATAATTAAAATCAATTAAAGGTCTATACTGCAAATTCTGTGCCATCGAACATGTGATACAAACTCTAATTTGCCTTGTTATTTATCGGTTGTTTCGTCTTGGGGCAGTTCTGGCTAGCTATCTCTTTTTGTTGGGGAGGGGTTATTCCCGTGCCCGCCGATAGAACAATCCACAACAAAAATCAACCTCGCTCCTCTCCAGCCTCAACAGCTGACCTTACAGCTGATTTCGATAAACCCCTAATTTCGATGGCTTCGATGTTAGTGCCATAGCGTTCCCTTCCTGTGATGCAAACCCTAGGCATATATTGCATTACCCTTTATCAGATTCTAATCTCATATTTATTCAACCAACCTTGATGCAGTTCCTCTCCCCTTCATAAAAAACACTTAAGCTTTCATTATCAACGTTGCTTATAGGTACATACAATTTTCTACAAATTCGGCATACTTTAAATTTTCAAAAATTTCGATGAATAACCGCATAGGATTTTGCAGACCACTCCTCAGATCATTAACCCACGGCAACCATTTATAAATCTTCCATATAGAATGGTATAGGCCTTGTTTGTTCGTGTAGTTTACTTATGGCATACCCTACCTATCCTGTGGGAGCTCCGAAAGGACAGAAGACAAGGGCCATCAATAAAATGTATATATGTACAGGATTATCTACGTAGTTGTGTTAGGATTGATTGATTGATATATAGATATATATATATATAGATATATATATATCTTTATGGGCCGTCTTTTCATTTTTTTATACCCTTCGAACATTAAAAATGGTCAAAAATGGTATGTAACAGGCATAAGGAGGCGTCGCAGAACCCATAAAGTATATATATTCTAGCTCAGGATCACTAGCCAAGTCGATTGAGCCATGGCCGTCTGTCTGTTTGAGACAACAGATCTCAGGCATTAAAAAAGCTAGAGACACCAAATTCGGTATGAAGGTTCTGTAACGACCGAAGTCCAGTAACGTCCCCTGCACACCCTGTCTAAATTACAGCCGGCTAAGCTCAGGGAAAATGGGCGGGATTTTGTGTGCAGGTTCGGTTATCGATGTTACTAGAAAACATCGACAGGTTATAGGACTGCTAGAAGAGTGAATGGCAAGAAAAGGGAAGGCCAAAATTAACAGACGGACTACCCCTAACGAACGATCTAGTCGGAGAGCTAGATGTAATGCTCTCCTTCTTCACCCACCCAACCATGTACTATCGATATCGGAATACCGATACTACCCATGTTGCTGTAATGCTACCGCCCTTAGTGCCTCAAAAAAGAAAAGCTTATTCCATTTTAAATTTCTTTAACGTTATTTAATGACAAACAATATTAGCGCTTGCAGCTTCGTGCTGCATAACGAATTCGAGAATTCTCACTTTACTTCCCTAATTTTTAGTCCGTTTTGATTTACTTTTTATACCCTTCGACCATTGAAAATGGTCAAAAAAGTACTAACTCATTCATTCGAAGCCAAATACAATATAACTATCGAAACCAAGTAAACTATAACTATCGGCACCAAATAAGAAAAAGTATGTAGAAGAAAAAAAAATCGAATTAAATTGAGATTGAATAATTAAAAAACAAGTGGGTAAGGCTACAGTCGGGCGCCCGACAGTAAGATACCCTTCTCCCAATTTTCTAAATCCGTTACAAACGTGTAACCACACTCATAATTTCAAACAGAGAATTCTGCACAAATACTACATATAGCTTACTCACTCGCACTCTCACAGCGACGCGCGTAAAGAGTTAAGCGACACGACACAACGTCGACGTCGGCGTCGACTGCTCAAAGCAGCGCAAAAGCTGCTGCCCGTACCGAACATTTGTACTGAAAATGTCGACATTAATAACTTCTGTGTTATTGGTCCGATCGGATTGTTATTTGGAGAATATGTTCATATTGCATTCAGTTTTATACATACCAAAGCATAACTTTATAGGTTTATTACTTTGCTTAATAATAGTAAATATCCGATTTGCGGGGGCGGTGGGCGTGGCATCAAACATTTGACATAAACTTCACTTGCCCCGAATATATAGGAACCTTCATACCAAATTTGGTGTCTCTAGCTTTTTTAATAGCTAAGATCTGTTGTCTCAAACAAACAGACGGACAGACAGACGGACATGACTCAATCGACTCGGCTAGTGATCCTGAGCAAGAATATATATACTTTATGGGGTCTGCCACGCCTCCTTATGCCTGTTACATACATTTTGCACAAAGTAAGGGTATAAAAATGAAAATAAAAATTATAGAAATTTGAATAAAATGCATGAGTGTGAAAAAGAAGAATGAATGAGAATTGTGTGAACAAAAACGTGGATGTGAATGTTTTTGGTGTACTACAAGTACATACGTGTGTTTGAATGTAAATGTGTGTATAAAGCTTGAATATGCATGTGTACAGCAAGTACGTATGTGTGTATAAAAGTGAACGTGTATGTGTACTGCAAGTACAAACCACTCACAAAACGCAGCAAACAACAACTAAAGGTAGCCGGGCGATCACGGCACCAGAATAGATAGGGGCAAATACGCACGCCTACCAGTAAAAAGGCGCGAGAGCGCTAGGGCTCCTCTGGGCACAAGCGGTTCGTTAGAAAGCAAGACGAGGTTAGAAACTGCCAAACAATGTTTAGAAAGCTTATACTCACGTCCAGCCTCGACCACCCACAATATTAACCGCACCAAAAGCTTTATTGTCCAATCTCAACAATTTTTGACTTTAATATTTTTTTTTGTGATTACTTTTGATTTGTTTTGATTTGAAAATTAGCATCGCAACTTTTTCTCAATTAGTGAAGAGGGAAAATAATATCGAGCACGATAGGTGGCCCAGGCAATCGATATATCCCCACCCCACTTCCCAACACTGATCGTTCGGATCAGCCTATTTGGAGTTGCCAGACCGGTCGATTATCGGTGTGACTCTGGGTGTGGTGAAAACCGTTGTTCAAATTCAAATTTTAAATTTGAATTCCTGAATTGAAACGAGTATGGAGGCAAATCGCTCACCAAATAAAAATGTAACAAAAACAAAACAGATAATACACGGGCCTCACAGTTCCTATATATCCGGGGCAGATGAAGTTTATGTCAAATTTTTGATGACACCCCCGCAAATCGGTAATTTACGATTATTAAGCAAAGTATTGAACTTGCTTTGGTATGTATAAAGCTGAATGCAATATGAACATATCTTTCAAATTACAATCCGATCGGACCAATAGCACAGATGTTATTCAAGTCAACGTTTTCAGTACAAATGTTTGGCACGAGCTATGTGAGTGCGAGCGAGTAAGCTATATGTTGTAGAGGAATTTGTGCAGAATTTCTGTTTGAAATTATAAGTGTGGTTACACGCTTGTAACGGATTTTAAAATTGGGAGAAGGGTATCCTACTGTTGAGCGCTCGACTGTAGTCTTACCCACTTGTTAAGCCATGGATTTTACAAAAATACATAGTCTATTAGGTTTGTCGAAACGTGCGTAACAGGCAAAAGAAGGCATCTGCGAACCCATAAAATATATATATATACTCAGACACCAGTCGAGTTGATCTAGCCATGACTGTCTGTTCGTATTAAATACGTATACCGAAACCCTTATGCTATGTGAACATATCCACTGAATTACAATTTAATCGGACCAATAACACAGAAGTTATTCAAGTCAACGTTTTCAGTACAAATGTTCGGTACGAGCAGCTGCCTGTGCGCTGCTAAGAGCAGTTGACGTCGACGTTGCGTCGTGTCGCTTTACTCTTTACGCGCGTGTGTGTGTGCGTTAGAGCCAGTAAGCAATATATATTAGAATAAATTGTGCAGAATTCTATGACTGAAATCATGAGTTTTTACATGTTACATGTTTACGGATGTTAAAATTGTGAAAAGTAATTGTTACTGTCGGGCGCGTCTGTCTGTTGCCTTACCTACTTATTTCTTTTTTATTTTATTAAAAATTGCATTTCAATATATATAGTTTTAAGGCCATCGATTTGAAAAAAATAGGTTTGTCGGAATGTGCGTAGCAGGCAGAAGGTGGCATCGGCGACCCCATTAAATAAATATATTCTTACTTAGGATCACTAGCCGAGTCGATCTAGCCATGTATGTCTGCCTGTCCGTCTGACCGTCCATATGAACGTCTGATTCTCAGCTAATAAGAAAGATAGAGGAGACTCCAAATTTGGCATATAGATTCCTGTATATTCTAGGCAGTAAATGTCATTTTTAAATTTTGGGTACCATGCCCACCGCCTCCCGGAAATCAGAAATTTAACTTCATTTGCGTTTATTAAGCAAAGTATTGAAGCCTTATCTTTTTGCTTTGGCATACATCTAGATACATACGTTGTGAACCTATTCTATGTATTGCAACCCGATCGGATAATAAACATAGAAGTTACGCAAAATAACGTTTCCTATTGATTTGTGATGCCTTGCTTGCAAGCTGCTGCCAGCCATGTGCGTTTTCGATCTTTTCAATGCGAAAATGGTTATGTGTGTGTATGAGATGGAAATAGTAACTTAGCCGCACAGCAAAAAGTTGCCATAGATGTGTAGAGCAGCTGGCAATCAAACAAAAAGATGGAGGTCCATCCCTCGGGAAACGCGGTTTTTTTTTTCATTATAAAATGTAGTTTATTTCATTAAATTTCAACAAATAATTTGATTTAATATAAAAAAATAACATTCGTCTTTCTTATGCCCATTCAATCCAGTAGAAATGTTATTGTTGTACAATCAAATATGACATTTTTGAGCAAATGGTTTAAATATTCAATTTTAACAAGCGCGGAGCGCAGCGACGGTGGTCTAGTTGTTAGGATGACAGACTCATATGCAAACGGCCAGGGTTCGAAACCACACGGCGAAAAGTGAATTTAGCTATTTTAATTTTTTTTGTGTTGTTGCGTTTTATATTTGTTAACATTTATATTTATAAAGCATACACGTTTTTGAATTATTTTAAATTTATTTATATTTGTCTAATAAATAATATATAATATATCAAGCGTTACCTTTTGCCTTTTAAGATATTTGGCATGCTGTACTTATACGTGCATGTATACAATACATGCGTATGAGGCAATACACAAAACATGAGGCAGGTCTGTGTAATTTTAACGGACGTCTAAATTCGAGAAAAAGCAATTGGCGTTGGTGTGTGTTTATGTAACGAATTTTGGCACGCGCCAAAAATGCACATATCTCTATCTCGTTCTAACTTATGCTATCGACTCTTGCTTTTACGTTTTTTTAATTTTTGTTTATATTTTATTTGTTATGTTATACTCTATTATGTTAAGCCTTATTTTATCAAGTGTGACCTTGTCGATATACTATCGTAAGTTAATAAATCTATCGGAACTCTTTCGATGGGATAGTGTTGTATAACACAACATTGAGAGAGCGTCACTATCGCATCGATAGGATAGTGTTGTGGAACACGAGAGAAGAGAGTGTCACTATCGTTTGAGAGATGGAAGAAAGCACATTGTAAAGACTAATACAAGAGAATAATAGAAGAGAGATCTCAACATATTAAACAATTTATTTCAATATATATTTTTTTTATGGTATATAAAAATAAAATGAAAATGAATGACCTTTCACAGTCACCGCGGGACTGTAGCCTTTCCTACTAGTTTAATTATACCTTTCGACCATTGAAAATGGTCAAAAAAGGGTATACTAACTTTGTGCAAATTGTATGTAACAGGCATAAGGAGGCGTGGCAGACCCCATAAAATATATATATTCTTGCTCAGGATCACTAGCCGAGTCAAATAATCGATTTGCGGGGGCGGTGGGCGTGGCATCAAACGTTTGATATAAACTTGATCTGCCTATGATTTATAGGAACCTTCATGCCAAATTTGGTATCCCTAGCTTTTTATACCCTTGCAGAGGGTATATTAATTTTAGCCAGAAGTTTGCAACGCACCTTAGGAGACATCTCCGACCCTATAAAGTATATATATTCTGAATCAGCATACCAGAGGAGTCGAAAAATGGATGTCCGTCTGTCCGTCCGTCCGTCCGTCCGTCCGTCCGTCTGTTGCAACGCAAACTAGTCTCTCAGTTTTTGAGCTATCTTCATGAAACTTGGCACACAAGCTTCTTATTGCTGTAGGCTGTAAATAAGTCGGAACGAGCCAGATCGGACCGATATATCGTATAGCTGTCATAGAAGCTATCGGCCGATTTTTGTTGTTTTTCAAGATATTGTAACAAGATTTGGCAAATCTTATTCTTATTACGTTCTTAATGTGCTGTCAAAATTGTATCAAAATCGGACCACTATAACATATAGCTGCCATAGGAACAATCGGCTGAAATCAGGGTTGTTGTATGCAAACCTGTTTTGTTTTTGGAAATACCGCACATTATCAATACCTTTTAATGTTATACAGTAACCCGCCCTTTGTTTTTCCATTTAAATATCTCAGACGTTTATATTCTATAGCTGTTATAGGAACAATCATTCAGTCCGTCTGTCTGTTGCAACGCAAATTAGTCCCCCAGTTATTGAGCTATCATCATAAAACTTTGCTCACAAGCTTTTTATTTCTGCCCTCTTTAAATAAGTCGGAACGGGCCAGATCGGACTGATATATCGTATAGCTGTTATGGAGCCTATCGGCCGATTTTCGTTATACTTCAAGATATAGCTATCAGGCTTACCACATCTTTTATAACTTATAACGATCAACGATCGGCCTAATGAAGGTTGCAATTTTATGGAAATCTGAGTACTATTACATGTAGCTGTTAAACAAAAATCATATAGCTGTTATTCAAACGCATTTTTGAATGAGAACTTTCCAAATTTAGATTTTATGACCAACAGATCCTTTACAACACAAAGACATTCGACCAAATGCTGTTTC
Source organism: Zaprionus kolodkinae (assembly GCA_018901885.1). Taxonomy (NCBI): domain Eukaryota; kingdom Metazoa; phylum Arthropoda; class Insecta; order Diptera; family Drosophilidae; genus Zaprionus; species Zaprionus kolodkinae. Next base: position 161,271 of record JAEIFM010000212.1, on the reverse strand, counting down.
TAAGAATGGTATACTGATATATGCAAAACAAAATATATCGGAAAACATAACATTATTATATGAAACAGTTACAGTTGATAATGCAAGAAATATATACCAGTCCATAACATTTAAATACTTGCATACAATATTCATAGTTGTTTATAGGAATCCAGCTTTTCCTATTACAAGGTTTCGAAATGAAATCAGAAATGATGTTGAAAGGCTAACGTCAGCTGAAAATAATACAAAATTGGTAATATTAGGCGATTTTAACATTTGCCGATCAACAACCACTGATCAGCTCGAGTCTACTTTAAATAATAACAAGTGGGTAAGGCTACAGTCGGGCGCCCGACAGTAAGATACCCTTCTCCCAATTTTCTAAATCCGTTACAAACGTGTAACCACTTTCATAGTTTCAAACAGAGAATTCTGCTTAAATACTTCTACTACATATAGCTTACTCGCTCGCACTCACACAGAGACGCGCGTAAAGAGTAAAGCGACACGACGCAACGTCGACGTCGGCGTCAACTGCTCAAAGCAGCGCGTCGGCTGCCGCTCGTACCGAACATTTGTACTGAAAACGTCGACCTTAATAACTTCTGTGTTATTGGTCCGATCGGATTGTAATTTGGAGAATATGTTCATATTGCATTCAGCTTTATACATACCAAAGCATAACTTTATAGGTTCATTACTTTGCTTAATAATCGTAAATAACCGATTTGCGGGGGCGGTGGGCGTGGCATCAAACATTTGACATAAACTTCACCTGCCCCGAATATATAGGAACCTTCATACCAAATTTGGTGTCTCTAGCTTTTTTAATAGCTAAGATCTGTTGTCTCAAACAAACAGACGGACAGACGGACGGACGGACAGACGGACAGACAGACGGACATGTCTCAATCGACTCGGCTAGTGATCCTGAGCAAGAATATATATACTTTATGGGGTCTGCCACGCCTCCTTATGCCTGTTACATACATTTTGCACAAAGTTAGTATACCCTTTTTTGACCATTTTCAATGGTCGAAGGGTATAAAAAAAAACAAGTAGGTAAGGCTACAGTCGGGCGCCCGACAGTAAGATACCCTTCTCCCAATTTTTAAAATCCGTTACAAGCGTGAAACTATACTCATAATTTCAAACAAAAATTCTGCACATCTTCTTCTACTACATATAGCTTACTCGCTCGCACTCACACAGCGACGCGCGTAAAGAGTAAAGCGACACGACGCAACGTCGACGTCGGCGTCAACTGCTCAAAGCAGCGCGCAAGCTGCTGCCCGTACGGAACATTTGTACTGAAAACGTTGACTTGAATAACTTCTGTGTTATTGGTCCGATCGGATTGTAATTTGGAGGATATGTTCACATTGCATTCAGCTTTAAACATACCAAAGCAGAACATTATGGGTTAAATACGTTGCTTAATAATCGCAAATAACCGATTTTCGGGGGCGGTGGGCGTGGCATCAAACCTTTGACATAAACTTCACCTGCCCCGAATATATAGGAACCTTCATACCAAATTTGGTATCTCTAGCTTTTTTAATAGCTGAGATCTGTTGTCTCAAACAAACAGACGGACAGACGGACAGACGGACAGACGGACAGACGGACAGACAGACGGACATGTCTCAATCGACTCGGCTAGTGATCCTGAGCAAGAATATATATACTTTATGGGGTCTGCCACGCCTCCTTATGCCTGTTACATACATTTTGCACAAAGTTAGTATACCCTTTTTTGACCATTTTCAATGGTCGAAGGGTATAACAACAAAATGTGCCAACAACAAAACATTTAACTCAAATTGATTGGATATTTTGTGATAACACAGTAAGCGGTGCTGCCGCAATCACTTATCAAGCTCCATATAGTCACCATGACGGCGTGTTCCTTAGCTATAATCACTAATTTAATAATTTATTTTGTAACGACCGAAGTCCAGTAACGTCCCCTGCACACCCTGTCTAAATTACAGCCGGCTAAGCTCAGGGAAAATGGGCGGGGTTTTGTGTGCAGGTTCGGTTATCGATGTTACGAGAAAATATCGACAGGTTATAGGACTGCTAGAGGAGAGAATGGCAAGAAAAGGGAATTCCAAAATAAACGGACGGACTACCCCTAACGAACGATCTAGTCGGAGAGCTAGATGTAATGCTCTCCTTCTTCACCCACCCAACCATGTACTATCGATATCGGAATACCGATACTACCCATGTTGCTGTTATGCTACCGCCCTTAGTGCCTCAAAGAAGAAAAGATTATTCCATTTTAAATTCCTTTAATGTTATTTAATAACAAACAATATTAGCGCTTGCAGCTTCGTGCTGCATAACGAATTCGAGAATTCTAATTTTACTTCCCTAATTTTTAGTCCTTTTTGATTTATTTTTTGTTATTTATTCAATCTCAATGTAATTAGATCTTTTTCTTTTAAATATCTTTTTTTCTTATTTGGTGTCGATAGTTTACGAATGGAAGAGATGGGATATTTTTGCAAACGATAGGCAGACGATAGTTTTAGTATTTCATTTCGATATTTCTACTCCCGATAGGCAAGCGATTGTTTGAATATTAATTGGTTTCGATATTTTGAAATTGTTGTCCACTCACCTGTGATCCGTTGGGGCCCCGACGAAACAGCTGAGGAAAAATAATAATGGCAACAATAACCAAGACACCAATAATACCCAAACACAAAAAAAATATCTTCTGACCTATCACTCAATCTTGTTTTATTTTACGTTACGAATTTCTCTAATTCGCATACGTGCGTATGCGAATGAATGAATGAATGAATGAACAGAGTGAATGAAAAAGATGAGAAAAATAAAAAGATTAAATCAAAAAGGATGAACAATATAAATGAAATGAAACAAAAATTAAAATAAAAATTATAGAATGATGGGGGATATTGCGGTAACTGGGGCGCCAAGATCTGACGACGGATCCTTATAGAACTCGACGAGATAAGACGAAAATACTAAGTAAAAATTTTTGATTTTCGGCTTAGTTTAGGAGATATAGCCTCCGATAACTGGCCGATTTCCATACATTTTGCAGGCCGAATTGACCAGTGTGACCAGATCTCAAAAAGAATAATCGCCCATATTTTGATAAATGATCATGGTCTCACTGTTAATCAGCTGTGTTTGTTGTCAGTTTGCATTTGAAAATTGATAACGCACTGTTTGTTTGATCGTTTAATAATGTAATCCGCAGGCGAAAAATTTTTGAAAAAAAAAATTCGCGCGATTTTTTTTTCAAAAATTTTTTGCCTGCGGCGCAATATTCTCCAAACCATGTATGCCGCAGGCAAAAAATTTTTGAAAAAAATCGCGCGATTTTTTTCAAAATTTTTTGCCTGCGGCGCTATGTTGGCATACCATTAAAATTTGATTTGCCGCGCTATGCTTGCGCGATTTTTTTTTCAAACATTTTTTGCGTGCGGCGCTAGAATTTAAGTAATAATAATGACTTGCACAGCAGTTATAAACATTTACATGTATATATAATTTAAAATAAAACCCAAGAGAATTCGCCGTTAAGAAACAGCAAATTTGTATAAATTGGTAACATTCACAAATAAGCGTCCAAAATGTTGTTGGGTTGCGAAGAAAAAGTCATACCAGCACAGGCCTTATCAAATTTCAAACGCAAACTGACAATAAACACAGCTGATTAACAGTGCGACCATGATCATTTATCAAAATATGGGCGATTATTCTTTTTGAGATCTGGTCACACTGGTCAATTCGGCCTGCAAAATGTATGGAAATCGGCCAGTTATCGGAGGCTATATCTCCTAAACTAAACCGAAAATCAAAAATTTTTACTTATTATTTTCGTCTTATCTTGTCGAGTTCTATAAAAGTGCGTTTTCAGATCTTGGCGCCCCAGTAACCCCAATACTGCCGAATGATGAATTAAATGAGTGTGAAAAAAGAAAATAGAATGAGAATTGTGTGAATATAAACGTGGATGTGAATGTTTTTGGTGTACTACAAGTACATAAGTGTGTTTGAATGTAAATGTGTGTATGAAGCTTGAATGTGTATGTGTACTGCAAGTACGTATGTGTGTATGAAAGTGAATGTGTTGGTGTAATATTTAGTTAAGGTCTGCGTGTTTTGTAGTAAGGAAAATTGTGCAGATGTGTCCTATGCTCCTTCCAGAAGTCTCCGGAATTTTACACGCTGTGTTATAATCAGGTTCAACTTTGGAAACCATACAGGCTATGAGGAGATAGAAAAATGCACATCAGGTGGCTGCCTAAGCATAACTTTTTTTGTATTTTAAACTACTCACCACAAACAGCAAACAACAACTAAAGGTAGCCGGGCGATCACGGCACCAGAATAGATGAGGGCAAATACGCACGCCCACCAGTAAAAAGGCGCGAGAGCGCTAGGGCTCCTCTGGGCACAAGCGGTTTACTAGAAAGCAAGACGAGGTTAGAACCTGCCAAACAATGTTTGGAAAGCTTATACTCACGTCCAGCCTCGTACACCCACAATATTAACCGCACCAAAAGCTTGATTGTCCAAGCTCAACAATTTTCGAGTTCACTTTAATATTTTTTCTGCGATCACTTTTGATTTATTTCGATTTAAAAATTAGCATCGACGCGTGTTCTCCAGCTTTTTCTCAATTAGTGAAGAGGGAAAATAATATCGAGCGCGATAGGTGGCTTAGGGTATCGATATATCCCCACCCCACTTCCCAACACTGATCGTTCGGATCGGCCGATTTGGAGTTGCCAGACCGGTCGATTATCGGTGTGACTCTGGGTGTGGTGAAAACCGTTGTTCAAATTCAAATTCAAATTCAAATTTGAATTACTGAATTTTTAAACGAGTATGGAGGCAAATCGCTCACCATATAAAAATGTGACAAAAACAAACCAATTAATACACGGGCCTCACACCCTTAAGTTTAATTTCATGCCACTGGTCTGAAAAAAGCTTGAAAAAAAATTAAAGGATCGTGTAGAGTTTCATGGGACACCTAACCTGGAGTCGAAGTCTAGGTCCATAGGTCTTTAGCATGGAAATATCCCAATTCCTTGCCCGACAAGTCCTCCAAAAGAAAAAGGGTGTTGCCCAACCTCCCTTTAACGCGGACTTTCGTGCCTACTGGCGCCAATTTTGCATTGAAATTGGTGGCAGCGTTGCTCAGTGGCCAACTTCAAAGGAGCGTGGTTTGGTTTAGCTACGTTGATTCTTCTCGAACGCCTTGAGAAGATTTTTATCAATCTTCGAGCGAATCAACTGTAGACTATCCGGCCTTGCCACGTTCGCTTCGGCATCGCCAAGCATGCTAAGCTTTCTCAGCAACTGGTAATCGGATCCATGCGACATCATGTGTTGCCCAAAGACAACCAGACTGATGCAAAATTTTTCGTAGCGACGAATTGATGCTACTAAGGACTACGTCCCATTCCCTTTGATCACCCTGCACATAAGCTCTCAGAGCCGCATTGATTGAGCGATTCACCCGCTCCGCTGCGTTCGACTGCGGAGCATACGCACCCATGCAGATGTGACGGACTCCGAACTTCGTCAGAAAGGTCGAGAACTCATGGCTTTTAAATTGAGTGCCATTATCGCTCACGACTACTTCCGGTACCCCAAAACACGAAAAGATCTCTTCTCCAAGGATGTCTATCACTGCCTTGGCCGTGAACTTCTTCACGGCTTTCAGGAAGGTAAACTTGGAGAAGTGATCTAATACAATGAAAATTCCAATGTTTCCCTTTTTCGACCTTGGAAACGGACCAATAAAGTCAATATAAAGACGTTGGAATGGTCGATCGGTTACTACCCGAGCTCCCATGGGTGGTTTTAGCGCCACTGTAGGATACTTAGTAGTCCGACAGACCTCGCAATTCCGGATATAGTCCCTTACCTGCACTACCATGCTTGGCCAGAAAAATCTACGGCGGATCTGATCGACGCACTTAGCAATGCCGCAATGGGCAGAAGAAGGCTGGTCGTGTGCGGATCTGATAACGCCTTCCCGCAAAGATTCCGGAACAAACAGCTTCCAGCTGTCATCTGGACTGACATCACCACCAGCGAATTCTGTACGGTGATAGATGTAGTCATCTATTACTTTAAAATCTGGAAGATTGGCCGCTAGGAACTTTTTCCTCAACGCACAGTACTCCTCGGACTTGAATGATTCTGAACTGAGGTCGATCTCGGGAAGAATTTCGCAATCCAACGCGCACAATTCATCCGTGCTCTCAAAGGATCGTGATAATGCGTCCGCGACGACATTTCGCTACCCTTGCGATGTTCAATGTCGAAGGAGAATCCTTGCAGCTTGATCGCCCATCGAGCCAGTCTGCCGCTAAGATCTGCCTGGTTCATCAGCCAGTGCAAGCTTGCATGGTCTGTCACCACCTTGAACGGATGACCCTTGATGTACATGCGGAATTTTTTGAGGGCCAGAACTACCGCCAAGCACTCGAGTTCGGTTACTGTATAGTTGCGTTGAGCCTTATTCAGCTTCTTGGACATGTAAGCAATAGGTCGCTCACAGCCAGACTCGTCGCACTGCGCCAAGACAGCTCCGACACCATGCAAGGATGCGTCGCACTGGAGAACAAAAGGTTTCTCGTAGTTTGGATGAACTAGAAAAGAAGCAGAGCACAAGCACCCCTTTATCTTAATAAAAGCCTCCTGAGCTCGGTCATTCCACTGGAATGCCTTGCCTTTCAGTTAGGGCGAAAATAACGTCCGAATAATTCGGAATGAACCGCTGATACCAGCCAGTCATTCCTAAAAACCTGCGAAGCTGCTTCTGCGTCTTCGGAACAGGAAATTTCTCGACCGCGCGAATCTTGCCCGGATTAACCTGAAGCGTTCCCTCGCCAACAATGAATCCAAGGTAATCCACCTTCCTGAGACAAAACTGACTCTTCTGGACGTTGATGGTCAGTCCAGCCTTACGCAGCTGAGTTGCGACCTCCGTCAAATGGATGAGGTGTTCCTCAAAACTGGAAGAAAGCACCAGAAGATCATCCAAGTAGACTAAGACGTGCGACTTCAACTGGTAAGGAATCACAATGTCCATCAGGCGACTCATCGTTTGAGGAGCGTTGGTCAATCCGAAAAGCATGCGCTTAAATTGGTACAATGGCCTATTGGGTACCGTAAAAGCAGTCTTCGCGCGGGAGTCCTGATCCAGACAGATCTGCCAAAATGCATCCTTGAGATCTATCTTGGAGATGCAGTGTACTGGAGGGAGCCTGCTAAGGAGCCCATCCATGATTGGAATAGGATACGCATCCCTCACAGTCACTGCGTTCAGCTTCCGTGCATCTAAACAAAATCTCACCTTGCCAGGTTTTATATGCAAGGTGACTGGAGAAGACCATGGAGAACTAGGAGCCTCTTCGATCACGTCCATGGCCAGCATTCTATCGATCTCAGCGCACAGGAGACTCTCCTTAGCCGGAGACAAGGGGTAAAACCTTTGCTTTATTGGCTTTGCGGCTGCTGTATCGATACTATGCTGGATGAGTGTCGTCAGTCCTAGGCCATTCTTCTCGAAGGACGGAAATAAGGTAATTACGCCATCAAGCTGTGATTTTTCGACGTGAGTCAAATCTAGCTGAGGCGAATCGGGATCAGATTGGCAGGAGACTTCATTTATGGATGCTGGAACGATGGAGATGTTAAATCGTTTCCAGAAGTCCATTCCACAAATGAGCTCCTGTCTAATGGTTGGAACAATCAGAAACTCAAACTCGGTTGTCACCGAGTGATACGTCAGGGGAACAGCAATTAACACAATTATCTCCTGCGTCTGCCCATCCGCAGTGTGCACGACGTTCTTCGTCTTGCCGAACACACATCCCGTGTCAACTAACTTCTGTGCCAACTTGCCACCGATAACGCTTTTGTTAGCACCGCTATCAAGGAGTGCCAAGTGATCCTCACCGAAGACGTTGACTTGGGTGAAAGGGCGTATGTCACCGCTTTGATGGACGATAGAAGAGATAGTATACCGTTTCAAGCCCCGTATGCGTCGCCAAAATTCACGCATACGGGTTGCAGACCTAGATCTACTTGAAACGGTAGCATCGACTTTGAAAATCTCAGCTCTTCGCTTTAGATATTCGCGTAGACGCACGTGATACGGTTTAAAATGCTGTGGAATTATCAAATCTGGTATTTTGGTCATGTCTGGTGAAATAGAAAGTCTGGTGGGATAAAGTGACGCTGCAGGTTCCGAGATTAGCGTCGGATGTCGCCTCTCGGAAGTCTGCGAGCATCCTGCGTCGGGTTTTTCAACTTGGCCTTGCACCTGTCACAATTCGGCTTATATACGTCGACAGCACCGCATCCGAAGCAAAAGATGCGTCTTGGCTGAAGACAATCGTGATAGCGATGGCCTACCTCCTCGCAATTCCAGCATTTGGAATTGTCGAATGAGCGAACGGCGCATATTTCCGCTTCCGACGCCTCTTTTGACTCTGGCTCGGAATCCTCTTCCACCTGAAGAGAATTCACGAAGCTTCGCTTAACGGTTGAGCGATATTGGGGTCGAATGTTTCGGAAGAACTCCTCGTGTCTGTGACATTCCCTACGTAAACTGGCCAAATCCGACGTTTCTACATGCAACAACTCATGTTGCAGCTGCGAACGCAAACCGTGGCGAACCTCAACCGCAATCTCGCTATCCGACATAGGTTATCGGAGGGAATCAGCGATAGCCAGCATAGCATCCAGAAAATCATCGAAGCTTTCGTTGCTACCTTGCTTACGACGACGCATAGCATCCTTGATGTCCCTGTCTGTTCTCTGGTCCTGGTACCGCACTTGCAGGCGACTACACAACTCGTACCAGTCCAGATCGCGAACCGTGCGATGCACTCTCCAATAAAACGCGAGTGCTGGGCCAGAGAACAAAAGATGAGCAAATTGGGACAGCAATGAAAAGTTGCCGTTGAGGCTCTGGGTGGTCATGCAATTCACTCGAAATATAAAGTCTTCGAGAGGAAGGTCATTGGGTGATCCAGTAAACTTAATGCGCCAGTTCGAGATGGTGTTTGAGATCCTATCTGGGCGATCAATGTCTGAAAAGCCGAAAAAAACACGAGCTCCATGCTGCCTTCCACCTAAACTATCTTCAGGCCTCGAAGCGTTGCTCGTGCGGCGAACTGATGGCGCTGCCTCGCCTTCCTCCCCGTAACGAGGATCATCTCGAGTATCTCGAACATTTTGGGTCACATTTAGATTGCGGAACGCGGCGGAGATCTGCTCAGCAATCACGGCCGACATGCTATCTCTATAACTCGCCATCGAGCTAGAGATGAGCCTATTAATTCGCTCTTCCGCGAGCGCAGCTGAGTCAGGGGTTTTAGTCTCACGTCGGGTGTTTCCCCGAGTTGGAAGTGGGAGTGAGGAGCTGGCATGGGTCATGCCACGCCCCTGAGAACGAGTATTCATACGGCTCTTTGGAATTGCTCCCGAATGAGCCGGAGCGTTCAAAGGTCCTTGCTCACTAGGCGGATTCAAAGAAGCCCTGCGCTCAACTGCAGCAGTCAGGATAGCCTTTGAGCACGTCTGGCGGCATATCGGACAGTTTTCGTTATTATCGAGCCAACCGGACAGACAAGATCTGTGAAAATGGTGTCTGCAGGTGGTCTCGATGAGGTCTGGATCCTGACTGGTGTCATTGCAGATGGTACAGTCCATCGCGATGTTCATCAGGTCCCCTACCCTCTCATTACCCCGTTTTACCGCCATAATAAAATCTCAAACAAAATAATGAACTTGGTCAAAACTACTCGGTTCCAACTCCGGTTAACAAAAAAAACTTATGTGCGATAGTACGATAAAGGTATCCCACACGTTGTAGCTTACAATAAAATGTAACGTAGTTGCAATTGTGCACACAAACACGTATATATGTATTTTTTTAATACGCCAAGCTCAAGGATGTGAAAGTGTATATATGATAATATTCATGCAAGATTAGAGGGCTTAACTAAGTTAAGGTAATATAACAGCAATTTTGTGATGTGATCGTTCATTAGAAGTAGTTCCGATTACTGAAGCTACGTTAATAAAAATAAACTGCGTGAAGCTCTAATCGGATGCTGAGGATCGTGCCGAATCCGTCCAGCACAAACAATCTCAGCCATCACGAGTCGAGGTGTTTGTTCGATGGAGCTAAGATATGGTATCGAACCGATATAATCCAATTCGATAGTTCAATACCCTATATTCCACCATCGAACGCCACTGATAATCCTCTGAATCGAAGATTATCGAACTCGGATAGCTATATGCAATCGGTCTGGATCCGATATCCACCAGAGTAACCAGCAGTTCCAGATTGCACATAACTATCGGCTGAATCTACAAAAATCAAAAAAAATTGAGGGATTTTGGGTTCCTAGGAAAAAGAGAATGGAAAGGAAAGGGTATAGCCGAGTGGAACCTTTTCGGCCCCACGTTGGGCGCCAATTTCTGTAACGACCGAAGTCCAGTAACGTCCCCTGCACACCCTGTCTAAATTACAGCCGGCTAAGCTCAGGGAAAATGGGCGGGGTTTTGTGTGCAGGTTCGGTTATCGATGTTACGAGAAAATATCGACAGGTTATAGGACTGCTAGAGGAGAGAATGGCAAGAAAAGGGAATTCCAAAATAAACGGACGGACTACCCCTAACGAACGATCTAGTCGGAGAGCTAGATGTAATGCTCTCCTTCTTCACCCACCCAACCATGTACTATCGATATCGGAATACCGATACTACCCATGTTGCTGTTATGCTACCGCCCTTAGTGCCTCAAAAAAGAAAAGATTATTCCATTTTAAATTCCTTTAATGTTATTTAATAACAAACAATATTAGCGCTTGCAGCTTCGTGCTGCATAACGAATTCGAGAATTCTAATTTTACTTCCCTAATTTTTAGTCCTTTTTGATTTATTTTTTGTTATTTATTCAATCTCAATGTAATTAGATCTTTTTCTTTTAAATATCTTTTTTTCTTATTTGGTGTCGATAGTTTACGAATGGAAGAGATGGGATATTTTTGCAAACGATAGGCAGACGATAGTTTTAGTATTTCATTTCGATATTTCTACTCCCGATAGGCAAGCGATTGTTTGAATATTAATTGGTTTCGATATTTTGAAATTGTTGTCCACTCACCCGTGATCCGTTGGGGCCCCGACGAAACAGCTGAGGAAAAATAATAATGGCAACAATAACCAAGACACCAATAATACCCAAACACAAAAAAAATATCTTCTGACCTATCACTCAATCTTGTTTTATTTTACGTTACGAATTTCTCTAATTCGCATACGTGCGTATGCGAATGAATGAATGAATGAATGAACTGAGTGAATGAAAAAGATGAGAAAAATAAAAAGATTAAATCAAAAAGGATGAACAATATAAATGAAATGAAACAAAAATTAAAATAAAAATTATGGAATGATGAATTAAATGAGTGTGAAAAAAGAAAATAGAATGAGAATTGTGTGAATATAAACGTGGATGTGAATGTTTTTGGTGTACTACAAGTACATAAGTGTGTTTGAATGTAAATGTGTGTATGAAGCTTGAATGTGTATGTGTACTGCAAGTACGTATGTGTGTATAAGAGTGAATGTGTATGTGTACTGCAAGTACGTATGTGTGTATGAAAGTGAATGTGTTGGTGTAATATTTAGTTAAGGTCTGCGTGTTTTGTAGTAAGGAAAATTGTGCAGATGTGTCCTATGCTCCTTCCAGAAGTCTCCGGAATTTTACACGCTGTGTTATAATCAGGTTCAACTTTGGAAACCATACAGGCTATGAGGAGATAGAAAAATGCACATCAGGTGGCTGCCTAAGCATAACTTTTTTTGTATTTTAAACCACTCACCACAAACAGCAAACAACAACTAAAGGTAGCCGGGCGATCACGGCACCAGAATAGATGAGGGCAAATACGCACGCCCACCAGTGAAAAGGCGCGAGAGCGCTAGGGCTCCTCTGGGCACAAGCGGTTTACTAGAAAGCAAGACGAGGTTAGAACCTGCCAAACAATGTTTGGAAAGCTTATACTCACGTCCAGCCTCGTACACCCACCATATTAACCGCACCAAAAGCTTGATTGTCCAAGCTCAACAATTTTCGAGTTCACTTTAATATATTTTCTGCGATCACTTTTGATTTATTTCGATTTAAAAATTAGCATCGACGCGTGTTCTCCAGCTTTTTCTCAATTAGTGAAGAGGGAAAATAATATCGAGCGCGATAGGTGGCTTAGGGTATCGATATATCCCCACCCCACTTCCCAACACTGATCGTTCGGATCGGCCGATTTGGAGTTGCCAGACCGGTCGATTATCGGTGTGACTCTGGGTGTGGTGAAAACCGTTGTTCAAATTCAAATTCAAATTCAAATTTGAATTACTGAATTTTTAAACGAGTATGGAGGCAAATCGCTCACCATATAAAAATGTGACAAAAACAAACCAATTAATACACGGGCCTCACAATTTTTAAATATTTAGTTAATTAGATTATTTTATTATTGTAAATAAAGAATATATGTGCAATGTTGTTTAAGGTATTGTAAATATTCCTCCTCGAGGATTGCGACATTGCCGTGGTGAGGAGGCTGAGTATTCGAAATTTTTAGAGGTTGATATAATCGATGTACTGTTATAATTCTTCAATGTGATCCTAGTGATCCTGAGCAAGAATATATATACTTTATGGGGTCTGCCACGCCTCCTTATGCCTGTTACATACATTTTGCACAAAGTTAGTATACCCTTTTTTGACAATTTTCAATGGTCGAAGGGTATAAAAAGCTATAGACAGCATATTTGGCATGAAGGTTATATATAGGCAAATCAAGTTTATTTCAAATGTTTGATACTACGCCCAACGCACCCGTAATCAGTAATTTGCTCTTACTTAGGAAAGTAATGAACTCATCAAATTCTGCTTAAAGTTGAATGTGATATGAATGAACATATCGCCAAAATATATTTTCTTTTGGTATACTATCCGAAAAAAAACTAGTCGGAAAGGCTACAGTCACGGGGTGACTGTAAGAGGCCATGGATTTTTAATAAATAAACTTATATACCATAAAAATCAATTCAGTAACAACAAGTCCTAAAATCCGTAACAAACGTGTAACCACACTTATAATTTGAAACAGAGAATTCTCAATATTTCTGCACAAATTATTTTATTACATATGGCTCGCTCTCACTCACATGCACACACGTGCGTAAAGAGTAAAGCGACGCGTCGCGATGTCATTTGCTCAAAGCAGCGCGGAGGCTGCTGCTCGTACCGAACATTTGTACTGAAAACGTTAACTTTAATAACTTTTGTGTTATTGGTCCGATCGGATTGTGTTTTGGAGGATACTGTATTCAGCTTTATGTATACCGAAGCAGAACATTATGAGTTCAATACTTTGCCTAATAATCACAAATTACCGATTTGCGGGGGCGGTGGGCGTGGCAATATTAATATTTGATATACACTTGATCTTCCTATGATATATAGGAACCACCATTCCAAATTTGGTGTCTCTAGCTTTTTTTAATAGCTGAGATCTGTTGTCTCAAACAAACAGACGGACAGACAGACGGACATGTCTCAATCGACTCGGCTAGTGATCCTGAGCAAGAATATTTATACTTTATGGAGTCTGTCACTACTCCTTATGCCTGTTACATGCATATGCTAGTTGCACAAAGTTAGTATTCCCATTTTTGACCATTTCAATGGTCGAAAAAGTAAGATTTGTACTTAGAACTGGCTTAAGAGAACGTCATTAGCTTGCAGTTGGAGCTGTTTAAATTCAATAAATTTGCACCACACCAACTGTTTAAACTGTGAAGGTCGGTTTAATGGAAAGAATGAAAGGAGGCGTCTTTAAATTGATAACAGAGCTTTACATAATCTGCATACATAAGAATCCGGGAGTTTAGTATGACCAAAAGTAGGAAACCCCTTATAATAAAGGCTGACAGTAAATTTGTGCAAGTTAAACGAAATTTAAAAAATCCGTGCTGACAAGGAGAAATGACGGATCTGCAAAATTCTGCAATTGAGGAGTTAAGACATTCTTGTGAAATATACGAAAAGAGACCTCTGTTTATTTAATTATTGTATTAGATTTTAAGCTTATTAAGCTTAGATAGCTTTGAGTATCGGTACAGTATCGAAGTACGCAAATGGGAACTCCGTCCCTGAAAATCGAACTTTTGTTTAGTTGTGGGGCGAAAATGCCATTCGAACTGGGAATGAAAGTTGAAAGTTGAAGATGAATAGGTCGTTTGAAAGAACTTTGCAAACAGATCAGCCATGTCCTGATTGGAGTTTGTATTTGCACTTTCGAACGACTGATTAGATAGATTGGCAAATAATTTACGCTTCATTTTAATAAAATTATATAACTTTCTGGAATTCTGTTGGCACTGAAACCCACAACGAATAACATAATTTTTGTATTATGTAGCGTTTAGATCGACAAAATTAAACTGAGCAGTAAAATATCTTGAAAAGAAAGACGAGTAATAATTAATTATATACTTTTTAAAGAGTCTAAGCTTAAGATTATTAAGACTGGATAGTTCTTTTGTATGCCATGGAAGCTTACTTAAATTCCTCTGATAAAAACGAATATCAAACAAGTGGGTAAGGCTACAGTCGGGCGCCCGACAGTAAGATACCCTTCTCCCAATTTTCTAAATCCGTTACAAACGTGTAACCACACTCATAATTTCAAACAGAGAATTCTGCACAAATACTTCTAGTACATATAGCTTACTCGCTCGCACTCACACAGCGACGCGCGTAAAGAGTAAAGCGATACGACGCAACGTTGACGTCGGCGTCAACTGCTCAAAGCAGCGCGTCGGCTGCTGCCCGTACCGAACATTTTGACTTGAATAACTTCGGTGTTATTGGTCCGATCGGATTGTATTTTAAAGAATACGTTTATATTGCATTTAGCTTTATACATACCAAAGCAGAGCATTATGGGTTTAATACTTTGCTTAATAATCGCAAATAACCGATTTGAGGGGGCGGTGGGCGTGGCATCAAACATTTAATATAAACTAGATCTGCCTATGGTTTATAGGAACTTTCGTGCCAAATTTGGTATCTCTAGCTTTTTAAATAGCTGAGATCTGTTGTCTCATACAGACGAACAGACGGGAAGACGGACAGACGGACATGTCTCAATCGACTCGGCTAGTGATCCTGAGCAAGAATATATATACTTTATGGGGTCTGCCACGCCTCAAAGTTAGAATACCCTTTTTTGACCATTTTCAATGGTCGAAGGGTATAAAAAGTTATTTAAAGTATTTTAAAATATATTAATAGAAATATCTATATCACAGTTCATAAATAAACATTAGACCATGTATTACTTGAAATCAGGTAATTTATTTTAATAAAGTCTGCTAAACAAAAGCAACGTACTCGTTTGTCCAACACAAATGAATTCAATATCATATTAAGTCTCCGGTTGGTAATGTTCTGACGCCATATAAGAATTGACAGCAATTAGATCTCCGCCGATAAAGATGATCAAGCCGATAGGCTTTTTACTTGATTGGAAACATTTCAGTGCATAAAATCTCCAGAACACATGGGATTCAAAAGTAAGACTAGACTAGAAAAGTGTGTAGCGCGGAGAACTAATCGGCAAGTTTGCGGAAACTGCCAAACAGTTCCTTAAATTCTGTCCTTGTTTACCACTTAAACGAAATAAAATCGTTTTCATGGCACGCATCGAAACAGTAGTACAACCCGTATCGTTTTGCTATAGCATGCGAAGTGCAAACATCCAATAAGAATCAAGTGCAACTTTCGGAGATAAAGCAAATTAGAGACTGAGAGGTTTGTTCTTTCGCAGACTTGTAGCGGGTATATCACAGTCGGGCTCGACTGTAGTCTTTCCGACTTGTTTCTAATTTGATTCAGAAATAATTGTTCAAACAACGCAGTCTTGAAAAAAAACATGTAGGTAAGGCTACAGTCGAGCGCCCGACAGTAAGATACCCTACTCCCATTTTTATACCCTTGCAGAGGGTATATTAATTTTAGCCAGAAGTTTGCAACCTATAAAGTATATATATTCTGAATCAGCTTTACCGTCTGTCCGTCCGTCCGTCCGTCTGTTGCAACGCAAACTAGTCTCTCAGTCTTTGAGCTATCTTCATGAAACTTGGCACACAAGCTTCTTATTGCTGTAGGCTGTATATAAGTCGGAACGAGCCAGATCGGACCGATATATCGTATAGCTGTCATAGAAGCTATCGGCCGATTTTTGTTGTTTTCTTATTACGTTCTTAACGTGCTGTCAAAATTGTATAATCGGACCACTATAACATATAGCTGTCATAGGAACAATCGGCTGAGATCAGGGTTTTCGTATGCAAACAGAAACCAGCAGCAATCCAAATGTATTTTATATTTAGTATAACTGCAAGGGTAAAAAACCTTCGGCAAGCCGAAGGTAGCCTTGCTTTCTTGTTTTATATCTGTTACAAACGTGTAACACCACTTATAATTTCAAACAGAAATTCTGCACAAATACTTCTACATATGGATTACTCGCTCGCACTCACACAGCGCAACGTCGACGTCGACGTCAACTGCTCAAAGCAATGGTCGAAGGGTATAAAAACAGTGTCATGTTCTGTGTATGCGATATATAACATATGTGCTTATGGATTGAGCGAAATCCAAATCCGGAGTACAAATTTCACTTTCACGTGTGGATCATATAAATTTGTCCCAAATTATATAGAATTATGACCAGGATATTTACTTTGACTGTCTTAGTCAGATCCAGAGTTAGAAATTTACGGTTCAAAAATCATAAAAGCACCGATATATAATAGACATGATCTTATTGAATCCAAAACCGAAGCTGAAAATAGGGCTAACAAGTTTCCCCATTGTGGACTGTTTATTAAAATTCTACTTTGTTTCAAGTCTGTAAGCCTACAGTCGAGAGTGCACGACAGTAAAATACCCTCGCCCAATTTTTAAAGTCCGTTACAAACGTGTTACCACACTTAAAATTTCAAACAGGCAATTCTGCTCAAATTCATCAAACATTTGATATAAACTTGATCTGCCTATGAAATATACTTGAAGGAACATTCATACCAAATTTGGGGTCTCTAGCTCAAATGGCTCAATCGACTCGGATAGTGATCCTGAGCAAGAATAAATATACTTTATGGGGTCCGTCACGCCTTCTTATGCCTTTTACATACATTTCACAAAGTTAGTATACCCTTTTTTTTAGCATTTTCAATGGTATAATTATTGAAAAAACGAAGATGTAGGAAAACGAATGTATGTACTCGAGAACTGCAACATGCATGCATACACAACACTCAAAAATGAATGAGATTCTTGCCACTCGATCTTCATTTTGCACAGGCCGCACATAGCACACGCCTCAAGCCGCGCAAGCCTCTAATAGCAAGAGCCTCAGATAGCGGGAGACTCTAAAAGAAAGAGACGCAAAAGGCAGGAGCCGCAAAAGGCAGGAACGTTTTGGCAAAAAAGAAAAGAGACGCATGCCCAAAGGCTCGGTAGGTAGAGACAGCAGCATAAGGGTCTGCCACGCCTCCTTATGCCTGTTACATACATTTTGCACAAAGTTAGTATACCCTTTTTTGACCATTTTCAATGGTCGTATAAAAACAATAATGGTGGCTCACTTTGTTGATGGGATTTGTAAGTGAGGTCCAACCTGCTTTTCAATTTAGGCGAAAGGTACATGCACTCGCGTTGGGCGCGCTCTACAGTAGCTTACGTTATTTTTTATTTTTATCTTTGCTTTAAAATAACTCTTAAAGCTTTTAATCAAGAGTTAAATTTAAATTTGAGCTCACCCACTAAATCACCAAAATCTTTCTTTTGCATATATATTCTCTCACTCTACTTTTTAAAATGCAAATACGTTTTTCTATGCCTATCAATGCTTATGCAATCATAAATTTAATCATTACAAATGATACATGTATAACCTTATTTAATAATTGCACTCTTTAGTCCAATCGCCACATTAATGGCCATTTTGAAGAGGTAAATAAAAGAAATGAACTTGGTCTAATAGTTTTTCAAAATGCAAGATCTGCAAACGGCCATCGTGGTTATGAACCGGATTAAAACTATTTCACATAATTTTCAGAGTAGCGTCTAGCTTGGGTTTATATATTAGACCAATCCATGCCAACTACCTCATTACAATATCCATTCTAACATATTTCTTAATATCTCGTCGTAGGCAAGGCTATCAGAAGTTTGTGGTAGCTACTTCTTTTGTTGCTACTCGATCGGGGCTTTTGCGCTGGATTGATCATATCAAGAGACCAGAAGATACGCCCGAGCCGTAAGTTAAATATACATTATGTTATGGTCATAAGTTCAAATCAAGGATGGTCGGTCTATATTTTAATCCTAATCTGACAAGAGAAGCATCCTCGTACTGACTGACTGACATAACTATATCGACTCAATTTCTAATTCTGTTTCAGACTGTATATCTTCTGGATCGTTTCGTTGAATTTTCCTTCTGCCTTTTACGTACATTCCGACTAGTACAACATTCCCAAAAATCCAGAAGCAGCTTACTTTTAGTTTACCAAGCATCCACATCACAAAATTAATAACATAACAATAAAGTTGTGCCGAGGTCTTACGAGGTGTGTTCCAAAGTTAACAGGAATTTTTGAATCTTGCGCCCTCTAGTGGCGCCATCTACAATATATGTTGACTAGTGTGTTAAAATCTGCTATCCTTTATCGACTCCAGTATAAGTCAGTATGTTTTTTGTCATCGGAGCGAAAATATGCTTCAAACAAAGAGCTAACATTAAATTTTGTTTTGCCGAAACGTTTCAATTGTTGAAACAAGTTTATGGCAATGATTGTATATTCCGTAGCAGAGTGCACGAGTGGTTTCAACTTTGACAAAGGGGTCGTGAGGATATAAATGACGGCATCGAAAGAGGAGCTGAACAAGATAAAAATAAATGATTTTTTGAAGTGCTTCGAAGATTGGAAAAACCGTTGGTACAAGTGTATAATATCTCATGGAGATTACTTTGAAGGGGACCACATAGATATTCATGAATAAATAAATAATTATTGAAAAAACACAAAAGTCGCGATATTTTTTGAACACACCTCGTATAGTTTGTCCGTCATTCTATAAGTTTATCCGTCTGTTTCAACCCAAACTAGTCGCTCAGTATTAGAGCTATTTTAATGAGACGCGCTGTAAATAAGTCGGAATAAGCCAAATCCGACTGATATATCGCATAGATACAAGATATTGGCCGAATTTTTGTTAGTTTTCAAGTAGCGTTACCCCACCATTTTTTTTTTTAAATGTATTGATTGCAAAATTTCATCCAAACCGAACTCATATAACATGTACAAAGATGCCATAGGAACAATCGGACAAAAATGGGCTTGGCATTTAATCCATACTTTAATATTATTTTTTTGTTAAAAATTGTTCTTTACTATTACCTAACCCTTTTACAATGCAACTACGCTTTAACAGGTGTTTGTAGTACAAGTATTACGGACTTAAATATAATTTTAAATCAGAAATCTCTGCAAAGGTAAATAATTTTCGGCGTGCCGAATGTAGCTTTTCTTTTATCTGGTTTAATTTTATTTTGGGTCACAAGTCAATAGAGCCATTTCCGAGCACACAGACCTCATCTATTGTATATTCAAAGTTACCATATTTGGTACAAAGGTTTCTGTGTACCATGGACAGAATAAAACGTGTTTAAATTTCAGATGCCACGCACTTCGTCCACACTAATCCGTTTGTTTTTTTTTTTTTTTTTTTTTTTTGGATTATTGAGAAAAGTATTTAAGCCACATCGTTTGGTTTTTAACCTATATTCAGAATTGCTACTGATCCACTAATCTTTCAATCATGACTCAGAAGTTTTTCAAAAATATATTAACTAACGTTTGAGCACGGCTGCCGGCACGCTTCTGTGACCTATGTAAGATTAAGATAAAAATTTAGCTGAACACTGCGCATGCATTGGAGTAGTCGAATGTGTGATGTTGTTCAAAACCAAAGAATCTAAGAAATAATTCAAAACAATACCTAAATTCTATAGCCTGTTTGATTCGAATATTGAACTCTCTTCGTAGGCATTTCAGCGAGGATAATGTGCGCGCAATAGACAGCTCGTGGTACAAAAGGGCCATAGATCAACACTCGGTGGAGCCAGACAGTTTCGTCTACAGCGTACCTTTTGGATCTGGTTTTGCAATTAAGTCCAATTCAACACTGGTGACCGCATCGCATGCCATCTTTGTGGAACATCGCGGGCACAAGGCACCCGCTGGAGTGGTTGGACTGCAATTTCAACACGATTCCCTGGCAAAGCACTTTATCAACATAACCTCTACTGTAAGTAAGATATTAAACGCTTCTCTGAATCTCTCATAATATCTTTCACTAGTGCACCGGTATGACGGGCTGCAAAAGAACCTGTGCCTCAGATAATCTCGATTGTTACGTGCTAGATAACAGCGGGTTTGTCATTATTTCGGAAGAAATGGAACACACCGGAAAGTTTTTTGGGCAGATCGATGGCACTATTATGGACTCTCTGGTTCAAGATCGCATTTACAAGCGTGTCACTGTGAACGACTATCAGGGCGTCTGTTCAGACTCCGATAACCCATACACTGCAGCTTGTGGGATGCTGCAACCACATAACTTAGGCAGCTGGTTATTCCAACATGTGGTAGCACTTAGCGCCACTTTATTGTCATTTATGCCTTCTACGCTGCGCGCATGGCCGCAAAACGACTACGAAACATACGAAAATGGGGATGTCATATTTCAGGAGAACAGCTATTCCGATGAATATGAGGAAACATTTGAAAACGAGTACAATATGCAGGTAGACCAGGAAATAGATGATTTCTTCACCACAGCAGATGTGGTGAGTGCTAATATCAATCGTGACAATAAGAACTCTTAACTCTTCAGCGGGTTTTTAGGAATACACAACGCCACCTTCCAAACAGCACAAGCCACACAGTGGACCTAGATTCACGCCCGATCCGCAAAACGCTCGCCGTTGCGACCTTCGAACCGACCTTTATATGCTACAGCCGGAACGCCTCAACCAAGGCGGTCAAAACAATCCACTCAAGGTTAGTATTAACAAGTGGGTAAGGCTACAGTCGGGCGCCCGACAGTAAGATATCCTTCTCCCAATTTTCCAAATCCGTTTCAAGCGTGTTACCACACTCATAATTCCAAACAGAAAATTCTGTACAAAAACTTATAATACATATAGCTTACTCGCTCGCACTCACACAGAGACGTGCGTAAAGAGTAAAGCGACACGACGCAACGTCGACGGCGACGTCAACTGCTCATAGCAGCGCGCAGGCTGCTGCTCGTACCGAACATTTGTACTGAAAACGTTGACTTGAATAACTTTTGTGTTATTGGTCATATCGGATTGTAATTTGGAGAATATATTCATATTGTATTAAGCTTTATGCATATTTTAGCAGAACGTCGTGAGTTTAATAATCGCGAATTACTGATTTACGCGAGCGGTGGGCGTGGTACCCAAAATTTGAAAATAAAGTTTACTGCCTTGGTATACAAGAATCTACATGCCAAATTTTAAGACTCTGGCTATGTTTCAGACGTTCATACAGACAGACAGACATACAGACAGACAGACAGACAGACATGGCTAGATCGACTCGGCTAGTGATCCTCAGCATGAATATATATACTTTATGGGGTCGCAGATGTTACGCACATTCCGACAAACCTATGAATTTTTTGTTAAATCCATGGCATAAATTTTAGAAGGAGGATTTTAATTTCGATGACGTATTTACTGGATTTAACAGCTAGGAAAAATTACTACGTACAACAATGAACTTATTCAACTGATGGCCCGCGGGGATCTTGAACTTGGGAAATGGGTGTCAAATACAACCCGTATGCTAACAGAAGATAGCGATTCTTCACAGCCAGCTCAATCGTCACCGGTCAAGGCCTCTACTGGCATCCTGGGGTAGTTAAATTATCATATAATGTTGGACTTTGTGAGAATTCCGTTCAATATATATTACCATAGCTAGTTTTCAACGACGCGGAAAACATTTAACGGCATGCATTCTCCAATGCATACGCCGTGTAGTGTACAGCAGAGTTATTTATAAAGATGGTTCCATTTCGGCATCATTCATGACATCAATGACAAGGGTGGCTTCCCTGAAGCAGCAATCAGTACCGCGCGTTAAACTCTGTGCAGCTCTGCTTTGGAGCCAGCTTATACGCTCAATCAAGGTCGCACTTCGAAACAACGATATATCAGTGTATGCATTCCAAGGCATGAGTGGCGACATGTTGGCTCAAAATCCAATCCAACAGACTGTGCTTCCAGAGGCATGATGACAGCAGAACTTATCAAGTTCCTATTGTGTGGAACGGACCATCTTGGCTATGGAACAAGGATCAATTTCTGGAAAAGGTGAACATTTTACATCATAGCTGGTTTATTCCAGATAAACGAATACAAGACGAAGTCAAAATCAATTGTTTGACAAACTCCAGTGAATCAAATTAATGAACTCATTCAACGATATTCATCCTGGTCAAGGCTCGTACACATTATGGCGTAAGTTCTAAGGTTCATCCATTGCATGAAGAACCATGAAGGAAGGTTCAAATTCACTTAAGTTTGAAGAATTGCAAGCAGCAATTTGTTTGCGACAGGCAATCCAATCACTGAAGAGCCGATCTTATCTAGCCAGTCTCTCACCAAGTTCGGCAAGGACACTCTACGAAGGGTTGGTGGGCGGTTGCGTTACTTGCAGCTCCTAGCAAAGACAAAACATCCGATTTTGTTACCGAAGCATCAGTATTACTCATCTCATTCTGGAGCATGACATCGCAGCAACTTACACCCCGGCGTATCAGCACTTTTCGTTATAGTTCGACAGAACTTTTGTATACTGGGCGCAAGGAATTTCATTCGGAAACTGACACTGATACAGGCTTGGCATGCTTTCGACAAAAGCAGCACCAGGCATATCAAAAAAGGGCGGATTTGCTCAGAGTACGCATAACTTAAGCGCTTCCTTTCGTCAATACTGGATGCGATTACGCTGGACCATTTGAAGGATGCAACGGTGCGCAAGCCGCGAATAAGCAACATATGTCTATTTGTTTTCCTAGCCAACTCGGCAATACACTTGGAACTTGCCACTAATTTATCCACGGACACCTTTATGGCTGCATTGCGACGCTTCACATCTTTGCGTGGCACGTGTTCCACAATTTAAATGTTACGAATTTTGTTGGGGCACACTCGTTTTGCCAGTGCTCGCCTGGACGAACTTCAAAAACTTTTGGCATCAGAAAAGCATACGGACCCAGTCACCCGCACCCTGGCGGATGATGGAATTCAGTAGGTCTTTTTTCCACCACATGTCCCTCAATTGGGAGGAAAGTTGGAATCTGCAGTTAGATCAGTGAAGTTTCGACCCTTACCTACGAGCATATGCGGATACTACTCGCCCAAGTTAGCCTACTTTGTTACTCATCGGACACTGAGGTAAACTATTTATCTCCAGCGCATTTTCTAATCGGAAGAGCATTCACAACCATACCAGAGGCTGATACGCAATTAACCGTTTGGGCTATTGGCTAAGCATTCATTCCATGTATCAAGGATTCTGGAAACAGTGGCATCAGGAGTATCTTACTACACTGTGGAGTATCTTAATAATTCACATGTAAAACTTAATATTTTGAAATGTATCAATACCGTTGCGACGGTAATTCACATAAAAGCTATGTTAGAGATTTAGTATGAAGAGAGCATTCGATCGCCGCTTTATTCCAAGCCAACTAGGTTAACATAATTAATTCATTGATTAAGCTCGTTTTTACCGAACACGCCGGTGTACCGAATAGAAAAACTGAGTTTTTTGCTTCTATATTTACGATATTTGTTTATTTATTTTTATTTTTGGTTTTAGGGTAAGCTGACCAATTGCCATGTCTCCGGCTGTGAGCGCCCATTTAGCGTGCAGAAAATTCCGCACAGCAATCTAATTTTGCTTGTGGTGGACACGCTTTGTCCCTGCGGTTCCAAGCAGCTAGACATTGAGCCAATGGAGGAATCAGGCACTGTAGGTGAGTAAAATATATTTTACAGGAAGTGTAACTTATGGACTGAAATTTTTGTTGTTTTTTTGTTTTGTACACCAACAGGTGCTTGCAGTACACGTCGGCAGAGTCAAGGGCAGGAGTCGCGTCGCCGCCCAAAGAAATGCATTAATTATCATCCCGAAGAGATCGAGATACACCAATGTGGGCGTGGCAGCACCATGCTGCATGTGTCGACGCCGGTCATAGCTGCCCATCTTCTGATGGTCACCGTGACCTATGTGTTGGCCAATGCGTGATACGAGCAATAAGTACGGTCCGCCACACGTTAGACACACACTGATATTACAAAATTAATGTGCGGGTCGACGCAAAACATTTTTTCCACACGTCAGACACTGAGAAAGCTAAACAAATTCTATGCAGGGTAGCAGATTTTATTGATTTAGTTTCAGGCTATGGAGAACTGCGGCATATTGACGTTACATATAGCCAAATAAAATGATACCAAGTTAATATGTATGTATATGTTAGTAGACAATAATTTGCAAAAATACTTATAAGTCCACTCACATATAGACAAATTACTTATAGCTCAATTAGTTTATTCTGTTATTCCAGCTTGTTTAAACTTTATTGATTTTTTAAAATTACAGTTAGAACATGTTACTAACCTAAATTTTGCAATCAATGATGCAAACTTAAAACCAGAGTGAACACAACGTATGTACATATGTTATGTATGTGTGTATGTGAATAGCGTATCAACGTTTTGACAAAAAAACAATATTCCTACCGAAATATTTTACTTAACAATACTGTCATTCATTTAACACAACAAACAAGAGAACTCCAAGGAACCGTAAAAATTTCAGTATTTGCTCATCTACGAACGCACAAATTCAAATATCATTATTTTATTAAGCCAATATGTCCATTTAATATTAAATTTATCAAACTAAAATTGAAGTCTATGTATGATACATATCAAATCATATGCATGTTTGTATGTACATACATACCAGAGAACTGCAACATGCATGCATGCACAACAAGCCCCTCAAAAATTAATTAGTTTTATTCCACTTGATCTTCATTATACCCAGGCCTCAGATCGCACAAGCCGCAGATGGCAAGAGCCGCAGCAAGGCATGAAACGTTTGGCAAAAATGACAAGTGAGGCATGCCCGAAGGCTCGGTAGGTAGAAACAACAGCACAAGGGTCAGGGCATACAAATTTGTTTGAGAACGTTCGGTTTTCCCTTTCTTCTAGCGCGTTTTTGTGTTACCTCCACCATTTCTATTAAAATAATCATAAGCTGGTAGAGAAAAAAAACCCGAGGCCAATGCATTTCAATTTTTACTTTTTGCTTTACCCATTCCACAAAATAAGCGACGCACGCGCTAGCAGAAAGGGAAAACCGAACGTTCTCGAACATAGTATTTTATTTTACCCTTGCGGAGGGTATATTAATTTTAGCCAGAAGTTTGCAACGCACCTTAGGAGACATCTCCGACCCTATAAAGTATATATATTCTGAATCAGCATCAACAGAGGAGTCGAAAAATCGATGTCCGTCTGTCCGTCCGTCTTTTGCAACGCAATCTAGTCTCTCAGTTTTTAAGCTATCTTCATGTAACTTGGCACACAAGCTTCTTATTGCTGCACGCTGTAAATAAGTCGGAACGAGCCTGATCGGAGCGATACATGGTGAAGCTGTCATAGAAGCTATCGGCCGATTTTTGTTGTTTTTCAAGATATTGTAACAAGATTTGGCAAATCTTATTCTTATTACGTTCTTAATGTGCTGTCAAAATCGGACCCCTATATCATATAGATGCCATAGGAACAATCGGCTGAAATCAGGGTTTTTGTATGCAAATAGAAACCAGCAGCACTCCAAATGTATTTTATATTAAGTATAACTGCAAGGGTATAAAACCTTTGGCAAGCCGAAGGTAGCCTTGCTTGCTTTTAATATTTTTTTAACGTACGCGTTGAGTGGCGAAATGTGCCATTCGTGCAGTTTTCTGATACATACATATATATCTATATACCCTCTAGTACCGTCTACACAATTCACAATGCGCTCGATTAGGGAATATTTGTATGATGTATTCGATAAGCGACAAAAAAAATTCGATAGTTTGCAAGCACGAATTGGAGAGAAGAGACAATTACAAAATTTGTTTGTCAATACGACGTGCAGAAAGCAGACATTGACTCTTCTATTCGCGTTCACAAAGTTTAAACAATTGATACTTTTATTGACCATACTAATTGACTCTTCGATTGACCATACGACGCGTAGTGCAGAGAGCTTAAAATTGAACCCTCCTTAGATCCAATTCCATAATTTAAATTTGAAGTTACAAAAGTATGTACGTTCTTTAATATATTTTTTACCACATCAATAATTTCAATTTTAAAATCTACAAACACACATAAAAATACATATTACATATTATATAATTAATTAACAGAATTTTTTTGCCCTTTGGTTTGCTATCATCTGGCCTTCAAAGTTTTGTATCAATTCTTGAATAATAAGCCAATCGGAAAATCAACAGTCGGCTTGCCCGACGATAAAGCTCTGCAAGCTTTTTCATATGCAATCGGTAAAAGGTGTCAGAGTGCGAGCGGAGCGAGTTAAAGCGAGAGCAAAGCGAGTGAGCAGTTTGTAACCTGTTTTCCCGCTTGAACTCGCTTTGATCGTATGATTTGATTTGCTGTACTCTGAGATTTAATCACCGTTTGTTTGCAACTTTTACATATTTGGTACAGTTTCATCGCAAAATTAAAGCTAAAATTCGTATTCGTAATCATTTGTGAGTAAATGTGCGACGCTGAACAATGAATTTTAACGTCAAATAACTAAACTGCAGCAATGCAACTTGCTTCGCTTTAAGCTTTCACTCTGACACCTTTTCGCTTTTCTCTTAGCACGAACTATTTTCGCTTCTCGCATCGCATCGCTTCTCGCGCACACTCTGACATCAGCCTAAGCGAAAAAATCACGTCTAATCGTATCTAATTTGTTTTGTCTATGCAAGGCCACTTGGTTCAAAGCTTAACAGTTATAACATAGCAGAGGGCTTTTAATGATGAATTTGTAATATACATATGCGGTGCCTCACATAATTATGTTATTCAACCAGATTTGTCGTTTCTGTTATACAAATAGTGCTGGCTTTTAAAATATATATATATATATAAACAAATCAAATAACTTGTTTAAATTTGTGGTCAAAAATGTCTCTAAAATTCAAATTAAAATTGTGCAATTGCTCCACATTTTCGCCCTAAAATTTTATTGGGTCATGAATTTTCAATGTACTTTGTTAACATCGATTATAAAAAAAGGATATTGCACAAAAGCAAAATAGTAAGTGGGTAAGGCTATAGTTGAGCACACCAGACTGTAAGATACCTTTCTCCCAATTTTTAAATTCTGTTACAAACATGTAACCACTAAGCAGAGAACACATAGAGGCGTCAAACAGCGTTAGCATGCCTGCTGACGCTATGCTGAGTTTCAGATACCATCGGGTCTCGGCTCTCTGTCGGAACGAGACACGAGTATCAACTCCGAAGACCTGGCGACATCAATTCTGTCGGACAACGACTGCGGAACGATCAGCACGGGTGTTTTTTGATGCGCTGTGCCGTCGTTTCAATGTATGCGTTATGTATGCACATGCTCGCATTTGGAGAATATGTTCATATTGCATTAAGCTTTATACATACCAAAGCAGAACGTTATGGGTTTAATACTTTGCTTAATAATCGCAAATAATCGATTTGCGGGGGCGGTTTGATATAAACTTGATCTGCCTATGATTTATAGGAACCTTCATGACAAATTTGGTATCCCTAGCTTTTTTAATAGCTGAGATCTGTTGTCTCATACAGACGGACAGACAGACGGACATGTCTCAATCGACTCGGCTAGTGATCCTGAGCAAGAATATATATACTTTATGGGGTATGCCACGCCTCCTTATGCCTGTTACATACATTTTGCACAAAGTTAGTATACCCTTTTTTGACCATTTTCAATGGTCGAAGGGTATAAATAGACTTGGTGCTGGGCCATGCAATTGCCAAACTTCACAAGCTACGCATACTTTCATATGCGAGCATGTGCATACATAACGCATACATTGAAACGACGGCACAGCGCATCAAAAAACACCCGTGCTGATCGTTCCGCAGTCGTTGTCCGACTGAATTGATGTCGCCAGGTTTTCGGAGTTGATACTCGTGTCTCGTTCCGACAGAGAGCCGAGACCCGATGGTATCTGAAACTCAGCATAGCGTCAGCAGGCATGTTAACGCTGTTTGACGCCTCTATGTGTTCTCTGCTTAGTGATATAACCACACTCATGTCTTTCGTTTATGACACGATGCATTGATCCAAAATCGCTGACCATACTAGAGGGAAAGCATTTATACTGTTGAACAAACACTTGCATACATACATATATATGTATATACATTTGTTAAAAAAAAACCTTAGAAGGATGAGTAAAAACAAAAAATACGTCTTAAACTTAATAGTCTTACATATACAGCTTATACTCAAATCGACCATACAATCAAATCGAAAATTGTGTTTACATTTATTTTTACAATTTTATTAATAACATAACATACAGTACAAGAAAACATTCAAGGGTGACATAGAAATCGTACGGAATCGAGTGATTTCACTTTGTTAGCATCTCCAAAGAAGAGTTGACACCTTCCAAGCTAAAAGTACCACATTTTTGTTCAATCTTTTCTGTACTGTTATTATACATGAAACATAGGTTTCTGCTATTTTTTCTTTGTTAATTAAAATAATGAATTGTACAATGGGACACTGTTCTATTTTCCAATAGATTTGACGCCTCGCTCGTACCCGGCAAACAAAAAAGTATAGCTGACAACTTTGCAAGCACTATTTGTTTGTTTGGCAGCTTTTTGAAGGCCGTTTGGAGCTAAGTATAAATTATGAATCAAAATTAATTAATATATTATGCCTTTAACATTTCATCCGAAGCGAACCACTTTAACACATACATTGCTACAATAGGAACAACACATACTTTTTATGCTATGGATTTAAAAAAAAAGCATGGTTTATTAGGTTTGTCGGAATGTGCGTAACAGGCAGAAGGAGACATCAGCGACCCCATGAAGTATATATATTCTTGCTCAGGATTACAAGCCGAGTCGATCTAGCCTTGTCTGTCTGTCTGTCCGTCTGTATGAACGTCTAATTCTCAGCTAATATGAATACTAAAGAATCAAAATTTGGCAAGTATATTTCTGTATATCATAGGCAGTTAACGTTATGTTCAAATTTTGGGTACCACGCCAACCGCACCCGTAAATCAGTAATTTGCGATTATTAAGCAAAGTATTCAAGATACAGTTTTCTACATTGGGATACAAAAAGATAAAAACGGTATAAACCTATTCTATAAACTCCAGCCCGATCGGATAATAATCATAGAAGTTATCCAAGTTAACGTTTTTTATTGCTCTGCGTGCTGTTGTCATTAGTACGCAAAAATCTCAAATTGTTATTTGTGTATGTGTGATTGGGATAGCAAATTTGCCGATCGGCTTACAGCTGGTACGGTAGCCCAACGTGTTAGCCATCCGACCGCTGAGCGGTCGAGATGAGAGGTTCAACACCCAGGTTGGGCATATTTAATATTTTCTCTTTTCGTTATTTGAATTGATTTTTTTCATTATATTACAAATTGTAGCATAAACTGAAAACCCATAGCCTCTAAATGTCACCACGTGACTGTGGCCTTTCCGACTAGTTAATTATTTATTTGACCAAAATTGTTCTTAACTATTACTCAACCATTTTATAATGTAACCAATCATCTGCGAGCCGAAGGTAACATTGCTTTTATTTGGTTTACTATGTTAACTATATTAACCCGATTTGGCATGCTATCTAGCAAATTTCAGCTATTGTCCTTTTGTATCTACATGCTCTGGAGTTTACCCATGCTCGTTTCACGATTGATCAAAGTTTTTCAATCGGATTGATGTAAGGACTTTGTGCTGTCAATTCCATCTACAAAAAATGTTCTATTTTATCAACTTTTTACAAATTTAGCTATGTGCTTTAATTAGAAACGGTTAAGCTTGGACTTAATCATCAGTCAGCCGATCATTCAGTCGAGTTTTAACGTTCTTCTCGGATATGGCAGGCTTACTATATTTAACGTCTGACACATATCCGATGTTATGAATCACTTTTCTGACAGTCCACTCGTTCACATTCTTGTTTTTGGCCAGAGAAGCACTTTTTGGGGTGATAGCTTGTTCTCCATAATTCAAACAACATTAGCCAAGCATCAAAGTCACTCAATAACTTTTTGCGATATATCCTTCTCGGATATATTACGTTTTCAACATCCGCTCAGTTAGCATTCAAAGATTTTTACTGGCCATACACGCGTTTAAATTTTATACGGAACAACAATAACATGAAAGGAACTAATCTGACTGTGAAACAATTAGTTCATGTGGATTGGTTACACATAATTTCTTTAATTAATATACAATTAAAACCAGAAGGCATGGCAAAGATTATATACCCATGTAGATATTTCTCATTTAAAGTTACAATTATATCTTTAATACATGTACTTCAAACACCTGTTAAAAGTTAGTTACATTGTAAAGGGTTGGGTAATAGTAAAAAACATTTGATAAAAAAAACATCATGTCAGTTTTCATGCAAAGCCCTTTTACACCGATTGTTCCTATGGCAGTTAGTTAGTTTGTTTTGCGGGCATAATATATTAATTAATGAAATCGATGAATTAATTTGGAAACGCTGTCGTGAAAACTAACAAAAGCCGGCCGATAATTTGTATGACAGATATATGATATATCAGTCCAGTAGACGCATGCCTACCAAGTTTTATTAAGATGGCTCGAAAACTGAGAGACTAGATCGCGTTGCAACAAACGGACTGTCAAACGGTCGGGCGGACATACAGACAAAGCTATATGAACTCCGCTGTCGATTTAGAACTAAGGAGGCCGGAGATGCCTCCTAAGGTGCGTTGCAAACTTCTTGCCAAAATTAATTGACCCTCTACAAGTATATACAAATTGTGAGGGTTGCTTGTAAGCTGAAAGTCAGTTTTGGGAACATGCACTCACCACCGCTTGCCACTGTATGTCTTGGTATATTTACATATATGTACTTATTTACATACATAATTATGTTTTATTTATTATAATAAATAAAAATGTACTTAATGCTTGTGCTCGTATTTGTACATACATATGTATGTTTACATATTATCTTACTCTATTTGAGATAGGCACAGCGTTTGGTCACTAATTGTTGTTAATTTATAACATCACACAAAAAATATATTCAAAAATACTTTCATGAACTCAACTGATACTCTTCGTAATTAATACTCACAAATCTCTAGAATACATACCATGTATATCAAGAAAAATATTTTCTGTGTCTTAATAAAGTTGTATAAAAATGTCTTCCATTACGAATACTTAAAGAAAACATAAGTAATCATTAACATATACCTTAATATCGTATATAATTTAATAATACAAATATCGTATTTAATTTAATAAAAATAATTGATATTTACCTTGAGCCCATAGTTTTAAATGTGAGTCTCACTTTTTTGGCCACTAACGGAAATCAGAAGAAACTTTAACATAACATTGAAAACATATATATATTTAAGACTATAATTATTTATATACCTAAATTATATAATATGGTAATGTTTTAGAAAAGCGACTTTTGTTAAAGCGCAAACTAAAAATAATGGGTTTTAGTAAATGCTTATAAATCCTTTACCTCAGGCTCGGGAAAGGATTTAAGAAAAACATCTAGAAAAACTTGTTTATCACATCATTCAATTAAAGTTTACGAATATTTAAATTAAATAATAAACAACCTAACGAAAAATGTTACAAAACATGAATTCACACCCTATACTGGATCCAACCCTGCCTCATTCTGTGCGACACTCTTCGAAAAACAACTCTTTTTACAACAAATTATACTTACTTAAAGGTAACATGCTTGTGCCGGTTTTTAAAATTGTGTGAATTTTTCTTGAGTTACCCACTATTAGTTTTTGTTCATACATTTGATTTGCATTGCGTTTTGACATAACACGTTATTTTAGAGAATATGAAAAACAATTCAATGATAAAAGAAACAAAACAGAAAGACTACAATCAAACCCGCCCGGTATACCCGCTACAACAACTATACGTCTTACAGTCTCAAATTTGTTTTGACAACGAATTGCGGTTCTTTTTGGATGTTGCAACTTTTCTCTTGGTGCCTTCCGGTTAGAACTTATCAGAGGTCCACTTGACGTCTTGAACCATGGATCGATCTCCAAAACACTCGGACTACGCAGTCTGCAACTATAACCACACGGCTATTGGAGGATTACTTTTTGGATCGGCAAAGTTGCATTATGAGACCATTCAGCTTGTCGTACAAGGCAAAAACATATTATTACAGTATCTCCGTGTGTATATAATAATACCAACTCCTATTACCACCTTTAATTCTGTTAAATCAAATTCATTTAATATATTGAACTTAAACGTTTCGCGGAGTAAACATTGACCCGACCACTATCATGTTGCAGCCAAGATACGCATGCGGCTTTGCAATGCGAAAAACATACAGTCCAGTACATAGCGAAAGCTGGACGTCTCACACCATGCGCACTGCCGCAGTAGAAACCATTGGGTTCAAGCGCCCGACTTCACAGAACCAATGGTTCGACGAGTGTGCTGCGAAGAACGCGGCCTATAAATAAACACTGTAGCCCGCCGCAACACGAGCAACGCGGAAAAGTTATAGGATAAGAAGGAGGGAAGAGAAGCGTCTTTTCAGACGGAAGAAACAGGAGACTGTGAGGAGGAATAGAGATGTCTCGCGGCAGGAATAAGACCCGAAAGTTCTATCAACGGGGTCAACCGTATGACCCCAGATTCTAAGACCGGAGCATTAAACTTTCGAGATTAAAATTGAAACCTGGTTAAGGATACAAAGGATGCGATGAGAATATGAAGGGACCATTTTGCAATGCTGCTCACGGGAAATAATATCGCTGGAGAAGACACATTGATGACACCAATCGCCGACGATGTGGATATCACACCACCTCGGTATGACCAGGTCTGAATTGCAATAATTTGTATTTATTTATTAATTTATTAAAAATCAACTAAGAGCAGTCGACTCAAAGATATTAAAAAACAAGTGGGTAAGGCTACAGTCATGCGCCCGACAGTAAGATACCCTTCTCCATATTTTCTAAATCCGTTACAAACGTGTAACCACACTCATAATTTCAAACAGAGAATTCTGCACAAATACTTCTAGTACATATAGCTTACTCGCTCGCACTCACACAGCGACGCGCGTAAAGAGTAAAGCGACACGACGCAACGTCGACGTCGGCGTCAACTGCTCAAAGCAGCGCGTCGGTTGCTGCCCGTACGGAACATTTGTACTGAAAACGTTGACTTAAATAACTTCTGTGTTATTGGTCCGATCGGATTGTAATTTGGAAAATATGTTCATATTGCATTAAGCTTTATACATACCAATCGCAAATAATCGATTTGCGGGGGCGGTGGGCGTGGCATCAAACGTTTGATATAAACTTGATCTGCCTATGATTTATAGGAACCTTCATGCCAAATTTGGTATCCCTAGCTTTTTTAATAGCTGAGATCTGTTGTCTCATACAGACGGACAGACAGACAGACAGACAGACAGACATGTCTCAATCGACTCGGCTAGTGATCCTGAGCAAGAATATATATAGTTTATGGGGTCTGCCACGCCTCCTTATGCCTGTTACATACATTTTGCACAAAGTTAGTATACCCTTTTTTGACCATTTTCAATGGTCGAAGGGTATAAAAAATAAATATAAATTAAATTAAAACAAGTGGGTAAAGCTACAGTCGAGCGCCCGACTGTAAGATACCCTTCTCCAAATTTGTAAAATCCGTTACAAACGTGTAACCACACTCATAATTTTAAACAGAAACTCTGCACAAATTCTTCTACTTCATATACTACATACTCGCTCGCACTCACACAGCGGCGCGCGTAAAGAGTAAAGCGACACGACGGAACGTCGACGTCGGCTTCAACTGCTCAAAGTAGCGCGTAGGCTGCTGCTCGTACCAAACATTTGTACTGAAAACGTTGACTTTAATAACTTCTGTGTTATTGTATTTTGGTTCAATACTTGTTCGTAAATTACCGATTTGCGGGGGCGGTGGGCGTGGCATCAAACATTTGACATAAACTTCATCTGCCCCGGATATATAGGAACCTTCATACCAAATTTGGTGTCTCTAGCTTTTTATACCCGCTACTCATAGAGTAGAAGGGTATTATAACTTTGTTCGAACCGAAAATGTATGTAACAGGCAGAAGGAGACATCTCCGACCCCATGAAGTATATATATTCTGAATCAGTATCAACAGCCGGGTCGATATAGCCATGTTCGTCTGTCCATCTGTCTGTCTGTCCGTCCGTGTGAACACCTGGATCTCAGCTATTATAAGAGCTAGAGTTCCCAAATTTGGTGACAACATGTGTTATTACTGCAGGCTGATCAAGTTTATTTTGGATTTTAGCCACGCCCCCACCCGCCTCCATAAATTGAAAAGTTTTATAAATACGTTATAAATACTATCTTGCGGACGTTTCGTGAAAATTTCAGTAAGATTGGACTATAAATGTGGAAGATATTAAGGAAATAGTGCCATGTGACCACGTGTTTTTGTCTGTTTTATTATGTTAGATATGCAAGATCCAGGTTCAACTCCGGCGGCAAGCTTTCTTTCAATTATATGTACCAAAATTGTTCCACTGATCATCATTGCAATTTTATCGCGGTCGCAGAATAGCTGCAGTGGCTGCGTGGATGTGGTCGCTGACTGTCGAGCGGAAGGGCACGAGTTTTAATCCTACCCAACCCCGATGAGAAGTGGATGATATTTTTGGATGAAAGCTTTTTTTCAAGCATTTAAAATATATTAAGTTTAGTATTTTAAACGCATTTATTTGATAAAACAGAATTTTAAGTGGACTAAGTTGTCATACACACACAACACACACACGAGACACAATAATAATATATTTTTGGCCTGTACGACAAGCTTAATGGTCTCATAATGCAACTTTACCGAGCAAATTCAAAATGCGCTACTGGCAGCTCTGCCATTATAGTTGCAGACTGCATAGGCCGAGTTTTTTGGAGGTCCATGCTTCATTGTTTTATTTTTCTGTTCCTTTTTATACCCTTCGACCATTGAAAATGGTCAAAAAAGGGTATACTAACTTTGTTCAAAATGTATGTAACAGGCATTAGGAGGCGTGGCAGACCCCATAAAGTATATATATTCTTTCTCAGGATCACTAGCCGAGTCGATTGAGCCATGTCCGTCTGTCTGTCCGTCTGTTTGTTTTAGACAACAGATCTCAGCTATTAAAAAAGCTAGAGACACCAAATTTGGTATGAAGGTGCCTATATATTCGGGGCAGGTGAAGTTTATGTCAAACGTTTGATGCCACGCCCACAGCCCCCGCAAATTGGTAATTTACGATTATTAAGCAAAGTATTAAACTTATAAAGTTCTGCTTCGGTATGTATAAAGCTGAATGCAATATGAACATATCCTCCAAATTACAATCCGATCGGAACAATAACACAGAAGTTATTAAAGTCAACGTTTTCAGTACAAATGTTCGGTACGAGCGGCAGCCGGCGCGCTGCTTTGAGCAGTTGACGCCGACGTCGACGTTGCGTCGTGTCGTGTCGCTTTACTCTTTACGCGCGTCGCTGTGTGAGTGCGAGCGAGTAAGCTATATGTAGTAGAAGTGTTTGTGCAGAATTCTCTGTTTGAAATTATGAGTGTGGTTACACGTTTGTAACGGATTTAGAAAATTGGGAGAAGGGTATCTTACTGTCGGGCGCCCGACTGTAGCCTTACCTACTTGTTTTTTTTGCATATGCGTTATCTTTATTTATAATCAATGTTTACGAAGTTTTTACTATATTTAAAGAATTGTATAGGCGTCTTTTTTACACATTCATAATTAAAAGCCCTCTGACGAGTTCTAATTTGAAAGCACTGAAAGCAATGCGACAACATCTAATAGGAACCACGTGCAACTTTCAAGGTCAAAACAAATTTGAGAGTGTGAGACGTGTTTTTTTCGCATGTTGGTAGCGGGTATACTACAGTCGGGCGCGCTCGACTGTAGCCTTTCCGACTTGTCTAATAGCTGAGATCTGTTGTGTCAAACAGACAGACGGACAGACGAGCAGACGGGCAGACAGACGGACATGGCTCAATCGACTCGGCTAGTGATCCTGAGCAAGAATATATATACTTTATAGGGTCTGCCACGCCTCCTTATGCCAGTTACATCCATTTTCACAAAGTTTCGGACTGTGCAGTCTGCAACTACAACCGATTTGCTATTAGCACATAATTAATTGGTTCGACAAAGTAGCATTATAAGACCATTCAGCTTGTCGCACAGGACGAAAACAAATTATTATTGTGTCGTGTATGTGTGTGTGTGTGTATGACAATATCAACTCACTTCCCTTAAAATTCTGTTTAATGAAATGCATTTAAAATACTAAACTTAACATATTTTAAATGCTTGAAAAAAGTATCCAAACCAACACACATATATCGGGTTGGATTAGAACCCGTATCCTTCTTCTCGAGAGTCGACAACCACATCCACTTAGCCACTGCATCTATTATGCAAATACTCTAAATTGCAATGATGATCAATGTAAATAATATTGGTACATATAATTGAAAAACAAGAAAGCAAGGCAACCTTCGGCTTGCCGAAGGTTTTATACCCTTGCAGTTATACTAAATATAAAATACATTTGGATTGCTGCTGGTTTCTGTTTGCATACAAAAACCCTGATTTTAGCCGATTGTTCCTATGGCAGCTATATGTTATCGTGGTCCGATTTTAATATAATGACAGCACATTAAGAACGTAATAAGAATAAGATTTGCCAAATCTTGTTGAAACATCTTGAAAAGCAACAAAAATCGGCCGATAGCTTCTATGACAGCTATACGATATATCGGTCCGATCTGGCTCGTTCCGACTTATTTACAGCCTACAGCAATAAGAAGCTTGTGTGCCAAGTTTCATGAAGATAGCTCAAAAACTGAGAGACTAGTTTGCGTTGCAACAGACGGACGAACGGACGGACGGACGGACAGACGGACGGACGGACGGACGGACGGACGGACGGACGGACGGACGGACAGACGGACAGACGGACAGACGGACAGACGGACAGACGGACAGACGGACGGACGGACGGACGGACGGACGGACGGACGGACGGACTAACGGACGGACGGACGGACAGACGGACATCCATTTTTCGACTCCTCTGGTGATGCTGATTCAGAATATATATACTTTATAGGGTCGGAGATGTCTCCTAAGGTTCGTTGCAAACTTCTGGCTAAAATTAATATACCCTCTGCAAGGGTATAAAAAGTGCTTGCCGACGACGGAGTTGAACCTGCATATCTTGCATATCTAACATAATAAAACAGACAAAAACACGTGGTCACATGACACTACTATTTCCTTAGTATCTTCCATATTTATGTTCCAATCGCACTGAAATTATAACGAAACGTCTGCAAGATGGTATTAATAACGTATATATAAAACTGTTTCTGTAGAGCTAATATTGCGGTCGTAATCATTTTTTTTTTTGTTAATTTATGGGGGCGGGCGTTGCAAAAAATCCAAAATAAACTTGATCAGCCTGCAGTAATAACACATATTGTCACCAAATTTGGAAGCTCTTGCTCTTATAATAGCTGAGATCCAGGTGTTATAGACGGACAGACGGACATGGCTATATCGACTCGGCTGTTAATACCGATTCAGAATATATATACTTTATGGGGTCGTAGATGTCTCCTTCTGCCTGTTACATACATTTTCGGTTTGAACAAAGTTATAATACCCTTCTACTCTATGAGTAGCGGGCTTAACAAGTAAGGATGAGAAAAGAGCGTGAGGCAGCTTAGGCGCGTAAAGATGTATGACAGAGTAAGTGCAGACAGCCGGGTACGTCACCACTGAAACATTTCTCTCTGTGCTTATTTTAGGTGGCGTGTTCCATTCGAAGGATTAGAACCACGGCGTTCATATATGCGCATAAATGCGCATATTACGCGGTGTGTTCAAATAAGGCGCTAAACCACCACCACCGCCCCCCGAGTAAAGTCAGAGGTACCGATTCGGTGGCACACTTGTCGGTTAATGCAAACCCCATTGGTGAAGGGGATCTATCTAGATTAAGCAACCACAACCACCATAAAACTCCCACTAGGGGGCTGACCTCGCATGAGCGGGGCTTGGTGCGGTTTAAACTCCAGGCATAACATGATATGCCGTCGATGCTTATCCCATGGTAGCTAATAAGGCTTGGAGGACCTGCCTTTCGGCTCCGACAAGCCCGGATTTTGGGACACCAAGGAAAGGTGACCCGAGGCTTTTCAGCCCGGGATTGGCCTTGGTGCAACTCCAGCCGCCTTTGGAAGAGACTGCCAGCGTACCGCATGCATAGTCTGTGGTTTGCACTATTCCAGAAACATCCCAAACGCAATCGGTGCTCCTTATTCCATTGAGGTCTCGCAGATCCGCATAAAGGGGGCAGTCGCATAACACGTGCTGCCAGTCTTCACTCAACGCACCGTATAGACATGCGGGCGTGTCACTCAGACCTCTTTTGTGAGAGGAGAAGCGCCTCCATCATCATGTTCCAAATAAATGAACCACTAATGGAGCCCTGTGTGCAACCTCGTGTTAGCGGAACAGCAATTTCCCCATACCTGCTGACTAAACTTTTCTACATGCTGGCCTCTCGGCAGCTGGAGACGGTCTATCGTCGCATAATGACATTCCACTACACGTGCTCGAAGGCTCATTTGAAGTCCATGAAGATACCGAGTACATCTTGCGCCGGACAGGCAACAACACCGCTCACGACGTGACTCGAAGCATCCACAATGCAGCGTCCTTCTCAGAATCCAAATTGCCATCTGTTTCCATCAGGTAGAACGTCTTTCAATCGGTTCAGCACCTTGCCGAAAACTGGCAGCAGACAGATACCGCGGTAAGAAGCAAGATTACTCCTGTCCTTATCCGGTCCTTTAAGGAGCGCCACAAAAACGAGGACGCTTCCATTTGGTGGGACAGTATCCACTTCTGATACTGCGGGAAAACAACGCTGTGGGATGCGCCACACCGCCTTCAGCATCACCCCGGTGATGCCGTCCATGCCGGGAGAGCGCCTGCTCTTTAGCCGTGCGACACAAGCATCATTCAAGCGGTGGTGGACTCGCATCAGGGACAACGTAGGAGGCCGTTAACTCCGAAACTGGGAAAAAGTTCCAGCGCAGTCGTGCCAGGTATCGTACTGCCTGTCATCTGAGCGCAGGCAACCGAGGTCGCATGTCCGTTTGCGGCCCCGGCAAATCTTAAAGACTTGCCCCCATGGGTCGTTCTTATTCTCTTCCACGAATTTCCTCAAGTTATCCTCTTTGACCTTCAAAATGAGCTTCTTGTACTGAGCTGAGATGACTCTCAGTTCAGAGTAGAGTTGTTTTCTTCATTTCACATCGTGACACGACGCGCGCTTGCGTGTGCGTGCGCAAAATTAAGATTGAGTCCATGGGCGTGCGTGTTTCGAAATTCGGCACGCAATAACACAAATACAAATAGTACGTATTTTTACTTTTGCACTAAATTGCTTCTCTTCTCAGTGAACGGACGTGTTTTTAGGCAATGGACTTTAAAAAAATACATGGTCTATTAGGTTTGTCGGAATCTGCGTAACAGGCAGAAGGAGACATCTGCGACCCCATAAAGTATATATATTCTTACTCAGGATCACTAGCCGAGTCGTTCTAGCCATGTCTGTCTGTCCGTTTGTCTGTCTGTCCGTCTGTATGAGCGTCTGATTCTCAGCTATTAAGAAAGCTAGAGACTCGGTATTTCGGGTACCACGCCCACCGCCCCCCGTAAATCAGAAAATTAATTTGAAATGCGATTATTAAGCAAAGTATTAAAGTGTTAACTTTCTGCTTTGGCATACATCTAGATAAATACGATGTGAACTTATTCTATAAATTGCAGCCCGATCGGCTAATAAACATAAAAGTTACGCGTGTTAACATTTTCTTTTGATTTGTGATGCCTTGCCTGCAAGCTGCTGCCCGCAAATCGGTAATTTACGATTATTAAGCAAAGTATTAAACTTATAAAGTTCTGCTTCGGTATGTATAAAGCTGAATGCAATATGAACATATCCTCCAAATTACAATCCGATCGGAACAATAACACAGAAGTTATTAAAGTCAACGTTTTCAGTACAAATGTTCGGTACGAGCGGCAGCCGGCGCGCTGCTTTGAGCAGTTGACGCCGACGTCGACGTTGCGTCGTGTCGCTTTACTCTTTACGCGCGTCGCTGTGTGAGTGCGAGCGAGTAAGCTATATGTAGTAGAAGTGTTTGTGCAGAATTCTCTGTTTGAAATTATGAGTGTGGTTACACGTTTGTAACGGATTTAGAAAATTGGGAGAAGGGTATCTTACTGTCGGGCGCCCGACTGTAGCCTTACCTACTTGTTTTTTTTGCATATGCGTTATCTTTATTTATAATCAATGTTTACGAAGTTTTTACTATATTTAAAGAATTGTATAGGCGTCTTTTTTACACATTCATAATTAAAAGCCCTCTGACGAGTTCTAATTTGAAAGCACTGAAAGCAATGCGACAACATCTAATAGGAACCACGTGCAACTTTCAAGGTCAAAACAAATTTGAGAGTGTGAGACGTGTTTTTTTCGCATGTTGGTAGCGGGTATACCACAGTCGGGCGCGCTCGACTGTAGCCTTTCCGACTTGTCTAATAGCTGAGATCTGTTGTGTCAAACAGACAGACGGACAGACGAGCAGACGGGCAGACAGACGGACATGGCTCAATCGACTCGGCTAGTGATCCAGAGCAAGAATATATATACTTTATAGGGTCTGCCACGCCTCCTTATGCCAGTTACATCCATTTTCACAAAGTTTCGGACTGTGCAGTCTGCAACTACAACCGATTTGCTATTAGCACATAGCCTGCAGTAATAACACATATTGTCACCAAATTTGGAAGCTCTTGCTCTTATAATAGCTGAGATCCAGGTGTTATAGACGGACAGACGGACATGGCTATATCGACTCGGCTGTTAATACCGATTCAGAATATATATACTTTATGGGGTCGTAGATGTCTCCTTCTGCCTGTTACATACATTTTCGGTTTGAACAAAGTTATAATACCCTTCTACTCTATGAGTAGCGGGCTTAACAAGTAAGGATGAGAAAAGAGCGTGAGGTAGCTTAGGCGCGTAAAGATGTATGACAGAGTAAGTGCAGACAGCCGGGTACGTCACCACTGAAACATTTCTCTCTGTGCTTATTTTAGGTGGCGTGTTCCATTCGAAGGATTAGAACCACGGCGTTCATATATGCGCATAAATGCGCATATTACGCGGTGTGTTCAAATAAGGCGCTAAACCACCACCACCGCCCCCCGAGTAAAGTCAGAGGTACCGATTCGGTGGCACACTTGTCGGTTAATGCAAACCCCATTGGTGAAGGGGATCTATCTAGATTAAGCAACCACAACCACCATAAAACTCCCACTAGGGGGCTGACCTCGCATGAGCGGGGCTTGGTGCGGTTTAAACTCCAGGCATAACATGATATGCCGTCGATGCTTATCCCATGGTAGCTAATAAGGCTTGGAGGACCTGCCTTTCGGCTCCGACAAGCCCGGATTTTGGGACACCAAGGAAAGGTGACCCGAGGCTTTTCAGCCCGGGATTGGCCTTGGTGCAACTCCAGCCGCCTTTGGAAGAGACTGCCAGCGTACCGCATGCATAGTCTGTGGTTTGCACTATTCCAGAAACATCCCAAACGCAATCGGTGCTCCTTATTCCATTGAGGTCTCGCAGATCCGCATAAAGGGGGCAGTCGCATAACACGTGCTGCCAGTCTTCACTCAACGCACCGTATAGACATGCGGGCGTGTCACTCAGACCTCTTTTGTGAGAGGAGAAGCGCCTCCATCATCATGTTCCAAATAAATGAACCACTAATGGAGCCCTGTGTGCAACCTCGTGTTAGCGGAACAGCAATTTCCCCATACCTGCTGACTAAACTTTTCTACATGCTGGCCTCTCGGCAGCTGGAGACGGTCTATCGTCGCATAATGACATTCCACTACACGTGCTCGAAGGCTCATTTGAAGTCCATGAAGATACCGAGTACATCTTGCGCCGGACAGGCAACAACACCGCTCACGACGTGACTCGAAGCATCCACAATGCAGCGTCCTTCTCAGAATCCAAATTGCCATCTGTTTCCATCAGGTAGAACGTCTTTCAATCGGTTCAGCACCTTGCCGAAAACTGGCAGCAGACAGATACCGCGGTAAGAAGCAAGATTACTCCTGTCCTTATCCGGTCCTTTAAGGAGCGCCACAAAAACGAGGACGCTTCCATTTGGTGGGACAGTATCCACTTCTGATACTGCGG
Source organism: Zaprionus kolodkinae (assembly GCA_018901885.1). Classification (NCBI taxonomy): domain Eukaryota; kingdom Metazoa; phylum Arthropoda; class Insecta; order Diptera; family Drosophilidae; genus Zaprionus; species Zaprionus kolodkinae. The sequence goes on along the minus strand of JAEIFM010000212.1, from coordinate 118,348 downwards.
GAAAACAACGCTGCGGGATGCGCCACACCGCCTTCAGCATCACCCCGGTGATGCCGTCCATGCCGGGAGAGCGCCTGCTCTTTAGCCGTGCGACACAAGCATCATTCAAGCGGTGGTGGACTCGCATCAGGGACAACGTAGGAGGCCGTTAACTCCGAAACTGGGAAAAAGTTCCAGCGCAGTCGTGCCAGGTATCGTACTGCCTGTCATCTGAGCGCAGGCAACCGAGGTCGCATGTCCGTTTGCGGCCCCGGCAAATCTTAAAGACTTGCCCCCATGGGTCGTTCTTATTCTCTTCCACGAATTTCCTCAAGTTATCCTCTTTGACCTTCAAAATGAGCTTCTTGTACTGAGCTGAGATGACTCCCAGTTCAGAGTAGAGTTGTTTTCTTCATTTCACATCGTGACACGACGCGCGCTTGCGTGTACGTGCGCAAAATTAAGATTGAGTCCATGGGCGTGCGTGTTTCGAAATTCGGCACGCAATAACACAAATACAAATAGTACGTATTTTTACTTTTGCACTAAATTGCTTCTCTTCTCAGTGAACGGACGTGTTTTTAGGCAATGGACTTTAAAAAAATACATGGTCTATTAGGTTTGTCGGAATCTGCGTAACAGGCAGAAGGAGACATCTGCGACCCCATAAAGTATATATATTCTTACTCAGGATCACTAGCCGAGTCGTTCTAGCCATGTCTGTCTGTCCGTTTGTCTGTCTGTCCGTCTGTATGAGCGTCTGATTCTCAGCTATTAAGAAAGCTAGAGACTCGGTATTTCGGGTACCACGCCCACCGCCCCCCGTAAATCAGAAAATTAATTTGAAATGCGATTATTAAGCAAAGTATTAAAGTGTTAACTTTCTGCTTTGGCATACATCTAGATAAATACGATGTGAACTTATTCTATAAATTGCAGCCCGATCGGCTAATAAACATAAAAGTTACGCGTGTTAACATTTTCTTTTGATTTGTGATGCCTTGCCTGCAAGCTGCTGCCAGCCACGTGCTTTTTCGATGTTTTTAATGCGAATATGGTTATGTGTGTGTATGAGATGGAAATAGTAACTTAGCCGCACAGCGAATAAGTGCAGCGATAGTCAAATGTTAAGAGCAGCTAACATTCATTCAACGAGATGGAGGTTCAACCCCCGAAGAATGCGGTTTTATTAAAGTTTATTTACTTTTTTCACTATTAAGCAGTTTTTATTTTTTTGCACCATTATAAAATGTGGTTTCATTTATCAAAATTTAACAATTATTTTTATTATATACATATAAATTAATAACACTCGTCTTTCTTGAGCCCATTTAATCTAGTAGAAGAGATATTCTTGTATGACGTTTTTGAGAAAATGGTGTAAATACGCAATTTTAACGGGCGCGGAGCGCAGCAAAGGTGGTCTAGTTGTTAGGATGACGAACTCCTATTCAAACGCCCAGGGTTCGATTCCCACGGCGAAAAGTGAATTTAGCTATTTTAATTTTGTATGTGTTGTATTTCACATTTGTTTACATTTTTATTTATAAAGCATATACATTTTTGAATTATTTCCAATTAATTTCTATTTGTCTAATACATAATATATGTATATTAAGAGGAACATTTTGCCTTTTAAGATGTTTTGCATGCTGTACTTATGCGTGCATGCATACAATACATGCACGCAAAGCTCACACATGCATACATATAATTTTAACGGACGTCTAAATTAAAGAAGAAGCAGCTGACGCTGGTGTGTGTATGTAACGAATTTTGACACGCCCCAAAAATGCAAATATCTCTCTCTCGTTCTAACTTATGCTATCGACTCTTTCTTTTTCGTTATTAAGTTTTTGTTTTTATTACATTAAACAGTTTATTTCAATATATATTTTTTTATGGTATATAAAAATAAACTGAAAATCCATGGCCTCTTACAGTCACCGCGTGACTGTAGCCTTTCCAACTAGTTTTTTGTGCGTTTCGAAACCGAACTTTTAACAATAAGCCGTTCACGACGCGTGTGAATGCCTGTTAAATTGATCAAACTATTCTGTGTTTGCTAATTTAAGATATATTGTGCATTGGTTCTGGTTTCTTGGTGCATTTGTTTTCATCTATCTCTTTTCGGTAAGAGACATAGTTGTTAGTGGCTCACCGCTATCACTCTCTCTTCTTATATCTTCTAACTCTAACACTAATTTTGCCTATTCTTTTTGCTCTTTCTGCTCTCTAATTGTATTTCTCTCGCTCACCTACCTTCTTTTGTTTTTGTTTGTTTTCTTTTTGGCTGATCTTATTAATACAGTAGGTGTCCTCTATAATGGACGTTTTAATTTGTTTAAAAAAATCCTGCCTTAAGCAGGACGGCCCGACTGCTGACGCCGTAGCCAAGCGTACTGAGTTGCGTTATTGCTCGATGTGTGTAGGGAGGTGGAGAACGAAATGTAGGAAATGAACCAGATCAGGGAACTAAGGCTCATGACAAAAAAGAGAGCATGAGAGTAACGCGCAGTGGCAACGCTTATTAACGGCCGAAAGAATACAAGGACTTCGTGTAGAATGTTGAACGAGAGCAGTCGCAAGTTTTTCCATCGTGCTAAATAGACAATTAGAGCTAACAATTGTCATCAAACAATTAAAATAATAATTATAAGAAAGAACTATTAATATCAAACAATTAAAATACAAATTAAAACAAGTCGGAAAGGCTACAGTCGAGCGCGCCCGACTGTGGTATACCCGCTACAACAATGCGAAGAAAAACACGTCTCACAGTCTCAAATTTGATCTGACTATGAAAGTTGCACGTTGATGTTGCCGCATTGCTTTCAGTGCTTTCCAATTAGAACTCATCAGAGTGCTTTTAATTATGAATGTGTAAAAGAGACGCCTATATAATGCTTCACATATTTATTGAGAAATTTAATAATCCAACCAGATTTGTCGTTTATGTTGTACTGCGAAATATGACTAAAATTTCCTTAAATATGGTAAAAACTTCGTTAACATCGATTTTAAATAAAGATAAGGCATATGCAAAAAAAAAAAGAACAGAAAAAAAAACAAAAAATTTTTTACCGATGTGAGGAGGTCTTGAACTTGGACACGTTCAAAAAACGTCCTATGTAGTCTGCAACTACAACAGCTCTACCATTAGCGCATTGTGAATTTGGTCGGTAAAGCTGCATTATAAGACCATTCAGCTTGTCGTACAGGACGAAAACAAATTATTATTGTGTCGTGTGTGTGTGTGTAAGACAATGCCAACTCACTCCCTTTAAAATTTTGTTTAATCAATTGCATTTAAAATACTAAACTTAAAATATTTTAAATTCTTGAAAAAAACACCGGGCTGGGCTGGATTAGAACCCGTACCCTTCTGCACGACAGCCAGCGACCACATCCACGTAGCCACCAAGTCTATTACACAACTAGCAAAAAATTGTAATGATGATCGTGCAAATAATTTTGGTACATCAATTTAAAAAAAAAAGCTTGTCGCCGGAGTTGAACCTGGATCTTGCATATCTAGCAAAATAAAACAGACAAAAACACGTGGTCACATGGCACTACTATTTCCTTAATATCTTCCACATTTATAGTCCAATCTTACTGAAATTTTCACGAAACGTCCGCAAGATGGTATTTATAACGTATATATAAAACTGTTGCTGTAAAGCTAATATTGCGGATGTAATCAATTTTTTTCAATTTGTGGAGGCGGGTGGGGGCGTGGCTAAAATCCAAAATAAACTTGATAAGCCTGCAGTAATAACACATGTTGTCACCAAATTTGGGAACTCTAGCTCTTATAATAGCTGAGATCCAGGTGTTCACACGGACGGACAGACAGACAGACGGACGGACGGACAGACGGACATGGCTATATCAACTTGGCTGTTGATACTGATTCAGAATATATATACTTTATGGGGTCGGAGATGTCTCCTTCTGCCTGTTACATACATTTTCGGTTCGAACAAAGTTATAATACCCTTCTACTCTATGAGTAGCGGGTATAATTAATCTACTACAATTTCGGAGGCTCAAACGAGATAGCCTAAGTTGTGGATGTGTGCGAACTAAGTGAGTGCGAGCGATAAAGAATGTCAATTAAAAGAAAAACGACAACGACGCAAAAGTTACGGTAACGCTGAAGCAATTGTAAGACAATCGACAACGGCGAGCAAAAGGTGTTTGTGGCGCCGTGTACATTGGAATACTTAAGACGATGGAGGCCAAAAGGTGTTGGAGACTCTGTGTCTATTGCTTGAAGAAAAACGGCAGGAGCCAAAAGGTGTTGGAGACGCTGTGTTTATTCCGAAAGCACGACGGCGGTGACCATAAGTTGAAGGCTACGTCATAGAAATTGCGAAAAGATCATCGAAGAACGGCAAAAGGATGGCCGTGGCAGAAGCAGAAGAAAGGCGAAGCAACCAGAAAAACGATAGTGGCGTCGCATCAGTGGCAGAAGAATAACGACAAAACGGCAGTTACGCAGTAGCAGAAGAAGAAGAACGGTGAAGCAACCACGAAAACGACGGACGTCGCGGCGAGAACAGCGAAGAGGCGAGAGCGACGCGCCGCGACGCTGCAAGTTGTGTATCAGTTGCAGTTAACAGAGATTTAACAGAATTGGTTAAGAAGAATTGAAAACGATGAAGAGTTTTGGCAAGAGTATGTTAAGTAGTTTTGCAGCTCGTTGCAAAGAAAATACAGTTGATTTTATTTTGTATTACGAATTTTGTAATGTTAAATTTTATGCGCGTTGATGACCTACGAAATGCTGTCTGAGTTAAATTTGCAGACAAGTGGTACTAAAAGCATGCTGCAGAAGCGACTCCTTGCTCACTTCAGCTTAAACAGCGAAGAACAAGACATTTCGGACGATGAGTCAGTAGCAACTGCACCAATGATGACAAATGAAAATTACTTTAAAATATGTCGAAGGTAAATTTTAGAATTTTCAGGTACAATAGGTAGTGTTGATGTTGATCAGTGGATAAATGAGGTAGAAGAATGTTGGAGTACAGTTCAGTAGAACCAATTGCAAACGTTTATCTATGCCAAGCAGCTTTTACGAGGTGCTGCTAGATCGTTTGTCAAAAGTCAAAGTTGGGAAACATTAAACTGCATTGCTAGATGAGTTTGAAGTTTAACTGACATCAGCAGAAATCCATCGAAGATTAAATAGATAGCAGAAGAAAAAAGATGAGAGCTTACATGAATTTTTGTACGCATTGATGGAAATAGCCAAGCCAGCAAAGCTTGAAGATAAAAGTATCATAGATTATTTCATAAATGGCATTCAGGATTCCCCTGCAAACAATGTAGTACCATATCAAGCAAAAACATTAAAAGAACTTAAAGTTAGTTTGGATGTTAATAAAAAAGTGTGTGGTTCAAGCAAGTCATCAAACAAGCATGGATCATTCTTTGATAAACAGAGTTCTGAATCTAAGAAGATTAGCAGTGACAATAGGACACGTAAATGTTTCAAGTACGGTGATAATACCCATTTGATTGTAGGCAGAACAAATTTGTATGCTCCGACCCTTGTGCTGCTGTCTCTACCTACCGAGCCTTTGGGCATGCGTCTCTTGTCTTTATTGCCAAAACGTTCCTGCCTTACTTGTCTTTTTTGCCAAAACGTTCCTGCCTTTTGCGGCTCCTGCCTTATGCGGCTCTTGCTTTAAGAGTCTCCTGCTATTTGAGGCTCTTGCTATTAGAGGCTTGCGCGGCTTGAGGCGTGTGTTATGTGCGGCCTGTGCAAAATGAAGATCGAGTGCAAAAATCTCATTCATTTTTGAGTGGCTTGTTGTGCATGCATGCATGTTGCAGTTCTCTGGTGCAGACATCTACTTCACTCCGCTCCTACCCGCGACCAGACTACGTTCCGCAGAAACTCTAACGGTTGTCTGCCGCGCATCAAAATAATAGAAAAGGCGCCTGCATGGGGCGTGCCAAGCAGAAACACGCATTTGCTAGAAATGTTGTTAAATTTAAATAATCTGCGACACGGCCTTTCTGACCTATCACACATCCTCGTGTGCTAACAACCCCTTAATATCGAACATCGTTATTAATTTATTATAACCGGCCAGTCCATCTTTTGTTAGCCTAGCTCACAGCTTACAACTCGTCAATCCGGCCAACGTACGTGACACCCAGTTGACGCAGTCTATAAGCCGGCCAACTAACTCACACCACTAACCGTTACCAAATTTAAACTTAACTGCAACAAAATGGCGAACCACATAAACTTCGGGCACCCATGAGGTAGAGAAAGTCGCATTTGGAATAGGTCTGGCGCTTTACAAATTCTTAGTCATTCTCAAGATCACACCCCTTACTGGCTAAAGAATCCTGCCAAGATCCTAAGCCAATTTCAACTGCGGTCAGCATGGGCTTTAGAGTACTCATTACTCGCTTCACTTTGCCATTCGCACGACTAGCACCTGTGGCAATTTAATCTGTGCTGAGCAGAAATCACGGAACGAGAGGCTTTAAGAGAATTGCAGTCAGTAAACACAACAAAATGACGGCCATGCAAGTAATGGCAAAAGTGTTTTATAGAATTGTCGACAGCAGTGTCTCCAGTTCATATGAATTGTAACGTGATTCTGCTGAAGATGCCATCTTGCTAAAATATTCGATAACTCAAGGCTTCTTCTGTTCAATTCGGTGCAGCAAAATAACGCCATAGGCAACAGAACTCGCGTCTGTGTGGAGCTCGATTGAAAATTGTGGGTTGAATATAGTAAGGACGGGTTTATTAGTTAAAATAGATATTACTTTTTGCCGTATTTGCTCATGCTCCAATTTTCCACAAAAATGACTTGCTCTTTGAAGTAAGGCCGTAAAGAGGTTTCATCAGTTGTGAACAAATTGGGTACCAATTGTCGAAAATATAAGACTAGCCCAATAAATTGTCTCAACTGAGTGATAGACTGCGGAGGCGGCAAACTCAAATTTTCCTGGGATTTGGTCTCACCTGCCTTTACCTCGAAACCCAAATTTTAACACAAGACTTAAGAAAGGAACATTTTGTAACATTAAAAGAAAATCCAGCATGCGTAAGTGTTTGCAATATTAAAATTGTCATTACGTCATCCATATAAACAATGGCATATGAATGGGTAAGATCACCTAAGGTCTCTGCGAAGCAGCGAATGATTAGTCTACTTGTGACACTTGCTTTTGTGGATTCGGTGCGTTTGGAGTGTTTAAATTTTTGTTCTAAAAATGAGTCGCAATCACAACGAAAAAGTGCACTTTTTTCAATTAAATGCAGAAGACAATAAGTCCAAGTGCAATGTTTGCGGTGTGAAGTTAGCTGGCTCTCACGTAACAAATTTAAAACGGCATTTATTTACAAAACATGCGGAAATATGTAATGAATTCAAAATTGACGATGACAACATTAAAAAAAATATGAAAAAGATGAACAATTTCATATGAAACCAGTGAAGAATTAATCGTCCCTTCGATTATAGGGATTGTGACCACAGATGGAAAGCCTTTTTTATTTCTGGATAGCGAAGGGCTTCGACAGATATTAAACCCAATTTATAACGCGCTTTCGATGAATCCGATAACTTCTCGAAATGCTATGGAATATGTGACTATCAAAGAGCAGACCATTAAAGAAAATATAAAAGCGCTTGTAAAGAGAAAACTTGTATTACTAAAAATAGATGTTGCTACATGAATGGATGGCTATTTTGGGCGTGAATTTACAAAAGATAAAATCTACTATGTCTAAAGTTGAGATGGCCATCAAGACTTTAGGCATGATACAGATTCGCACACTGAAATGTACATTAAGGAAAAAGTTATGGAGATCATAAATGACTACGGAATAACCCTCGATCAAGTCTTCAGGTAAAATCTTAATAAGCTAGATAAGATCAGCGAAAAAGTTGCATCATGTCGCAAAATTTGTATGTTATTGCGTACGGAAACAAATAGGTAAGTGAAAACTTAAAATTTTTTTATTTATTTTAAATTTGTAAAAATATTCAACCTGAGCAGACGCTGGTTGAACGAGGGCACAAAAAACGTACCATGTCTCGATGTTGTTACGAGATGGAACTCTACATATTTAATGATATTAAAATTGTTAAATTTAAAAGAGTTCCTCGGTGTACACCCTTGCATTAGTATTGATGCGGACTGGGATTAGATGGAGATATTGACACGTTCACGTTTACAAAATATAAAATATATTTGGATTGCTGCTAGTTTCTGTGGCATTTATTGAACAATTATAACAGTACATCGATTATATCATCATATTAGGCCGATCGTTGATCGTTATAAGTTATAAAAGTTCGATTTTGATGAAACTTTATTATTAAGGACACACTTAGATTTGGATGTGGTAAGCCTGATAGCTATATCTTGAAATATAACGAAAATCGCCCGATAGGCTCCATGACAGCTATACGACATATCAGTCCGATCTGGCCCGTTCCGACTTATTTAAAGAGGGCAGAAATAAGAAGCTTGTGAGCAAAGTTTCATGAAGATAGCTCAATAACTGATTTGCGTTGAAACAAACAGACGGACTGACTGATTGTTCCTATAACAGCTATAGAATATAAACGTCTGAGATATTTAAATGGAAAAACTAAGGGCGGGTTACTGTATAACATTAAAAAGTATTGATAATGTGCGGTATTTCCAAAAACAAAACAGGTTTGCATACACAAACCCTGATTTCAGCCGATTGTTCCTATGGCAGCTATATGTTATAGTGGTTCGATTTTGATACAATTTTGACAGCACATTAAGAACGTAATAAGAATAAGAATTGCCAAATCTTGTTGCAATATCTTGAAAAACAACATAAATCGGCCGATAGCTTCTATGATAGCTATACGATATATCGGTCCGATCGAGCTCATTCCGACTTATTTACAGCGTACAGCAATAAGAAGCTTGTGTGCCAAGTGGCATGAAGATAGCTCAAAACTAAGAGACTAGTTTGCGTTGCAACAGACGGACGGACGGACGGACGGACTGACGGACGGACGGACAGACGGACATCCATTTTTCGACTCCTGTGGTGATGCTAATTCAGAATATATATACTTTATAGGGTCGGATATGTCTCCTAAGGTGCGTTGCAAACTTCTGGCTAAAATTAATATACCCTCTGCAAGGGTATAACAAATGGGTAAGGCTACAGTCGGGCGTCCGACAATAAGATACCCTTCTCCCAATTTTTAAAATCCGTTACAAACGTGTAACCACACTCATAATTTCAAACAGAAATTCTGCACAAATCCTTATACTGCATATAGCTTACTCGCTCGCACTCACACAGCGTAAAGAGTAAAGCGACACGACGGAACGTCGACGTTGGCTTCAACTGCTCAACGCAGCGCGCCGGCTGCTGCTCGTATCAAACATTTGTACTGAAAACGTTGAATTTAATAACGTCTGTGTTATTTGTCCGATCGGAGAACATAAGTTTAATACTTTGCCTAACAATCGTAAATAACCTATTTGCGGGGGCGGCATCAAACATTTGACATTCTGCCCCGGGTATATAGGAACCTTCATACCAAATTCGGTGTCTCTATGTGACATGGCTCAATCGACTCGGCTAGTGATCCTGAGCAAGAATAAATACCCTTTATGGGGTTCTGCAACGCCTCCCTATGCCTGTTACATACATTTGCGCAAAGTTAGTATACCCTTTTTTACCATTTTCAATGGGCGAAAGGTATAAACAAGATATTATGATTTTAATACACAAACAAATAAATATAACAAGAAAGCAAGGCTACCTTCGGCTTGCCGAAGGTTTCATACCCTTGCAGTTATACAAAATATAAAATATCTTTGGATTGCTGCTGGTTTCTGTGGTATTTATTGAACAATTATAACAGTACATCGATTATATCAACCTCTTATAATTTCGAATACTCAGCCTCCTCACCACGGCAAGGTCGCAATCCTCGAGGAGGAATATTTACAATACATTACAACATTGCACATATATTCTTTATTTACAATAATAAAATAAATTAATTAACTAAATATTTAAAAATAAATTATTAAATTAGTGATTATAGCTAAGGAACACGCCGTCATGGTGACTATATGGAGTTTGATAAGTGATTGCGGCAGCACCGCTTACTGTGTTATCACAAAATATCCAATCAATTTGAGTTAAATGTTTTGTTGTTGGCACATTTAACAATGAATATAACCCCTTATTATTTAAAGTAGACTCGAGCTGATCAGTGGTTGTTGATCGGCAAATGTTTAAATCTCCTAATATTACCAGCTGACGTTAGCCTTTCAACATCATTTCTGATTTCATTTCGAAACCTTGTAATAGGAAAAGCTGGATTCCTATAAACAACTATGAATATTGTATGCAAGTATTTAAATGTTATGGAATGGTATATATTTCTTACATTATTAACTGTAACTGTTTCATATAAGAATGTTATGTTTTCCGATATATTTTGTTTCGCATATATCAGTATACCATTCTTAGAAACAGCATTTGGTCGAATGTCTTTGTGTTGTAAAGGATCTATTCGTCATAAAATCTAAATTTGGAAAGTTCTCATTCAAAAACGCGTTTGAATAACAGCTATATGATTTTTTGTTTACCAGCTACATGTAATAGTACTCAGATTTCCATAAAATTGCAACAAGAACCTTCATTAGGCCGATCGTTGATCGTTATAAGTTATAAAAGTTCGATTTCGAACTTTATTATTAGGGACACACTTAGATTTGGATGTGGTAAGCCTGATAGCTATATCTCGAAATATAACGAAAATCGGCCGATAGGCTCCATGACAGCTATATGATATATCAGTCCGATCTGGCCCGTTCCGACATATTTACAGAGGGCAGAAGCTTGTGAGCAAAGTTTCATGAAGATAGCTCAATAACTGGGGGACTAATTCGCGCTGCAACAGACAGACGGACTGACTGATTGTTCCTATAACAGCTATAGAATATAAACGTCTGAGATATTTAAATGGATAAACTAAGGGCGGGTTACTGTGTTACATTAATAAGTATTGATAAAGTGCGGTATTTCCAAAAACAAAACAGGTTTGCATACAAAAACCCTGATTTCAGCCGATTGTTCCTATGGCAGCTATATGTTATCGTGGTCCGATTTTGATACAATTTTGACAGCACATTAAGAACGTAATAAGAATAAGATTTGCCCAATCTTGTTGCAATATCTTGATAAACAACAAAAATCGTCCGATAGCTTCTATGACAGCTATACGATATATCGGTCCGATCTGGCTCGTTCCGACTTATTTACAGCCTACAGCAATAAGAAGCTTGTGTGCCAAGTTTCATGAAGATAGCTCAAAAACTGAGAGACTAGTTTGCGTTGCAACAGACGGACGGACAGACGGACATCCATTTTCCGACTCCTCTTTTAATGCTGATTCAGAATATATATACTTTATAGGGTCGGAGATGTCTCCTAAGGTGCGTTGCAAACTTCTGGCTAAAATTAATATACGCTCTGCAAGGGTATAAAAACTAGTTGGAAAGGCTACAGTCACGCGGTGACTGTAAGAGGCCATGGATTTTCAGTTTAAAAAATAAAACCATAAAAAATATATATATTGAAATAAAATGTTTAATGTAATAAAAACAAAAACTAAATAACGAAAAAGAAAGAGTCGATAGCATAAGTTAGAACGAGAGAGAGATATTTGCATTTTTGGGGCGTGTCAAAATTCGTTACATACACACACACCAGCGTCAGCTTCTTCTTCTTTAATTTAGACGTCCGTTAAAATTACACAGACCTGCCTTATGTTTTGTGTATTGCCTCACACGCATATATATATGCATGTGTGAGCTTCGCGTGCATGTATTGTATGCATGCACGCATAGGTACAGCATGCAAAACATCTTATAAGGCAAAATGTTCCGCCTTATATATATTATTTATTAGACAAATATAATGAATTGGAAATAATTCAAAATTGTATATGCTTTATAAATAAAAATGTAAACAAATGTGAAATACAACACATACAAAATTAAAATAGCTAAATTCACTTTTCGCCGTGGGAATCGAACCCTGGCCGTTTGAATAGGAGTTCGTCATCCTAACAACTAGACCACCTTTGCTGCGCTCCGCGCCCGTTAAAATTGCGTATTTACACCATTTTCTCAAAAACGTCATACAAGAATATCTCTTCTACTAGATTAAATGGGCTCAAGAAAGACGAGTGTTATTAATTTATATGTATATAATAAAAATAATTGTTAAATTTTGATAAATGAAACCACATTTTATAATGGTGCAAAAAAATAAAAACTGCTTAATAGTGAAAAAAGTAAATAAACTTTAATGAAACCGCATTCTTCGGGGGTTGAACCTCCATCTCTATAAATGAATGTTAGCTGCTCTAAACATTTGACTATCGCTGCACTTATTTGCTGTGCGGCTAAGTTACTATTTCCATCTCATACACACACATAACCATTTTCGCATTAAAAACATCGAAGAAGCACGTGGCTGGCAGCAGCTTGCAGGCAAGGCATCACAAATCAATAGAAAATGTTAACTCGCGTTACTTTTATGTTTATTAGCCGATCGGGTTGCAATTTATAGAATAAGTTCATATCGTATTTATCTGATGTATGCCAAAGCAGAAAGTTAACACTTAACACTTACTTTGCTTAATAATCGCATTTCAAAATAAATTTCTGATTTACGGGGGGGCGGTGGGCGTGGTACCCGAAATTTGAGATGACGTTTACTGCCTAGGATATACAGGAATCTCCATGCCAAATTTGGAGTCTCTAGCTTTCTTAATAGCTGAGAATCAGACGCTTATACAAACGGACGGACAGACAGACAGGCGGACAGACAGACATGGCTAGATCGACCCGGCTAGTGATCCTGAGTAAGAATATATATACTTTATGGGGTCGCAGACGTCTCCTTCTCCCTGTTACGCACATTTCGACAAACCTAATAGACCATGTATTTTTTTAAAATCCTTGGCCTAAAAAGAAGAGAAAGAAGAAAGAATTACAAGTGCAAACACAACAAAATAATAAAAAGGTCGGGTGGAGCAGGCTGCCCTTCAAAAACCAAAGAAGAAAAAATATACAAACGAAAACAACTAAACCCCAAATGTAAATTTGGGATATTATTGAGCTAAGGCTAGATATGTAAAAACTCTAGGTTCCATATTGGAAATGACTTACTGTGTCATAAAACCGTTTTAGTGCCAGGCGATCGACATGGCAATGCTCCAAAATGAATGGGAGAAATGGCTAAGGGCGTTCACAATATACCTCGAGGGTTTTGAAACCGAAAAGCAGAAGAGGAGTAAGCTACTACTCTTGGGAGAAGTCCAGCTACAGTCAGTAGTATATTTTTTTTGTGCGATGGTTAAGCCCACCGACGAAAATAAAGAAAACATCTACAAAATCCTCATCGACCATCTAAATAAACACTTCTCGAAGGAGAACTCAACGTTTGAGAGAAATCTATTTAGAGGCCTGACACCTTTAGATACGGAAAGCGCTGCGAATTTCTTGCTGCGACTCCTTCAGCAAATGCAAAATGTACGTTCGGATATTCAAAAGAAGAGATTGAGGATTGACGACATATGCCTTAAAGATAAAATTATAGATGTGTGGGCGCCCTAGACCTCTAGAAAAGACTCCTGGGAAAGAAAAATGTTCTAGAAAAAGTGAACGAAGCGTGTCAGGTTGAGGAACAGATCAACAAGAAATCAAAAGCAATGACATTAAGACAAGTTGCAGAACCCATCTGTAAAATTGCACATCGCGGTTTCAAGCAGAGTGAGGAATGCCCAAGGTGCGGAAAGTTTGGTCACGCATCCAATGACCCATCATGTTCGGCAAGAAATGTCACCTGCTATAAATGCATGAAGCCTAAACACTTCGCCAGGAAATGCCGAGCTAACCTGAACTGCCGATTCCCTAAGTCCGATAGTAGCAACCTGAAAAGGTCTCGTACGTATATACGTCGAGTGGAGGAGGAGACCACCAGCCCCAAAATAGAAAAAACGATGAACACTGCTTTAAAGTTTCAAGCGAGGATGAAGACAAGTTCTCATAATGCCGAGTGGGAGGCCGTGAAATTCCCCTTATCATCGACTCGAGCTGCAAATTTAACCAAATTCGGCACGAGGACGGGTCTCAGCTAAAGGGAAAGTCCACAGCCTTTGACGTAAGAACCCACTCGGAAAAGCAATTCCGAGCATATGCCTCTAATAAGTTACTTCGAGTAACTTGTATTTTCGAGGCCCGGATTTCCGTAACGTTATTGAAAATGGGAAACAATCTCTTTTGGGCCGAGACACGGCCATCGAGTTAAAAGTCCTCTGACTGGAAAGAAACATTTACCGGTTTGAAGAAATGGAGCCTTTCCCGAAATGAAAAAACATCGAAGTACAGCTTTCCATAGATTATGACATAAAACCCGTTCAGCACCCAGTGAGATGAGTTCCGGCAGCTCTCGAGGACAAGGTCATGGAAAAACTCAGAGAAGCTCTGTATCAAAACATAATTGAACTTGTGACGGGCCCAAGCGCTTGGGTATCTCCCATCGTCCTTGCGTTTAAGAAGAACGGGGACATCCGCTTATGCGTCGTCATGCGACTGGCAAACAAAACATTCCAACCTTCAACTCTTTCCTAACTAGATTCAAGGAGGCTAAGTTCTTCGCACGCCTAGACCTCAGGGAAGCTTATCACCAAGCGGCTCTTGATGAACCGGGCCGGGAAATAACAACGTTTATAGCTTAAATGGGGCTTGTTTGATATAAGCGTCTGCTGTTTTGAGTAAACTCTGCTCTAGAAGTTTTTCAACGCATTATCAAGCAGATGTTATCTGCAGTACCTAACGCTATGAACTTCAGCGATAACAACATCATCTTAGGCGCGACTGACCTCGAAATGAACAGCGTCGTAAAAGAAGTGTTCAAGATCTTCCAGAAAATTATGTTCTACTGAATAAAGAGAAGTGCATCTGGAAGACAAGCAAACTAAAATTCCTCGGACATATCTTATCCGACAAGGGAATAGTAGTCGATCCCGAGAAAATTGACGTCATACGATTTTTAAGTCACCGAAAGAACAAATTTTCTCGGTCTGGTAAGTTCATCCCGGACCTTGCAAGTCATACAGATCCTCTCAGAAAGCTGCTGAAAACCGAAAACAAATTCACCTGGGGCGAAGCCGAGAGAAATGTCTTCAACAACCTAAAGAATCTGTTATCCAAGGTACCCAAGCTATCATATTTCGATCCAAAGCATCAAACGCGGGTGATTGCGGATTCCCCGGTTGTCATCTGGGCAGTTTTAGTGCAATTCTTTGCTAGCAAGGCCCTGTCAGAGATGGAAAAACGGAAAAGGAAAGCCTTGCCCTGGTTTGGGGCGTTGGATTAATTCAACTATTACCTGGGAGATCTGCCTTTCGAACTCGTAACTGATCACAAACCCTTAGAAGCTATTTTAAAACCAACATCAAGCCCCCGGCCCGCACTGAAAGGTGGCTGCTGCGACTTCAGGCATATAGTTTCACCTGTATCTATAAATCCGTAAAGACAACATGTCAGATGCGCTGTATCGACTTTGTCAACTGCTTACGGTAGAATTAATCGATCTCAGGATGGAATACGGCATCATACGCCTCGTGCAGAACTCTATCCCAAGATCTATGACAGTCCCTGATATAGCTGAGTCTTCCAAGAGGGATAAACAGATTATTGACGCAATCAGTTTCCTTGAGAACGACTCCTGGAAGCCTGATACATTAGCAATCCTCTATCCGTTTCGTAACGAGCTCTCAGCGGTTGGGCCGCACCTTTTGAAGGCAAACCGTATAGTCATTCCAACATCTTTGAGAGTTAGAATACTGGAGTTAGCCCACGAAAGATATCCCGGTGAGATAGCAATGAAACCCCAGCTGAGGTCCAAAGTATGGTGGCCACAGATAGACAGAGATGCAGAGAAATTCGTTAAAGCTTGTTGAGATTGCTGCCTGGTATTGCAAGACATCCGGATAGCCCAAAAGGATTGATATCCGTTCCGTACTGGCCCGTGGATATGGGTAGCATCGGATTTGCTAGGTTCTTTACCCAACAATGCGTATGTTCTGGTCTTTAGTGACTATTTCTCACGATATATGGAGCATAAGTTTCTTAAAACCGTATTTTCCACGACCCTGGTAGAGGCAGCAAAACAGATCTTTAGTAGACTGGGATATCCCGAGTACCTACGAACTACGATAATGAAAGTCAGTACGTTAGCGAGGAGTTCTCTAAATGCAGGCGTGCAGCAAACGGGGAAGTTGAAAACAGAGCCCTTGTAAAACACCTAAAAATAGCATACGCCAACGGGAAAAACTACAAAGAGGAAATTCAAATTCATGTACAATGTAACCCCACATGGAAAAACAGGGTCTGCGCCCACAAAGCTTATGTTCAACAGGGTTATCCGTGAGAAAATACCAGGCATTGAGGAGATCTGCGAGCGAACCTTGGACTCTGGGGAAAGAGATAAAGACATAAATTAAAAATGTTAGGGAAATCAGACAGCCGACAAAAGAAGAGGGGCAAAGGAAATCAATATCAAAGTGGGCGATAAAGTACTTTTGAAAAACGTAGTGCTCCCGAACAAACTTACATCAAACTTCGAAAGGACGGAATTTACTGTGTTAGAAAGACAGAATGATAATTGTAGAAATCGAAGTGGATGGTAGAAATCTAACAAGAAATGCTTCACATCTCAAAAAGGTTCAAGCCAACCAGAAGTACCCAGCCTCACGCCCAATGCCTCAGTCAGATGCCGGCCTAAGGGAATCATCACCTACTCCACACGACACGGCACTCCAGCCCATAAGATAAAACTTCGGAATCCAGCCAGCCCTGCCGCAGTTAAAGCTAAAACTCGTTAATAAAGGAGGGATGTGGCGACCGGCCAACAACCAAGCAACGAAAGAGCGGTGATGCGACGTTGGCACCTAGCGGACGCTGATGATCGCTGAGGAGTGAGAGGGAGAAGACAGTTTTACTCGAGTGTGGACGGCCGAGCGGCGCGGCGTGCCAACGGCAAGCCATAAAGTGTGTTACGTTACTGGATAAGCGGGTCATTAGAATTAGTTTGGCAAATTAAAAGAGTGCACTTGCGTAGTAAACGGATTTCTATATACCAGCAGGTTAAATGATAATATTAGTAATATAATATTATAAGTTATTAAACACCGATTGCTTTATTTATTAACTTAGTTTCGGAGAGCAAGACAAAAACGCATCCGTTCACTTTGAAAGAGAATGAAGTAAAAACAAAAAAAAAAAAAAACAGCCGGAGCCGATGGCTTGCCCGCGGAATTGTTTAAGGACGGCGGCAACGAGCTGATAGGGTGCATGCATCAGCTCCTTGCAATAATTGCTAGAGGAAGGCATGCCCAACGATTGGAGTCTTTGACCTATACTAAAGAAGGGTGATCCAGCGATCTCCCAATAGGAGATCGCATGTTTGCCCCCATGTCTGAGTTCGATATTCCTGCAAAGCTGATTTGGCTGTGCAGAAGGACGTTAAGTAGCACTACAAGCTCCGTCAAGGTAGGAAAGAACGTCTCCGTACGTTTAAAAACGTTCGCGATTTCAGACAAGGCGATCCTCTATCGTGATGGAAGGGGTATTTCGGAATGCTGAGGTACACCGAAAAGTGTCAAACTTATTGCATCCGCCTATGATATCGACATTTTTGGACGTTGTAAGCAAACATTTTCAGCGATCGAAAAGCAGTGCGCAAAAGTGGGTTTTGAAGAAAACGAGACTACAACTAAGTCCCAGCTGGATGTAGGCTGTTAGAGCAGCACTATAAAGTTTGGTTTTATTATTATCACTATTATTGTAGTTATTTTCAGTATTATTATTATTGTTGTATAATGCTTAAATATTGACATTGTAGTCATAGGTTAACATAGATTAAGAGAAAAATGTGAATAGTTATATAATTAAGCATGCTCTCTTTATAATTTAGTTTAAGCTTGCTGTCTTAAGCCTTAGTCGATCGGCAATTGCTGACGGCAAATTCGAGAGTGCGTGGCCAAGCCTTGGCCACCACTCAAAAAACGATGTATTGAATTCATTCGCGAGTAGAAATAGTCGCAAACAGCAACAATGTATTTGGCAATTTATTAATCCGAGCGTCTCTTTGTTATTTTAAAAAGTTTAATTTCTCTATAAAGCTTAAGGATTTTTCATTGGCGCCCGAGCAGGGACATCGGTTTTTTTCGGTGAACGGTATATTCAAATGCTTAAATTAGAAGAAACCAAAAAAAAAAAAAACCGAAAAAAACCTGGGACCAGCGTCACTTCAACTCCTCCCGGTGGGGGGTCAACAAGGATGATACACGCTTGGAGCTGGTTGTTACTGATTAAGATTCTTGGCGTGAAATTTCGGACGGAAAGTTTCTTGACCTTCCACGAACGTTACCTCCCGACTGCGCATGTTATATGCTCCTTCGTTGTGCGTATGCTGCTTTTGCAAACTACGTGCAGCCTCGTCTCGCAAGATATTCGTGGAATCTTCCCAATTAAAAGATATCGACTGATCTTCTAAACAGTTCAATCGCCGCAACAACTCATATTGGGAACCGTTGGTCAGCATATGATGCCGTGTAGGCATTGTAATATTGTAATAGATTTAGATAACATAGCATGTAAGATAAACACATATTGTAACAACATAACTATCGTATTGAATAACAGTTTGATATCGATTTATTGTAAAGTAAAGCAACCATGTATCATATCGATTTATCCAATTATAAGTGGAAGTTGGATCTCGAAGCGTCAGGGAAGATGAAGAGCCTTGGAGAGTGAATCTAAAAAAAGTTGAAAGCTGTAAATAGAAATCTTATCCAATCTACATATCTATTAAATAAAGATTATATTGCCTACTACAATATCAGAAGTGGTCCGAATATTCACGTCATGAATATTGATATTTCGGCAGTGTCGGTGACACAACTAAAGAGATGGTTGGCAGTTTTGGTCTTGCCAATACGTGGCTGCAAAGTAGAATTATTGGCGCGGTTAAATGCAGTACCGACAGAGAAGCGTCACACTGTTCCGGTGATGGATCAAGCTGAAATAGAGGACGAATCTGAGATGCATAATGCATTGCTTGTGGTGCAAATGGAAAAGATTTCCAAGAATCGAAAAATTCTCAGGAATTTGAAAGCGGAGATAGGAGCTGCAACAGACATGATTTCATAATTACAAGTGCGCAGTAGCGTTAAAGCGAGTTGCGATAAGCAGCAAGAAGAAGCCGCGCTTGGAAATAATTTAGACGCCCGACAAGATGACGCTGGTATTTCAAATAGTGATGAAATTCAAATTAGCGCGGTATCTGACGACAACGCTGCAGAGTCTTCGAGCATGTTTCTACTGGCGAAGGAAGTATTGCTAAAATTTACTGATCAAACGTCGGTACGTAATTGGACAATGCAATTGCGAAATGTGGCTATCGCATATAATTTGACCAAAATGCAATGTCGCTTGTTGTGCATGGCAAAACTCAAAGGTGTTGCACTTCAATGGCTTCATGCTGACCCAGCACGCATTATTCAACCTTTTGAGGAGTTGTTGCAGCAATTAAAACTGGTATTCGATAGGAAAGTAACTAAAGGAGAATTACGACGCAAATTTGAACGGCGTAACTGGAAATTTCGAGAGAGTTTCGTAACTTATTATGATAGTAAGGTTGATTTGGCGCGAGATGTTAACATGGATGAAGAGGAGTTGGTGGATGGAATTATCGAAGGGATTCCAGTGGACAATCTTCGCCTGCAAGCAAAATTGCAGGGTTTTGAGATACAACAACGGAGTGATGCTAAGTTGGAGGCGGCGCGGAGCAGTGCAGTAAAGGAGTTGCGTTGCTATAATTGCAATATGAAAGGGCACTGGAAAAAAGATTGCAAGCTACCAATTCGAGAGAGGGGAACATGCTATGGATGTGGATCTGCAGAGCAACTGGTAGCTTAATATAACAGAAGCACTCATAGATTCGGGAAGTCCAGTATCATTTATTAAGATACGCTTAGTCCCTGATGGAGTGGGTCTGCAAGAAAGTTTTAACATATATTTTGGGCTAAACGAAAGCCAGTTAATTGCTATTGGAAAAACACAATGTTATGTAAAGAAGCAAGAAGTTAAAATAAAATTTGATTTGATAATTTGTGAGGCCCGCGTATTATTTGTTTTGTTTTTGTTGCATTTTTATTTGGTGAGCGATTTGCCTCCATACTCGTTTTGAAATTCAGGAATTCAAATTTAAATTTGAATTTGAACAACGGTTTTCACCACAATCAGAGTCACACCGGTAATCGACCGGTCTGGCAACTCCAAATCGGCCGATCCGAACGATCAATGTTGGGAAGTGGGGTGGGGATATATCAATTGCCTGGGCCACCTATCGTGCTCGATATTATTTTCCCTCTTCACCAATTGAGAAAAAGTTGGAGAACACGCGTCAATGCAAATTTTCAAATCGAAACAAATTAAAAGTGATCACAAAAACAAAAATATTAAAGTCAACTCAAAAATTCTTGAGTGTGGACAATATAGCTTTTGGTGCGGTTAATATTGTGGGTGTTCGAGGCTGGACGTGAGTATAAGCTTTCCAAACATTGTTTAGCAGTTTCTAACCTCGTCTTGCTTTCTAGCGAACCGCTTGTGCCCAGAGAAGCCCTAGCGCTCTCGCGCCTTTTTACTAGTAGGCGTGCGTATTTGCCCCTATCTATTCTGGTGCCGTGATCGCCCGGCTACCTTTAGTTGTTGTTTGCTGTTTTTGTCTGTATGGTTTCCGAATTTGAACCTGAACAGCGTGTAAAATTCCGGGGACTTCTGGAAGGAGCATAGGACACATCTGCAAAATTTTATTACTGCAAAACACGCAGACATTAACTATTTATACACCAACACTTTCACTTTCATACACACATACGTACTTGCAGTACACATACACGTTCACTTTTATACGCACATACGTACTTGCAGTACACATACACGTTCACTTTTATACACACATACGTACATACGTGTGTAATAAGCTTGAATGTGTATGTGTACTGCAAGTACGTATGTGAGTATAAAAGTGAACGTGTATGTGTACTGCAAGTACGTATGTGTGTATAAAAGTGAACGTGTATGCGTACTGCAAGTACGTATGTGTGTATGAAAGTGAATGTGTTGGTGTATAATTAGTTAAGGTCCGCGTGTTTTGTAGTAAGTTGTAGTAAATTGTGCAGATGTGTCCTATGCTCCTTCCAGAAGTCCCCGGAATTTTACACGCTGTGTTATAACTTCGGAAACCATACAGGCTATGAGGAGATAGAAAAATGCACATGAGGTGGCTGCCTAAGCATGACTTTTTTTTGTTTTTTAAACCACTCACCACAAACAGCAAACAACAACTAAAGGTAGCCGGGCGATCACGGCACCGGAATAGATGAGAGCAAATACGCACGCCTACCAGTAAAAAGGCGCGAGAGCGCTAGGGCTCCTCTGGGCACAAGCGGTTTACTAGAAAGCAAGACGAGGTTAGAACCTGCCAAACAATGTTTGGAAAGCTTATATTCACGTCCAGCCACCCACAATATTAACCGCACCAAAAGCTTTATTGTTAGCTCAACAATTTTCGAGTTCACTTTAATATTTTTGATTTGTTTCGATTTAAAAATTAGCATCGACGCGTGTTCACCAGCTTTTTCTCAATTAGTGAAGAGGGAAAATAATATCGAGCGCGAGCCTGAGCCACCAGGTAATCGATATATCCCCACCCCACTTCCCAACACTGATCGTTCGGATCGGCCGATTTGGAGTTGCCAGACCGGTCGATTATCGGTGTGACTCTGGGTGTGGTGAAAACCGTTGTTCAAATTTAAATTTGAATTACTGAATTTTTAAACGAGTATGGAGGCAAATCGCTCACCAAATAAAAATGTGACAAAAACAAAACAAATAATACACGGGCCTCACAATGTAGATGCACTTAGCAGATGTAATAATGCGATAATGATCACTGAGGCAAATAGTATTGAAACCAATTTAATAATTGCTCAGGCCAAAGATGAAAAGCAACAGAATATTAAGAAATTTTTGGAGGAAAATGAGCATAAGTTTTACGAAATGAGAAATGGCATTGTGTTTAGAAATACCAATGATGGTAGATTATTGTTTTGTGTGCCACAAAGGATGGAGGATCATGTGTTATATAAGTATCATGATCAGTTAGGACATATTGGTAGCGACAAGATGTTAAGTGCGATAGTTAAAAGTTATTGGTTTTCGAATATAAGGAATAAAGTTATGGAGCACATTGAAAATTGTTTAAAGTGTTTTGCTTTTTCAACAAAATAAAGGGGAAGGATTGTTGTTCAGTATACCTAAAGGAAATAAACCATTTGAGATAATTCATATAGATCATTATGGTCCAGTTGATAATAGCAGATTGAAAAAACATATTTTGGTAGTTGTAGATGGGTTTACGAAGTTTGTTAGATTATATACAACTAAGAATACAAACACTAAGGAGGTTATAAGCGCTTTAAAAGAATATTTTAGGGCATATAGTAAACCAACCTGTATTATATCCGATTGTAGTAGTTGTTTTACATCGGTGGATTTCGAAGATTTTTAAATGATTTGAATGTAAAACACATTAAAATCTCCACAGGCAAATGGACAGGTAGAGAGAATTAATAGAAGTTTAGGACCTATGATTTCTAAATTAAGGGAACCTGAGTATGGGCAACATTTGGACTCTGTGATAGAGTAAGTAGAGTATACGTTGAACAACACGCAGCATTGTAGTACGAAGAAATTACCAAGTAAAATGCTGTTTGGATTAGCTCAGAAAGGGAAGGTTAGTGATGAGATAGAAGCAAAGTTAGATCAGTTAGAAAATAGTAATGAACGGAATTTAGAGCATATTAGAGAAATAGGCGAAAAAATCAAGTACAGGCACAGGCAACTAATGAAAAGACATTTAATGAAAAGAAAAAGGTAGCGATCAAATTTAGTGTGGGGGTTTATGTGATGGTAAAAAATTTCAAAAGCACAGCAGGGGTAGCAAAAAAAATTAATACCTAAAATGAAAAGTCCGTACGAAATATTTAAAGTGTTAAAGAATGATATATATTGACGGACGTCGTTTTCAATAAGCTCAAAACCCGTATCATGGAGTGTGCGGTGCGCATAATATGAAACCTTGGATAAAAATCTAGAATAGTAATGCAGCTTCACTTCTCTGTCCCTTGCAGAAGTACTCGTAATTATCTTCCACTAACTCTTCCTTATTGTAGATCAAACTATGCACTGCACAATCCGTTCAGGGTATTATGTTCGGACTACAACAAAATTCAACATGTCATAGCTGGCACTAACTCTATTGCCACAATCTAGCACGTAATTGGTAATATTATTTCCGCGATATTCTTTTTTATTATTTATTTGATTTTGCATGCTCCTATCCTATCTCCTATCCGCGTTTTCTATCTTTATCGCGTTAGTTTCTTCTCGCGTGTCTATGCGCATTTTTATCGCGTTTCCGTGCGTCCGTTACGCGACGGTGCCTCTCGGTCGGATAGGCGGGAGGTGGACTTCGTTTGGGTTCCGCGCGCAACAAGCATCGGCTTGGTGTCGTTGGACCACTTGTTAATACATTAATTGTATTCAACGTCAAAAAAAAAGAAAACAAGAAAGCAAGGCTACCTTCGGCTTGCCGAAGGTTTCATACCCTTGCAGTTATACAAAATATAAAATATATTTGGATTGCTGCTGGTTTCTGTGGCATTTATTGAACAATTATAACAGAACATCGATTATATCATCCTCTTATAATTTCACATACTCAGCATTCATTAGGCCGATCGTTGATCGTTATAAGTTATAAAAGTTCGATTTTGATGAAACCTTATTATTAAGGACACACTTAGATTTGGATGTGGTAAGCCTGATAGCTATATCTTGAAATATAACGAAAATCGGCCGATAGGCTCCATGACAGCTATACGATATATCAGTCCGATCTGGCCCGTTCCGACTTATTTAAAGAGGGTAGAAATAAGAAGCTTGTGAGCAAAGTTTCATGAAGATAGCTCAATAACTGATTTGCGTTGAAACAGACAGACGGACTGACTGATTGTTCCTATAACAGCTATAGAATATAAACGTCTGAGATATTTAAATGGAAAAACTAAGGGCGGGTTACTGTATAACATTAAAAAGTATTGATAATGTGCGGTATTTCCAAAAACAAAACAGGTTTGCATACAAAAACCCTGATTTCAGCCGATTGTTCCTATGGCAGCTATATGTTATAGTGGTCCGATTTTGATACAATTTTAACAGCACATTAAGAACGTAATATAATATTTGCCAAATCTTGTTGCAATATCTTGAAAAACAACAAAAATCGGCCGATAGCTTCTATGACAGCTATACGATATATCGGTCCGATCTGGCTCGTTCCGACTTATTTACAGCCAACAGCAATAAGAAGCTTGTGTGCCAAGTTTCATGAAGATAGCTCAAAAACTGAGAGACTAGTTTGCGTTGCAACAGACGGACGGACGGACAGACGGACATCCATTTTTCGACTCCTCTGGTGATGCCGATTCAGAATATATATACTTTATAGATGAAGGCGATAAGCTAAAAAAAATTGAAAGCTGTAAATAGAAATCTTCTTCAATCTACATACCTATTAAATAAAGATTCTATTGCCTACTACAATATTTATACCCTTCGACCATTGAAAATGGTCAAAAAAGGGTATACTAACTTTGTGCAAATGTATGGCATAAGGAGGCGTGACTGGGGTCTGTCAAAGTATATATATTCTTGCTCAGGATCAGTAGCCGAGTCGATTGAGCCATGTCCGTTTGTCTGTCCGTCTGTCCGTCCGTCCGTCTGTCCGTCCGTGTGAACACCTGGTTCTCAGCTATTATAAATTTGGTGACAATATGTGTTATTACTGCAGGCTGATCAAGTTTATTTTGAATTTTTGCTACGCCCCCACCCTCCCCCATAAATTGAAAAAAATGATTACAATATTAGCCCTACAGCAACAGTTTTATATATACGTCATAAATACTATCTTTCGGCCGTTTCGGTAAAATTTCAGTAAGATTGAACAATAAATATGGATGATATTAAAGAAATAGTAGTGCCATGTGACCACGTGCTTTTGTCTGTTTTATTATGTTAGATATGCAAGATCCAGGTTTAACTTCTGGCAGCAAGCACTTTTTTGTCAATTATATGTACTGAATGCAGTGATCATAATTGCAATTTTATGGCATTGGCATAATAGCTGCAATGGCCGAGTGGATGTTGTCGTTGACTGTCGAGCGGAAGGGTGCGAGTTCGAAGTAGGTGTTTTTTTGGGTACTATCATTTTTTTTAGCATTTACAATATTTAAAGTTTAGTATTTTTATTAAATTGAATTTTAAGGGGAGTGAGTTAGTATTGTTTTAACGCACAACACGACACAATAATAATTTGTTTTTGTCCTGTATGACGAGCTAAATGGTCTCACATGCAACTTTCTCGATCAAATTTAGAGTGCGCTAATGGCAGAGCGGTTATAGTTGCAGATTGCATAGTCCGAGTTTTTTGGAGATCTATAGTTAAAGTCCCTCACTTGGATAATTTTTTTTTTTTGTTTTTTCTTTTCTTATTCTTAGTTTTTTTGCATTATGCTTATCTTCTTTAAAAATCGGTGTTAACGAAGTTTTTACTATATTGAAAGACATTTAAAATCTTTAGTGATATTTCGCACCAACACAACATAAACGACAAATCTGGTTGGATGTATAGGCATAGGGATGTACATACATATATAGGCATAATATAGGCGTATCTTTTACACATTCATAATTCAAAGCCCTGTGAAAAATTTTAACTGGAAAGCACTGAACGCAAAGTGGCAACATCCAATAAGATCCACGTGCAACTTTCATAGTCAAAACAATTTTTAGACTATTAGACGTATTGTTCTCGCATAGTTGTAGCGGGTATACCACAGTCCGGCGCGCTCGACTGTAGCCTTTCCGACTTGTTTTCAATCTGAATTCGATCATAATAGGTATTAAGGCACTGAGTCGAACAAGATACCGTTTTAGAGGAAGAAAAATTAGTGGACGTAGAAATGGGCTGTGATAAGGAAATGTCAAGTAAATTAATATGTTCAGGTGGAGTTTGTGTAGAACATTCGGTTATTCGGTCTTTATGGCCCTTTGAAAACAAAGCAACGAAAGAGCGGCGATGCGTCGTTGTCGCCTAGCGGACGCTGATGACCGCTGAGAAGTGAGAGGGAGAAGACAGTTTTACTCGAGTGTGGACGGCTGAGCGGCGCGGCGTGCCAACGAAAAGACTACTAATTATTCTAAGAAATATTTAACCAAAAGCCAAAAAGTGTGTTACTTTACTGGATAAGCGGGTCATTAGAATTAATTTGGCAAATTAAAAGAGTGCACTCGCGAAGTAAACGGATTTCTGTATACCAGCAGGTTAAATGATAATATTAGTAATATTATAAGTTATTAAACACCGATTGCTTTATTTATTAACTTAGTTTCGGAGAGCAAGACAAAAACGCATCCGTTCACTTTGAAAGAGCATAAATTAAAAACAACAAAAACAAAAACAACAAAACAGCCGGAGCCGATGGCTTGCCCGCGGAATTGTTTAAGGCCGGCGGCAACGAGCTGATAGGATGCATGCATCAGCTCCTTGCAAAATATTGCTAGAGGAAGGCATGCCCAACGATTGGAGTCTTTGACCTATACTAAAGAAGGGTGATCCAGCGATCTCCCAATAGAAGATCGCCTGTTTGCCCCCATGTCTGAGTTCGATATTCCTGCAAAGCTGATTTGGCTGTGCAGAAGGACGTTGAGTAGCACTTCAAGCTCCGTCAAGGTAGGAAAGAACGTCTCCGTACGTTTCAATAACGTTCGAGATTTCAGGCGATCCTCTATTTGGAAGGGGTTATTCGGAATGCTGAGGTACACCGAAAAGTGTCAAACTTATTGCATCCGCCGATGATATCGACATTTTTGGACGTTGTAAGCAAACATTTTCAGCGATCAAAAAGGAGTACGCAAAAGTGGGTTTGGAAGAAAACGAGAGTAAAACTTACTATCAAGGAATCACAGCGCCTAGGATCCCAGCTGGATGTAGGCTGTTAGAGCAGCACTATAAAGTTTGGTTTTATTATTATCACTATTATTGTAGTTATTTTTAGTATTATTATTATTGTTGTATAATGCTTAAGTATTGACATTGAAGTCATAGGTTAACATAGATTAAGAGAAAAATGTGAATGGTAATATAGTAAAGCATGCTCTCTTTATAATTTAGTTTAAGCTTGCTGTCTTAAGCCTTAGTCGATCGGCAATTGCTGACGGCAAATTCGAGAGTGTGTGGCCAAGCTCTGGCCGCCTCGCAAAAAACAATGTATTGAATTCATTCGCGAGTAGAAATAGTCGCAAGCAGCAACAATATATTTGGAAATTTATTAATCCGAGCCACCGCGCCTCTTTATTATTTTAAAAAGTTTAATTTCTCTAAATAAGCTTAGTGATTTTTTATTGGCTCCCGAGCAGGGACATCGGTGATTTTCGGTGATTATTATCGATTATCGATTCCCTAGACAGTCTCCAGGTATTCAGTGTCAAAAATTGAGCATACGATATAGTTTATTGTGTGCTGTCGCTCTGATCGACATAAAATTGCCATTTAATATGGCAGTATTGCGGTTACTGGGGCGCCAAGATCTGAAAACGCACTTTTATAGAACTCGACAAGATAAGACGAAAATATTAAGTAAAAATTTTTGATTTTCGGCTTAGTTTAGGAGATATAGCCTCCGATAACTGGCCGATTTCCATACATTTTGCAGGCCGAATTGACCAGTGTGACCAGATCTCAAAAAGAATAATCGCCCATATTTTGATAAATGATCATGGTCGCACTGTTAATCAGCTGTGTTTATTGTCAGTTTGCGTTTGAAATTTGATAAGGCCTGTGCTGGTATGACTTTTTCTTCGCAACCCAACAACATTTTGGACGCTTATTTGTGAATGTTACCAATTTATACAAATTTGCTGTTTCTTAACGGCGAATTCTCTTGGGTTTTATTTAAAATTATATATACATATAAATGTTTATAACTGCTGTGCAAGTTAGTATTATTACTTAAATTCTAGCGCCGCACGCAAAAAATGTTTGAAAAAACATTGCGCCGCAAGCAAAAAATTGTTATCTGCGGCATACATGGTTTGGAGAATATTGCGCCGCAGGCGAAAAATTTTTGAAAAAAAAAATCGCGCGATTTTTTTTTTTTAAATTTTTTGCCTGCGGATTACATTATTAAACGATCAAACAAACAGTGCGTTATCAATTTTCAAATGCAAACTGACAACAAACACAAACAGGCCGAATTGACCAGTGTGACCAGATCTCAAAAATTATAATCACCCATATTTTGACCCTGTACCAGTGCATGATTATGGTCTCATTGTTAATCAGCTGTGTTTGTTAGCAGTTGTCATTTGAAATATGATGAGGCTTCATTGGCAAAATTATTTCTTAGAAACTGAAGAAAATGTTGGCCTTTGTCGTGTATTTAACATGAATAACGAATAATGCCTGCGGCGCAATGTTAGCAAACCATTTAAAATTTAATTTGCAGTGCTTTGCTGCTTAAATCATCAAAAAAGTATGAAAGTCTATGCCGTAGATAAAAAATTTTTGAAAAAAAAATCGGCGTTTTTTTTCAAAAATGTTTTGCCTGTGGCGCTAGAATTTAAAAATCAAGTAAGTTATCACATTTCTTAATAATAACTTCCACAGAAATTATAAACATGTATATGTATATATAATTTAAAATGAAACCCGAGAGAACTTGCCATTAAGAAACAGCAAATTAGTAAAAATTGGTAACATTCACAAAAAGCGTCCAAAATGTTGTTGGGTTACGAAGAAAAAGTTATAACAGCACAGGCCCTATCAAATTTCAAACGCAAACTGACAACAAACACAGCTGATTATCAGTGAGACCATGATCATATATCAAAATATGGGTGATTATACTTTTTGAGATCTGGTTACACTGGTTAATTCGGCCTGCAAAATGTATGGAAATCGGCCAGTTATCGGAGGTTATATCCCCTAAACTAAGCCGAAAATCAAAAATTTTTACTTAATATTTTCGTCTTATTTCGTCGAGTTCTATAAAAGTCCGTTTTTAGATCTTGGCGCCCCAGTTTTCGCAGTATCCCCTACAAAGCTGTAATCAATTATGTGGTTAATAATCTGAGCAATATGAGAAGAACCCGCTTTCCAATTTTTTGTTGGTATAGCAAAACATTTAAATTAATTTCGAAAGTTTTTTCTATTTCTATGCTTGAATTGATCCGTGTATGTCCATACAGCTCAATTATATTCAATTTTATTGCTTCCAAATTATTAAATATTTGGTCCACAATAGCTTCGCAGTTCTAAAAAAGAACGTGAAAGCATGGTTACACATTTGCATCAAATTTGTTAAACTGGGAAAACAGGCTCGTTCGATTGCAGCTTTCATTACTTGCTTTAAACTCATTTGCAATTTCGTCTATGAGGGGATATAGGGTGATTTTAAAACAAACATAAATGTTCTAATTAAACATGTATCATCGCCAAACTTGGTAGCACTATATCTTATACTAGTGTCTCAAATATGGGCTTTCATATTGACAGACTTGGCTTTATAGGCTCTGTTATTAGCGCTTAATAAAAATGTACGTATTTATATACTATACGACTTTGTGTTATATGTACAAATTTCCAAATGAGTACAAAGATGTTGGAAATATCAATTTTAATATCACATATTAAGAAGTAAACAAATTGACGCACCGCCCGAATCAACCAATTACGACATTGGCTTCTCATATGAAACAAGGGCATTCATACATTCATACTATGTACCAAACATCAGGCAAGCAGGTGTGTCGCCCAACGTAAATTCAATCCTATTGGTCTGCTATGCGTGCACGATCGTTATGCGTGATTCCCATGGTCCGTCATACTTAATTGTCTTCAGTGCATTCATTGAATGAAACTTAAATGGAAATTTAAATTAAAATTTAATCATACGCAGCTTAAACGCATCTTGCACTTGTATTTTTGGGAAAGGCTGTTCTGGATGTCGTAGTGCTCGCTGTGTACACACATCTGGCGCATGACTCGTAAACGGACTTTGGCATCACGCAGCCAAAGCGAAAACAACAAACGTCTCTCTCACTTCAATTTATTTAAAAAAGTCCCAATCGGTTGTCTCCCAGGCGTCTAGTAGTGCATCGCAACTAGCCGCCATGTACATATGTACATACATATGTACATACAATGTACATACAATGTACATACATATGTACATACAATGTACATACATATGTACATACAATGTACATACATATGTACATACAATGTATATACATATGTACATACAATGTACATACATATGTACATACAATCTACATACATATGTACATACAATGTATACATATGTATATAAATACATATGTACATACATATGTACATACATATGTTCATACATATGTACATACATATGTAAATACATATGTACATACAATGTACATACATATGTACATACAATGTACATACATATGTACATACAATGTACATACATAAGTACATACATATGTACATACAATGTATATACATATGTACATACATATGTACATACATATGTACATACATATGTTCATACATATTGTCATACATATGTAAATACATATGTACATACATATGTACATACATATGTACATACATATGTACATACAAAGTTTAAATCTCTATTAATTACCGGCTGTTTCATAAACTTGTGGAAAATTTTAGTGCTCTAGTCAGTTGGATCTGATAAATACATAAACATGTGCCCCATTGTCTCAGAACGAGCTCTTCACTCAGCGCACTGTATATATTTTTTTCGTGTTTGTTTATCTTTTGTGGTTTTGAGGATTCACGCCAAGTTCACATGTACATCCAACTCAATACGAAACCCTGACCGACCTCTCATCTTTGGATCGGGGGCGCTCATCTATGGGCTCTCGCTAAATACATTTAATTGCCGGCCCGTGAATATGTTTAGATTCGGGCGCGTGTGACCGTGTTGACCATGATCTGCTAGTAGAGAAGGGAACAGGGAAATGAATGTGATAATTTTTGTGAGTACACTTTTTATACCCTTACTAAGAACACATTAGTTATTAATGGAAGTTCGCAACGCAACGGTATATATAAATATATATGTACATATACACTCAGCGACAAGAAAAAAGCCACACTGAAATGTTTCACGCACTTTGTAGTTTTCGTTCCTATGGTTCTTTCAAAAATTTTTCTTTTAGTCTAATTCTATTTTTTAGAGGTCGTTAGTATATTTTTCGGTAAATATCTCAAAAATGGAAATTTCCGAAAGTAAAAAAATCTATGTATTTAAACTCCTGAATCATAGTGCGGCGGATAGAAAAGGTAATTTTTAAAATTAATTAATGTTTTAGGTAACTCAGGGTATCAAATTTTTGGCATGTTGACAGATGTAGAGTATTGTATAGGAATGTAGGTATACATATACGACATATTCATGCTATTCTACTCGCTAAGTTTCTCAAAGTAAATTGTTTTTTTTTTTTTAATATTCGTTGATGACTGATTCTTGTGGATTTGATAGATTCCAAAGTCGTGGGTGTTATCAATGGTTATCATTTCATTGGAGGTACATACATACATATGTCTAGTAATTTTCGGGTTGGCAACAAAGAATATTTTTTAATAGCACAATTCTATATAAATGTCATTCCCAACTCCTCCTTCCCCCACATATAATATGCAAGATTTTTATTTTATTGGATCTTTTAGTAACATGATAATCAAAAAGAAACCTGGATTAACATTTCTCTGAACGTGTCTATCAAAATATTCACTTAATGTTATTTGTTGAAGAGAGGAATTTGCTTTAAAAAGTAAAAAAAAAATACTTGATTGTCAGGTAACGTACGATTTTGATTAATATCAATCTTATATAACCACCGAAATCTGGGAAGTTTTAAAGTGATTTGCGTAGATTATCATCTGCCATGACTATCAAGCACAACAGGCTGACACGCATATCAGACGTGAAAATAAGTTAAAAAATAATAATAAAAACCTAATCAATCATAATTAGTGATAAACCAAGTTCGAGCAAACAGCATTAAGATTATTCATGGGTTGTGCCGGTAGCTCTTAGCATGTAAAATAAAGTAACGAAAGTACCCTTTGGGCGTTTTGGGGAAAAGTCCATACAAAAGATAAAAAATAATGAAAATGTTCTTAACAATAACACTAGTTTACCATTAGAGCAGTTTACTTACCTAAGATATTTGACCATTTAATAAAAAGTCGGTAAGGGTACAGTCATGCGCGCCCGACAGTAAGATACCCTTCTCCCAACTTTTTTAAATCCGTTACAAATGTGTAACCACACTCATAATATCAAACACTTGCACAAATACTTCTACTACATATAGCTTACTCGCTCGCACTCACACAGCGACGCGCGTAAAGAGTAAAGCGACACGACGCAACGTCGACATCGACCACTGCGTCAAAGCAGCGCGCAGGCTACCGAACATTTGTACTGAAAACGTCAACTTGATATTTGTCCAATCGGATTGTAATTTGGAAGATATGTTTATAATGCATTCAGCTTTATTTGTACCAAAGCAGAATGTTATGTTATACCAAAGCAGAACTTTATAAGTTCAATACTTTGCTTAATAATCGTAAATTACCGATTTTCGGGGGCGGTGGGCGTGGCATTAACCATTTGATATAAACTTGAACTGCCTATGATTCATAGGAATCTTCATTCCAAATTTGGTGTCTCTAGCTTTTTTAATAGCTGAGATCTGTTGTCTCATACAGACGGACAGACGGACAGACAGACGGACACGTCTCAATCGACTCGGCTGATGATCCTGAGCAAGAATATATATACTTTATGGGGTCTGCCACGCCTCCTTATGCCTGTTACATACATTTTGCACAAAGTTAGTATACCCTTTTTTGACCATTTTCAATGGTCGAAGGGTATAAGACACCATCTGCGAAAAAAAAATCCTTCAGCATAATTGTATACCCATACAGCTTATTTAATTTCATATTATAATTATATATATTATAAAATTATGTCTTATAAGGTGCCTTACATGCATCTGGCCAAGGGTATAATAAAAGAGTTATAAAAATCGATTTTATTCTTTAAAACAAGAAAGCAAGGCTACCTTCGGCTTGCCGAAGGTTTTATACCCTTGCAGTTATACTAAATATAAAATACATTTGGTTGCTGCTGGTTTCTGTTTGCATACGAAAACCCTGATTTCAGCCGATTGTTCCTATGGCAGCTATATGTTATAGTGGTCCGATTCTGATACAATTTTGACAGCACATTAAGAACGTAATAAGAATAAGATTTGCCAAATCTTGTTGCAATATCTTGAAAAACAACAATAATCGGCCGATAGCTTCTATGACAGCTATACGATATATCGGTCCGATCTGGCTCGTGCCGACTTATTTACAGCCTACAGCAATAAGAAGCATGTGTGCCAAGTTTCATGAAGATAGCTCAAAAACTGAGAGACTAGTTTGCGTTGCAACAGACGGACGGACGGACGGACGGACGGACGGACGGACGGACGGACAGACGGACATCCATTTTACGACTCCTCTGGTGATGCTGATTCAGAATATATATACTTTATAGGGTCGGAAATGTTTTTTAAGGTGCGTTGCAAACTTCTGGCTAAAATTAATATACCCTCTGCAAGGGTATAATAATAAAAAAAAACTTATCGCAACTTTAAATGCTAATAGAAGCCACTATGTGTCGTCAAAATCGACTTTGGGTTCGGCGGCTACATCGCCAAAGTTCGAACTTTGGACCTGTTCTAGGGACACACGCAGTAATACCCATTCTAAGCAATGCGACTACGTCAGTGTGCTATGGGAGTTGTGTCGCGTTGACAGCTCACATTCGGTATGAGTTCGATTGCAACGCATCGCAACATGCATGTTAGCGCAAACATCGCTTTAAAAAAAAAGACTGAATTGTGGTTGGGAATATAGATGTACAAATAGTAATAAGCAGTCCGGCTTATCTGTTCATAAATGTAGTCACCCACGACCACCACACTCTTTCTGTTTCTCTGAATCTTATTCCTCCATTGCCAATCTCTTTCTATTTGCCTCTCTATTTGTATACCCTTCGATTAAAAATGGTCAAAAAAGCGTATACTACCTTTGTGCAAATACATGCAACAGCCATAAGGAGGCGTGGCATACCCCATATGGTATATATATTATTGCTCAGGATCACTAGCCGCTAGCCGAGTCGAAGCTGAATATTATTATGAACATATCCTCTAAAATTACCGATCGCACTAATAACACAGAAGTAATTCAAGTCGTCGGTTTCAGTACAAATTTTCGGTACAAGTAACAGCCGCGCACTGTGAGGAGTTGACGTCGACGTCGCGTCGTGTCGCTTTCTTCTTTTCGCGCGTGTCTGTGTGTGTGAGAGTAAGTAAGCCATATGTAGTAGAATAAGTTGTTCAGAATTCTTTGAAATTATTAGTGTGGTTACACGTTTGTAACGGATTTTGGAAATTTGTCCAAGGGTATTATACTCTCGGGCACGCAGGACTATAGCCTTGCCGACTTATTTATATTTGTCAATCGGCATATAAAATTGCGCATAAATAATGATATTTTTCATGTTAAATATTGTTATCGCTGCTATCAAACACAACACTCTCTTGAAATGTGGAGGCAGCATGGCACACTCCACGACCAGTCAACCCCCAACACAAAGCCCTATCAAAACAACCCACAATGAGCCAAGGCAGCCTTTGCAGTAGCTGTCTGCGTCAGCATCGAATTATTTACACGCAGACGTTCTGCCTGTTCGCATCGAATACGTGAAGAGCGGTCAATGAATTTGTCATGTTATTATTTGCTCTCATGTGGACAAATTATGTGAAAAATGTGTAAAATCATGCAGAGGAAATTTTCGTGTGCCACATCTAATACGATAAAAAATTAGCAAAAAATAAATATTGCTTGTCATGCCGTGTGAGACAGATAAAGTATAATTATTATAACTTTGTTAACATTGATAATACATTTAAACTAATGATTTACAAGAAACGTGAAATAAACTGACATTGTGTGTCAAATTAATTTGAAAAGTGCATCTACAAAGTCTAAAGGTATAAATATTTATTGAAATGGTGAAATAGGGTGAAAAAGGTTTAGTAACAAATGCATAAAGTAACAAATTTGAAGCTTAGTATATTACATAAAATATCATAAAAAAAAAAATTAAAATCTTCAAGCTTTTAGTAAAACCACTCAAAAGTGCATTATCCTGTATTTTGTTACATTTTTGTTATTTTCAAATAAGTAACTACTTTGAATGGGATATGGCATATTAAATATGCAGTAATGCAAGAAATGTAATTACAACAACTTCTATATACAATTTTGACAGCTTTCCACATGTTGGGATTTATCAAAATGATCTGTAAATAAGTGTTGGCATGTGGCAAACATGTATTAAGCGATTTTTACCGCATATAGCCAAGCGAATCGGAGTAATCGTCGAGTACGGTTCCAAAGTTCAAAACAAGGCATGCATTAATACGCTGATCATGGCACATCGCAGAGAGAGATAGAGAGGAAGGAATGGGAGAAAGATTGACTGGTAGAGAGTGTGTGACTCAAATAGCCGAAAAATGTAAAATACTGCATGGACTTAATACAGAGCGCGGTCTATTGTGCTTAAGTAAAAAGAGTAACAGAGAACACATCTGCGACGCCATAAAGTACATATGTACATTCATGATCAGCATCAACACTCGAGTCAATACTATATATTGCAATACTATATATAACCACATGAATCATAGGTATAGCTATCCAATTTTTTGTCAAGTTATGTTTAATATGTTACATAGCTTACAAATCGAACTACCTTCGGGAAATAGTTCAATATTTTTTCATGTTCATGTAGTTAGGTGCTTTATGACGTCCAGGTGCTTTGGACATACCAGTCTTAACAAAAATCTTCATTTCGAGATTGTTCTTATGTAGTTATAAACATAATTATACGCTTCGACCATTGAAAATGGTAAAAGAAAGAAAGTATACCAAATTTGTGCAAATGTATGTAACAGGCATGGCAGAGTCGATTGAGCCATGTCTGTATGAGTGAGGTCGCAAGCAAGATATGGCAGAGTCGATTGAGCCATGTCTGTATGAGTGAGGTCGCAAGCAAGATACCCATCACTTATTTATATCTCTCACACGCATAACTACAGTGAAGCAATGCGACGTTTATGTGAACTTCTAACAGCAGCTCTGCTCGTACGTTTGTATACAAAAAGTTGACTGAATAACTCCAGCGTTATTTGTCCGATCGTACTGTAATTTGCATCAATAGGTATTTGCTTAGAAATTGGAAACACAGATTTGCGGCAGCGATGAGCGCAAATAGATCTTAAAATAAAAAATTACTCGACAAGTGTTGACAATTGACTTTTGAGTTAAGTTATTTGTGCTGTATACTTTTTAGGGCTCTACTTAACCGAAAAAAAATAGTAAAACAATCTACTTATGTGTTTAGTTTCCAAACGAAACCAAATTCTTTATCTTCTTATTATCGTACACTAAATTACGCTTGTAATTCGATTTTTATTTTCGATTTAAAGGGTCGGATGGAGGCATGTAAAAAGTCTAAAAACACATTTGAGCAGTGACATAATATACATTTTTATACCCTTCGACCATTGAAAATAGTCAAAAAAAGGTATACTAACTTTGTGCAAATGTATGTAACAGGCATAAGGAGGCGTGGCAGACCCCATAAAGTATATATATTCTGCTCAGGATCACTAGCCGAGTCGATTGAGCCTACTCCCTGGAACGCAGATTCCGATACACACTATGCATTTTGTCTTCGAAATCGGCCACGCATTCTTTTGTTGTAACATACGACTAGGTTAATCGGTGCAAATTAAATCATTAGCCACGTGCCTGCTTTAAGGCATTTATTTTTCTTTTTCTGTTTTCGTTTTTAATCACAACATAATCAGCTCGATAAGCCATTCGATTAACACACGCAGTAATTAACTACAGCGTACACAGTGCAGATCCCGGCTTTATGGCAGTGTGTATGGCAAACATTCATTCTGCTTCCTTCCCTAATAAATCTGATTAGGTACAAAATATTAAAATGGAAAATTAACTATAACTCATGCACAGGCATCAAACTTGTAGAACAAATCGAGCGGTTTGCTTATCGTCAACGTGTTCGCAGTTAAACGATTGACCCATGGGGTGATTGACAAGGTTTGAGATGGAAATGCGAACGTGATTTTATATGCCGGACATACTTTCCATAAATGGCCCACTGGGCGTGCCGCACTCTGGTGTTAATGTCATGAACCATATAACCAAAGAAACGCTTAACAAGTGGGTAAGGCTACAGTCGAGCACCCGACGGTAAGATACCCTTCTCCCAATTTTCCAAATCCGTTACAAACTTGTAACCACACTCATAATTCCAAACTGAAAATTCTGCACAAAAACTTCTAATACGTATAGCTTACTCGCTTGCACTCACAAAGCGACGCGCGTAAAGAGTAAGGCGACACGACGCAACGTCGACGTCGACGTCAACTGCTCAAAGTAGCGCGCAGACTACCGAACATTTGTACTGAAAACGTCGACTTGAATAACTTCTGTGTTATTGGTCAGATCGGATTGTAATTTGAAGGACATGTTCATATTGCATTCAGCTTTATACATACCAAAGCAGAACGTTATGGGTTTAATACTTTGCTTAATAATCGCAAATTATTTGAGGGGGCGGTGGGTGTGACATCAAACATTTGATATAAACTTGATCTGCCTATGATTTTAGGGACCTTCATGCCAAATTTGGTATCTCTAGCTTTTTATACCCTTGCAGAGGGTATATTAATTTTAGCCAGAAGTTTGCAACGCACCTTAAAAAACATTTCCGACCCTATAAAGTATATATATTCTGAATCAGCATCACCAGAGGAGTCGTAAAATGGATGTCCGTCTGTCCGTCTGTCCGTCCGTCCGTCCGTCCGTCCGTCCGTCCGTCCGTTCGTCCGTCTGTTGCAACGCAAACTAGTCTCTCAGTTTTTGAGCTATCTTCATGAAACTTGGCACACATGCTTCTTATTGCTGTAGGCTGTAAATAAGTCGGCACGAGCCAGATCGGACCGATATATCGTATAGCTGTCATAGAAGCTATCGGCCGATTATTGTTGTTTTTCAAGATATTGCAACAAGATTTGGCAAATCTTATTCTTATTACGTTCTTAATGTGCTGTCAAAATTGTATCAGAATCGGACCACTATAACATATAGCTGCCATAGGAACAATCGGCTGAAATCAGGGTTTTCGTATGCAAACAGAAACCAGCAGCAACCAAATGTATTTTATATTTAGTATAACTGCAAGGGTATAAAACCTTCGGCAAGCCGAAGGTAGCCTTGCTTTCTTGTTTAATAGCTGAGATCTGTTGTCTCATACAGACGGACAGACGGACGGACAGACGGACATGTCTCAATCGACTCGGCTAGTGATCCTGAGCAAGAATATATATACTTTATGGGGTCTGCCACGCCTTCTTATGCCTGTTACATACATTTGCACAATTTTTTTATGCCTATGATTTTAGGGACCTTCATGCCAAATTTGGTGTCTCTAGCTTTTTTAATAGCTGAGATCTGTTGTCTCATACAGACGGACAGACAAACATGTCTCAATCGACTCGGCTAGTGATCCTGAGCAAGAATATATATACTTTATGGGGTCTGCCACGCCTTCTTATGCCTGTTACATACATTTGCACAAAGTTAGTATACCCTTTTTTGACCATTTTCAATGGTCGAAGGGTATAAAAAGGAAAACCTTTAAAATAACCTGAGAATTTATAAAAAATTAAGTTAATGCGCCGTTGACAGCAGTTGCAGCAAAGTCAAAGCGGCACCGAAATAGTATTTAACGTCGGCTTCTTCTTTAGCTGATGCAATGTGCCAGAATGCTTGCATATGAATTGTCTGTGCCAGACATGAGGATGGAGGGGCATTCATATGTATTTACGCGTCCAAGGGGGTGCCCCCTAAGTTCATTGTGGAAAAACGAAACGAGTCGGACTCGGCTGCACTCGGGCGCCGGAAAAAAGCGCACTCACTTTCGCTCTTCATCAGAGGGTGCAGCCTGAAGCGGCCCGACAGCAATCAATCAATTTACAAGACGATCGCGCACAAATAAATTGTTCTATTAATCGGGCAGCCGCTTCACTCATTCACAATTCGTTAGCGCTGTCGCACGGTCTAAGCCGCTTGATTATAGCTTAATAAAACAAAATCCAGTTTTGTGTCGTATTAAGTGTCCGGGTTCATCGTGTGACCCGCTTGAGCTCAAGTTTATTGTGGTGCGTGTCTAGTCATCAAATTAAGATTTGTATACGAAGCGGTACGTGTGATTTTCTTTCTAATTAGCTGCCTCCACTATTAGTTGCCTTTGGTCTTGTCCCCACGCTTCTGATTAAATGGTGCGAGTTTTCTGTCAGTTTTCTGGTGCGTAGTTCTCGAACCGGGCGCAGCTGACAATCTTAATTAAAAACAAGTGGGTAAAGCTACAGTCGGGCGCTCCCGAAATTAAAACACCCTTCTCCCAATTTTTAACATTTGTACCAAACTTGTAAACATACACATGATTTCGGAAAGAGAATTCTGCACAATTTATTTTTATATATATGGCTTATTCGCTCACACACAGACGCGCCTAAAAAGTAAAGCGACACGATGCGACATCAACGTAGACGTCAATTGCTCAAAGCAGCGCGCAGGCTGCTGTTCGTACCGAAATTTGTACTGAAAACGCGTTTGTGTGTAAGTGAAAGAGAGTAAGCCATATGTAGTAGAATTATTTGTGCAGAATACTCTGTTTGAAATATATGAGTGTGGTTACACATTTGAAAAAAAATGTAGATATTGGGTGAAGGGTATTTTACTGTCGGGCGTGCTCGACGTTTGATTTTATTTACATATGTATGAATGTATATATGTATATGTTTGTATTCGCACATATATATGTAGGTAAATCAGCATATACTACATAATAGTTGGACCCATGTGAATGCTCTTTAACTTTAACTAGAAGATCGACGATTGATATAACTTGCTTGTTGCTTTAGACTTAAGAGTTTTGATTATATTACTTTTGGAATATGCTATTGCCCAAATATTGCTACAAGCTCAAATGTTCTTGCTTCTCGCAACTTTCGTTCGTGTTTTTCTATTTTTGGACGGATGTTGAAATTATGTTCGCCCAAAGACCTTATCTAGTTGATACTAATCATTAAACCTAAGTTAAGCGTTAAAAAAAAAACAATGACTTCGATAAAACCATTGTAGCTTAAGCAGTTTCAGGTGGTAGATTGCTTACTGAAACCAGTCCATTTGCACAAATTGCTTGCATGAAAAAATACGTTATCATTAAAGCTTGATAACGCTCCCTTACGGTTATTGGTTGTCCACATTTATCTCCAAAGACAATCGGGCAGACCAAAAATTGTTAACAATATTGATACTTCTGGGTCGTTCAGAGATTCTACATGAATAGTTTCATTGTGCTCTTCGAGCAACTCTCCACTTTATTAGAGACACTTAACTAGAGACTCAAGTTTATTTCAAATGTTTGATGCCATGCCCACCGTCCCTGCAAATCGGTAATCTGCGATTACTAAGCAAAGTATTAAATGTATAACGTTCTGCTTCATTATACACAAAGCCGAATAAAAAACATGAAAAACATGAACATGAACAATGAACATATCCTCAAAATTACAATCTGATCGAACCAATAACATAGAAGTCAATGTCTTCAGAAGATTTTTAACGGTTTTGAGGAATTGGGCGAAGGGTTATACTGTCGAAATGCTCGACTGTAGCCTTATCGACTTGTTTATACCCTTCGACTAATGGTCAAAAGTACCCTTACTTACTTTTTGCAAATGGCTAAAAAAGGCGTGGCAGACCCTATAAAGTATATATATTATTGCTCAGAATCACTAGCCGAGTCGATTGAGCCATATCCTTCTGGCTGTCTATATGTGTCTCATATATATAATATATATATATTTACATTTTATATTATTATTCATATTATTAAGTTTTAAATCAAATTCAGTATTTATTAGAGTAGTGTTATTATTATAATCTGCTCTCCGAACTGCGAGACATTGAAAAACATAACTACAAACACTGATCGTCAGTTATTGAACATGTTGACTTGAATTACTTCTGTAATGGTACGATCAGATATTAATTTGAGGATATTTTTATATTGCATGCATCTTTTTACATACAATGAAATACTTTGATTAATATTCGGAGATTGCCGATTTGCGGTGGCGGTGGAACTTGATCTGCCTATGATATATAAAAACATTCATACCAAATTTGGTGTCTCTAGCTCTTTTAATATCTGAGATCTGTTTTTTCATACAGACGGACAGACAGACGGACATGGCTTAATCGACTCGGCTAGTGATCCTGAGCAAGAAAATATATACTTTATGGAATCTGCCAAGCCTGTTACATACATATGCCGGTTGCACAAAGTTAGTATTGACCATTTTCAATGGTCGAAGCGTATAAAAAGTGCTTGTGGCCGGTGTTAAACCTGGGTCTTCCGGTTTGAGTAACTAACGTAATAAACCAGATATCAAAGCATACTAATGATAATATACCCTTGCAGAGATTTCTCATTGAAAGATACATTTATGTCTTTTAGACCTGCAAACAAATAAATAATTTCTGTAATAGTCTATACAACGGGCCTTTTCCGAAACATCGACTTTTATTTTTTTTGCAAATAGGGGATTTTGAGCCTACTTTACCATAATTCGATGGCGGGGACGAAAATTTAAAGTATTTTAGAAGATATACGCGAAAAAAATGAAAATTCACTGTTTTGCTACACTGTTTAGTTTTAGTTTATGTCGAAAACTATACGTTCCGGTAATGTTTCGGATTCGGATTAGGGAGGTCCAAAAACATATGAAAACATATAAACATATATATGAC
Source organism: Zaprionus kolodkinae (assembly GCA_018901885.1). Taxonomy (NCBI): domain Eukaryota; kingdom Metazoa; phylum Arthropoda; class Insecta; order Diptera; family Drosophilidae; genus Zaprionus; species Zaprionus kolodkinae. The sequence continues at coordinate 76,050 of JAEIFM010000212.1, read as the reverse complement.
CAGGTCATGAGCCCCCATTATTTATCGGGGCTTTGAAGTTTTTTGCGTTTTTTGAGGTTAGACGTGCAAAGCACATTTTGGTTAAAAACATATCGGAAAGGCTACAGTCGAGCGCGCCTGTCTGTGGTATACCCGCTACAACTATGCGAAAAAAACACGTCTCACAGTCTCAAATTTGTTTTCACTATGAAAGTTGCACGCTGTTCTAATTGGATATTGTCAATTTGCTTTCAGTGTCTTCCAGTTAGAACTTATAAGACAACGTTAACTTGAATAACTTCTGTGTTATTGGTCGGATCAGACTTGGAGAATATGTTTATATTGCACTTAGCTTTATACATACCAAAGCAGAACGTTATGGGTTTAATACTTTGCTATGATTTATAAGAACCTTCATGCCAAATTTGGTATCTCTAGCATTTTTAATAGCTGTTATCTGTTGTCTCATACAGACGGACATGTCTCAATCGACTCGGCTAGTGATCCTGAGCAAGAATATATATATTTTATGGGGTCTGCCACGCCTCCTTATGCCTGTTACATACATTTTGCACAAAGTTAGTATACCCTTTTTTGACCATTTTCAATGGTCGAAGGGTATAAAAAACAAAATTAAAAATTTTGGCTCAAAACCACCCTCGTGAGGACTTGAACCATGAACATCCAAAAAAACTTAGACTACGCAGCATTTATAACCGCTCTGCTATTAGCCCATGTTTAATTAGTTCGGCAAAGCATTATGAGACCATTCATACCACCAGTCGTACAGGACAAAAACAAATAATTATTGTGTCTCGTGTGTGTGTGTGTTATGTGTGTAAGACAACTCACTCCACTTAAAATTCTGTTTTATCAAATAAATGCGTTTAAAATACTAAACTTAATATATTTTAAATGCTTGAAAAAAAGCTATCATCCAAAAATATCATCCACTTTTTCATCGGGGTTGGGTAGGATTAAAACTCGTGCCCTACCGCTCGACAGTCAGCGACCACATCCACGCAGCCACTGCAGCTATTCTGCGACCGCAATGATGATTAGTGCAATAATTTTGGTACATATAATTGAAAAAAAAACTTTCCGCCGGAGTTGCATATCTAACATAATAAAACAGACAAAAACACGTGGTCACATGGCACTACTATTTCCTTAATATCTTCCATATCTATAGTCCAATCTTACTGAAATTGAAACGAAACCTCCTGGTATTTATAACGTATATATAAAACTGTTGCTGTAAAGCTAATATTGCGGGTGGGTAGAGGCGGGTCAAAAATCAAAAATAAACTTGAGCAGCCTGCAGTAATAACACATACTGTCACCAAATTTGGAAACCTAGCTCTTCTAATAGCTGAGATCCAGGTGTTCACACGGACGGACAGACAGACAGACGGACGGACGGTCGGACGGACAGACGGACATGGCTATATCGACTCGGTTGTTGATACTAATTCAGAATATATATACTTTATAGGGTCGTAGATGTCACCTTTTGCCTGTTCCATACATTTTCGATTCGAACAAAGGTATAATACCCTTCTACCCTATGAGTAGCGGGTATAAAAATCGGACTTAGAAGGTTAAAATACATAAGAAAACATATATCGCATGATTCTATATCTTTGTGGGGAAATTTTAAAATTTTTCGGTTTTGTAAAGTTAGGGCAAAACCCAGACGTGATGGTAAATTTCCGACTCCGAATTCGGATTTAGCGACCCCAAATACATATTACTTACTGCATTTGCACATTATAAAATGTTTCAGTTTTGTGAGATAAGGTCGAAATCAAGACGTGATGGTGAAATTCCGACTCCGGATACAGATTCAGCGACCCCAAATACATATTACTGCATATGCCGCATGTCCAGATCATTGCAAACAATTTTTTTTGTGGGGCTGTGTAATCGCTATGTTATGTATGTATGTTATCTTGAAAACTAACAAATATCGGCCGATAGTTTGTATGGCAGCTATACGATATATCGTTTCGACATATATAAAACCTGTAGCAATTTGAAGCACGTCTACCAAGTTTTAGCAAGACACCTATAATACTAAGAGACTAGGCCGTGTTTCAACAGACGGACGGAAAGCTCCATGAACTCCCCTGTCGATGCTAATTCGGAATATATACATCTATAGTTTATGGGGTCGGAAATGCCTCTTAAGGTGCGTTGCAAACTTCTGGACAAAATTAATATACCTTGTACATAATAAAACAGACAAAATATCATCCAATCTTGATGAAATAGCTGTATATCCAGTTTATTATACCCTTTGAGCATTGAAAATGGTCAAAAAGGGTATACTAATTTTGTCCAAATGTATGTAACAGTTAAAAGGAGGCGTGACAGATCCCATTAAGCATAAATATTCTTGCTAAGGATAACTAGCCAAGTCGATTGAGCCATGTCCGTCTGTCTGTCCGTCTGTATGAGACAACAGATCTCAGCTATTAAAAAAGCTAGAGACCCCAAATTTGGCATGGAGGTTCCTATATATTATTGGCAAATTAACACGCAAATTAACAAAAATTTACACGCCCACCGCCCACGCAAATAGGTAATTTGCGATTCTTAAGCAAATATTAAGCTCATAACGCTCTGCTTCGGTATACAGAAAGCTGAATGCAATATTAACATATCCTCCAAATTACAATCCGACCGGACCCCAGAAGTTGTTAAATTCAACGTTTTCAGTACAAATGTTCGGTACGAGCAGCAGCCTACGCGCTGCTATGAGCAGTTGACGCCAACGGCAACGTTGCGTCGTGTGAGTGCGAGCTATATGTAGTAAAAGTATTTGTTCAGAATTTATGTTTAAAATTATGAGTGTGGTTACACGTTTGTAACGGATTTTCAAAATTTGGAGAAGGGTATCTTACTGTCGGGCGCTCAACTGTAGCCTTACCCATTTGTTTTTATACCCTTCGACCATTGAAAATGGTCAAAAAAGGGTATACTAACTTTGTGCAAAATGTATGTAACAGGCATAAGGAGGCGTGGCAGACCCCATAAAGTATATATATTCTTGCTCAGGATCACTAGCCGAGTCGATTGAGACATGTCCGTCTGTCTGTCCGTCTGTCCGTCTGTATGAGACAACAGATCTCAGCTATTAAAAAAGCTAGAGATACCAAATTTGGCATGAAGGTTCCTATAAATCATAGGCAGATAAAGTTTATTTCAAATGTTTGATGCCACGCCCACCGCCCCCGCAAATCGGTTATTTGCGATTATTAATCAAAGAATTAAACGCATAACGTTCTGCTTCGGTATGTATAAAGCTGTATGCAATGTGAACATATCCTCAAAATAACAATCCGATCGGACCAATAACACAGAAGTTATTTAAGTCAACGTTTTCAGTACAAATGTTCGGTACGGGCAGCAGCCGACGCGCTGCTTTGAGCGGTTGACGCCGACGTCGACGTTGCGTCGTGTCGCTTTACTCTTTAAGCGCGTCGCTGTGTGAGTGTGAGCGAGTAAGCTATATGTACTAGAAGTATTTGTGCAGAATTCTCTGTTTGAAATTATGAGTGTGGTTACACGTTTGTAACGGATTTTAAAAATTGGGAGAAGGGTATCTTACTGTCGGGCCTCCGACTGTAGCCTTACCCACTTGTTTTTTCTTGTTAATTCTAATCATACTTTTGATTTTACAGTTTTCTATAAAACAACCTTAATTCAAAGAAATAATAGCAAAGGACGATTTGCAAAAAAATTTTAATCAAAAGAGTGCAACAAAAGGAAATAGGCAAAACATAAAACATACCTGCAAAGAGCTGCGGATCTATGAGTTTTATAGGACAAAGAACATCAAATATCGAGTTTATTTTGCTGCCAAACCGATAACAATTGGTGAAATTCTTAGAAAAACTGAAAACTCAGAAAACTGAAACATAAGTACAACAAACAACACAACAAAAAATATCCAGATAAACATTTGAAAAAAATCAAAAGTGATATTCGAGTAAGTTATGGCTAAGTACTTAATAACGCTGGTACCTTTGCTGTGCCTAGCCCTGGAGAACAATTACATTTATGCGCGCTCCCATCCTAGCTCACATGAGGGGGACAACTTGCCGCTGGCCCGTGCACACTTGCAGCCACATCCGCGGTATCAAGTGCAGCTGCATGTGCAGCATACTTCACAGCAGATGCATCAGCATCACACGCACCAGCACCGAGACCGTCAGCCTAAACACATAGCGCCAGATCCCTCTGGTAGCGAAGACGAGAAATTTATATCTAATCAACACAATCAACTTGAATATTATCAACGCTTGCGGCGCCATTTGCAACGACAGAGGGACCACATGCTGCAGCAGGAGCGAAGCTATCATCGAGTTTCACAAACTCTAAAGAATAGCCCCAATGTATGGCAATTACTAAGCAAGGGATATCAGATTGATGAGCCGGTGGAAGAAATGGAAATAGACCCGGGACCGGAACTGGAACACAATGCGGAATCTGCTTCGGATATGCTAAACTTTTCACAAATACTTAATAACGCACCCTCTACACTACACAGGGCTAAGACGAATGAGCTACAAAATTACCTAAAAAAAAATGAGGAAAAGAATATTGAATATGTTAAGGGACTGCAACAACTGCTGCACGAACCTATAAAACCTGAGCATGCTGAAGTAGACTTAGCTTTGAATTATACGAACATTTACCCAAAAATTCTTTCTGGCGGTTGTGCCAAATGTGGGAGCAGTCGCAACGTGGAGCACATAACCGAGGAGGAGCTGAGGCGACTCCGTATTGAGTTCGTCAAGCAGCAAATACTAGAGAAACTACGTCTAAAGGAGAGTCCTAATGTTTCGTCAGTGGAGCTACCGCTTCCAATTTTTGAGGGCATAACACTCCCCCAGACAAATGAGGGAATTGAAAACAAGGATTTCGATGACTACTACGCGCGTACAAACCAGAAGTTCATATTGCTACGGCGAGGTTAGTATAATAAGTTAACACCACTTTACCTAACTATTTCACGCTTTTTCTTTCATTGTTTTAACTTAACAGAGGAGACCGAGTGCCGTCGGTTGAGAGCGCATCCTTCCATGTGCTTCAGCTTCAAGATTGACGACGCCGACGTCGATGGATTTGATGTGAACAGCGCCGTGTTGTGGCTTTACAAGAATAATCAGAACTACACAAAGGTGACGAGCGGCGAGGACAAACTAAACGCCACGTCTAGGAAACAGACCCTGGTTGTGTCCGAAGTTGAGCAGCAACAGCTAGACTCCAAGTACTTGCCGCTAGCAAAGACCATTGCTATCCAAACGGTCAATGTGCAAGGTAAGCCCGTGTTCGGATCAAACCATTACTGCATAATCAACGTTATTTTTTTTAACAAACAGTTCAATGAATTGAATCAAACGCTTACCGATAAGTAGAAAGATCGTTGCCTATTATGCTATAAAAGCCTTGAGCAGTTTGCTTTTGGCCGGCTGCTGTCCGTCATTATTAGTCGAATTGTCTGTAAATAACCCTACGATGATCTAGAAAATAATTTGTGTGTGCGAAAGAAGAGCAGAAAGTCGACGCCAGGTCATATTTTGTATCATGTGATAACAATACTAATTAAATAAAACAGATGAAAAATCAGACAAGCGGTTTCGACGCGTCATTTGCCCAAATTTAAAAACCAGTTGTTAATAATTTCCAAAATAAATTTTCATGCACCCTATTGCCGCTTAAAGACGTGTAACCACACTAATAATTTCGAACAGAAAATTCTGCAAAAAACTTTTACTACATATAGCTTACTCGCTCGCACTCACACAGCGACGCGCGTAAAGATTAAAGCGACACGACGCAACGTGAACGTCGACGTCAACTGCTCAAAGCAGCTTACTCGCTCGCACTCACACAGCGACGCGCGTATAGAGTAAAGCGACACGACGCAACGTCAACGTCGACGTCAACTACCGAACATTTGTACTGAAACAGTCGACTTGAATAACTTCTGTGATATATGTCCGATCGGATTGTTATTTGGAGGATATATTTATATTGCATTCATTGCATTCGGCTGAATGTTATGAGTTCAATAGTTTGCTTAAAAATCGCAAATTACCGATTTGTGGGGGCGGTGGGCAAAGCATCAAATATTTGAAATAAAGTTCATCTGCCTCGAATATATAGGAACCTTCATGCCAAACTTGGTGCCTCTAGCTCTTTTAATAGCTGAGATCCTTTGTCTCAAACAAACAGATGGACATGGCTCAATCGACTTGTCCAGTGGTCCTGAGCAAGAATATATATACTTTATGAGGTCTGCCACGCCTCCTTATGTCTGTAACCATTTTTTGGCAATTTTCAATGGTCGAAAGACATAGAAAAACAACAGGCTGCTGAAAAAAAATGTTTTTAAAAAGAAAATATGGTAATTTTAATTAAAATTTGTTTTTGTCTGCAGCACATTGCCCCGCCTTACATGTGTGTGTAAACACAGCCAATTCTTGCTAAAAGTGTCGGATTAATCGATAAACAGTGTTTTTTGGCCATGGATTTTAAAAAAATACATGGTCTATTAGGTTTGTCGTAAAAGTATATATATAAAGTATATATATTCTTACTCAGGATCACCAGCCGAGTCGATCTAGCCATGTCTGTCTGTCCGTCTGTCTGTCCGTCTGTCCGTCTGTATGAGCGTCTGATTCTCAGCTATAATGAAAGCTAGAGGCAAAATTTGGCATGAAGATTCCTGTATATTCTAGGCAGTAAACGTCGTTTTCAATTTCGGGTACCACGCCCACCGCCCCCGCAAATCGGTAATTTACGATTATTAGGCAGAGTATTAAACTTATAAAGTTCTGTAATATGAACATATCCTCCAAATTACAATCTTATCGGACCAATAACACAGAAGTTATTCAAGTCAACGTTTTCAGTACAAATGTTCGGTATGAGCAGCAGCCGACGCGCTGCTTTGAGCAGTTGACGTCGACGTCGCGTCGTGTCGCTTTACTGTTTACGCGCGTGTATGTGTGTGTGAGCGAGTAAGCTATATGTAGTAGAAGAAGTTGTGCAGAATTTTCGTTTGAAATTATGAGCGGTGTTACACGCTTGTAACGGATTTAAAAAAATTGGGAGAAGGGTATCTTATTGTCGGGCGCCCGACTGTAGCCTTACCTACTTGTTATACCCTTGCAGAGGGTATATTAATTTTAGCCAGAAGTTTGCAACGCACCTTAGGAGACATCTCCGACCCTATAAAGTATATATATTCTGAATCAGCATCACCAGAGGAGTCGAAAAATGGATGTCCGTCTGTCCGTCCGTCCGTCCGTCCGTCCGTCCGTCCGTCTGTTGCAACGCAAACTAGTCTCTCAGTTTTTGAGCTATCTTCATGAAACTTGGCACACAAGCTTCTTATTACTATAGGCTGTAAATAAGTCGGAACGAGCCAGATCGGACCGATATATCGTATAGCTGTCATAGAAGCTATCGGCCGATTTTTGTTGTTTTTCAAGATATTGCAACAAGATTTGGCAAATCTTATTCTTATTACGTTCTTAATGTGCTGTCAAAATTGTATCAAAATCGGACTACTATAACATATAGCTGCTATAGGAACAATCGGCTGAAATCAGGGTTTTTGTATGCAAACCTGTTTTGTTTTTGGAAATACCGCACATTATCAATACCTTTTAATGTGATACAGTAACCCGCCCTTTGTTTTTCCATTTAAATATCTCAGACGTTTATATTCTATAGCTATAGGAACAATCAGTCAGTCCGTCTGTCTGTTGCAACGCAAATTAGTCCCCCAGTTATTAAGCTATCATCATGAAACTTTGATCACAAGCTTTTTATTTCTGCCCTCTTTAAATATGTCGGAACGGGCCAGATCGGACTAATATATCGTATAGCTGTTATGGAGCCTATCGGCCGATTTTCGTTATATTTCAAGATATAGCTATCAGGCTTACCACATCCAAATCGAACTTTTATAACTTATAACGATCAACGATCGGCCTAATGAAGGTTCATGTTGCAATTTTATGGAAATCTGAGTACTATTACATGTAGCTGTTAAACAAAAAATCATATAGCTGTTATTCAAACGCATTTTTGAATGAGAACTTTCCAAATTTAGATTTTATGACCAACAGATCCTTTACAACACAAAGACATTCGACCAAATGCTGTTTCTAAGAATTGTATACTGATATATGCAAAACAAAATATATCGGAAAACATAACATTCTTATATGAAACAGTTACAGTTGATAATGTAAGAAATATATACCAGTCCATAATATTTAAATACTTGCATACAATAGTCATAGTTGTTTATAGGAATCCAGCTTTTCCTATTACAAGGTTTCGAAATGAAATCAGAAATGATGTTGAAAGGCTAACGTCAGCTGAAAATATTACAAAATTGGTAATATTAGGAGATTTTAACATTTGCCGATCAACAACCACTGATCAGCTCGAGTCTACTTTAAATAATAACAACAAAATGTGCCAACAACAAAACATTTAACTCAAATTGATTGGATATTTTGTGATAACACAGTAAGCGGTGCTGCCGCAATCACTTATCAAACTCCCCATGACGGCGTGTTCCTTAGCTATAATCACTAATTTAATAATTTATTTTTAAATATTAAGTTAATTATATCATTTTATTATTGTAACTAAAGAATATATTTGCAATGTTGTTTAAGGTATTGTAAATATTCCTCCTCGAGGATTGCGACCTTGCCGTGGTGAGGAGGCTGAGTATTCGAAATTATAAGAGGTTGATATAATCGATGTACTGTTATAATTGTTCAGTAAATGCCACAGAAACCAGCAGCAATCCAAAGATATTTTATATTTTGTATAACTGCAAGGGTATGAAACCTTCGGCAAGCCGAAGGTAGCCTTGCTTTCTTGTTTTTATTTATTTTGATTGCAATGTGTTTCAAATCACAAAAGCCGGTCGATATCTAGGTAATAAAAAAAAGCAATTCAAGTTCACCAAATTACGATTATTGTCAATCTTCACTTTCATTTTAGATGAGTGGATGAAAATAAACATCGAGTGGCCAATAAAGCGCTGGATTGGTAACCACGATCTAAGCCATCTTATACAAATAACATGCGAGTCTTGCGACATAAGCAGAATGGAAGAGATTATTTCGCTGGACAGGAACTACAGGCCGTTTTTAATGATCGACACTCAGAATCGCCAAACAAAATCCCGCCAGAAGCGCAATATCAATTGTTCTAGCGGCGTTACCGAATGCTGCCGTGAGAAATTGTATATTTCATTCGAGGACATCGGCTGGAACAACTGGATCCTGCAGCCGAAGGGCTATGATGCATTCTTCTGTCGTGGGTCGTGCAGCTCTGTCGCGAGTGTAGCCCAGGCGGCCTCGCATCATAGCTCGTTGCTGGTGAGTTAAAGACCTGCTGATTCCATTAAATCTTTCTAGCAGCAATTGAGTTTTAACTAAACGCTTTTCCATTGCAGAAAATACTTTCATCGAACGGTACACGCAAGCCACTTGATCTAATACCCTGTTGTACCGCCAAACAGTATTCTTCGTTGCAGTTGGTTGTCGTGGACTCTAACAACACAGCGACCGTTAAGACGCTGCCCAACATGATCGTTGAGTCCTGCGGCTGTAGATAGATGTACAGATAGTCTTAAAAATAGCTAATGAGTAAGCTAATATGGACCAAAAGAGCACCCTCTTAAGTTATGAAACAAATTAAACATACGGCTTATTTAACCTAGCCCATTTCCATTCGAATTCAATTAACTTATATGCACCGCAATGTATTCATATATAAACGAAAACAGAACTATTTATCAACATAATTTAGGAAAGTTAAATGCTGACTATGTTCCACACATCTTATACTATCCTAAAGTCGCTGCCATAATTTCTTTTTGAGATTGGTTACATTTTTCGAAGCTAAAGCTAAAGTGAAGTCGAAGCGAAACTGAAATCGCAACCGAAGCTGTAAAAAAGTGGTAAGGCACTTGTTAAAGTACGTTTACATTAATTAGTTAGTCAATAACAACACAATAATAACATTAATAATAATAATAACATAGTTTGAGTTGTGTGTAAATAAATTATTAAAATAAATAGTAAAAATATATGTTAAGATGCATTTATTAAAACATGGTACTAAAACTCTTATGTTTTACTTTTGGATACTTACATCATTGTATACAAAACCAAGTTTTTCAGCATTCGAATTGAGGAACTTTTAGGCTACGGTAAAATTTAAACATTTTTATTTGGAATATACTTGAGTAATGATAAATAAGACATATTAGAAAATAACTAGTCGGAAAATCTACAGTCACGCGGTGACTGTAAGAGGCCATGGATTTTCAGTTTATGTTTACATACCATAACAAATATATATTGAAATACAAATTTTAATATAATGAAACAAAAACAAACTTGATCTGCCTATGATTTATAGGAACCTTCATGCCAAATTTGGTGTCTCTAACTTTTTTAATTGCTGAGATCTGTTGTCTCATACAGACGGACAGACAGACGGACATGTCTCAATCGACTCGGCTAGTGATCCTGAGCAAGAATATATATACTTTATGGAGTCTGCCACGCCTCCTCATGACTGTTACATACATTTTGCACAAAGTTAGTTTACCCTTTTTTGATCATATTCAATGGTCGAAGGGTATAAAAACAACTGTGTTTTTTATTTTTTTTACTAAACCCTCGGTCCGAATTCGTTAATGGCGCAGCCGCAGAAAAAGTTGTGCAATTCGTTTACCGATATCAATCTAGTGATAAAAGATCCTTGTACGACCAAGCGTAACTTTTTGTGATTGAACCACACGAATCGGCGCTAAAGTAAAAGTGCATCGTAATACAATAAACTCTATTTATCCGCCAAAGAACTTCACGTATAATCGGTTATTGACACGCAATAGTCAATCTACTGCATACAAAGAACCATAAAAGTGTAAAAACAACCAAACATAAAAGTGTAAAAACAACGAACAAAAAAAAACTCTGCCAAAACATAACAACAAAATCATGGCAACCGAACAAATCGAACTGTTGTCGGAGCCCCACCTGAATCAAGCGTTAGGTCAAATTAGACAAATACCTACATTCAGCGGAAACACTCAAGAGCTCAGTGCCTTTATCAAAAGGAGTTCCTACTTCAATTATACCCAACAACTGACACCAGACAGAAGCATGTGTTCTTCAGTGCAATTGAGGTGCAACTCGCAGGAGATGCCCAACGCGTATCCCAACTATCCGGAGCCAGAAACTGGCCAGACCTGATGAATACCCTCATCAATGAGTACAAAACCCAGACACCATGTGAGGAGCTGCTTCGACGTCTCTATAACACGCCTTTCCCTGGAAGATCTAGAAATTAAGTTATTTACCATATCAAACAAACTCATGTTAGAACGATATTAACAACACTATAGCTTACACAAATGCGTTAAACACTACAATTAAAAATGTAATCAGGAGAAAGTTACCTGATAGGCTATTTATGACTCTTGCTGGATCCGATGTATCAACAGTTTCCAAATTCAAACAAGTAGCGCAAGAAGAAGGCGTATACGAAGTAACTTATAACGACCGAACAAAACCCCAAAATAATTCTAACTCAAACCCTTCCCAAAACTCAAAGAGAAAAGGAAAAAATCAACATTTCGTGAGCAATGCAATGCCTGACACAAATAAATCTTATCCAAGCACTAGTTCCAAACCAATGGAATCAAGCCCACAAGCTTTCAGTGCATTTAAGCAAAAACTAAATTTAGGTAGAGCCCAAAATTCCCTTAATTACCAACAACAAGGTAGCAATGCACCAAACCCTTCAGTTAAAAGGCAAAGAGAAAGTGCTAGTGGCCAACACAAGATGGACACAGGCGAGAATTTTCTTCAACCAACTCTTAGATGCCTAGTAGACACTGGTTCATCTATCAATATTATGAAACCAAACCTTCTAAAGTAAAAGTCCACACTTTAAATGGCACTATAGTATTAAACCAAAACCAAAGCGTTTCATTGCATTCAAGCAAACTTTTTTCTACCAAACAAACTTTCTTTATTCACAATTTCTCAGCATCACACGCAACAGCGCCGAGACCGTCAGCCTAAACACATAGCGCCAGATCCCTCTGGTGGCGAAGACGAGAAATTTATATCTAATCAACATAATCAACTTGAATATTATCAAAGCTTGCGGCGCCATTTGCAACAATAGAGGGACCACATGCTGCAGCAGGAGCGAAGCTATCATCGAGTTTCACAAACTCTAAAGAATAGCCCCAATGTATGGCAATTACTAAGCCAGGGATATCAGATTGATGAGCCGGTAGAAGAAATGGAAATAGAACCGGGACCGGAACTGGAACACAATGCGGAATCTGCTTCGGATATGCTAAACTTTTCACAAATACTTAATAACGCACCCTCTACACTACACAGGGCTAAGACGAATGAGCTACAAAATTACCTAAAAACAAGAAAGCAAGGCTACCTTCGGCTTGCCGAAGGTTTCATACCCTTGCAGTTATACAAAATATAAAATATCTTTGGATTGCTGCTGGTTTCTGTGGTATTTATTGAACAATTATAACAGTACATCGATTATAACAACCTCTTATAATTTCGAATACTCAGCCTCCTCACCACGGCAAGGTCGCAATCCTCGAGGAGGAATATTTACAATAACTTAAACAACATTGCACATATATTCTTTATTTACAATAATAAAATAAATTAATTAACTAAATATTTAAAAATAAATTATTAAATTAGTGATTATAGCTAAGGAACACGCCGTCATGGTGACTATATGGAGTTTGATAAGTGATTGCGGTAGCACCGCTTACTGTGTTATCACAAAATATCCAATCAATTTGAGTTAAATGTTTTGTTGTTGGCACATTTAACAATGAATATAACCCCTTATTATTTAAAGTAGACTCGAGCTGATCAGTGGTTGTTGATCGGCAAATGTTTAAATCTCCTAATATTACCATTTTTGTATTATTTTCAGCTAACGTTAGCCTTTCAACATCATTTCTGATTTCATTTCGAAACCTTGTAATAGGAAAAGCAGGATTCCTATAAACAACTATGAATATTGTATGCAAGTATTTAAATGTTATGGAATGGTATATATTTCTTACATTATTAACTGTAAATGTTTCATATAAGAATGTTATGTTTTCCGATATATTTTGTTTCGCATATATCAGTATACCATTCTTAGAAACATAATTTGGTCGAATGTCTTTGTGTTGTAAAGGATCTATTGGTCATAAAATCTAAATTTGGAAAGTTCTCATTCAAAAACGCATTTGAATAACAGCTATATGATTTTTTGTTTAACAGCTACATGTAATAGTACTCAGATTTCCATAAAATTGCAACATGAACCTTCATTAGGCCGATCGTTGATCGTTATAAGTTATAAAAGTTCGATTTCGAACTTTATTATTAGGGACACACTTAGATTTGGATGTGGTAAGCCTGATAGCTATATCTTGAAATATAACGAAAATCGGCCGATAGGCTCCATGACAGCTATACGATATATCAGTCCGATCTGATTGTTCCTATAACAGCTATAGAATATAAACGTCTGAGATATTTAAATGGAAAATCTAAGGGCGGGTTACTGTGTAACATTAATAAGTATTGATAAAGTGCGGTATTTCCGAAGCTGTAAAAAAGTGGTAAGGCACTTGTTAAAGTACGTTTACATTAATTAGTTAGTCAATAACAACACAATAATAACATTAATAATAATAATAACATAGTTTGAGTTGTGTGTAAATAAATTATTAAAATAAATAGTAAAAATATATGTTAAGATGCATTTATTAAAACATGGTACTAAAACTCTTATGTTTTACTTTTGGATACTTACATCATTGTATACAAAACCAAGTTTTTCAGCATTCGAATTGAGGAACTTTTAGGCTACGGTAAAATTTAAACATTTTTATTTGGAATATACTTGAGTAATGATAAATAAGACATATTAGAAAATAACTAGTCGGAAAATCTACAGTCACGCGGTGACTGTAAGAGGCCATGGATTTTCAGTTTATGTTTACATACCATAACAAATATATATTGAAATACAAATTTTAATATAATGAAACAAAAACAAACTTGATCTGCCTATGATTTATAGGAACCTTCATGCCAAATTTGGTGTCTCTAACTTTTTTAATTGCTGAGATCTGTTGTCTCATACAGACGGACAGACAGTGATCCTGAGCAAGAATATATATACTTTATGGAGTCTGCCACGCCTCCTCATGACTGTTACATACATTTTGCACAAAGTTAGTTTACCCTTTTTTGATCATATTCAATGGTCGAAGGGTATAAAAACAACTGTGTTTTTTATTTTTTTTACTAAACCCTCGGTCCGAATTCGTTAATGGCGCAGCCGCAGAAAAAGTTGTGCAATTCGTTTACCGATATCAATCTAGTGATAAAAGATCCTTGTACGACCAAGCGTAACTTTTTGTGATTGAACCACACGAATCGGCGCTAAAGTAAAAGTGCATCGTAATACAATAAACTCTATTTATCCGCCAAAGAACTTCACGTATAATCGGTTATTGACACGCAATAGTCAATCTACTGCATACAAAGAACCATAAAAGTGTAAAAACAACCAAACATAAAAGTGTAAAAACAACGAACAAAAAAAAACTCTGCCAAAACATAACAACAAAATCATGGCAACCGAACAAATCGAACTGTTGTCGGAGCCCCACCTGAATCAAGCGTTAGGTCAAATTAGACAAATACCTACATTCAGCGGAAACACTCAAGAGCTCAGTGCCTTTATCAAAAGGAGTTCCTACTTCAATTATACCCAACAACTGACACCAGACAGAAGCATGTGTTCTTCAGTGCAATTGAGGTGCAACTCGCAGGAGATGCCCAACGCGTATCCCAACTATCCGGAGCCAGAAACTGGCCAGACCTGATGAATACCCTCATCAATGAGTACAAAACCCAGACACCATGTGAGGAGCTGCTTCGACGTCTCTATAACACGCCTTTCCCTGGAAGATCTAGAAATTAAGTTATTTACCATATCAAACAAACTCATGTTAGAACGATATTAACAACACTATAGCTTACACAAATGCGTTAAACACTACAATTAAAAATGTAATCAGGAGAAAGTTACCTGATAGGCTATTTATGACTCTTGCTGGATCCGATGTATCAACAGTTTCCAAATTCAAACAAGTAGCGCAAGAAGAAGGCGTATACGAAGTAACTTATAACGACCGAACAAAACCCCAAAATAATTCTAACTCAAACCCTTCCCAAAACTCAAAGAGAAAAGGAAAAAATCAACATTTCGTGAGCAATGCAATGCCTGACACAAATAAATCTTATCCAAGCACTAGTTCCAAACCAATGGAATCAAGCCCACAAGCTTTCAGTGCATTTAAGCAAAAACTAAATTTAGGTAGAGCCCAAAATTCCCTTAATTACCAACAACAAGGTAGCAATGCACCAAACCCTTCAGTTAAAAGGCAAAGAGAAAGTGCTAGTGGCCAACACAAGATGGACACAGGCGAGAATTTTCTTCAACCAACTCTTAGATGCCTAGTAGACACTGGTTCATCTATCAATATTATGAAACCAAACCTTCTAAAGTAAAAGTCCACACTTTAAATGGCACTATAGTATTAAACCAAAACCAAAGCGTTTCATTGCATTCAAGCAAACTTTTTTCTACCAAACAAACTTTCTTTATTCACAATTTCTCAGCATCACACGCAACAGCGCCGAGACCGTCAGCCTAAACACATAGCGCCAGATCCCTCTGGTGGCGAAGACGAGAAATTTATATCTAATCAACATAATCAACTTGAATATTATCAAAGCTTGCGGCGCCATTTGCAACAATAGAGGGACCACATGCTGCAGCAGGAGCGAAGCTATCATCGAGTTTCACAAACTCTAAAGAATAGCCCCAATGTATGGCAATTACTAAGCCAGGGATATCAGATTGATGAGCCGGTAGAAGAAATGGAAATAGAACCGGGACCGGAACTGGAACACAATGCGGAATCTGCTTCGGATATGCTAAACTTTTCACAAATACCTAATAACGCACCCTCTACACTAGGGGGGACAACTTGCCGCTGGCCCGTGCACACTTGCAGCCACATCCGCGGTATCAAGTGCAGCTGCATGTGCAGCATACTTCACAGCAGATGCATCAGCATCACACGCACCAGCACCGAGACCGTCAGCCTAAACACATAGCGCCAGATCCCTCTGGTGGCGAAGACGAGAAATTTATATCTAATCAACATAATCAACTTGAATATTATCAAAGCTTGCGGCGCCATTTGCAACAATAGAGGGACCACATGCTGCAGCAGGAGCGAAGCTATCATCGAGTTTCACAAACTCTAAAGAATAGCCCCAATGTATGGCAATTACTAAGCCAGGGATATCAGATTGATGAGCCAGTAGAAGAAATGGAAATAGAACCGGGACCGGAACTGGAACACAATGCGGAATCTGCTTCGGATATGCTAAACTTTTCACAAATACTTAATAACGCACCCTCTACACTACACAGGGCTAAGACGAATGAGCTACAAAATTACCTAAAAACAAGAAAGCAAGGCTACCTTCGGCTTGCCGAAGGTTTCATACCCTTGCAGTTATACAAAATATAAAATATCTTTGGATTGCTGCTGGTTTCTGTGGTATTTATTGAACAATTATAACAGTACATCGATTATAACAACCTCTTATAATTTCGAATACTCAGCCTCCTCACCACGGCAAATAAATTAATTAACTAAATATTTAAAAATAAATTATTAAATTAGTGATTATAGCTAAGGAACACGCCGTCATGGTGACTATATGGAGTTTGATAAGTGATTGCGGTAGCACCGCTTACTGTGTTATCACAAAATATCCAATCAATTTGAGTTAAATGTTTTGTTGTTGGCACATTTAACAATGAATATAACCCCTTATTATTTAAAGTAGACTCGAGCTGATCAGTGGTTGTTGATCGGCAAATGTTTAAATCTCCTAATATTACCATTTTTGTATTATTTTCAGCTGACGTTAGCCTTTCAACATCATTTATGATTTCATTTCGAAACCTTGTAATAGGAAAAGCAGGATTCCTATAAACAACTATGAATATTGTATGCAAGTATTTAAATGTTATGGAATGGTATATATTTCTTACACTATTAACTGTAAATGTTTCATATAAGAATGTTATGTTTTCCGATATATTTTGTTTCGCATATATCAGTATACCATTCTTAGAAACAGCATTTGGTCGAATGTCTTTGTGTTGTAAAGGATCTATTCGTCATAAAATCTAAATTTGGAAAGTTCTCATTCAAAAACGCGTTTGAATAACAGCTATATGATTTTTTGTTTAACAGCTACATGTAATAGTACTCAGATTTCCATAAAATTGCAACATGAACCTTCATTAGGCCGATCGTTGATCGTTATAAGTTATAAAAGTTCGATTTCGAACTTTATTATTAGGGACACACTTAGATTTGGATGTGGTAAGCCTGATAGCTATATCTTGAAATATAACGAAAATCGGCCGATAGGCTCCATGACAGCTATACGATATATCAGTCCGATCTGATTGTTCCTATAACAGCTATAGAATATAAACGTCTGAGATATTTAAATGGAAAATCTAAGGGCGGGTTACTGTGTAACATTAATAAGTATTGATAAAGTGCGGTATTTCCAAAAATAAAACAGGTTTGCATACAAAAACCCTGATTTCAGCCGATTGTTCCCATGGCAGCTATATGTTATAGTGGTCCGATTTTGATACAATTTTGACAGCACATTAAGAACGTAATAAGAATAAGATTTGCCAAATCTTGTTGCAATATCTTAAAAAACAACAAAAATCGGCCGATAGCTTCTATGACAGCTATACGATATATCGGTCCGATCTGGCTCGTTCCGACTTATTTACAGCCTACAGCAATAAGAAGCTTGTGTGCCAAGTTTCATGAAGATAGTTCAAAAACTGAGAGACTAGTTTGCGTTGCAACAGACGGACGGACGGACGGACGGACGGACAGACGGACATCCATTTTCCGACTCCTCTGGTAATGCTGATTCAGAATATATATACTTTATAGGGTCGGAGATGTCTCCTAAGGTGCGTTGCAAACTTCTGGCTAAAATTAATATACCCTCTGCAAGGGTATAACAAGAAAGCAAGGCTACCTTCGGCTTGCCGAAGGTTTCGTACCCTTGCAGTTATACAAAATATAAAATATATTTGGATTGCTGCTGGTTTCTGTTTGCATACAAAAACCCTGATTTCAGCCGATTGTTCCTATGACAGCTATATGTCTATTTTTCGACTCCTCTGGTGATGCTGATTCAGAATATATATACTTTATAGGGTCGGAGATGTCTCCTAAGGTGCGTTGCAAACTTCTGGCTAAAATTAATATACCCTCTGCAAGGGTATAAAAAGTGAAGAAAAGAATATTGAATATGTTAAGGGACTGCAACAACTGCTGCACGAACCAACAAGTGGGTAAGGCTACAGTCGGGCGCCCGACTGTAAGATACCCTTCTCCCAATTTTCTAAATCCGTTACAAACGTGTAGCCCCTTTCATAGTTTCAAACAGAGAATTCTGCACAAATACTTCTACTACATATAGCTTACACGCTCGCACTCACACAGCCACGCGCGTAAAGAGTAAAGTGACACGACGCAACGTTGACGTCGGCGTCGACTGCTCAAAGTAGCGCGTCGGCTGCTGCTCGTACCGTACTGAAAACGTTGACTTGAATAACTTCTGCGTTATTGGTCCGATCGGATTGTTATTTGGAAAGTATGTTTATATTGCATTTAGCTTTATACATACCAAAGCAGAACGTTATGGATTTAATACTTTGCTTAATAATCGCAAATAACCGATTTGCGGGGGCGGTGGGAGTGGCATCAAACATTTGATGTAAACTTGATCTGCCTATGATTTATAGGAACCTTCATGCCAAATTTGGTATCTCTAGCTTTTTTAATAGCTGAGATCTGTTGTCTCATACAGACGGACAGACGGACGGACGGACTGTAACGACCGAAGTCCAGTAACGTCCCCTGCACACCCTGTCTAAATTACAGCCGGCTAAGCTCAGGAAAAGTGGGCGGGGTTTTGTGTGCAGGTTCGGTTATCGATGTTACTAGAAAACATCGACAGGTTATAGGACTGCTAGAGGAGGGAATGGCAAGAAAAGGGAAGGCCAAAATAAACGGACGGACTACCCCTAACGAACGATCTAGTCGGAGAGCTAGATGTAATGCTCTCCTTCTTCACCCACCCAACCATGTACTATCGATATCGGAATACCGATACTACCCATGTTGCTGTTATGCTACCGCCCTTAGTGCCTCAAAAAAGAAAAGGTTATTCCATTTTAAATTTCTTTAACGTTATTTAATAACAAACAATATTAGCGCTTACAGCTTCGTGCTGCATAACGAATTCGAGAATTCTAATTTTACTTCCCTAATTTATAGTCCTTTTTGATTTATTTTTTGTTATTTATTCAATCTCAATGCAATTAGATTTTTTTCTTTTAAATATTTTTTTTCTTATTTGGTGTCGATAGTTTACTTTACTTGGTTTCGATAGTTATATATTATTTGGTTTTGAATGGAAGAAAGAGATGGGATATTTTGCAAACGATAGGCAGACGATAGTTTTAGTATTTCATTTCGATATTTCTACTCCCGATAGGCAAGCGATTGTTTGAATATTAATTGGTTTCGATATTTTGAAATTGTTGTCCACTCACCCGTGATCCGTTGGGGCCCCGACGAAACAGCTGAGGAAAAATAATAATGGCAACAATAACCAAGACACCAATAATACCCAAACACAAAAAAAATATCTTCTGACCTATCACTCAACCTTGTTTCATTTTACGTTACGAATTTCTGTTATACGCATACGTGCGTATGCGAATGAATGAATGAATGAATGAACTACTGAGTGAATGAAAAAGATGAGAAAAATAAAAAGATTAAATCAAAAAGGATGAACAATATAAATGAAATGAAACAAAAATGAAAATAAAAATTATAGAATGATGAATTAAATGAGTGTGAAAAAGAAAAATGAATGAGAATTGTGTGAATATAAACGTGGATGTGAATGTTTTTGGTGTACTACAAGTACATAAGTGTGTTTGAATGTAAATGTGTGTATGAAGCTTGAATGTGTATGTGTACTGCAAGTACGTATGTGTGTATAAGAGTGAATGTGTATGTGTACTGCAAGTACGTATGTGTGTATGAAAGTGAATGTGTTGGTGTAATATTTAGTTAAGGTCTGCGTGTTTTGTAGTAAGGAGAATTGTGCAGATGTGTCCTATGCTCCTTCCAGAAGTCCCCGGAATTTTACACGCTGTGTTATAATCAGGTTCAACTTCGGAAACCATACAGGCTATGAGGAGATAGAAAAATGCACATCAGGTGGCTGCCTAAGCATAACTTTTTTTGTATTTTAAACCACTCACCACAAACAGCAAACAACACTTAAAGGTAGCCGGGTGATCACGGCACCAGAATAGATGAGGGCAAATACGCACGCCCACCAGTAAAAAGGCGCGAGAGCGCTAGGGCTCCTCTGGGCACAAGCGGTTTACTAGAAAGCAAGACGAGGTTAGAACCTGCCAAACAATGTTTGGAAAGCTTATACTCACGTCCAGCCTCGTACACCCACAATATTAACCGCACCAAAAGCTTGATTGTCCAAGCTCAACAATTTTCGAGTTCACTTTAATATTTAATTTAATATTTCTGCGATCACTTTTGATTTATTTCGATTTAAAAATTAGCATCGACGCGTGTTCTCCAGCTTTTTCTCAATTAGTGAAGAGGGAAAATAATATCGAGCGCGATAGGTGGCTTAGGCAATCGATATATCCCCACCCCACTTCCCAACACTGATCGTTCGGATCGGCCGATTTGGAGTTGCCAGACCGGTCGATTATCGGTGTGACTCTGGGTGTGGTGAAAACCGTTGTTCAAATTTAAATTTGAATTACTGAATTTTTAAACGAGTATGGAGGCAAATCGCTCACCAAATAAAAATGTGACAAAAACAAAACAATTAATACACGGGCCTCACACCCTCAAGTTTAATTTCATGCCACTGGTCTGCAATTAAGCTTGAAAAAAAATTAAAGGAGCGTGTAGAGTTTCATGGGACACCTAACCTGGAGTCGAAGTCTAGGTCCATAGGTCTTTAGCATGGAAATATCCCTATTCCTTGCCCGACAAGTCCTCCAAAAGATAAAGGGTGTTGCCCAACCTCCCTTTAACGCGGACTTTCGTGCCTACTGGCGCCAATTTTGCATTGAAATTGGTGGCAGCGTTGCTCAGTGCGAAGTTACGTTTAATCACTACTTGGCCAACTTCAAAGGAGCGTGGTTTGGCCCTTAGGTGATAGCTATGTTGATTCTGCTCGAACGCCTTGAGAAGATTTTTATCAATCTTCGAGCGAATCAACTGTAGACTATCCGGCCTTGCCACGTTCGCTTCGGCATCGCCAAGCATGCTAAGCTTTCTCAGCAACTGGTAATCGGATCCATGCGACATCATGTGTTGCCCAAAGACAACCAGATATGGTGACATGCCGATGGACTGATGCAAAGTTTTTCGTAGCGACGAATTGATGCTACTAAGGACTACGTCCCATTCCCTTTGATCACCCTGCACATAAGCTCTCAGAGCCGCATTGATTGAGCGATTCACCCGCTCCGCTGCGTTCGACTGCGGAGCATACGCACCCATGCAGATGTGACGGACTCCGAACTTCGTCAGAAAGGTCGAGAACTCATGGCTTTTAAATTGAGTGCCATTATCGCTCACGACTACTTCCGGTACCCCAAAACACGAAAAGATCTCTTCTCCAAGGATGTCTATCACTGCCTTGGCCGTGAACTTCTTCACGGCTTTCAGGAAGGTAAACTTGGAGAAGTGATCTAATACAATGAAAATTCCAATGTTTCCCTTTTTCGACCTTGGAAACGGACCAATAAAGTCAATATAAAGACGTTGGAATGGTCGATCGGTTACTACCCGAGCTCCCATGGGTGGTTTAAGCGCCACTGTAGGATACTTAGTAGTCCGACAGACCTCGCAATTCCGGATGTAGTCCTTTACCTGCACTACCATGCTTGGCCAGAAAAATCTACGGCGGATCTGATCGACGCACTTAGCCATGCCGCAATGGGTAGAAGAAGGCTGGTCGTGTGCGGATCTGATAACGCCTTCCCGCAAAGATTCCGGAACAAACAGCTTCCAGCTGTCATCTGGACTGACCTCACCACCAGCGAATTCTGTACGGAGATAGATGTAGTCATCTATTACTTTAAAATCTAGAAGGTTGGCCGCTAGTAACTTTTTCCTCAACGCACAGTACTCCTCGGACTTGAATGCTTCTGAACTGAGGTCGATCTCGGGAAGAATTTCGCAATCCAACGCGCACAATTCATCCGTGCTCTCAAAGGATCGTGATAATGCGTCCGCGACGACATTTTCGCTACCCTTGCGATGTTCAATGTCGAAGGAGAACCCTTGCAGCTTGATCGCCCATCGAGCCAGTCTGCCGCTAAGATCTGCCTGGTTCATCAGCCAGCGCAAGCTTGCATGGTCTGTCACCACCTTGAACGGATGACCCTCGATGTGCATGCGGAATTTTTTTATGGCCAGAACTACCGCCAAGCACTCGAGTTCGGTTACTATATAGTTGCGTTGAGCCTCCTGAGCTCGGTCATTCCACTGGAATGCCTTGCCTTTCAGAAGCTCCGTTAGGGCGAAAATAACGTCCGAATAATTCGGAATGAACCGCTGATACCAGCCAGTCATTCCTAAAAACCTGCGAAGCTGCTTCTGCGTCTTCGGAACAGGAAATTCCTCGACCGCGCGAATCTTGCCCGGATTAACCTGAAGCGTTCCCTCGCCAACAATGAATCCAAGGTAATCCACCTTCCTGAGACAAAACTGACTCTTCTGGACGTTGATGGTCAGTCCAGCCTTACGCAGCTGAGTTGCGACCTCCGTCAAATGGATGAGGTGTTCCTCAAAACTGGAAGAAAGCACCAGTAGATCATCCAAGTAGACTAAGACGTGCGACTTCAACTGGTAAGGAATTACAATGTCCATCAGGCGACTCATCGTTTGAGGAGCGTTGATCAATCCGAAAGGCATGCGCTTGAATTGGTACAATGGCCTATTGGGTACCGTAAAAGCAGTCTTCGCGCGGGAGTCCTGATCCAGACAGATCTGCCAAAATGCATCCTTGAGATCTATCTTAGAGATGCAGTGTACTGGAGGGAGCCTGCTAAGGAGCCCATCCATGATTGGAATAGGATACGCATCCCTCACAGTCACTGCGTTCAGCTTCCGTGCATCTAAACAAAATCTTACCTTGCCAGGTTTTATATGCAAGGTGACTGGAGAAGACCATGGAGAACTAGGAGCCTCTTCGATCACGTCCATGGCCAGCATTCTATCGATCTCAGCGCACAGGAGACTCTCCTTAGCCGGAGACAAGGGGTAAAACCTTTGCTTTATTGGCTTTGCGGCTGCTGTATCGATACTATGCTGGATGAGTGTCGTCAGTCCTAGGCCATTCTTCTCGAAGGACGGAAATAAGGTAATTACGCCATCAAGCTGTGATTTTTCGACGTGAGTCAAATCTAGCTGAGGCGAATCGGGATCAGATTGGCAGGAGACTTCATTTATGGATGCTGGAACGATGGAGATGTTAAATCGTTTCCAGAAGTCCATTCCACAAATGAGCTCTTGTCTAATGGTTGGAACAATCAGAAACTCAAACTCGGTTGTCACCGAGTGATACGTCAGGGGAACAGCAATTAACCCAATTATCTCCTGCGTCTGCCCATCCGCAGTGTGCACGACGTTCTTCGTCTTGCCGAACACACATCCCTTGTCAACTAACTTCTGTGCCAACTTGCCACCGATAACGCTTTTGTTAGCACCGCTATCAAGGAGTGCCAAGTGATCCTCACCGAAGACGTTGACTTGGGTGAAAGGGCGTATGTCACCGCTTTGATGGACGATAGAAGAGATAGTATACCGTTTCAAGCCCCGTATGCGTCGCCAAAATTCACGCATACGGGTTGCAGACCTAGATCTACTTGAAACGGTAGCATCGACTTTGAAAATCTCAGCTCTTCGCTTTAGATATTCGCGTAGACGCACGTGATACGGTTTAAAATGCTGTGGAATTATCAAATCTGGTATTTTGGTCATGTCTGGTGAAATAGAAAGTCTGGTGGGATAAAGTGACGCTGCAGGTTCCGAGATTAGCGTCGGATGTCGCCTCTCGGAAGTCTGCGAGCATCCTGCGTCGGGTTTTTCAACTTGGCCTTGCACCTGTCACAATTCGGCTTATATACGTCGACAGCACCGCATCCGAAGCAAAAGATGCGTCTTGGCTGAAGACAATCGTGATAGCGATGGCCTACCTCCTCGCAATTCCAGCATTTGGAATTGTCGAATGAGCGAACGGCGCATATTTCCGCTTCCGACGCCTCTTTTGACTCTGGCTCGGAATCCTCTTCCACCTGAAGAGAATTCACGAAGCTTCGCTTAACGGTTGAGCGATATTGGGGTCGAATGTTTCGGAAGAACTCCTCGTGTCTGTGACATTCCCTACGTAAACTGGCCAAATCCGACGTTTCTACATGCAACAACTCATGTTGCAGCTCCGAACGCAAACCGTGGCGAACCTCAACCGCAATCTCGCTATCCGACATAGGTTATCGGAGGGAATCAGCGATAGCCAGTATAGCATCCAGAAAATCATCGAAGCTTTCGTTGCTACCTTGCTTACGACGACGCATAGCATCCTTGATGTCCCTGTCTGTTCTCTGGTCCTGGTACCGCACTTGCAGGCGACTACACAACTCGTACCAGTCCAGATCGCGAACCGTGAGATGCACTCTCCAATAAAACGCGAGTGCTGGGCCAGAGAACAAAAGATGAGCAAATTGGGACAGCAATGAAAAGTTGCCGTTAAGGCTCTGGGTGGTCATGCAATTGACTCGAAATATAAAGTCTTCGAGAGGAAGGTCATTGGGTGATCCAGTGAATTTAATGCGCCAGTTCGAGATGGTGTTTGAGATCTTATCTGGGCGATCAATGTCTGAAAAGCCGAAAAAAAACACGAGCTCCATGCTGCCTTCCACCTAAACTATCTTCAGGCCTCGAAGCGTTGCTCGTGCGGCGAACTGATGGTGCTGCCTCGCCTTCCTCCCCGAAACGAGGATCATCTCGAGTATCTCGAACATATTGGGTCACATTTAGATTGCGGAACGCGGCGGAGATCTGCTCAGCAATCACGGCCGACATGCTATCTCTATAACTCGCCATCGAGCTAGAGATGAGCCTATTAATTCGCTCTTCCGCGAGCGCAGCTGAGTCAGGGGTTTTAGTTTCACGTCGGGTGTTTCCCCGAGTTGGAAGTGGGAGTGAGGAGCTGGCATGGGTCATGCCACGCCCCTGAGAACGAGTATTCATACGGCTCTTTGGAATTGCTCCCGAATGAGCCGGAGCGTTCAACGGTCCTTGCTCACTTGGTGGATTTAAAGAAGCCCTGCGCTCAACTGCAGCAGTCAGGATAGCCTTTGAGCACGTCTGGCGGCATATCGGACAGTTTTCGTTATTATCGAGCCAACCGGACAGACAAGATCTGTGAAAATGGTGTCTGCAGGTGGTCTCGATGAGGTCTGGGTCCTGACTGGTGTCATTGCAGATGGTACAGTCCATCGCGATGTTCATCAGGTCCCCTACCCTCTCGTTACCCCGTTTTACCGCCATAATAAAATCCCAAACAAAATAATGAACTTGGTCAAAACTACTCGGTTCCAACTCCGGTTAACACAAAAAAAACTTATGTGCTCCTTAATGTCAGATGGACTACGATAAGGGTATCCCACAAGTTGTAGCTTACAATAAAATGTAATGTAGTTGCAATTGTGCACACAAACACGTATATATGTATTTTTTAATACGCCAAGCTCAAGGATGTGAAAGTGTATATATGATAATATTCATGCAAGATTAGAGGGCTTACCTAAGTTAGGGTAACATAACAGCAATTTTGTGATGTGATCGTTCATTAGAAGTAGTTCCGATTACTGAAGCTACGTTAATAAAAATAAACTGCGTGAAGCTCTAATCGGATGCTGAGGATCGTGCCGAATCCGTCCAGCACAAACAATCTCAGCCATCACGAGTCGAGGTGTTTGTTCGATGGAGCTAAGATATGGTATCGAACCGATATAAACCAATTCGATAGTTCCATACCCTATATTCCACCATCGAACGCCACTGATAATCCTCTGAATCGAAGATTATGGAACTCGGATAGCTATATGCAATCGGTCTGGATCCGATATCCACCAGAGTAACCAGCAGTTCCAGATTGCATATAACTATCGGCTGAATCTACAAAAATCTAAAAAAAAATGGAGGGATTTTGGGTTCCTAGGAAAAAGAGAATGGAAAGGAAAGGGTATAGCCGAGTGGAACCTTTTCGGCCCCACGTTGGGCGCCAATTTCTGTAACGACCGAAGTCCAGTAACGTCCCCTGCACACCCTGTCTAAATTACAGCCGGCTAAGCTCAGGGAAAATGGGCGGGGTTTTGTGTGCAGGTTCGGTTATCGATGTTACTAGAAAATATCGACAGGTTATAGGACTGCTAGAGGAGGGAATGGCAAGAAAAGGGAAGGCCAAAATAAACGGTCGGACTACCCCTAACGAACGATCTAGTCGGAGAGCTAGATGTAATGCTCTCCTCCTTCACCCACCCAACCATGTACTTTCGATATCGGAATACCGATACTACCCATGTTGCTGTTATGCTACCGCCCTTAGTGCCTCAAAAAAAGAAAAGATTATTCCATTCTAAATTTCTTTAATGTTATTTAATAACAAACAAAATAAACGCTTGCAGCTTCGTGCTGCATAACGAATTCGAGAATTCTAATTTTACTTCCCTAATTTTTAGTCATTTTTGATTTAATTTTTGTTAGTTATTCAATCTCAATGTAATTAGATATTTTTCTTTTAAATATTTTTTTTCTTTTTTGGTGTCGATAGTTTACTTTACTTGGTTTCGAATGGAAGAGATGGGATATTTTTGCAAACGATAGGCAGACGATAGTTTTAGTATTTCATTTCGATATTTCTACTCCCGATAGGCAAGCGATTGTTTGAATATTAATTGGTTTCGATATTTTGAAATTGTTGTCCACTCACCCGTGATCCGTTGGGGCCCCAACGAAACAGCTGAGGAAAAATAATAATGGCAACAATAACCAAGACACCAATAATACCCAAACACAAAAAAAATATCTTCTGACCTATCACTCAACCTTGTTTCATTTTACGTTACGAATTTCTGTTATACGCATACGTGCGTATGCGAATGAATGAATGAATGAATGAACTACTGAGTGAATGAAAAAGATGAGAAAAATAAAAAGATTAAATCAAAAAGGATGAACAATATAAATGAAATGAAACAAAAATGAAAATAAAAATTATAGAATGATGAATTAAATGATTGTGAAAAAGAAAAATGAATGAGAATTGTGTGAATATAAACGTGGATGTGAATGTTTTTGGTGTACTACAAGTACATAAGTGTGTTTGAATGTAAATGTGTGTATGAAGCTTGAATGTGTATGTGTACTGCAAGTACGTATGTGTGTATAAGAGTGAATGTGTATGTGTACTGCAAGTACGTATGTGTGTATGAAAGTGAATGTGTTGGTGTAATATTTAGTTAAGGTCTGCGTGTTTTGTAGTAAGGAAAATTGTGCAGATGTGTCCTATGCTCCTTCCAGAAGTCCCCGGACTTTTACACGCTGTGTTATAATCAGGTTCAACTTCGGAAACCATACAGGCTATGAGGAGATAGAAAAATGCACATCAGGTGGCTGCCTAAGCATAACTTTTTTTGTATTTTAAACCACTCACCACAAACAGCAAACAACACTTAAAGGTAGCCGGGCGATCACGGCACCAGAATAGATGAGGGCAAATACGCACGCCCACCAGTAAAAAGGCGCGAGAGCGCTAGGGCTCCTCTGGGCACAAGCGGTTTACTAGAAAGCAAGACGAGGTTAGAACCTGCCAAACAATGTTTGGAAAGCTTATACTCACGTCCAGCCTCGTACACCCACACCGCACCAAAAGCTTGATTGTCCAAGCTCAACAATTTTCGAGTTCACTTTAATATTTTTTCTGCGATCACTTTTGATTTATTTCGATTTAAAAATCAGCATCGACGCGTGTTCTCCAGCTTTTTCTCAATTAGTGAAGAGGGAAAATAATATCGAGCGTGATAGGTGGCTTAGGCAATCGATATATACCCACCCCACTTCCCAACACTGATCGTTCGGATCGGCCGATTTGGAGTTGCCAGACCGGTCGATTATCGGTGTGACTCTGGGTGTGGTGAAAACCGTTGTTCAAATTTAAATTTGAATTACTGAATTTTTAAACGAGTATGGAGGCAAATCGCTCACCAAATAAAAATGTGACAAAAACAAAACAATTAATACACGGGCCTCACACTCTCAAGTTTAATTTCATGCCACTGGTCTCTAGCTTTTTCAATAGCTGAGATCTGTTGTCTCATTCAGACGGACAGACAAACGGACATGTCTCAATCGACTTGGCTAGTGATCCTGAGCAAGAATATATATACTTTATGGGGTCTGCCACGCCTCCTTATGCCTGTTACATACATTTTGCACAAAGTTAGTATACCCTTTTTTGACCATTTTCAATGGGCGAAGGGTATAATAAAGCCTGAGCATGCTAAAGTAGACTTAGCTTTGAATTATACGAACAGTATTAGTCGTCCGTCATTATTAGTCGAATCGTCTGTAAACAACCCGACGATGATCTAGAAAATAATTTGTGTGTGCAAAAGAAGAGCAGAAAGTCGACGCCAGGTCATATTTTGTGATAAAAATACCAATTATAATAAAACAGATGAAAAATCAGACAAGCGGTTTCGACGCGTCATTTGCCCAAATTTAAAAACCAGTTGTTAATAATTTCCAAAATAAATTTTCATGCACCCTATTGCCGCTTACAGACGTGTAACCACACTAATAATTTCGAACAGAAAATTCTGCAAAAAACTTCTACTACATATAGCTTACTCGCTCGCACTCACACAGCGACGCGCGTAAGAGTAAAGCGACACGGCGCAACGTGAACGTCGACGTCAACTGCTCAAAGCAGCTTACTCGCTCGCACTTACAAAGCGACGCGCGTATAGAGTAAAGCGACACGACGCAACGTCAACGTCGACGTCAACTGCTCAAAGCAGCGCGCAGACTACCGAACATTTGTACTAAAAACGTCGACTTGAATAACTTCTGTGATATATGTCCGATCGGATTGTTATTTGGAGGATATATATATATTGCATTCATTGCATTCGGCTGAATGTTATGAGTTCAATAAATTGCTTAAAAATCGCAAATTACCGATTTGTGGGGGCGGTGGGCAAAGCATCAAATATTTGAAATAAAGTTCATCTGCCTCGAATATATAGGAACCTTCATGCCAAACTTGGTGCCTCTAGCTCTTTTAATAGCTGAGATCCTTTGTCTCAAACAAACAGATGGACATGGCTCAATCGACTTGTCCAGTGGTCCTGAGCAAGAATATATATACTTTATGAGGTCTGCCACGCCTGCTTATGTCTGTTACCATTTTTTGGCAATTTTCAATGGTCGAAAGACATAGAAAAACAACAGGCTGCTGAAAAAAAATGTTTTTAAAAAGAAAATATGGTAATTATACCCTTGCAGAGGGTATATTAATTTTAGCCAGAAGTTTGCAACGCACCTTAGGAGACATCTCCGACCCTATAAAGTATATATATTCTGAATCAGCATCACCAGGAGAGTCGGAAAATGGATGTCCGTCTGTCCGTCCGTCCGTCCGTCCGTCCGTCCGTCCGTCCGTCCGTCCGTCCGTCCGTCCGTCCGTCAGTCCGTCCGTCCGTCCGTCCGTCCGTCCGTCTGTTGCAACGCAAACTAGTCTCTCAGTTTTTGAGCTATCTTCATGAAACTTGGCACACAAGCTTTTTATTGCTGTAGGCTGTAAATAAGTCGGAACGAGCCAGATCGGACCGATATATCGTATAGCTGTCATAGAAACTATCGGCCGATTTTTGTTGTTTTTCAAGATATTGCAACAAGATTTGGCAAATCTTATTTTTATTACGTTCTTAATATGCTGTCAAAATTGTATCAAAATCGGACCACTATAACATATAGCTGCCATAGGAACAATCGGCTGAAATCAGAGTTTTTCTATGCAATCCTGTTTTGTTTTTGGAAATACCGCACATTATCAATACTTTTTAATGTTATACAGTAACCCGCCCTTAGTTTTTCCATTTAAATATCTCAGACGTATATATTTTATAGCTGTTATAGGAACAATCAGTCAGTCCGTCTGTCTGTTGCAACGCAAATTAGTCCCCCAGTTATTGAGCTATCTTCATGAAACTTTGCTCACAAGCTTCATATTTCTGCTCACTTTCAATAAGTCGGAACGGGCCAGATCGGACTGATATATCGTTTAGCTGTCATGGAGCCTATCGGCCGATTTTCGTTATATTTCAATATATAGCTATCAGGCTTACCACATCCAAATCTAAGTGTGTATCAATAATAAAGTTTGAAATCGAACTTTTATAACTTATAACAATCAACGATCGGCCTAATGAAGGTTTATGTTGCAATTTTATGGAAATCTGAGTACTATTACATGTAGCTGTTAAACAAAAAATCATATAGCTGTTATTCAAACGCATTTTTGAATGAGAACTTTCCAAATTTAGATTTTATGACCAACAGATCCTTTACAACACAAAGACATTCGACCAAATGCTGTTTCTAAGAATTGTATACTGATATATGCAAAACAAAATATATCGGAAAACATAACATTCTTATATGAAACAGTTACAGTTGATAATGTAAGAAATATATACCAGTCCATAATATTTAAATACTTGCATACAATAGTCATAGTTGTTTATAGGAATCCAGCTTTTCCTATTACAAGGTTTCGAAATGAAATCAGAAATGATGTTGAAAGGCTAACGTCAGCTGAAAATATTACAAAATTGGTAATATTAGGAGATTTTAACATTTGCCGATCAACAACCACTGATCAGCTCGAGTCTACTTTAAATAATAACAACAAAATGTGCCAACAACAAAACATTTAACTCAAATTGATTGGATATTTTGTGATAACACAGTAAGCGGTGCTGCCGCAATCACTTATCAAACTCCCCATGACGGCGTGTTCCTTAGCTATAATCACTAATTTAATAATTTATTTTTAAATATTAAGTTAATTATATTATTTTATTATTGTAACTAAAGAATATATTTGCAATGTTGTTTAAGGTATTGTAAATATTCCTCCTCGAGGATTGCGACCTTGCCGTGGTGAGGAGGCTGAGTATTCGAAATTATAAGAGGTTGATATAATCGATGTACTGTTATAATTGTTCAGTAAATGCCACAGAAACCAGCAGCAATCCAAAGATATTTTATATTTTGTATAACTGCAAGGGTATGAAACCTTCGGCAAGCCGAAGGTAGCCTTGCTTTCTTGTTTTAATTAAAATTTGTTTTTGTCTGCAGCACATTGCCCCGCCTTACATGTGTGTGTAAACACAGCCAATTCTTGCTAAAAGTGTCGGATTAATCGATAAACAGTGTTTTTTGGCCATGGATTTTAAAAAAATACATGGTCTATTAGGTTTGTCGTAAAAGTATATATATAAAGTATATATATTCTTACTCAGGATCACCAGCCGAGTCGATCTAGCCATGTCTGTCTGTCCGTCTGTCTGTCCGTCTGTCTGTCCGTCTGTCTGTCCGTCTGTATGAGCGTCTGATTCTCAGCTATAATGAAAGCTAGAGACCAAATTTGGCATGAAGATTCCTGTATATCCTAGGCAGTAAACGTCGTTTTCAATTTCGGGTACCACGCCCACCGCCCCCGCAAATCGGTAATTTACGATTATTAGGCAGAGTATTGAACTTATAAAGTTCTGTAATATGAACATATCCTCCAAATTACAATCTTATCGGACCAATAACACAGAAGTTATTCAAGTCAACGTTTTCAGTACAAATGTTCGGTATGAGCAGCAGCCGGCGCGCTGCTTTGAGCAGTTGACGTCGACGTCGCGTCGTGTCGCTTTACTGTTTACGCGCGTGTATGTGTGTGTGAGCGCGTAAGCCATATGTATTAAAATAAGTTTGGAAGAATTCTCTGTCAGAAGTCATGAGTGTGTTTACATGTTTGTCACGAATGTTGAAGGGTATCTGTCTGTCGAGCGTGCCCGTCTTTAGTCTTGCGCACTTGTTTTTGTTTCATTATATTAAAATTTATATAAATATAAATTTATATATATTTTATAGTATATAAACGTAAACTGAAACTCCATAGCCTCTTACAGTCACCGCGTGACTGTAGGCTTTCCGAATAGTTTAATGACGTTTTGTGCATTTTATTTTGTTAATAACTATTAAACCACTTTACTTGGCTCTTCTTAGCCACCGGATTCGGATAAAGGTGATTTTTATACCCTTGCAGAGGGTATATTAATTTTAGCCAGAAGTTTGCAACGCACCTTAGGAGACATCTCCGACCCTATAAAGTATATATATTCTGAATCAGCATCAACAGAGGAGGAAAAATGGATGTCCGTCTGTCCGTCCGTCCGTCCGTCTGTTGCAACGCAAACTAGTCTCTCAGTTTTTGAGCTATCTTCATGAAACTTGGCACACAAGCTTCTTATTGCTGTATGCTGTAAATAAGTCGGAACGAGCCAGATCGGACCGATATATCGTATAGCTGTCATAGGAGCTATCGGCCGATTTTTGTTGTTTTTCAACATATTGCAGCCTGTTTTGTTTTTGGAAATACCGCACATTATCAATACTTTTTAATGTTATACAGTAACCTGCCCTTAGTTTTTCCAGTTTAATATCTCAGACGTTTATATTCTATAGCTGTTATAGGAACAATCACTCAGTCCCTCTGTCTGTTGCAACGCAAATTAGTCCCCAGTTATTGAGCTATCTTTATGAAACTTTGATCACAAGCTTCTTATTTCTGCCCTCTTTAAATAAGTCGGAACGGGCCAGATCGGACTGATATATCGTATAGCTGTCATGGAGCCTATCGGCCGATTTTCGTTATATTTCAAGATATAGCTATCAGGCTTACCACATCCAAATCTAAGTGTAGTAAAGTTTCATCAAAATCGAACTTTTATAACTATTTTGTATAACTGCAAGGGTATAAAACCTTCGGCAAGCCGAAGGTAGCCTTGCTTTCTTGTTTTAAATTCCATTGGCAAAATCGAACTAATTTTTAAATTTTATAGGCCAAATTACAAAAAAAAATGTTTGCCAGCCGGCGATATCTTCTTTTTATACCCTTGCAGAGGGTATATTAATTTTAGCCAGAAGTTTGCAACGCACCTTAGGAGACATCTCCGACCCTGTAAAGTATATATATTCTGAATCAGCATCACCAGAGGAGTCAAAAAATGGATGTCCGTCTGTTCGTCCGTCCATCCGTCCGTCCGTCTGTTGCAACGCAAACTAGTCTCTCAGTTTTTGAGCTATCTTCATGAAACTTGGCACACAATCTTCTTATTGCTGTACGCAGTAAATAAATCGAAACGAGCCAGATCGGACCGATATATCGTATAGCTGTCATAGAAGCTATCGGCCTATTTTTGTTGTTTTTCAAGATATTAAAACAAGATTTGGCAAATCTTATTCTTATTACGTTCTTAATGTGCTGTCAAAATTGTATCGGACCACTCTAACATAAAGCTGCCATAGGAACAATCGGCTGAAATCAGGGTTTTTATATGCAAACAGAAACCAGCAGCAATCCAAATGTATTTTATATTTAATATAACTGCAAGGGTATAAAACCTTCGGCAAGCCGAAGGTAGCCTTGCTTTCTTGTTTTTATTCTTTTGTCTGCATGTTTTTTACCGCTGAAATTGCACCATAAAAAAAAATAATAAAATTCATTTTCCTGTTGGTTGTATTACTATGCAGAGTTGTGTTTTTGTCAGTTTTATTATGTTAGATATGCAAGATCCAGGTTAAACTCCGGCGTCAATTTTGCAATTTTATGGTATTTGCATAATAGTTGCAGTGGCTGAGTGGATGTTGTCGTTGACTGTCGAGCGAAAGGGTGCGAGTTAGAGTCCTGCCCGATGCATCTGTATATTTTAGCTTCTACTTTTTTTCAAGCATTTAAAATATTTTAGGTCTAGTATTTTAATTAAACACCATTTAAATGGAAGAGACTTGGTATTGTCCTTCCCGCACAGCACGCACGACACAATAATGATTTGTTTTTGTCCTGTACGACAAGCTGAATGGTCTCATAAAGCAACTTTGCCGGCCAAGTTCGGAATACGCTAATGGTAAAGCGTTTATAGTTGCAGACTGCATAGGGCGAGATTTTTGAAGGTCCATGATTCAAGCCCCTTACCCCTTACTTGGATACATTTTTTATACCCTTCGACCATTGAAAATGGTCAAAAAAGGGTATACTAACTTTGTGCAAAATTGATGTAACAGGCATAAGGAAGCGTGAGACAACAGATCTCAGCTATTAAAAAAGCTAGAGATACCAAATTTGGCATGAAGGTTCCTATAAATCATAGCAGATGATTGTATCAAATGTTTGATGCCACGCCCACCACTCCGAAAATCGGTTATTTGCGATTATTAAGCAAAGTATTAAACGCATAACGTTCTACTTTGGAATGTATAAAGCTAATGCAATATGAACATATTCTCCAAATTACAATCCGATCGGACAGAAGTTATTCAAGTCAACGTTTTCAGTACAAATGTTCGGTACGGGCAGCAGCCTGCGCGCTGCTTGGAGCAGTCGACGCCGACGTCGACGTTGCGTCGTGTCGCTTTACTCTTTACGCGCTTCGCTGTGTGAGTGCGAGCGAGTAAGCTATATGTAGTAGAAGAAGTTGTGCAGAATTTTCGTTTGAAATTATGAGCGTAGTTACACGCTTGTAACGGATTTAAAAAAATTGGGAGAAGGGTATCTTATTGTCGGGCGCCCGACTGTAGCCTTACCTACTTGTTTTTATTTATTTTGATTGCAATGTGTTTCAAATCACAAAAGTCGGTCGATATCTAGGTAATAAAAAAAAGCAATTCAAGTTCACCAAATTACGATTATTGTCAATCTTCACTTTCATTTTAGATGAGTGGATGAAAATAAACATCGAGTGGCCAATAAAGCGCTGGATTGGTAACCACGATCTAAGCCATCTTATACAAATAACATGCGAGTCTTGCGACATAAGCAGAATGGAGGAGATTATTTCGCTGGACAGGAACTACAGGCCGTTTTTAATGATCGACACACAGAATCGCCAAACAAAATCCCGCCAGAAGCGCAATATCAATTGTTCTAGCGGCGTTACCGAATGCTGCCGTGAGAAATTGTATATTTCATTCGAGGACATCGGCTGGAACAACTGGAATCTGCAGCCGAAGAGCTATTCTTCTGTCGTGGGTCGTACAGCTCTGTCGCGAGTATAGCCCAGGCAAGAGACGCAAAAGGCAGGAGCCTCAAAAGGCAGGAACGTTTTGGCAAAAAAGGCATGTAAATCAGGAACGTTTTGGCAAAAAAGACAAGAGACGCATGCCCAAAGGCTCGGTAGGCTCGGTAGGTAGAGACAGCAGCCCTTTCTGCTAGCGCGTGCCTCGCTTATTTTGTGGAAGGGGTAACGGAACAAGTGGAAATTGAAATGCATTGGCCTCGGGTTTTTTTTTTCTATACCTATTTATGTGTCTATTAATAGAACAGAAGTAGAAGGGGTAACCCAAAAACGCACTAGAAGAAAGGGAAAACCGAACGTTCTCTCCTTATGCTGCTGTCTTTTTTGCCAAAACGTTCCTGCCTTTTGCGGCTCCTGCCTTTTGCGTCTCTTGCTTTTAGAGTCTCCCGCTATTTAAGGCTCTTGCTATTAGAGGCTTGCGCGGCTTGAGGCGTGTGCTATGTGCGGCCTATGCAAAATTAAGATCGAGTGGCAAGAATCTCATTCATTGTTGAGTGGCTTGCTGTGCATGCATGCATGTTGCAGTTCTCTGGTATAGATAGTCTTTAAAATAGCTAAATATGAGTAAGCTAATATGGACCAAAAGAGCACCCTCTTAAGTTATCAAACAAATTAAACATACGGCTTATTTAACCTAGCCCATTTCCATTCGAATTCAATTAACTTATATGCACCGCAATGTATTCATATATAAACGAAAACAGAACTATTTATCAACATAATTTAGGAAAGTTAAATGCTGACTATGTTCCACACATCCTATGCTATCCTAAAGTCGCTGCCATAATTTCTATTTGAGATTGGTTACATTTTTCGAAGCTAAAGCTAAAGTGAAGTCGAAGCGAAACTGTAACGTAAAAAAGGGGTAAGGCACTTGTTAAAGTACGTTTACATTAATTAATTAGTCAATAACAACAACATAATAACATTAATAATAATAATAATAACACAGTTTGAGTTGTGTGTGAATAAATTATTAAAATAAATAGTACAAATATATGTTAAGATGCATTTATTAAAACATGGTACTAAAACTCTTATGTTTTACTTTTGGATACTTACCAGAGAACTGCAACATGCATGCATGCACAACAAGCCACTCAAAAATGAATGAGATTTTTGCCACTCGGTGTTCATTTTGCACAGGCCGCACATAGCACACGCCTCAAGCCGCATAAGCCTCTAAAAGCAAGAGCCTCAAATAGCGGGAGACTCTAAAAGCAAGAGACGCAAAAGGCAGGAGCCGCAAAAGGCATGTACGTTTTGGCAAAAAAACACTAGTAGTGCGGTACGTTTTGGCAAAAAAACACTTGTAGTGCTGGTATGTTTTGGCAAAAAACACTAGTAGTGCAAGAACATTTTGGCAAAAAAGACAAGAGACGCTTGCCCAAAGGCTCGGTAGGTAGAGACAGCAGCATAAGGGTCGGGGCATACAAATTTGTTCGAGAACGTTCGGTTTTCCCTTTCTGCTAGTGCGTTTTTGGGTTACCCCTTCTACTTCTGTTCTATTAATAGACACATAAGTAGGTATAGAAAAAAAAACCCGAGGCCGATGCATTTCAATTTCTACTTGTTCCTTTACCCCTTCCACAAAATAAGCGAGGCACGCGCTAGAAGAAAGGGAAAACCGAACGTTCTCGAACAAATTTGTATGCTGCTGTCTCTACCTACCGAGCCTACCGAGCCTTTGGGCAAGCGTCTCTTGTCTTTTTTGCCAAAATGTTCTTGCACTACTAGTGTTTTTTGCCAAAACGTACCAGCACTACAAGTGTTTTTTGCCAAAACGTACCGCACTACTAGTGTTTTTTGCCAAAACGTACATGCCTTTTGCGGCTCCTGCCTTTTGCGTCTCTTGCTTTTAGAGTCTCCCGCTATTTGAGGCTCTTGCTTTTAGAGGCTTACGCGGCTTGAGACGTGTGCTATGTGCGGCCTGTGCAAAATGAACACCGAGTGGCAAAAATCTCATTCTTTTTTGAGTGTTGTGTATGCATGCGTGTTGCAGTTCTCTGATACTTACAAAATTGTATACAAAACCAAGTTTTTCAGCATTCGGATTGAGGAACTTTTAGGCTACGGTAAAATTTAAACATTTTTTTTTGGAATATACTTGAGTAATGATATATAAGACATATTAGAAAATAACTCGTCGGAAAATCTACAGTCACGCGGTGACTGTAAGAGGCCACGGATTTTCAGTTTATGTTTATATACAATAACAAATATATATTGAAATACAAATTTTAATATAATGAAATACCCTTTAACATCCGTACCAAACATGTAAACACTCTCATGACTTCTGACAGAATTCTTCCAAACTTATTCAAATATATGTGGCTTACTGGATCACACACACACACATACACGCGCGTAAAGATAAAAGCGACACGACGCAACGTTGACGTCGGCGTCTACTGCTCAAAGCAGCGCGCAGGCTGCTCGCTCCGAACTTTTGTACTGAAAACGTTGATTTGAATAACTTCTGTGATATTTGTCCGATCGGATTGTAATTTAGAGGATATGTTCATATTGTATTCAGAAGTTTAATACTTTGCTTAATAATAATTACCGATTTGCGGGGGCGGTGGGCGTGGCATCAAACATTTGAAATAAACTTGATCTGCCTATGATTTATAGGAATCTTCATGCCAAATTTGGTGTCTCTAGCTTTTTTAATAGCTGAGATCTGTTGTCTCATACAGACGGACAGTCAGACGGACATATCTCAATTGACTCGGCTAGTGATCCTGAGCAAGAATATATATACTTTATGGGGTCTGCCACGCCTCCTCATGACTGTTACATACATTTTGCACAAAGTTAGTATACCCTTTTTTGATCATATTCAATGGCCGAAGGGTATAAAAACAACTGTGTTTTTTATTTTTTTTACTAAACCCTCGGTCCGAATTCGTTAATGGCGCAGCCGCAGAAAAAGTTGTGCAATTCGTTTACCGATATCAATCTAGTGATAAAAGATCCTTGTACGACCA
This sequence comes from Zaprionus kolodkinae, assembly GCA_018901885.1. Taxonomy (NCBI): domain Eukaryota; kingdom Metazoa; phylum Arthropoda; class Insecta; order Diptera; family Drosophilidae; genus Zaprionus; species Zaprionus kolodkinae. The sequence goes on along the minus strand of JAEIFM010000212.1, from coordinate 37,285 downwards.
AGCGTAACTTTTTGAGATTGAACCACACGAATCGGCGCTAAAGTAAAAGTGCATCGTAATACAATAAACTCTATTTATCCGCCAAAGAACTTCACGTATAATCGGTTATTGACACGCAATAGTCAATCTACTGCATACAAAGAACCATAAAAGTGTAAAAACAACCAAACATAAAAGTGTAAAAACAACCAACAAAAAAAAACTCTGCCAAAACATAACAACAAAATCATGGCAACCGAACAAATCGAACTGTTGTCGGAGCCCCACCTGAATCAAGCGTTAGGTCAAATTAGACAAATACCTACATTCAGCGGAAACACTCAAGAGCTCAGTGCCTTTATCAAAAGGAGTTCCTACTTCAATTATACCCAACAACTGACACCAGACAGAAGCATGTGTTCTTCAGTGCAATTGAGGTGCAACTCGCAGGAGATGCCCAACGCGTATCCCAACTATCCGGAGCCAGAAACTGGCCAGACCTGATGAATACCCTCATCAATGAGTACAAAACCCAGACACCATGTGAGGAGCTGCTTCGACATCTCTATAACACGCCTTTCCCTGGAAGATCTAGAAATTAAGTCATTTACCATATCAAACAAACTCATGTTAGAACGATATTAACAACACTATAGCTTACACAAATGCGTTAAACGCTACAATTAACAAGTCGGAATGGCTACAGTCACGCGGTGACTGTAAGAGGCCATGGATTTTCAGTTTATTTTTATATACCATAAAAAATATATATTAAAATAAAATGTTTAAAATAATAAAAACAAAAATTAAAATAACGAAAAATCAAGAGTCGATAGCATAAGTTAGAACGAGAGAGAGAGATATGTGAATTTTTGGCGCGTGCCAAAATTCGTTACATACACACACAGCAGCGTTAAATGCTTCTTCTTTAATTTTGTGTATTGCCTCACACGCAAATACATATGTATGCATGTGTGAGCTTCGCGTGCATGTATTGTATACTTGCACGCATAAGTACAGCATGCAAAACATCTTAAAAGGCAAAATGTAACACTTAATATATCAATTATTAGATAAAGATAAATAAATGGCAAATAATTAATAAATGCATATTTTTTATAAATATAAAGGTAAACAAGTATGAAATACAACACATAAAAACAAGTAGGTAAGGCTACAGTCGGGCGCCCGACAGTAAGATACCCTTCTCCCAATTTTTAAAATCCGTTACAAACGTGTAACCACTTTCATAGTTTCAAACAGAGAATTCTGCATAAATACTTCTACTACATATAGCTTACTCGCTCGCACTCACGCAGCGACGCGCGTAAAGAGTAAAGCGACACGACGCAACGTCGACGTCGGCGTCGACTGCTCAAAGCAGCGCAAAAGCTGCTGCTCGTACCGAACATTTGTACTGAAAACGTTGACTTTAATAACTTCTGTGTTATTGGTCCGATCGGATTGTAATTTGGAGATTATGTTCATATTGCATTTACCTTTATACATACCAAAGCAGAACTTTATAAGTTTAATACTTTGCTTAATAATCGTAAATAACCGATTTGCGGGGGCGGTGGGCGTGGCATCAAACATTTGACATAAACTTCACCTGCCCCGAATATATAGGAACCTTCATACCAAATTTGGTGTCTCTAGCTTTTTTAATAGCTAAGATCTGTTGTCTCAAACAAACAGACGGACAGACGGACAGACGGACAGACAGACGGACATGTCTCAATCGACTCGGCTAGTGATCCTTAGCAAGAATATATATACTTTATGGGGTCTGCCACGCCTCCTTATGCCTGTTACATACATTTTGCACAAAGTTAGTATACCCTTTTTTGACCATTTTCAATGGTCGAAGGGTATAAACAAGTAGGTAAGGCTACAGTCGGGCGCCCGACAGTAAGATACCCTTCTCCCAATTTTTAAAATCCGTTACAAACGTGTAACCACTTTCATAGTTTCAAACAGAGAATTCTGCATAAATACTTCTACTACATATCGCTTACTCGCTCGCACTCACACAGCGACGCGCGTAAAAAGTAAAGCGACACGACGCAACGTCGACGTCGGCGTCAACTGCTCAAAGCAGCGCAAAAGCTGCTGCTCGTACCGAACATTTGTACTGAAAACGTTGACTTGAATAACTTCTGTGTTATTGGTCCGATCGGATTGTAATTTGGAGATTATGTTCATATTGCATTTACCTTTATACATACCAAAGCAGAACTTTATAAGTTTAATACTTTGCTTAATAATCGTAAATAACCGATTTGCGGGGGCGGTGGGCGTGGCATCAAACATTTGACATAAACTTCACCTGCCCCGAATATATAGAAACCTTCATACCGAATTTGGTGTCTCTAGCTTTTTTAATAGCTAAGATCTGTTGTCTCAAACAAACAGACGGACAGACGGACATGTCTCAATCGACTCGGCTAGTGATCCTGAGCAAGAATATATACACTTTATGGGGTCTGCCACGCCTCCTTATGCCTGTTACATACATTTTGCACAAAGTTAGTATACCCTTTTTTGACCATTTTCAATGGTCGAAGGGTATAACAAGTGGGTAAGGCTACAGTCAGAGGCCCGACAGTAAGATACCCTTCTCCCAATTTTTTTAATCCGTTACAAACGTGTAGCCACTTTCATATTTTCAAACAGAGAATTCTGCACAAATTCTTCTACTACATATAGCTTACTCGCTCGCACTCACACAGCGACGCGCGTAAAGAGTAAAGCGACACGACGCAACGTCGACGTCGGCGTCAACTGCGTCGGCTGCCGCTCGTACCGAACTTTTGTACTGAAAACGTTGACTTTAATAACTTCTGTGTTATTGGTTCGATCGGATTGTAATTTGGAGAATATGTTCATATTGCATTCAGCTTTATACATACAGAAGCAGAACTTTGTAAGTTCAATACTTTGCTTAATAATCGTAAATTACCGATTTGCGGGGGAGGTGAGCGTGGCATCAAACATTTGACATAAACTTCACCTGCCCCGGAAATATAGGTACCTTCATACCAAATTTGGTGTCTCTAGCTTACTTAATAGCTGAGATTTGTTGTCTCAAACAAACAGACGGACAGACGGACATGTCTCAATTGACTCGGCTAGTGATCCTGAGCAAGAATATATATACTTTATGGGGTCTGACACGCCTCCTTATGCCTGTTACATACATTTTGCACAAAGTTAGTATACCCTTTTTTGACCATTTTCAATGGTCGAAGGGTATAAAAATCAAAATTTCGTGAGCAATGCAATGCCTGACACAAATAAATCTTATCCAAGCACTAGTTCCAAACCAATGGAATCAAGCCCACAAGCTTTCAGTGCATTTAAGCAAAAACTAAATTTAGGTAGAGCCCAAAATTCCCTTAATTACCAACAGCAAGGTAGCAATGCACCGAACCCTTCAGTTAAAAGGCAAAGAGAAAGTGCTAGTGGCCAACACAAGATGGACACAGGCGAAAATTTTCTTCAACCAGCCTCGGAAAGCGATTCAGAAGAAGAGGCAACCCATTCTTAAAAATTAAAATGAATAATATTACTCTTAGATGCCTAGTAGCCACTTGTTCATCTATCAATATTATGAAACCAAACCTTCTAAAGTAAAAGTCCACACTTTAAATGGCACTATAGTATTAAACCAAAACCAAAGCGTTTCATTGCATTCAAGCAAACTTTTTCCTACCAAACAAACTTTCTTTATTCACAATTTCTCAGCATCACACGCACCAGCGCCGAGACCGTCAGCCTAAACACATAGCGCCAGATCCCTCTGGTGGCGAAGACGAGAAATTTATATCTAATCAACATAATCAACTTGAATATTATCAAAGCTTGCGGCGCCATTTGCAACAACAGAGGGACCACATGCTGCAGCAGGAGCGAAGCTATCATCGAGTTTCACAAACTCTAAAGAATAGCCCCAATGTATGGCAATTACTAAGCCGGGGATATCAGATTGATGAGCCGGTAGAAGAAATGGAAATAGAACCGTGACCGGAACTGGAACACAATGCGGAATCTGCTTCGGATATGCTAAACTTTTCACAAATACTTAATAACGCACCCTCTACACTACACAGGGCTAAGACGAATGAGCTACAAAATTACCTAAAAACAAGAAAGCAAGGCTACCTTCGGCTTGCCGAAGGTTTCATACCCTTGCAGTTATACAAAATATAAAATATCTTTGGATTGCTGCTGGTTTCTGTGGCATTTACTGAACAATTATAACAGTACATCGATTATATCAACCTCTTATAATTTCGAATACTCAGCCTCCTCACCACGGCAAGGTCGCAATCCTCGAGGAGGAATATTTACAATACCTTAAACAACATCGCAAATATATTCTTTAGTTACAATAATAAAATAATATAATTAACTTAATATTTAAAAATAAATTATTAAATTAGTGATTATAGCTAAGGAACACGCCGTCATGGGGAGTTTGATAAGTGATTGCGGCAGCACCGCTTACTGTGTTATCACAAAATATCCAATCAATTTGAGTTAAATGTTTTGTTGTTGGCACATTTTGTTGTTATTATTTAAAGTAGACTCGAGCTGATCAGTGGTTGTTGATCGGCAAATGTTAAAATCTAATATTACCAATTTTGTAATATTTTCAGCTGACGTTAGCCTTTCAACATCATTTCTGATTTCATTTCGAAACCTTGTAATAGGAAAAGCTGGATTCCTATAAACAACTATGACTATTGTATGCAAGTATTTAAATATTATGGACTGGTATATATTTCTTACATTATCAACTGTAACTGTTTCATATAAGAATGTTATGTTTTCCGATATATTTTGTTTTGCATATATCAGTATACAATTCTTAGAAACAGCATTTGGTCGAATGTCTTTGTGTTGTAAAGGATCTGTTGGTCATAAAATCTAAATTTGGAAAGTTCTCATTCAAAAATGCGTTTGAATAACAGCTATATGATTTTTTGTTTAACAGCTACATGTAATAGTACTCAGATTTCCATAAAATTGCAACATAAACCTTCATTAGGCCGATCGTTGATTGTTATAAGTTATAAAAGTTCGATTTCAAACTTTATTATTGATACACACTTAGATTTGGATGTGGTAAGCCTGATAGCTATATCTTGAAATATAACGAAAATCGGCCGATAGGCTCCATGACAGCTAAACGATATATCAGTCCGATCTGGCCCGTTCCGACTTATTGAAAGTGAGCAGAAATATGAAGCTTGTGAGCAAAGTTTCATGAAGATAGCTCAATAACTGGGGGACTAATTTGCGTTGCAACAGACAGACGGACTTTGTGAATTTGCCAAATCTTGTTGCAATATCTTGAAAAACAACAAAAATCGGCCGATAGTTTCTATGACAGCTATACGATATATCGGTCCGATCTGGCTCGTTCCGACTTATTTACAGCCTACAGCAATAAAAAGCTTGTGTGCCAAGTTTCATGAAGATAGCTCAAAAACTGAGAGACTAGTTTGCGTTGCAACAGACGGACGGACGGACGGACGGACGGACGGACAGACGGACATCCATTTTCCGACTCTCCTGGTGATGCTGATTCAGAATATATATACTTTATAGGGTCGGAGATGTCTCCTAAGGTGCGTTGCAAACTTCTGGCTAAAATTAATATACCCTCTGCAAGGGTATAACAAGAAAGCAAGGCTACCTTCGGCTTGCCGAAGGTTTCATACCCTTGCAGTTATACAAAATATAAAATATATTTGGATTGCTGCTGGTTTCTGTTTGCATACAAAAACCCTGATTTCAGCTTATTGTTCCTATGACAGCTATATGTCTATTTTTCGACTCTGGTGATGCTGATTCAGAATATATATACTTTATAGGGTCGGAGATGTCTCCTAAGGTGCGTTGCACACTTCTGGCTAAAATTAATATACCCTCTGCAAGGGTATAAAAAGTGATGAAAAGAATATTGAATATGTTAAGACACTGCAACAACTGCTGCACGAACCAACAAGTGGGTAAGGCTACAGTCGGGCGCCCGACAGTAAGATACCCTTCTCCCAATTTTCTAAATCCGTTACAAACGTGAAACCACTTTCATAGTTTCAAACAGAGAATTCTGCACACATACTTCTACTACATATAGCTTACTCGCTCGCACTCACACAGCCACGCGCGTAAAGAGTAAAGCGACACGACGCAACGTCGACGTCGGCGTCAACTGCTCAAAGCAGCGCGCAAGCTGCTGCTCGTACCGAACATTTGTACTGAAAACGTTGACTTGAATAACTTCTGAGTTATTGGTCCGATCGGATTGTAATTTGAAGAATATGTTTATATTGCATTTAGCTTTATACATACCAAAGCAGAACGTTATAAGTTTAATACTTTGCTTAATAATCGCAAATAACCGATTTGCGGGGGCGGTGGGCGTGGCATCAAACATTTGACATAAACTTCACCTGCCCCGAATATATAGGAACCTTCATACCAAATTTGGTGTCTCCAGCTTTTTTAATAGCTGAGATCTGTTGTCTCAAACAAACAGACGGACAGACGGACAGACAGACGGACATGTCTCAATCGACTCGGCTAGTGATCCTGAGCAAGAATATATATACTTTATGGGGTCTGTCACGCCTCCTTATGCCTGTTACATACATTTTGCACAAAGTTAGTATACCCTTTTTTAGAAAAACTCATACTTCAGTTCAAAGAACATAACTATTACCCCGATTATCAAAAACTTAACCAAAACATCATAAATGAATGTGAAATCTGTAACATTGCCAAAACCGAACATAGAAACACAAAATTAGCTCTGGAAACAACCCAGAAATAGTAGATAGAAGTAAATAGTGGAGATTGGCTTGTAGCTAAAAAAACTATTTTACGTATATTCAATGACATGACAATTCATAGAAATAAAAGCCGACAAAGACTCCGCTTTCATGTGCACCGCACTCAAGCTCTGGTTAGATTCAGAAGGAGTAACTTTAAACATAACAACGAGTTCAGTCTTTGACAAGCTCTTGTCGTGAACGGTCGTCTCAATAACTAATTCGGTAATCGTTAACCCGCTTTCGCTGCGAAGTGTTTATCAGTTCGCTGCTTTACTTATTCCTTTTGTTACTCAAAATTAAGAAGCTCAAACTGTCGAATGGCGATGCCTTGGCATCTGCCTCTATTGATATGAATAATTATAAAAAGAAAACCGTTAAAGGAGCTAATCCTGCATCCAGCCAATATACAAACTATTATCGTCCTCTACAAACACTAGATATTGACAATAATGATATGTGTGAAACTGAAACTTATAATGAAGTGATAATAAAACCACCTCCTATTACTATTATTAAACAAAACACTAAAGAAATTCATACAATTATGTCTATCATTGGAATTGAAAAGTATTTTTTACAAACAATTTCCATTGGTATTAAAATATTTGTGGAAAGCATGGACAATTTCGTTCTCCTTTCAACAAAACTCAAGGAACTTAAGTTGGAGTTCTTTACCTATGATACAAAAGCTACGAAACCTTACAAGGCCGTCCTATCTGGATTGGAAAGGCTTCCAACAGACAGTGTGAAGACCTTGCTAACTGATCTAGGACTGCAATGCATTGATGTCAAAATAGTTGAAAAGAAAACTAAATCGGATTACGATCTGCTACTCTACATTGTTTACTTTGTAAATAAAAGTGTAACAGTACAACAACTACGTAGCAACTACAAATATATTAACCATATGAAAGTACGATGGGATCACAAGGTAAAATCTGAAAATAAAATTACTCAATGCTACAACTGTCAATTATTTGGTCATGGATCAAACAATTGTTCTGTTAAAACTTCTTGTGCCCACTGTGCCGGAGCCCACACAACCGTTACATGTACAAACATGAGCAAAAAAAAATGTGCTAACTGTAAGGGAGAGCACGCGTCTACAGATAAGACTTGTCCATGCCGATTATATTATCTCAACATGATCTCAAAGCGCTCGGCTATGCGAACGAGGAGAAGCAACATCGAATTACTTAAAACTGTACAGAGCAATAGCAAAGCTCTCAATGATGCGAACCTCAGAAGCGCGCTCTCTTCACCTACTCAAAGTAAGAGAGTCTCACAATCGATATACGGCAGCTTTAGAGATGCACTTGTCAAATCATCCACAACACCAAGCGATTCACCAAATAAACCAGAGCTTTTTTCACCAGACGAAATTAATTCACTATTAATAGATTTAATAAATAACCTTAGTACATGCTCCAATAAAGGAGAACAATTTCAAGTTATCTCAAACTTAGCAATCAAATATGTATATGCTAACAAATAATACTAATAATGATATTTTAAATGTTATGGCATGGAATGCCCGTGCCATTAAACATAAGCGAGTAGAATTTATAAAGTTTTTGGATGATAATAATATTGACGTGGCTGCATTAAGTGAAACATGGCTTACTCAAGATGATCGATTCAATATACCTAACTATACCGTGTATAGAAATGATAGAACAAAAAGTAGAGGCGGTGGTGTTGCCATAATCGTGAGCAATAAAATTGAACATGACCAAATTCCAAACTTAAAAACTCATCTTATTGAAAATGTTGGTATTACAATTACATCTAACTCTAATAACAATAGCTTAAAAATATATGTTATGTACTTTCCTGGTAACACAGCAAAATGCTTATTAAATTTATGCAATAATTCTAATGATCGAAAACATCTTAAAAGTCAATATAAGTCTGACTTACTAAAAATTTCAAGAATAGAGGGTAACTTTATAACCTGTGGTGATTTTAATTCTCGTCATAGGGCCTGGAACTGTACTCGAGCTAACTGTTGGGGTAACATTCTTAATTACATTTCAGACCAAGGAAAATTAAATATATTATTTCCAAACCAAGCCACATATCTTCCGTTTTGCCACAAAGCAAAAGCCTCCACGATAGACCTTTGTCTCACAAAATCTCCCGAACGGATTACTAACCCAATAGTTTCTAACAATCTCTCCTCTGATCACTACCAATTGTGTTAAAATATTCCATTAATTTCTTGCTTATTGAGAAATCTACACCAATTATCAGCAAAGCAAACTGGAGAATGTTTAAAGAAACTGTTAGTGACACATTACTGGACACAGATTTTTATACCCTTGCAGAGGGTATATTAATTTTAGCCAGAAGTTTGCAACGCACCTTAGGAGACATCTCCGACCCTATAAAGTATATATATTCTGAATCAGCATCACCAGAGGAGTCGAAAAATGGATGTCCGTCTGTCCGTCCGTCCGTCCGTCCGTCCGTCCGTCCGTCCGTCTGTTGCAACGCAAACTAGTCTCTCAGTTTTTGAGCTATCTTCATGAAACTTGGCACACAAGCTTCTTATTACTGTAGGCTGTAAATAAGTCGGAACGAGCCAGATCGGACCGATATATCGTATAGCTGTCATAGAAGCTATCGGCCGATTTTTGTTGTTTTTCAAGATATTGCAACAAGATTTGGCAAATCTTATTTTTATTACGTTCTTAATATGCTGTCAAAATTGTATCAAAATCGGACTACTATAACATATAGCTGCCATAGGAACAATCGGCTGAAATCAGGGTTTTTGTATGCAAACCTGTTTTGTTTTTGGAAATACCGCACATTATCAATACCTTTTAATGTGATACAGTAACCCGCCCTTTGTTTTTCCATTTAAATATCTCAGACGTTTATATTCTATAGCTATAGGAACAATCAGTCAGTCCGTCTGTCTGTTGCAACGCAAATTAGTCCCCCAGTTATTAAGCTATCATCATGAAACTTTGATCACAAGCTTTTTATTTCTGCCCTCTTTAAATATGTCGGAACGGGCCAGATCGGACTAATATATCGTATAGCTGTTATGGAGCCTATCGGCCGATTTTCGTTATATTTCAAGATATAGCTATCAGGCTTACCACATCCAAATCGAACTTTTATAACTTATAACGATCAACGATCGGCCTAATGAAGGTTTATGTTGCAATTTTATGGAAATCTGAGTACTATTACATGTAGCTGTTAAACAAAAAATCATATAGCTGTTATTCAAATGCATTTTTGTAAGAGAACTTTCCAAATTTAGATTTTATGACCAACAGATCCTTTACAACACAAAGACATTCGACCAAATGCTGTTTCTAAGAATTGTATACTGATATATGCAAAACAAAATATATCGGAAAACATAACATTCTTATATGAAACAGTTACAGTTGATAATGTAAGAAATATATACCAGTCCATAATATTTAAATACTTGCATACAATAGTCATAGTTGTTTATAGGAATCCAGCTTTTCCTATTACAAGGTTTCGAAATGAAATCAGAAATGATGTTGAAAGGCTAACGTCAGCTGAAAATATTACAAAATTGGTAATATTAGGAGATTTTAACATTTGCCGATCAACAACCACTGATCAGCTCGAGTCTACTTTAAATAATAACAACAAAATGTGCCAACAACAAAACATTTAACTCAAATTGATTGGATATTTTGTGATAACACAGTAAGCGGTGCTGCCGCAATCACTTATCAAACTCCCCATGACGGCGTGTTCCTTAGCTATAATCACTAATTTAATAATTTAATTTTAAATATTAAGTTAATTATATCATTTTATTATTGTAACTAAAGAATATATTTGCAATGTTGTTTAAGGTATTGTAAATATTCCTCCTCGAGGATTGCGACCTTGCCGTGGTGAGGAGGCTGAGTATTCGAAATTATAAGAGGTTGATATAATCGATGTACTGTTATAATTGTTCAGTAAATGCCACAGAAACCAGCAGCAATCCTTTTTGGAACACAACAAAAACACTAAAAAGGCGAAAGCAATTTTTACCCTGCCTTAACTTTGCAGACCAAAGTTTTGTGACAGGAGAAGAAAAAGCTGAAATTCTGGCTGACACCTTTGAAGAGAAGCATAAGCTAACTTATACTTACTCTAATACAGAAACGATCAACCTTGTTAACTCGGCTTCCCAGGCCATTGAAAATAATAACATTCCCATACCACATAGCTCAATTGTTAATAACGCTGAAGTTGTTACTATTATTAAAGGACTAGTGACTAGGAAAACCCCCGGTAATAACGGTATACGAAATATATGTCTTAAAAATCTCCCAGTTCTTGCAATTAGTTTCCTGACTAAACTATTTAATCACTGTTTTCGCACTGGCTATTTTCCTGATGAATGGAAAGTCGCCAGAGTTGTACCTATTGCCAAACCTGGAAAACCTGCTAGTAGACCCGACAGCTACAGACCGATTAGCTTACTATGTGGCTTGTCAAAAATCCTCGAAAAACTAATAAAAGTACGACTGGTTGACTATTTGGACTCACACAGTGTGTTACCCTCTGTACAATATGGATTTAGATCTGGACTTAACTGCACAATTCCTTGTTCAAAACTAAAGAATTTCATAAAAGAAAACCTAGAAAACAAACAATCAGTGGGGTTGGTTACACTTGACATTGAAGCTGCATTTGACACTGTTTGGCACGAGGGATTAGTGTACAAACTAATAACTATAGATGCGCCTTTATATCTTATACATATAATAAAAAACTTTCTCAAGCAACGTTCATTTTATATTGATATTAATAGTGCCCATTCCACTCAACGACATATTTTGGCTGGAGTTCCGCAGGGTTCAGTATTATTTAACAATATTATTTAACATATATACGCATGATATACCTCAAGTATCTGATTGTAAGCTTTCCTTATTTGCTGACGATGCAGCCATTTACACCACCGGCCTTCAATACAATAGTATTAAAAATTCTATGCAAAATTATTTATATACACTCGAAAAGTATTATAATAAATGGAAAATTAAAATTAACCCTAACAAAACCAGCGCCATCTTTTTCACCAAACGAAGAAAATCTTGTTATATACCTAATAGTTGTTTGCATATATGTAATACTCCCATTGAATGGGCAAATAATATTAGATATTTAGGGATTCACTTTGATAAAAGTCTCACTTTTCAATTTCATGTTGGGCATGCAATTGATAAAATAAATAAAACAATTCGCATATTGTACCCTATTATAAATCGAAAATCAAAATTATCAAATTCTAATAAACTTATAATTTTTAAGACAATATTTAGGCCGTCTCTCATGTATGGAAGCTCCATCTGGGGTAAATCTGCTCCGGCACACATTAAGAAAATTCAAATACGTCAAAACAAATTACTTAAATTACTATTGAATTTGCCATATTATACAGGCACCTTATATCTACACAGTATAGCTAATGTTCCAACTGTAAAACAATATTTAAATTTATACTCAAATTAGTTTATAAGTTAGTTTGTTAAGAAAATTCAAATCAAGGTTTTCTTCCCACTTTTCCTTGAAAATGTAAAATGTTAAAAATTCCAGGACAACAAATTGTTAAAAAAAAAAATATTCAGTTGAAAAGCGCATAAATGCTAGACTCTGAAAAATTATAATATATCATAAGCTTTAGTGAAACTAAAATTTTAAGGGAATATAAAGCACAATAAATAAATAAATAAATAACAACGAGTAAAAATTAAACTTCTGATATTGAGAGATTTCATAAAACTGTCAACGAAAAACTAAGAATAATAACTAGCGACAATGAACAGGTAAACCAATTCACTAAGTTCGAAAAAATATTTTACGAATACTATCATAAAACAAAACACAACACAACTGGTCGAACACCAGCAGACATCTCCATTTTTGCAGGAACCCCTGCCTATAACACGCAGCAAAATAAAATAGACAAAATTGACAAACTCAACGAAAGTAGACAATAGCTTCAGAGAATCTCCTCTGGTTAGATCAAAAACAACTAACCCATTCTGAAAGACAGGAAATTTAAGACAAATAGATGATAAACATTTTGAAGAAACAACTAGAGGTAGAAAGATAATACATTATAAATCTATGTTTAAAAAGAAAAAGAAAATTAATAAAAGTAAATATAATAATGATAATTCAGGCTTACTCCCGATTATGATAATCATGTTATATACTATCAACAATTAGAACGCAAAACCTAGAAGTAACCCCTATCCAGGCCAAAAACGGCTACTTAATCTTTCAAACCGGTTCAATTGATTTACCTAAAAACTATGAATCTGAATAAGTAATGAACTTATATATTAATTTAACTAAAACCGAAAATATTTAAGAAGAACTTATCAAACAAACACAATACAAATACTTTTTCGGCACATTAGATCAAGAAGATAAAGAAGAATTACAACAACAAATAGGTAACATTTCCAAAAAAAATGTACAAGTAAGCGAACTCAACCATGTAATAGAAGCCATTAATAAAGGAATGGAATTAACCAATCTTTTAACAATAATTTTGAAGGAGAACAAATGTTAGCCTTACTAATTTTCAACTTACAACAATTCACCGAATACATAGAAGACATAGAACTTGGTATGCAACTGACACGCTTAGGTATCTTCAATCCAAAACTTTTAAAACATGATAATATCCCACATTCCGAGAGAAATAATTAAAACACCTATTTTCGTGGTATGCCCCTGTTGCATTCTGCGGAACAGCTGTGATCATTGGAAGTATCGATGGGTGTGTATCGATAAACACAGCTGCCCTGGTACAAATCATCGGCCGGCGGAGCAAGCAGTGCGAGCCTTTACGAGGCTTGGGCCTGTCAACAGCCAAGACGGTCACTGACCCAAGGTTCCCGTTGGGCCAAGCGCTGTTTGAACCGTCGGTAGCTGCCCGAATGCCCAGGCATATGACCGCCAATATCTCTTTCAAGGGCGGCCGACTCTTCAGTTGCCTTTGAGCGAGCGGTCAGGTCAGCGCAGATAGAATCTGCAAATAATTAAGTGCGTGTTACATTTTTGTTGAAAATTATAATCATTTATTAAATTAATATTTTGTGTGTGTGCAGAAGCGATTCCTGGACCTCTCGTCAACCAACGCCTACCTGCCTGGTGAGTCTGTTCCTTGCGGGGATCCGCCAGGGCCTATTTTGTCCCCCGTGCAAAATCTTTGCAAGACGTGCGGCACCAGCAACGGCTGCCGCAGTGATCCTGCGCTGCACTGCATCACCAGCAACGGCTGCCGCGGGCATCGTCTTTGGCTGCAGGCCATATATATTTTTCCTGTCAGGCGGCTCTTCACGCCCGGGAGCAGCACCTAAAATATAAAAAAATGTCCCATTAGATATAAATTATTGTTATTAGCCTTAATTTTTCTGTTAGTATTTTAGTGTTCAGGTTCCCACGTGGGGGTTAGTTATGAAAGTGAGGTTTGTTAGCATTAAATAAATGTTTAAATTTATCATAATGTACTAAATTACCTTTTTGGGAGAGATGGGGCGGCCTTTGTAGGCCAGGACGGACTCCACGATTTAGGGTGATGCTCCGAAACTCCTGAGCAGGAGCATCACATGGTTGGGTGGGTGCGCGGTGACTTGGCAGTCACCAATGGCTTTGTTGAGTGTTGTTTGTCCCCCGTAGAGTAGCTGTTCCTGTGAATAAATTAAACAATGTAAAAATGTGTGCAATATCTGTTTTTACTGTTTGGTTTGTTTACCTTTTTTTGTTAGTGATGTGTTTTTGTGTGTTAAATACCGATGTTAGTCGATATTTGGTGCGGACTGCAGGGCTGGAGGAAAAACCCCTACCCAAGTGCTGCTGAGCTAGCTGGCTCGGCCCTGACGAAAAAAGCAGTCCGTAACACCCCTACATAAAGAATAACATACTAACTGAAACAATACATGACAAATATTTTTCGCATAATAACCAAACTTACATAGCAAGTTCTCAAAGCTTGGTCATAAATAAATGCATAACAGGTATTCTTAACCAGGTCTCAACACAATGTAGATACAATAAAACACGTTCTGATTTTGGGCAGTATTGCGGTTACTGGGGCGCCAAGATCTGAAAACGCACTTTTATAGAACTCGACAAGATAAGACGAAAATATTAAGTAAAAATTTTTGATTTTCGGCTTAGTTTAGGAGATATAGCCTCCGATAACTGGCCGATTTCCATACATTTTGCAGGCCGAATTGACCAGTGTGACCAGATCTCAAAAAGAATAATCGCCCATATTTTGATAAATGATCATGGTCGCACTGTTAATCAGCTGTGTTTATTGTCAGTTTGCGTTTGAAATTTGATAAGGCCTGTGCTGGTATGACTTTTTCTTCGCAACCCAACAACATTTTGGACGCTTATTTGTGAATGTTACCAATTTATACAAATTTGCTGTTTCTTAACGGCGAATTCTCTTGGGTTTTATTTTAAATTATATATACATGTAAATGTTTATAACTGCTGTGCAAGTTATTATTATTACTTAAATTCTAGCGCCGCACGCAAAAAATGTTTGAAAAAAAATCGCGCAAGCATAGCGGGGCAAATCAAATTTTAATGGTATGCCAACAATCGCGAAAAATTTTTGAAAAAAAAAATCGCGCGATTCGGTCGGCCAGTTCATACGGCTCCATCCGTCTTGGTCCATATCCTCTGCTATTACTCACGGCAGGTATCTTTACCGCCGGCGTGAGAACAGGTACCGGGTTCATCATGGCGGGGCTAGTTGCGCGACGATTGTCCATTACCGGGGTTGATAATACCTCGTCGACGATTGGTTCTCTGCAGACTGGTGATGGTCCAAGTGACCGAACTTCTCTAGCGTCAGGGGTGAGCGCGTTGTCCAAGCTGGCTTCGGTCTTGCGGCGAAAAGCGATCCAATGCGTTCCCATGTTCGACTTTGATTTTATTTCTACACTGCGGACTATTACCGTACGGAGTAATAATCTCGTTATTTTCTCGCGTATAAAATTTAACGAAAAATAGCAACAGTATTTTCTCGTTAGCAGAGGTTACTTCAGAACGTTTTGATGAAAAAAAGTTTTTACCCGTTTGCTTGAATGAACTAATATTCGATGTTGCCTGCTCGCGTGCCCGATCTCGACTGACTCCCTCGGTATTCGTCACCGAGTCTTATAGTTCCTGGTCTGGGTAGTGTCACCAGTCAGGTTGCGCCGGCGCAAGGAAAAAGGTCAAGCAGTGAAAAAAAATAAAGCTTAAGTTAGCGCAAACGCCCGCGTGCGCAGTAGTTGAAACCCGTGTACAGTCTGTACCACAGACTTTAAGAAATTATTTACGTTCCAATGCTTGCTTCGTTGTATTAGTTTCCAGAAAACACGTGTACAGTCTGTCCTACAGACTTTTAAAAATCTACGTTCCCTATGCTTGCCATGATACCCTATTCAAAACATGCCTCATGCTTGGTACTGCGGTTCTCTGTGCTTGCCTTAACATAACCAGCCAATTTACCCCTGTGGGTTTTAATCCACTTGAAGGTGTTAAAATTTCTCATTTCTAAATGTCTAGTCTTAGTAGTCCCTGCTCGGGCGCCATCTGTAAAGATGTTTTCTCGGGCTAGGGTACAACTCTCAGTCTAGCCAGGATCTTTACAGCAAAATTAATAAATAACTAGGACTACTAAGACGTTTAGAAAGAGAGGGGAGGGGTCACTGGCAAATTAGAAAAGGGCTGAGACTGTTGTCGGGCACAGCGAACATACCCTCTTCACGCGTACACGTGGTACACGTCTTCCACGTGTACTCGTGAACTACGCAGAAGGGTATTTTTCCCCGTGCCTGGCACTCTATCCGCGTTTTCGCTGTTCACCTGCTCGGCTGCAGGTCGTGGGGAAAGCTCGTGACGACGGGTACTGTCGCCTGCACTCCCACAAATCGCTCAGTGGTGTATTGCACCACGCTGCACTTGTAAAGGCACGCTCGTGTACCCCGTGTCAACTATCGTTTCACTCATGACCCGCCCCGCGACTGGTCGTTCGCCATACGGGACGTCCGTGACCGCAGGTACTTTCACTTAAGTTCCCGCAGGTTGCCCGGTGGTGTATTGCACCACACCGCAACCCGTCTTGTACCCACTTAGCCAACTAACGTTCACTTACGGCCCGCGCACGACCGGCCGCTTTCGCCGTTATGAGACGCCCGTGATCGCAAACACCCTTGCTTGTGCTCCCACAAGTCGCTCAGTGGTGTTATTGCACCACACCGCACCGTTTCTGGACACAGGTTCGAGTATTTGCTTGTCCACTAGCGATCTCTCACAGCACAGCACAGACCCTTGTGGGCGCACACGCGAAATTCCCTGCTCACACGTTTACAAAAGAAAGTAATTAAAATATTGACCGCGAGTTCAGTTAAAATGCCTACGCATTGTTTATTCTTTTCTTTTCTTCACAAATTTTTGCTTTCCTTATTATATTACCGAAATTCACTTGTCTACCCTACACTTTTCCCTACCGGGCTTTTCCATGCTTGTGTCCCTGCCTTTCTGTGTCCCTGCCTACCTCGCACCATACGTTGCTTCCTTTTGTTTTGCACCGCTTACCTGGTCCTTCCTTGTATGGGATCCATTGTCCTTGGGTCCTTGTTTGTTTTCTACTGTATGTCTTTTATTTCACTTTTCACTTTTACTATTGTGGTTTTCCTTCAGGAGCGGTTGCGTCCGGCCTCGTTCACTCGCCTTGAACTTCTGTCCCGTGGCCTAATTTTGCAGCTTTCATTTCGACGCTTCCCGTCCGCTGCTTGTCCGGCGCTGCCCGCGGTCGCTGCCTGGGCGACGCTGCCCGCGGTCGCTGCCTGCGGTCGCTGCCTGCGGTCGCTGCCTATGCTCGGCCGAACATGCTTGGCTCTGCTTGCGAACTTGTCGCTTTGCCTAATCTGGCGCCCTGCATGCCTAGATCGGAACGCGACTTGTATCTTCGCCTAGTTCGGCTCGCGACTTGTCGCCTGCATCGATCCGTTCGTGTGTCTCTGCTGCGTCGGCTTCGCGCTGCCTGCTTGCCTCTGCTCGCTTCGCGCTGCTCGTCTGCCTTTGCTCGCTTCGGTCTGCTTCTGGAACACATGCGTCGTAAAATTTGTCGAAACGCCGTTGCTTGTCTGCATGGGCGCCGACCAACGGGCGTTTGCTTGCAGTTTGCACCCCGCGTGCTGGACTTGCCTATGCCTCTGCCTATGTCTCGCCTATGCCTTTGCCTATGCCGTTGCTTATGTCTCTGTCTATGTCTTTGCCTTTGCTTTTGCCTATACCTTCGGTACCACTTACTTAAAAGAAATATGGGGTATAATGAACTTAAAGGTACTTATTCACGAGTTTTAGCTTACAACTAAATAACCAATGTGACGCGTTTTATGCGTCGTCACAGCACATCGGTTTGAATTGTTTACTGCAGAATTTTCATTGCCGTTGTTGGATCGATTGATTTTGGGTTGATTACCCGCTTTATTGTTTTGCGGGCTGAGTTTTCTCTTGATTTGGATGTAGCGATCCATTCTGCACAGTCGAAATCGTCTTCTGCTTAGTTTTGGTTCTTCTTTGCGTTCATTATTGTTGTTGCCACGATCCATGCCAGTCTGCACAGTCGAAATCGTCTTCTGCTTTTGTTTCGGTTCTTCTTTGCGTGCATTATTGTTGTTGCCAATGGTCGGTGTTGCTGAATTATTTACAGCTGGCACAGTGATAATTAGTTGGGCCGCTGACGAAGTTGTTGTTGTGGTAGCAGTGACAGTTGCTAGGGAGGTCACTGCACTTGTTATTGCGGTGTTACAAATACCCGGAATGATCGTTTGGTGCTGCGAGGGGAGCGGGATAGGAGAGGCGGTCTCTTCGATCCACGACTTGCGGGCCGAAACAGGTAGAGAGGGAGAGCAAGAACGCGGTCTGTCGTTCGCTGAGGGCAAAAGTTTATTTTTAAAGGTAGTTGAAGGGGAGAGGGCTTGATCATCAATTTGCGGCGAGACGGAAGAAAAGTATGCATTGTTGCGTTGTAAAGAGAGCCGGCACTCGTCTTGTTCACATTGTCGCTAAATACGTATGTCGTTTTGATTCATTGTTATAAGTCCAAATATGACAATTACCAGATCAATATGGAATAATTATTTGTTTTAGTAAATAATTACTATAGTCAATAATAGTTAGTTGTGCGAACTGCACTTTGCACTTTGTGTTTCACTTTCACTATACTGTTGTAATTTTAGAACTTGCTATTCGGAGCTAATGAAAGTAGTTATATATCGGCTGGATTCGTCTAGCTCCAATTGATGATATGCGCTTTTTATACCCTTCGACCATTGAAAATGGTCAAAAAAGGGTATACTAACTTTGTGCAAAATGTATGTAACAGGCATAAGGAGGCGTGGCAGACCCCATAAAGCATATATATTCTTGCTCAGGATCACTAGCCGAGTCGATTGAGACATGTCCGTCTGTCTGTCCGTCTGTCCGTCTGTCCGTCCGTCCGTCTGTCCGTCTGTCCGTCTGTATGAGACAACAGATCTCAGCTATTAAAAAAGCTAGAGATACCAAATTTGGTATGAAGGTTCCTGTAAATCATAGGCAGATAAAGTTTATCTCAAATTTTTGATGCCACGCCCACCGCCCCCGCAAATCGGTTATTTGCGATTATTAAGCAAAGTATTAAATCCATAACGTTCTTCTTTGGTATGTATAAAGCTAAATGCAATATGAACATATCCTCTAAATTACAATCCGATCGGACTAAAAACACAGAAGTTATTAACGTCGACGTTTTTAGTACAAATGTTCGGTACGAGCGGCAGCCGACGCGCTGCTTTGAGCAGTTGACGCCGACGTCGACGTTGCGTCGTGTCGCTTTACTCTTTACGCGCGTCGCTGTGTGAGTGCGAGCGAGTAAGCTATATGTACTAGAAGTATTTGTGCAGAATTCTCTGTTTGAAATTATGAGTGTGGTTACACGTTTGTAACGGATTTGGAAAATTGGGAGAAGGGTATCTTACTGTCGGGCGCCCGACTGTAGCCTTGCTTTCTTGTTAGGTCTAAGCGGGTGAAGTATTGTGCGTCCCGTAGTTTCGTCATAAACAATTCGAAGACAGGCAGTGGATAATTTTCCCTTAAGTTCGCCCTATTGGCAAGCCGCATATCCTTAAGTTATCATTTTCTTTAAACGCTATGACCATGGGTGATATCCAGGGAATGCCCTATTATTGGCTCGATTATATCAAGGGCAACAACCACTTCCAATTTCGCAATTACTTTATCCTCAAGAGCAATTGGTATTCTTCTTCTTGGTTGCTGAATCGGTTTGATATTTGTATCAATTGATAGTTTCACCGGCGGCCCCTTCCACTTTGGAAACGAAGTTACAGAGTCGATTTTCTTAACTTTCAGTCCCAGGCGTAAAACATTTAGTTGAAGTACCGTGGGTTTTCCCAGCAGTGATTGTGTTCCGTTTTTTATTACAAAACAAGAAAGCAAGGCTACCTTCGGCTTGCCGAAGGTTTCATACCCTTGCAGTTATACAAAATATAAAATATATTTGGATTGCTGCTGGTTTCTGTGGTATTTATTGAACAATTATAACAGTACATCGATTATATCATCCTCTTATAATTTCGAATACTCAGCCTCCTCACCACGACAAGATCGCAATCCTCGAGGAGGAATATTGACAATACCTTAAACAACATTGCACATATATTCTTTATTTTCAATAATAAAATAAATTAATTAACTAAATATTTAAAAATAAATTATTTTTTAATTAGTGATTATAGCTAAGGAACACGCCTTCATGGTGACTATATGGAGTTTGATAAGTGATTGCGGCAGCACCGCTTACTGTGTTATCACAAAATATCCAATCAATTTGAGTTAAATGTTTTGTTGTTGGCACATTTAACAATGGACATAACCCCTTATTATTTAAAGTAGACTCGAGTTGATCAGTGGTTGTTGATCGGCAAATGTTAAAATCTCCTAATATTACCAATTTTGTATTATTTTCAGCTGACGTTAGCCTTTTAACATCATTTCTGATTTCATTTCGAAACCTTGTAATAGGAAAAGCTGGATTCCTATAAACAACTAGGACTATTGTATGCAAGTATTTAAATGTTATGGACTGGTATATATTTCTTACATTATCAACTGGAACTGTTTCATATAAGAATGTTATGTTTTCATATATATTTTGTTTTGCATATATCAGTATACCATTCTTAGAAACAGCATTTGGTCGAATGTCTTTGTGTTGTAAAGGATCTGTTGGTCATAAAATCTAAATTTGGAAAGTTCTCATTCAAAAATGCGTTTAAATAACAGCTATATGATTTTTTGTTTAACATCTACATGTAATAGTACTCAGATTTTCATAAAATTGCAACAAGAACCTTCATTAGGCCGATCGTTGATCGTTATAAGTTATAAAATTACGATTTGGATGTGGTAAGCCTGATAGCTATATTTTGAAATATAACGAAAATCGGCCGATAGGCTCCATGACAGCTATACGATATATCAGTCCGATCTGGCCCGTTCCGACTTATTTAAAGAGGGCAGAAATAAGAAGCTTGTGAGCAAAGTTTCATGAAGATAGCTCAATAACTGGGGGACTAATTTGCGTTGCAACAGACAGACGGACTGACTGATTGTTTCTATAACAGCTATAGAACATAAACGTCTGAGATATTTAAATGGAAAAACTAAGGGTGGGTTACTGTATAACATTAAAAAGTATTGATAAAGTGCGGTATTTCCAAAAACAAAACAGGTTTGCTGATTTCAGCCGATTGTTTCTATGGCAGCTATATGTTATAGTGGTCCGATTTTGATACAATTTTGAAAGCACAATAAGAACGTAATAAGAATAAGATTTGCCAAATCTTGTTGCAATATCTTGAAAAACAACAAAAATCGGCCGATAGCTTCTATGACAGCTATACGATATATCGCTGCCATAGGAACAATCGGCTGAAATCAGGGTTTTTGTATGCAAGCCTGTTTTGTTTTTGGAAATACCGCACATTATCAATACTTTTTAATGTTATACAGTAACCCGTCCTTAGTTTTTCCATTTAAATATCTCAGACGTTTATATTCTATCGCTGTTATAGGAACAATCAGTCAGTCCGTCTGTCTGTTGCAACGCAAATTAGTCCCCCACTTATTGAGCTATCATCATGAAACTTTGCTCACAAGCTTTTTATTTCTGCCCTCTTTAAATAAGTCGGAACGGGCCAGATCGGACTGATATATCGTATAGCTGTTATGGAGCCTATCGGCCGATTTTCGTTATATTTCAAGATATAGCTATCAGGCTTACCACATCCAAATCGAACTTTTATAACTTATAACGATCAACGATCGGCCTAATGAAGGTTCTTGTTGCAATTTTATGGAAATCTGAGTACTATTACATGTAGCTGTTAAACAAAAAATCATATAGCTGTTATTCAAATGCATTTTTGAATGAGAACTTTCCAAATTTAGATTTTATGACCAACAGATCCTTTACAACACAAACCCATTCGACCAAATGCTGTTTCTAAGAATGATATACTGATATATGCAAAACAAAATATATCGGAAAACATAACATTCTTATATGAAACAGTTACAGTTGATAATGTAAGAAACATATAGCATACAAATGATGTTGAAATGCTAACGTCAGCTGAAAATAATACAAAATTGGTAATATTAGGAGATTTTAACATTTGCCGATCAACAACCACTGATCAGCTCGAGTCTACTTTAAATAATAACAACAAAATGTGCCAACAACAAAACATTTAACTCAAATTGATTGGATATTTTGTGATAACACAGTAAGCGGTGCTGCCGCAATCACTTATCAAACTCCATATAGTCACCATGACGGCGTGTTACTTAGCTATAATCACTAATTTAATAATTTATTTTTAAATATTTAGTTAATTAATTTATTTTATTATTGTAAATAAAGAATGTATGTGCAATGTTGTTTATGATATTGTAAATATTCCTCCTCGAGGATTGCGACCTTGCCGTGGTGAGGAGGCTGAGTATTCGAAATTATAAGAGGTTGATATAATCGATGTACTGTTATAGTTCTTCAATAGATACCACAGAAACCAGCAGCAATCCAAAGATATTTTATATTTTGTATAACTGCAAGGGTATGAAACCTTCGGCAAGCCGAAGGTAGCCTTGCTTTCTTGTTTTTTCAATCGCCACATACTAGTAGTACTGGCCCTGATTTGTAGTCAGCTTTTTATACCCGATACTCATAGAGTAGAACCGAAAATGTATGTAACAGGCTGAAGGAGACATCTCCGACCACATAAAGTATATATATTCTTGATCAGTATCAACAGCCGAGTCGATATAGCCATGTTCGTCTGTCCGTCTGTACGTCTGTTTGCCTGTCCGTCCTTGTGAACACCTGGATCTTAGCTATTAGAAGAGCTAGAGTTTCCAAATTTGGTGGCAATATGTGTTACTGCACGCTGATCAAGTTTATTTTGGATTTCAGCCACGCCCCCAACCGCCCCCATACATTGAAAAAAATTGATTACAGCCGCAATATAAGCTCAACAGTATCAGTTTTATATATACGTTATAAATACCATCTTGCGGACGTTTCGTTAAAATTTTAGTAAAATTTAACTATAAATATGGAAGATATTAAGGAAATAGTGGTGTCATGTGACCACGTGTTTATACCCTTCGACCATTGAAAATGGTCAAAAAAGGGTATACTAACTTTGTGCAAAATGTATGTAACAGGCATAAGGAGGCATGGCAGACCCCATAAAGTATATATATTCTTGCTCAAGATCACTAGCCGAGTCGATTGAGACATGTCCGTCTGTCTTTCCGTCTGTCCGTCTGTCTGTCCGTCTGTCCATCTGTCCGTCTGTATGAGACAACAGATCTCAGCTATTAAAAAAGGTAGAGATACTAAATTTGGCATGAAGGTTCCTATAAATCATAGGCAGATCAAGTTTGTATCAAACGTTTGATGCCACGCCCACCGCCCCCGCAAATCGGTAATTTGCGATTATTAAGCAAAGTATTAAACCCATAACGTTCTTTGGTATGTATAAAGCTGAATGCAATATGAACATATTCTCCAAATTACAATCCGATCAGACCAATAACACAGAAGTTATTCAAGTTAACGTTTTCAGTACAAATGAGCAGCAGCCTGCGCGCTGCTTTGAGCAGTTGACGCCGACGTCGACGTTGCGTCGTGTCGAATTACTCTTTACGCGCGTCGCTGTGTGAGTGCGAGCAAGTAAGCTATATGTAGTAGAAGTATCTGTGCAGAATTCTCTGTTTGAAATTATGAGTGTGGTTACACGTTTGTAACGGATTTAGAAAATTGGGAGAAGGGTATTATACTGTCGGGCGCCCGACTGTAGCCTTACCCACTTGTTTTGTTATCAAAACGGATCATAAACCATTAATATTCGCCTTTAATCAACGTCCTGAAAAGGCATCGGCAAGACAGTTAAGGCACCTTGATTATATATCACAGTTTACAACTACGATTCTACATGTCAAGGTCGAGCAGAATACTGTTGCGGACGCACTGTCACGACTGTGCGAGATTAAGATGCCAACTGCAATTAGTACTGCCAATATTGAAGAAGCTCAGGCTTCTGATTCCGATTTGGAATTGGATTTAAAATCAATTCGTGGCTACGACAACACTTTGTTTGTGGATTAATGTAGTTCAATCTAACGAAGAGTTTTTCCGTAAACATCATGAACACGCTGTACGTCCCTGATTTAAAAGAGAATCTGTTCTCCGTCTCAAAAATGTGTGGTCCCATCCGTATGCACAGTCATGGTGGCAGCCGTTATTTCGTGTCGTTAATAGACGACCATTCCAAGTGGTGTAAGCTATAGCTTGCAAAGCAAACTCGGAAGTTTTAGAAAAATTCAAGGAATTTCAAAGCTTTTCCGAACAGAAGACTGGGCGGAAGCTGAATACATTGCAATCAGACAATGGCACAGAATATACGAACAATGAGTTCAAGATGCACCTAGCGGGTGCAGGCGTTCAGTTCGAGTTCACAGTCCAGTATACCCCACAGTAAAACGCAAAAAGCTCAGCTGAGCGTAAGAATTGAACCCTTGTGGAAATGACGCGCTGTGAAATGAGACAAGCAGCACTACCTCCTAGCTATTGGGCCGAGGCATTCAACGCTGCACGCTACATAATGAGTATATGTCCGTCGAGTAGCCTGTGTGGCGAAACACCGTTTAAGCTGTGGCATAGGCGTATCCCACATGTAAAACATCTGTGTACGCTTGGGCACATTGTGTATTCGCTCAACAAATGGCCAAAATGCAAGTTTATTCCAAGATAGAAATGCGTATTTATAGGATACTGCAACTATGCAAAGGAATACAGGTTGTAACACCCAGGAGCAAGAACTGTGCTAAATAGTCGTGATGTGGTAAAGCACCTCTGAGAAATTTACGGAATCGGATGGAATAAACGTAGAGAGCGGACCTACGAGTCAAAGAGAAACTGATAGCGAATGTAAAAGTTAATCAGAGGAAATACATCCGGAGGTTCAAATGAAGCGTGGACCTGACAGGCCAAGGAAACAGCGTACAGGTAAACCTAGTAAACCAAAACTTATCCACAATTGGATCGTTGCAGCTCTTCGAATCCACGTGTTTGTAAAAAACATCGAGACTACAGCGTACGACTCTCTCAAAGGAGCGTATGTTCCTGACTGGAGAGACGCCATGTTTAACGAGTACAGAGTCTCCAAAAGAATTGCACATGGCAAGTTGTTCCATACTGGCAGTAATAGCTTTTGCTGTAGAGATACAACCTAGTATATACCGATTGGACTTCACTAGTGCATACTTGAATGGAGAGGAGGAACTCTACATCAGCGTCCCAGCAGAGATTGGCCAAATAATACCACCCAGAAGAGGCTAAAGTATGGTCAAGGATATGTATGCAGGCTGTTAAAGGCCTTATATGGATTAAAACAGAGTGGTTGCTAATGGTATACAAAACTGGACAGCAAATTGAATGACATGGGCCTACGGACAATTGCAGCAGATAAATGTGTTTAAAGAAAGAAGGATACAGGGTCATCATATTTGCACTGTATGTGGATAACCTGATCGTCGCTGCAAATGATAAACACATGGTGGCTGATTGTCCGAGATGTCAAGAAGGATTGACATGATAGATCTGGAAAAGCTGTCGTATTGCTTGGAAAGCCAGTTTATTGTCGTCCAAAACTAGTGCAGGTGTGTACACCTGCAAGAGCGCACGCCATCTTTGATAAATAAATAAACTACACATGTACATCCGCATTAAATAAAACTTACCTATACCAACAGATTTGTTTGTGGTTAACATTTTTTTATACCCTTCGACTATTGAAAATGGTCAAAAAAGGGTATACTAACTTTGTGAAAAATGTATGTAACAGGCATATATATATTCTTGCTCAGGATCACTAGCCGAGTCGATTGAGACATGTCCGTCTGTCTGTCCGTCTGTATGAGACAACAGATCTCAGCTATTAAAAAAGCTAGATATACCAAATTTGGCACGAAGGTTCCTATAAACCATAGGCAGATCAAGTTTATATCAAATGTTTGATGCCACGCCCACCGCCCCCGCAAATCGGTAATTTGCGACAATTAAGCAAACTATTAAACCCCTAATGCTCTGCTTTGGTATGTATAAAGCTAAATGCAATATAAACATATTCTCCAAATTACAATCCGATCGGACACCGAAGTTATTCAAGTCAACGTTTTTAGTACAAATGTTCGGTACGGGCAGCAGCTTGCACGCAGCTTAGAGTAGTTGACGCCGACGTCGACGTTGCGTCGTGTCGCTTTACTCTTTACGCGCGTCGCTGTGTGAGTGCGAGCGAGTTAGCTATATGTAGTAGAAGAATTTGTGTAGAATTTTTGTTTGAAATTATGAATGTAGTTACACGCTTGTAACGGATTTTAAAAATTGGGAGAAGGGTATCTTACTGTCGGGCGCCCGACTGTAGCCTTACCTACTTGTTATACCCTTGCAGAGGGTATATTAATTTTAGCCAGAAGTTTGCAACGCACCTTAGGAGACATCTCCGACCCTATAAAGTATATATATTCTGAATCAGCGTCACCAGAGGAGTCGGAAAATGGATGTCCGTCTGTCCGTCCGTCTGTCCGTCCGTCCGTCCGTCCGTCCGTCCGTCCGTCCGTCCGTCCGTCCGTCCGTCCGTCCGTCCGTCCGTCCGTCCGTCCGTCCGTCCGTCCGTCTGTTGCAACGCAAACTAGTCTCTCAGTTTTTGAGCTATCTTCATGAAACTTGGCACACAAGCTTCTTATTGCAGTAGGCTGTAAATAAGTCGGAACGAGCCAGATCGGACCGATATATCGTATAGCTGTCATAGAAACTATCGGCCGATTTTCGTTGTTTTTCAAGATATTGCAACAAGATTTGGCAAATCTTATTCTTATTACGTTCTTAATGTGCTGTCAAAATTGTATCAAAATCGGACTACTATAACATATAGCTGCCATAGGAACAATCGGCTGAAATCATGGTTTTTGTATGCAAACCTGTTTTGTTTTTGTAAATATCGCACATTTTCAATACTTTTAAATGTTATACAGTAACTCGCCTTTAGTTTTTCCATTTAAATATCTCAGACGTTTATATTATATAGCTGTTATAGGAACAATCAGTCAGTCCGTCTGTCTGTTGCAACGCAAATTAGTCCCCCAGTTATTGAGCTATCTTCATAGCTGTTATTCAAATGCATTTTTGAAAGAAAACTTTCCAAATTTAGATTTTATGACCAACAGATCCTTTACAACACAAAGACATTCGACCAAATGCTGTTTCTAAGAATTGTATACTGATATATGCAAAACAAAATATATCGGAAAACATAACATTCTTATATGAAACAGTTACAGTTGATAATGTAAGAAATATATACCAGTCCATAACATTTAAATACTTGCATACAATAGTCATAGTTGTTTATAGGAATCCAGCTTTTCCTATTACAAGGTTTCGAAATAAAATCAGAAATGATGTTGAAAGGCTAACGTCAGCTGAAAATAATACAAAATTGGGAGATTTTAACATTTGCCGATCAATAACCACTGATCAGCTCGAGTCTACTTTAAATAATAACAACAAAATGTGCCAACAACAAAACATTTAACTCAAATTGATTGGATATTTTGTGATAACACAGTAAGCGGTGCTGCCGCAATCACTTATCAAACTCCATATAGTCACCATGACGGCGTGTTCCTTAGCTATAATCACTAATTTAATAATTTATTTTTAAATATTTAGTTAATTAATTTATTTTATTATTGTAAATAAAGAATATATGTGCAATGTTGTTTAATGTATTGTAAATATTCCTCCTCGAGGATTGCGACCTTGCCGTGGTGAGGAGGCTGAGTATTCGAAATTATAAGAGGTTGATATAATCGATGTTATAATTCTTCAATAAATACCACAGAAACCAGCAGGAATCCAAAGATATTTTATATTTTGTATAACTGCAAGGGTATGAAACCTTCGGCAAGCCGAAGGTAGCCTTGCTTTCTTGTTTTCAAATGTAAATTGTCTGAGATCACAAAGATAAACCAATGGCCTACTACAATTACTGCAAGTGGCTTGAAAACTCATTGAAAAACATAATTATAAGTGTTTTTAAAAATGTATTCATTATACCCTTGCAGATGTCCGTCTGTCCGTCCGTCCGTCCGTCCGTCCGTCCATATGTTGCAACGCAAACTCGTCTCTCAGTTTTTAAGCTATCTTCATGAAACTTGGCACACAAGCTTCTTATTGCTGTAGGCTGTAAATAAGTCGGAACGAGCCAGATCGGACCGATATATCGTATAGCTGTCATAGAAGCTATCGGCCGATTTTTGTTGTTTTTCAAGATATTGCAACAAGATTTGGCAAATCTTCTTCTTATTACGTTCTTAATGTGCTGTCAAAATTGTATCAAAATCATTTCACTATAACATATAGCTGCCATAGGAACAATCGGCTGAAATCAGGGGTTTTTGTATGCAAACCTGTTTTGTTTTTGGAAATACCGCACATTATCAATACCTTTTAATTTTATACAGTGACCCGCCCTTTGTTTTTCCCTTTAAATATCTCAGACGTTTATATTCTATAGGTGTTATAGGAACAATCAGTCAGTCCGTCTGTCTGTTGCAACGCAAATTAGTCCCCCACTTATTGAGCTATCATCATGAAACTTTGCTCACAAGCTTTTTATACCCGCTACTCATAGAGTAGAAGGGTATTATAACTTTGTTCGAACCGAAAATGTATGTAACAGGCAGAAGGAGACATCTCCGACCCCATAAAGTATATATATTCTGAATCAGTATCAACAGCCGAGTCGATATAGCAATGTCCGTCTGTCCGTCTGTCCGTCTGTCTGTCTGTCCGTCCGTGTGAACACCTGGATCTCAGCTATTATAAGAGCTAGAGTTCCCAAATTTGGTGACAACATGTGTTATAACTGCAGGCTGATCAAGTTTATTTTGGATTTTAGCCACGCCCCCACCCGCCTCCATAAACTGAAAAAAATTGATTACAGCCGCAATATTAGCTTTACAGCGACAGTTTTATAAATGCGTTATAAATACCATCTTGCGGACGTTTCGTGAAAATTTCAGTAAGATTGGACTATAAATGTGGAAGATATTAAGGAAATAGTAGTGCCATGTGACCACGTGTTTTTGTCTGTTTTATTATGTTGGATATGCAAGATCCCAGGTTCAACTCCGGCGGCAAACTTTTTTTTTCAATTATGTGTACCTCAATTATTGCACTGTCATCATTGCAATTTTATCGCGTCCGACAAATGGCTGCAGTGGCTGCGTGGATGTGGTCGCCGACTGTCGAGCGTAAGGACACGAGTTCTAATCCTACCCAACCCCCAATGCAAGTGGTTGATATTTAGATGTTAGCTTTTTTTTCAAGTATTTAAAATGATTAAACAGAATTTTAAGGGGAGTGAGTTGGTATTGTCTTACACACACACACACGAGACACAATAATAATTTCTTTTTGGCCTGTACGACAAGCTGAATGGTCTCATAATGCAACTTTACCGAACAGGTTCAAAATGCGCTAATGGCAGTGCTGTTATAGATGCAGACTGCATAGGCCGACTTTTTTGGAGTCCATGGTTCAAGACCTCGCGTCGGTAAAAAATTTTTTGTTTTATTTTTCTGTTCTTTTTTTTTTGCATATTCGTTATCTATATTTAAAATCAATGTTAACGAATTTTTTACTTTATTTAAGGAAATTTAGAGTATTTAGTCATATTTCGCAGCATACAGCAATGTATGTACGACATAAACGACAAATCTGGTTGGATTATTAAATTTCTCAATAAATATGTGAAGCATTATATAGGCGTCTCTTTTACACATTCATAATTAAAAGCCCTCTGATGAGTCCTAATTGGAAAACACTGAAAGCCATGCGACAACATCTAATAGGAACCACGTGCAACTTTCAAAGTCAAAACAAATTTGAGACTGTGAGACGTGTTTTTTTCGCATAGTTGTAGCGGGTATACCACAGTCGGGCGCGCTCGACTGTAGCCTTTCCGACTTGTTATTTCTGCCCTCTTTAAATAAGTCGGAACGGGCCAGATTGGACTGATATATCGTATAGCTGTTATGGAGCCTATCGGCCGATTTTCGTTATATTTCAAGATATAGCTATCAGGCTTACCACATCCAAATCGAACTTTTATAACTTATAACTATCAACGATCGGCCTATTGAAGGTTCTTGTTGCAATTTTATGGAAATCTGAGTACTTATACATGTAGCTGTTAAACAAAAAATCATATAGCTGTTATTCAAACGCATTTTTGAATGAGAACTTTCCAAATTTAGATTTTATGACCAACAGATCCTTTACAACACAAAGACATTCGACCAAATGCTGTTTCTAAGAATGGTATACTGATATATGCAAAACAAAATATATCGGAAAACATAACATTCTTATATGAAACAGTTACAGTTGATAATGTAAGAAATATATACCAGTCCATAACATTTAAATACTTGCATACAATATTTATAGTTGTTTATAGGAATCCAGCTTTTTATATTACAAGGTTTCGAAATGAAATCAGAAATGATGTTGAAAGGCTAACGTCAGCTGAAAATAATACAAAATTGGTAATATTAGAAGATTTTAACATTTGCCGATCAACAACCACTGATCAGCTCGAGTCTACTTTAAATAATAAGGGGTTATGTCTATTGTTAAATGTGCCAACAACAAAACATTTAACTCAAATTGATTGGATATTTTGTGATAACACAGTAAGCGGTGCTGCCGCAATCACTTATCAAACTCCATATAGTCACCATGACGGCGTGTTCCTTAGCTATAATCACTAATTAACTAATTTATTTTTAAATATTTAGTTAATTAATTTATTTTATTATTGAAAATAAAGAATATATGTGCAATGTTGTTTAAGGTATTGTAAATATTCCTCCTGGAGGATGGCGACCTTGTCGGAGGAGGCTGAGTATTCGAAATTATAAGAGGATGATATAATCGATGTACTGTAATAATTGTTCAATAAATACCACAGAAACCAGCAGCAATCCAAATATATTTTATATTTTGTATAACTGCAAGGGTATGAAACCTTCGGCAAGCCGAAGGTAGCCTTGCTTTCTTGTTTATTTTTTTTAAGAGGGTACCTGGTAGCCCAGATCAGTATGCTAACATAAATTGAAACTTATAAACAGTATTGAAAGTGGAATTTTAGAATGGAATAATTTTTATATCCTTCGACCACTGAAAATGGTCAAAAAAGGGTATACTAACTTTGTGCAAAATGTATGTAACAGGCATAAGGAGGCGTGGCAGACCCCATAAAGTATATATATTCTTGCTCAGGATCACTAGCCGAGTCGATTGAGACATGTCCGTCTGTCTGTCCGTCTGTTTGTTTG
This sequence comes from Zaprionus kolodkinae, assembly GCA_018901885.1. Lineage (NCBI taxonomy): Eukaryota > Metazoa > Arthropoda > Insecta > Diptera > Drosophilidae > Zaprionus > Zaprionus kolodkinae. The sequence continues at coordinate 5,408 of JAEIFM010000212.1, read as the reverse complement.
AGACAACAGATCTCAGCTATTAAAAAAGCTAGAGACACCAAATTTGGTATGAAGGTTCCTATATATCCGGGGCAGGTGAATTTTATGTCAAATGTTTGATGCCACGCCCACCGCCCCCGCAAATCGAGAATTTACGATTATTAAGCAATGTATATAACTTACAAAGTTATGCTTTGGTATGTATAAAGCTAATGTAATACGAACATATCCTCCAAATTACAATCCGATCGGACCAATAACACAGAAGTTATTAAAGTCAACGTTTTCAGTACAAATGTTCGGTACGAGCAGCAGCCGACGCGCTGCTTTGAGCAGTTGACGTCGACGTCGACGTTGCGTCGTGTAGCTTTTCTCTTTACGCCGTCGCTGTGTAAGTGGGAGCGAGTAAGCTATATGTATTAGAAGTTTTTGTGCAGAATTTTCTGTTTGGAATTATGAGTGTGGTTACACGTTTTTAACGGATTTTAAAAATTGGGAGAAGGATATCTTACTGTCGGGCGCCCGACTGTAGCCTTACCCACTTGTTTATTTTCAAAATTCACATTATTGACATTAATATGCTTTATATAATACCGAGATATCTTATAAGGTACGTTGCTGTGCCTAATTTATATGTATAAAGATAAGAATGAGAAGATAAGCTCTACGCAGCAAAGTTTACAGGGACTTAATTTGCCTCAAAAGGGAGTGTCCGTTGATTTATTCGTCAATGTTTAGCCCGACGCATGCGCCAACAAAACAGCTGTTTTAAACCTTGATTTCATGGCTCATATTGGCGTATATTAAATCTTGTTGGGACAAATCAATTCCATCCTACATACATTTACGTCGACATGTTTCAGATGACAACAAACTTTTATTACATTATGCTCAACGCAGAGTTGCACATTAACGAATGGGTGCAGGACCGGTAAGTTAAGTTTGCTGACTTTAATCGAGTTACATATATCCCTTTAGCCTTGTGGCTGCAGAGCCTGTTTTTCGTTTTATCAGCGAAAACCTCGACTCAGATAGTCTCTACAATGTGTTAATGCCACTAATGGGAATCTATCGCCAAGACTTGCTAGTTCGCCTACTCTGCGTGATGGGTGTGGCAAATGCGATAAACTCCTTTGAAAAATGGTTTGTATATCCTTATTAAATCTGATTAAACTGCTTTTACATACTTTATCTATTTAGGATCTATCCGGAAATGCGACCACTTTGGTGGTTACGCGAGCTCTACGCGAAAAAGAACTCTATTAGGCCGCATGTGGCGCTTCAAACATATGATCTGAGCTGTGAAACAAGTGGTGGATTTCCCTGTGCCCATTCTATGTCGCTTACTGTTTTTTTAATGGTGGTCTGCTCGAAACTAGTCGAAAGTTGCAGGCTGAGCCATAGGCGTATGCTTTTGCGTGCACTCTTTATATGCTGCACGGTTTGCATGTGGCTTAGTCGCCTCTATTTGGCAACAGAGTTCCTACATCAATGCTTGTTTGGCACCTATCAAGCCTTCAGCACTTGCCGTCACTTCAAGCGAATTTCGGATTACTTGTATTTGCGAAAACGGCGCTGGATGTTTTTTTTTGTTCTTTTCCTACTGTGTCTAGCAGTGGCAGTTTACTTTGCAAAGCTGCGTTTCGGCTATGATCCGCATTGGTCTGTGCGGCAGGCCTTCAAGTGGTGCCCGGAACCCACATATATGCGTCATGAAAGAAGTCCAATATATCTTTTAACTCGAGATCTTGGCATTTTAATGGGTATGGCACTATCATCACCTCTGACGCAGTTGTATGTTTTTTTTCACAATCATTAGACCTTCTCCTATGTATGTATATTACCTGTTTTTTTTTTGCAGGAAATCGGATAGTTCTAAGTTCTGGTGGCTTCGCCTGAAAGGAATCGTTTTTCTGGGGATAGTAAACTATATACTGCGTGTAACCACACCCAAGCAGTATGGACGCCTGGCCTTCTTGGCCTATGAATTTACGCGAAATATATTGTATTCCATGGGACTCATTGGGTTCCTGCCGAAATTGGTAAATCTAAGAACCCAATGAAGATAGTGAAAAGCGAACACTTTATTACTTAAAAGTCACAGTAAATTGAAAATTTGTATATTCTAAAATATCTTATATTGAATGAAGAGCAAAAAAGCGGAAGGGAGATATATTTTTATAGCTGGCTCGAGGTCAAATTAAATAAAATAAAAACAACAAGTGGGTAAGGCTACAGTCGGGCGCCCGACAGTAAGATACCCTTCTCCCAATTTTCCAAATCCGTTACAAACGTGTAACCACACTCATAATTTCAAACAGAGAATTCTGCACAAATACTTCTAGTACATATAGCTTACTCGCTCCCACTCACACAGCGACGCGCGTAAAGAGTAAAGCGACACGACGCAACGTCGACGTCGGCGTCAACTGCTCAAAGCAGCGCGTTGGCTGCTGCCCGTACGGAACATTTGTACTGAAAACGTTGAGTTGAATAACTTCTGTGTTATTGGTCCGATCGGATTGTAATTTGGAGGATATGTTCATATTGCTTTATAGCTTTATGCATACCAAAGCAGAACTTTGTAAGTTTAATACTTTGCTTAATAATTGTAAATTACCGATTTGCGGGGGCGGTGGGCGTGGCATCAAAAATTTGAGATAAACTTTATCTGCCTATGATTTACAGGAACCTTCATGCCAAATTTGGTATCTCTAGCTTTTTTAATGGCTGAGATCTGTTGTCTCATACAGACGGACAGACGGACAGACAGACGGACATGTCTCAATCGACTCGGCTAGTGATCCTGAGCAAGAATATATATACTTTATGGGGTCTGCCACGCCTCCTTATGCCTGTTACATACATTTTGCACAAAGTTAGTATACCCTTTTTTGACCATTTTCAATGGTCGAAGGGTATAAAAACAATTTGTTTATATTTTCTTTTCCGATATATTCTTCATTCATTCGTCTTTAGGGATTAATTTTTCACATCTGCTCTTGCGGGCGCGGAGTTCTTAACTCAACTCTTATTTGACCTCGAGCCAGCTACAAGATGATAAAAAACAAAGGTCGTCAAAACAATATAGTATATCTTATATATCATTACTCAAGTATATACCAAATATAAATGTTAAAGTTTTACCGTAGCCTAAACGTTCCTCAATCCGAATGCTGGAAAACTTGGTTTTGTATACAATAATGTAAGTATCCAAAAGTAAAACAAAAGAATTTTAGTGCCATGTTCTAATAAATACATCTTAATATATATTTTTACTATTTATTTTTAATAATTTAATTACAAACAACTCAAGCCAACAAGTTATTTAACACTTTCATTACAGCTTCGGCTGCCATTTCAATTTCGTTTGACTTCACATTAGCTTTAGCTTCGAAAAATGTAACCAATCTCAACTAAAAGTTATGGCAGCGATTTTAGGATAGATGTATGGAACATAGTCAGTATTAAACTTTCCCAAATGATGTTGATAAATAGTTCTGTTTTCGTTTATATATGAATACATTGCGGTGCATATAAGTTAATTGAATTCGAATGGAAATGGGCTAGGTTAAATAAGCCGTATGTTTAATTTGTTTGATAACTTAAGAGGGTGCTCTTTTGGTCCATATTAGCTTACTCATATTTAGCTATTTTTAAGACTATCTGTACATCTATCTACAGCCGCAGGACTCAACGATCATGTTGGGCAGCGTCTTAACGGTCGCTGTGTTGTTAGAGTTCACAACAACCAACTGCAACGAAGAATACTGTTTGGCGGTACAACAGGGTATTAGATCAAGTGGCTTGCGTGTACCGTTCGATGAAAGTATTGCCTGCAACGGAAAAGCGTTTGGTTAAAACTCAACTGCAGCTAGAGAGATTTAATGGAATCAGCAGGTCTTTAACTCACCAGCAACGGGCTATGATGCGAGGCCGCCTGGGCTACATTCGCGACAGAGCTGCACGGATGCACGAATCCAGTTGTCCCAGCCGCATGAATTATACAATTTCTCACGGCAGCATTCGGTAACGCCGCTGGAACAATTGATATTGCGCTTCCGGCGGGATTCTGTGTGTCGAACATTAAAAACGGTCTGTAGTTCCTGTCCAGTGAAATAATCTCCTTCATTCTGCTAATGACGCAAGAATCGCAGTAAGGTACCCTTATCCTAACTTTTAAAATCCGTTACAAACGTGTAACCACAATCATAATTTCAAACAGAGAATTTTGCAAAAATATTTCTATTACATATATTGCCTCCAAATAACAATCCGATCGGACCAATAACACAGAAGTTATTCAAGTCTACGTTTTCAGTACAAATGTTCGGTACTGGCAGCAGCTTGCGCGCTGCTTAGAGCAGTCGACGCCGACGTCGACGTTGCGTCGTGTCGCTTTACTCTTTACGAGCGTTGCTGTGTGAGTGCAAGCGAGTAAGCTATATGTACTAGAAGTATTTGTGCAGAATTCTCTGTTTGAAATTACGAAAGTGGTTGCACGTTTGTAACGGATTTAGAAAATTTGGAGAAGGGTATCTTACTGTCGGGCGCCCGACTGTAGCCTTACCCACTTGTTTTGTACAGAAATAATGCGTTTTTTATGAGAAGTTTACTGGGGACATCATACGCATGATGTGTATTACAGAATTGGACAAACAGATGAAGAATGGCGGGTCTTTGTTACATAAAGGATTTAAATATTTATTTATTTATTTATTTAGTTATTTATTTAGTTATTTATTTATTTATCTATTTATTTATTTATTTATTTATTTATTTATTTAGTTATTTATTTATTTATTTATTTATTTATCTATTTATTTATTTATTTATTTATTTATTTATTTATTTATTTATTTATTTATTTATTTATTTATTTATTTATTTATTTATTTATTTATTTATTTATTTATTTATTTATTTATTTATTTATTTATTTATTTATTTATTTATTTATTTATTTATTTATTTATTTATTTATTTATTTATTTATTTATTTATTTATTTATTTATTTATTTATTTATTTATTTATTTATTTATTTATTTATTTATTTATTTATTTATTTATTTATTTATTTATTTATTTATTTATTTATTTATTTATTTATTTATTTATTTATTTATTTATTTATTTATTTATTTATTTATTTATTTATTTATTTATTTATTTATTTATTTATTTATTTATTTATTTATTTATTTATTTATTTATTTATTTATTTATTTATTTATTTATTTATTTATTTATTTATTTATTTATTTATTTATTTATTTATTTATTTATTTATTTATTTATTTATTTATTTATTTATTTATTTATTTATTTATTTATTTATTTATTTATTTATTTATTTATTTATTTATTTATTTATTTATTTATTTATTTATTTATTTATTTATTTATTTATTTATTTATTTATTTATT